>OU015445.1:6250000-7500000 GCA_907164795.1 Hemaris fuciformis
AAGCCCAGAAGCCCAGTTAGCCTTTTAAAATTCAAAATAATAATTTTTAAGCTTTAAATCTTTATTTAACTAAAGCAATTTGTTAAATAAAGACCCCATAATAAGCAAATATAAACTAGACATTACACAATTAACGTTTTACTATTTTGGGCTTCTATGGAAGTCCCGCCACTGAAATGGTGATATCTAAATCGTGTATCATCATCAGCCCATATACGTCCCACTGCTTGGGCACGGGCCTCCTCTACAACTGAGATGGTTTAGGCCTTAGTCTACTACGCTGGCCTAGTGCGGGTTGGCGGATTACACACCTAAGAAATTCACAAGAACTTTTAGGTGTGCAGGTTTCCTCACGATGTTTTCCTTCACCGTTCAAGCAAGTGATAATTCATTGTGAATACACATAACTTCGAAAAGTCAGAAGTGTGTGCCTGGGGTTTGAACTCGCGACCGCCGAGATTCTCGACCGCGCACCTAAACCTCGAGGCCATCACTGCTTATCGTGTGCATTAGCACACACACGATTACGTGTATAGTCTAATAATACCCGAGTCATTGTTTAAAAAATTTAATTACCATGACCAAAATTTCGAAATGTACAAAAAATGCATATAATTAGCTTATATATCCGGCGATAAAGAACCGATTTATTTTTTTCTTATTTAAACCGGTAAATTTTCATTCCTGTTTCACATTAACATGGACAAGATTGGCTTCTTGAAAACAAGCAGTTAAACTTCAAAACGGATGTTAATTAATTAGTTGGTAAATCAACCGTTATCGGGTCAGTCCAGTAGGCGTGATAGTCCAGGTTAATAAGGTCTTAGACACCAAAGACCCTCTTCAGTTTAAAACACAACCAGAATAATGTAAATGTGTAAAAACCAGCTAAATACATTTTCTCAAGTAATAATGATCTAGAAAAATGGTAATTCAAAATATACGCCTCTCTTAAAAGTGTCACTTTATACGTTCTCCGTTTTTATCAAAGTTTATTAAAGCACCAGAAAGACTGAATGCAATTGTTAAACGCTTTGATTAAAAAGAACTAAAGAATAAAATATAAATTCATTCATAAATTCGCTTCCGTTAAGTTCAAGCGAGGTGAGGAAGGACACTATGTTCTCAATGTTAACAACCAGTGGATAGAAAGTTGCTTGGCGGTGACATAATCTGGGTGTTGTAGTTCCGTGCAGCGCGTCACCAGCAGGCTGTGGCGGTGACGTCAGCTATGCACACGGCCCTGGGCTTGCGTGGGCGCCGCCACCTGTTCTCGCCCACGTGGTTTTGTTTATCAATGTGTGATGACAGCGTCACAACATTGTGGCTTTTTACTACTACATTAAGGGGCGTCACTTAAAGAACTGACATGGTCAACTAAAGTAAAATTTAAGTAGTAGGGAAAAAAGTAGTATCTATTGAAAGAATAGATTTTATTGATATAAATTTTTTTTTTTTTTTTTGTGTAAAATAGGAAAGCAGTATAGGTATACGAATACCCTACACAGTACCTTATATCGCCGGCTTAAGAGTTAGGCGTAAGGGATAACATCTACATGTAACCGCCGGACTATATTTCTAAAAGAAATGCCCACGATGATACTAAGCCAAACTCTGCGGTATCACTAGAAGAAAAAAGGTAAAGTTTCGGAAAAGACCGTACCTTCAATGTAGGTCAGTTCGAAAGTGTGTCCGGCTTCTGGAAATGATTGTAACTAACGCTCACTGGTCAATATTCAACAGACTTTCTGTACAGTGATCTCAATCTGGCCGATCAGGCCTATAAAATAGTGCAGGGACTCTACGCGTCCAATTCGATAACATTTTAAATCGGAATATATTATGGAGCGACAAATTATAATAACCGCATGTCTATTCCCAGGCAACCATAGTCCCTGTTCTCCATAGAGCTAGTCTAAATATGATTTGTGGGACGAATGTCGGGCGAGCGCGACAAAAGTTCTCGTTGGTGACCTCGTTTCGTCTACCACGCCCCAGCTATATGCCTCACTTGTATGTTTTTTACATATACTGATAATTGACACGCCGCTCGCTTACTGAGAAAAACAAATAATTTTCTTTACAGAAATTCTTAGTTTTCCTCGTACGATGAGGGAGTGCCAAGAAATTATTCTTCTTTTGATATATTATATGTATATGGATCACTAATTTAATAGATATATAAAGGTCTAACATCATCATTTTATTATTAAATTTAATTAAATACTTTTACATATTTGTACCTACAGTTGTGAAAAAGATATATCCTGCCGTTTATTTTTTTCTACTGCCTGACTGCCTCGTGGTCTTGCGGTACAAGCATGTGCCGTGCGATCTAGAGGTGAGAAATGCCTGGCGAATATGGGTGCAGAAATGCACTTCAATGCAGTCACCCTTCGGGGAATACAGGCGTGAGGTTATGTATGTATGTATTTTTTCTAGTTTTTTACCGTAACTGCAATCCATGGCCAGCTTTTACTACTCATTTATATTGGCCACCCCTAGAATCCGTCTTTGGCATAGAGTACGTGTATGGCAGCACTGTCCTAAAGGCTCGCCCCAATTTCATACTCGCCCCGTATCTGCGTTTGTCAAAAAGCGGGGAAGCTAACCGGTAATGAAAAGCTTGCGTACTATGTATAAAACGTCTACCTGCATACAGTGGAAGAAACAACGACGTACATTTAACTCCTTGATCTATTCTGCATTAGGAGCGGAACACTCTAATGATGTTTGCCATTGGATGGAAGGTGTGAACAGAGATTTTTGGGGATCTCACATGACAAAAACTTATATGTTAACCCTATTAATTATGTTTTGAGGCTATGTTGAACCACATCATACAATATTTTAAATATATTTGGTCATATCACCACGCAATATTTTCTGCTTCAAGTCGGCAGACGTAATCCAAGCGATAAATACTTCTTTTCTCACGTGACTCATTGTTTAGATGGATAAGCAACAGAGCATATTTCAACAAAACTCAACAATCAGCACGGTGTTTATGTGAACTAACAAACGGTGGCTATTGCATAAATATTTCGTTCCGATCGCACACCAATGTAATACTTTGTGGATTTGTTACAACAAAATGGTCTTACATTTTACAAAGCTAAAAGATCGTAACAGAAATGTATGTACTTCATCACGATTACTACTATTATATAATCTGTTTGTAAATGGTCATACCCATATTGATTAGGTAAGTTAAACAAACGATAAATCAACATACTTGTGTGGTATGGTTCCGACGTAATTGGCTCTCTGCTTGCTCTGCTTCCGCGCAATCATTGAAAAGCACATGTTCGTAGGCTAGGCTAAATTCGGATTTCAATTGACTTTCGTAAGTCGATGAATGGATTCCCTTCGCACGTCGTTGATTGGCAGATGCTGTTCCAACATGGGCATATACTCAATATGAGCAATACATTACGAACTTAATCATTCATGGTCTCAATTAAAAGTCAGCTTGCATTGCGTTGCGTATCATTATATATTTATACAGATACTCTCCGTGATATGCGGGCAGCCATTAGATGGATACTAAAACATGCATTCTGATATTATTTGCGGTAATTACATTCATAGATATATAGATTTCTGGGATGCCTTAGCTCGTTCGAATATTAAGTTAATATGGTGCTACCAACATTTTGTAATAGAATCTTATAATACGAGTAGAAACATAAATAAATATTAGAATAATGGGCGTTTTAGAGTCTAGCTGCACTTTAAGAGAAACGAGAAGTAATAAATTGGTTATAACACCGAGTTCAAAAAGTGATGATTAATATCAAAATATTTTTCTATAGTTTCTCATCTTTATTGAACAAAGCTTTTCATTTAAGAAACGTAGAATACTATGCAAATATATCAATCTAAATGGTAACCCGCTCGCAACTACGCAATTTTTTCTTAACGTTTTAGTTCAGAACACCATAATTAGTGATTACATTTGTCTTTATTTCCATTTTAAATAAATCCCAATTGAGATCCAGTATTCATATTCTTACTTATTTTTGTTACTGCAACAAGCAATGACATTCCAAAAATGTCCTTTGGTGAAGTGAAACTGATTCAGTATAAAATAACAGATAGTCACCGGAACCTCACAGTGATAATTCTATTTCACTGCGGCGATAACATATTATTATCGTAAATAGTAAAACGACTACATCAAAATAAATTCAAAAATTAACTTAAACAGTGTATTTTGATTATTTGTCAACATGGTGTAGTTCATTTATACTTTTATCAATCTTTGAGCACCTTGACTTATATAAATGAAAACGAAAAATTCAAGTCAAGTACAAACAGGTTTGATAATATTAAACATCATACGTTAACAAGAAACAATTACTAATAACACCGCTCAGGTATAATATTTACTTGGCTATAAATTCATATTGTTAGCAGTTTAGTAATTCGGCTATATTTTCCAAGGCAGACTACTATACAAATAACATATTCAACAATCCCACTTTGCAGCTGTTGCCAGCGGAGTGTGGAAAGTAAAACAATAAAATCATATGATTATCTTAATGTGAGCGTACACCCGGACAGACAGATAGGCTACATTTATAAATAGAGAGAAAGAGATTATAATGTTCACGGTTAGCTGGGCCCAAATACAATATACAGCAAGGTTAACTATTGCCGTTAAAGAACTATGCTGTGTAACAATTTTAGCATGGTGACGTGAACCACGTTTGTAAACAGTAATGGAAAAATAAGGTTGAAATATTATAATAGAACAACAATATCTAACGAAATAAAAAATATGTTAGTTGTATGAGTTTCCTCTTCAGAAACATAAAAGCTCTGCGATATTGTAAACAAAACTGTCTCCATTAACGGCGCTCGCAAACAAGACCCGTTTACATCTAAACAAAGCAACATACCAAACAAAGTCATGATATAACAAAATATGTTGCCGAAGAGATCAAGGCAGAACCCATAACGAACTGATGACGTAAAAGGATGTTTTCAGCGAGTCGGCAACAGCAGCCGTCTGTTTATCGTCCGAGCACAGTTAGAGCTACGTTCGGTCTGAGCCTATGTCGAAGTGCAGCTGTAAAAACACACAGAATTACACCACCCCTGCCCATACCAATAAATGTACATACAATGTGATAGCCAGCCCGTTACGCAATCGGCGCCCACATAAATGGCAACGCAACAACATTGTATTAACGAAAATATGCACAGGAGTACATCATGCCAAATGGAACTAGCGCGTTACAAATCCGCCCGGCTAGTAAATTTTAAAAGGACCCGTTTTAAACCAAACAGCGCGTATAAATATCATTTGTATTTACGACTTAAAACATCATCCATCAATTAGTAACATCAATAATTACCTATTAAATATTTCATCAAGATGAATGTAGTCAGCTTTAATTAAATAACAATTGCGCGAATCACATTGAAATAAATCTAAATAAAAGTCTATTCACATAAAAAATATAAAAGCTCTTACGCAATACGTATTATAGGAGACATTTTAGTTGTACATTAGTTATAAACATTTCTACACACACGAATAGAATTTTATTCAAAAATAAAACTAGCTGCCATCACACCATACGCCAGCGTTATATTTTTATTCAAATACATAACTGAGGAATATGTCACCGCCATTTATTGGCGGGCACCAAGTTTAGCGGCATAATTATTTATATGCAGAACACACACCTATTTGCAAAGATTTTAAAAAATATTCTACAACACTAAAAATTCAGTTATCAACTAATTTCAACATTTACTCATTTTTGACACCCATAACTATGGAACGTTTTTTAAATTATTAAATTTATGTAAAAACACCTTATTATACAGAAGTTTTACTTAAAATAGTTATGAAAAGTATCCAGATAAAATAGACAAATATAATATTTGTATAGCGTCTAATAATGTCACACTTGGTCACTGACGCAAATCTCTGCACATAAATTTGTATAAAATATTTCGGTTCATCCAATAGCGGATTTACATTCTTTTATTTTTAATAAATGACTAAGTATGCAGTAATTTCAATAAATAGTCTGGTGCGCACGCACACTTATGTACTAAAATTAAATGGGCGCAACAAGTAAACGTGAGATTACTACTGGTGATAAAAGTGTCGTGTCCCTGTGCGATGTTGTTTCAACAGCTGTGCCTTGTTTTTACGGTTTAACTGTGAGTCGATAAAGATTTTAATTTAGAAGATGCAAATCAATCATTTTTACGATTCAAAACATCAGATTATTTGCTTCTTCATTTAGAAAACATTCAAGCAATTAGTTTGACTTTACAATTTAATCCAGATTAATGAGTAAAATTGTATCACAATCGGAGAAGAATCATTGTAATATTGTTAAGAGTATACAATTAGTGTTATGCAAAAACCGAAGATTAAGGAGTCAACAAAGCAAATTTGTTATATTCTTACGGTCATATGTATATATGTTTCATGTGGATAATCACGAACGCATGAAGCAGAGCAACACAACCTTGGAACGCCTTGGATCGGTACGCTGAACACAACTGAGACACAATCGAGCGACTGATTAATCTCGGATTTATAGTCATTGGCGACCGAATGGAGTTCGCACTAGACAATTAACTGTAACACTTGTTAAATTGTCTCACGGAGACAGGAGGAAATAACTTTCCCTTGGCAACGTTCGATCCTCACTCGTAATATAGCTGTTATTGCTGTGAAAGTGCCAAATATCATGGACTTCACATTTTAATAACCACCTACTGTTTTTCTTTTTGTTTAATATGCTTCAGGAGTGTAAGCTTCATGATTAATTAATTACTGACGCTATGTGCAAATAAAATATGAATTTTATACGTTTTAAACCAAAGACTGTCTCTAGGACTAGACCAATGTAAATCGTTCAATCCATTATGTAGTTACTTTAAATATAATGATGTTCTCGTTTTTAATATTTCATTGTAAACAGACACGTTTTGGACGACTAAATTAGAGCGTTTACTAGACTGAAGCAAAACTCATGTGAAGTGTCACCTAATTATTTTAACAGATAAAAACACCAGCGTTATAGTAATTGTAATGGTCGGTGGCGCACGTGACGACATGACGACCCCCATTCATCAGTCATATTACACGTGTGATACGGCTCTGCAGGCTCTGGCACCGTGCCGCGTGACGAGAACACGCTACAATGGTCGGAACTTTCGAAAATCGGCTCAATGTATCGGCACGTCATTTCATATTTATGTTTCATGTCCTTATACATAGACGCACATGTTCGCCAATTGTTAAAATGTTTCCTAATATTTCTGTTCTACTTTTATGCTACACGGTAAAATCAGTCGTAAAACATATACTAAAATAATAAGAGACTGTTAATGCGGCTAGTGCAATATTCACATCGGGGTAGTCGGCCAACAGAATAACAAACGAGCAAAGCGAACACTGTTTTAGGTCAACGTTGAACAAATACCAAACGGGTCGGTCGGACGCTTCCGTGGACTATTTCTGAACTGCATCTAAACTGCGAGGACTGCGCCAGCGATGTTGTCACGGCTTTCGCGACGCCCAACACACAAAACGCAACACAACACAATACAACACCATTATATTTTCTCCCGCATTATTTGCGCTTTGAATAATAGCGTCCACTAAATAACGTCAATTTATGGAATTCCTATTGGTTTCATCTCAAATACTTTTTATTTCCGTATTAGTTCATTCCGTCCTTAGGTTGTTATTTTAATTCATTTGTATGAAAAATATTCTGCTAATATTATACATATTTTCACTAGAAAATGTGAACTTGAGTTATTTAAACGTGTTCAGTACGACTAAGTGAGATAAGGAGGAGAGATTCGCCACAGATTGCGGAAGCGCTCATTCGTACCCATTTCGCGGAGCGGGTCGTGCAGGCCGATTCCGTCGGTCATCGTCTCCACTTCTCTATAAGCTAAATAAGGAGCAAAAGTTCAACGGCCCGCTACAACAAACTAGAAAGGAAGACTAGAATCAAAATGCTACACGTGGAACTCATTGTCATCAACGTTGCAAATACGCATTGTTAATTTTACATTAACGTTTTTTCTCAAAGAAATAAAATTTTAAGTAAGCTTCATCGGTGATATTACTCGTAATATTACTCGTAGGGAGGAATACATGGGAACACACTCATGTCAATGAATAATAAGTTAGTCACCAAGTTAAGGATAGGTGTGCATTGAAAAGTCATATGCATCAAACATTTTAAACGACAATAAACTCAAATGTTACGCAGCAAAAGAAACAATTTACTATGTTTGATTTTCTTTATAGATGACGAAGTTTCTTGGCAGCACTGAAGAGTGAGACAGGAATTGCGTAAAAGTGTTGTGAGTATTTCATTTGAATTGTCTCAGAGAACTTTTCGTGACAAGCAAAGTACGAAAATATAATTTGCGTCTGTCAATAAGTACAGAAATAGATGGGTTTGTTTAAAACGTATTGAACAAGTTGCAATTTGCGAGATATTAGGTAAATAGGACAAATTAAGGACAAAGCAATTATAAATTAAATATATACATATTGTCAAGCGAAAACATTTACTAAAACAGATAACATATAATATAGTTATGTTTGTAACAAGCACTTTGTAAGACACTAAAGTTAGTATGGATGTTTGTTCCACAATCTTGACGAAACGTCGGAATGAATCAAGATAAAATTTGTCTAATAGGAAGATTATATTCTGGAATAACACATACTTATTATCCCAAGAAACCAAATTTGATACGGTTGAAACCGCGCGGCACAACTACCTTTATATTAGGATTTAAAATGTTTTACAAGTTGTAATAGGTTTTAAGGTTCTATAATATGAAGCAGTTTTTTTTAGAAGAAGTCTAGAAACTATAATAATTACAAAAAGTTAACGGTTAAAATTTTAATATAAAAATGAGAAAGCGTCAAAACACATGGACACGTTGTGTGCTGGCTGCATAGTCTGAGATGACGACAAGAAGCTGGTTGAATTACCGAACTAAACTACGAAACCTAAACGTGGAAAAAAATCTTGGACTCGCTCCAAGCAGCTGATTGATGAGGATGGTCATTTCGTACACGGCCAATCCCGATATTTTTCTTATTATTTAGCAAAGTAGAGGACTAGTCTATTTCTGTGACGTGAAAAACAAGCCGCCACAAAATATGCCGTCCGCCTGGTTCCAAAAAAATGAATCGTAAAATTTGTCGATACACGTTTCATTTTTTGCTAGCTAAACAACGCTTCTTTCTACTCATTAAAATTAAAATTTTTGATAAATTCATAATCAATATTATAAAAGAGATAATAAGTATATGGAGTTAGTAACATTCAAAGATCCACAAAGTTTTACGCGTTACCATGAGTATTTAAATAACAGATTATTTCCACAACGCGTCGAGAAATCGCCGAGTCGTACGTCATAATGATACAACAATCCTAATTTAATTAATTTGTATATAAATCTAAAACAAAGCCAAGTCGAGAAGCGGAATAACAGCCTGAGCACCGTTATAGAACGCAGACCACATCATGCAACACTGCCTTCAGCGCTGGCGAAAAATAGCTACCGGTGCTCAATTATACCGCTGTATCGTATTTTATGTAGAAAACGGATGTTTGAAAGAAACTTAATTACGGAAACGTCGTTGTAAACAATTTACAGTAGTCATTCAAAACATCAAAGTAAAAATTATAAAGTGATTAAAACAAAACAAGCGTTAAAAACAATCAGATTATCAGGCTTCACACTGACGCAAGAATAAAGTCGAAAACCATTGCCTACAAACATAATGCATACGCTTGTCACTCATCCCAACTACTGTACGTAACTGTGTAAACATTAAACATAATGGTGACTATCAATGGATACAAATACAATCAATAAAACTGCACTAAATATTGTTATCAAGTAACATAAAAAACAGATTTTGGCTGGTGTGCAAGCGTGGGTGAATCTGTTGCGCTTAGCGACCAGATAAATAAAGCTAACGTTCTACATACTGAACATCTACTCGGATATAATTTGCTCCGCGATAAAAGAAATAACAGCTGTTTTCTTGCGGTTTACAAGTAGGATGCAACGTTCGCATCTCGGTTATATACAGTCAACCACTAAAATGAACGCAAATATGGTGAATATGTCTGACCGTAAATTAAAACTAATATTACATGAAGAAAAAGCTCTACTTATATGTATGTAAAATTTTAAATATTTATATTTATTTAACTCAGACACATGACAAAACTCAAATTGTACTTCGTACATTCTGTTTATGAATGTAGTTTACTAAGCGCATCTAATTACCTAATGTTTGTATCCAGACTCACCGAAATGTTGTGGACTTGCCAAGCATTTAGGCGTGCAGAAAGAAGGAATGTGAAGGTTAATTACCTGAAAATATAAAATAAATAAATTAGTATTTATATTCTCAAAAGTGCCACCATAACAAAATCATCAAAGTACACTAAAGGTATAGGTAGTACACTCTCTGCCCTGTGGCAAGGGGGCGTTAGAATCCCACCACGGTATCCCCTGCTTGTCGTAAAAGGCGACTCAAAGGGGCCCTTGGGCGCGCTGCGGGGGCGGCGCGTCGTCACTGAAAGTGACCCCGAGGGGCGGCGGCACTGTGGCCTGTGTACGTCGCGGGCGCCCGAACCAAGATAGTGGGGGTGCAACTGCGCCCCTTACAACTCCGAGACGACCGAGTCGTTTACGTCTCGGAGGCGCACCGGGCGGCTGCGGCATTACGGTGGGCGCTTCTCGCTCACGTACCGTGGTCGCCCCACTCAGCGCGGAGATGGCCACCGGGGGGTTTTGGTCGGTATGCCGGTTTAGGGAATTTGTTAGGGAACCAGCCAGGCACTAACATCTGCGCGGACATGACGTCGCCGCGCGCCGGGCTGGAAGACCGGTGACCCCGACATACGCTTTCCGCCCCCCCCCCCCCCCCCATGTAATCAGGGATCCACAACAGAGATAATTCATTTTATTTTATAGAAAACTGTTTATGCTCCCGCTTTCCTAGCTTCCTAGGACCGAGGCAAAACCAGTATTTTAGGGGCAAGATATCACAGGGCAAGAACAATGTCGAATACCTTGCAAAATTGGTATGGCGAAGGAAATCCCCATTTGACCCTATTTTGAATGTGCAGATAGAATGAGCGTAAGCGCCACCTACAAAACCACTCGCTTTGCCGCTTATCTCAAGAACCGTCTCCATTAGAGCGCACCCAGCAGCCCTTTCAACGCACCCAGCATTCACGATAAACCATGCAAGTCGTCACTTGGGACTAGGAATTACAATTTAGAAATACACTGGAGGAATTCATTGATCCTAAATGCAAGGGTCGGCAAGATTTTTATCTAGAAGATTGTTTGTATAAACCAGGGTTTCTCAAAGTGGGGTTCGCCATTCGACGGCAGGGGGTTAGCGACAAGATATACCTACGTAATCGTGACTTGATGCCTAGCAGGCACGTGCGGCACACATAGTGGCTACAACAAACTTAGGTGAGGGTGGGTTTTCACACCTGGTCATGATAAAAAGTAAATACAGAAATCGACTTGATACCGAGTCAGAATTAAGGTTAAAATTTCCAAAATTACTTTTAAAATTGACTTCATTTGCGACAAGAAACAAGCTAACTCATGACATTAATAAATTAAAAGATATTTCTTTTGAAATAAAAATCTTTTCTTCAATTTTCTTCAACAGATAATTTTATTATTTTCTTTTGGGGATTTAATTAGTTATAGTTTACAGGGGTTCGCTGTCACCTGGAAACTTTTAACAGGGGTTCGTGAATCCAAAAGTTTGAGAAACCCTGGTATAAACCAAAGAAATGGTAAACCATTATAAGAAGTCAACAAACACCTTAAATACACAATAACTACTAGGAAGAATCGCGAAAAACTACGCAGTTACAACTAGACCCCTATACCGTAATTTTGAAGTTTAAACTATCTTGTTTTGTCTCTACCTGTGACTCACTGATATGGCATAAACAGGTTAAGGTTTTATGAGATGAATTGTTGTTTCACTCGACCACCTCGAAACCACGATATGTTGTCTCGGTGGAGCTGAATTATTATTGACTGATAAAGATTTCACTTTTATAACGATTAATTTAAAAGTGAAACTATCAGATACCCAACATTCACTCGTTTTTTACATTTAAAATAAATAAAAGTAGCAACTGTACGTAAAATAATTTTTAGCTTTTACTATAGAACTCTAAAACCATTGACGGACTGCACATGTCCACAAGATCATTATGCCCTAAATCTTAAAAATACTACTTTATTTACAAATATAACTTCAAAATGTCATGCTTTAAATTTATATTTAAACAAAGAAGAAGAGTAAGTTGATACTTAATTTGAAGTAAACTGCAGCGTTATAAATAATTCCTCCACCAAGGCTTTTAAGCTATGCAATATATGCGTTTATCAATAACTTAATTTCATTGTCTTTTATCTATATTCTCCTAACCAATTGAAAGATAATATAATTCTTTTTATTTAGTTTGATTGCGAAGAGGTATAGGGATACCTATTTAAGCTGCCAGTGTTTAGAGGCTTGTGACGGAAGAGTCACGTCCGATTTCATATTTAATTTTTAAATGTTTATTTGTTTTTGTTGTTATAAGTAAATATAATCAGAAAATAGACACTGTAAATGATTAAACCCTGATGCAATGTGTAGTTACTTTAAAAAAGGTATTTCATACTTAACAGAAAACGACTTCAGTTGAAAATATTGAAATGATGACCTATACTCACACATTGTCATTTAAACTGTTATACTTCTATTGTTACATTCTTAGCTTGTGATTCAAACACAGCACGTGTAATTACAGTAAAAATATCTTCTACTTCTAAACTTAAGATAGAACTACGTTGCTATGTTTTTTCGCTTATTTACAGTAGCCACAAAAGGTTTCACAGTGTTAACTGCCTCTATTTTATACAAATGATATGTAGCACACTGCAAAAATAGTGAATATTAAAAAAATACAATGCCTTGGCAAAAGTTGAAACGTTTCTCTGGCGCCTGAGTAATACGATTGTCAAAGAGCATAGCAGTACCAGTAATTGAGGGGAACGCAAATAGACAAAACTTCGTAAACAACGTAAACAATGGATGGTGCGCCACTGGGGAACCCACGCGCGCTCCTAAACTAACGTTTACCAAAGACAATGAAAACATAACATGGTTAGCAAAATCAAAAGTGAGAATGTTTTTAATAAAACCAATTATGTACTAGTAATTATAATACTTAAAACCGATTTAATAATTTCAAGAATAATTTACATTTAACATGAACACACCGAATTTTTACATAAATAATTATTTATTGAAAAAGATTCGCGCTTACATGAAACGATATCCATTAGTTCAAAAGGTAATGCAGCTTGTCATTATTATATGCAATAAAATGTTTTAAATGAGAAATTGTTCATGCAAAGATGAATGCACTCGAATGAATTTACCTGCAATATTTCAATGTAGGTCAGGTGGTTGAAGTTCGTTAATCTCTGCACTGACATTATTTTCACCGAGCGCCGACGGGCTACGACCAGCGTACCGACAAGCCAAAAGGATAGGCGATTCTGGCTATGTACCAAGGAACGCAAACGCTCAGTTAACTACTGTACATTTTCAGACCTAAGGTGGCGTCTACTCGGTAAAGTCTGATATTAAATGCAAACCCATATTGAGAAAAAATTACTGCCTATTGATATTTTTGTACCTTTATTAGATTAATCTTATATATAAAAATGAATCGCAAAATGTGTTGGTAAGCGCATAACTCAACAACGCCTGGACCGATTTCGCTAATTCTTTTTTTGTTGTGTTTGCTATTGTTAGGAGAAGGATCTTATGAAAGAAAAAGTTAAGAAAATTGCGAGGAATATGGTAAAAACAACAATTTTATTTTCTCATATAAAATGTTCTACCTAATATTCTGTCAAACTTTTTATGTTTATCCCGTCAATACGGTTAATGGTCCCCTCAAATTAAAGAACGTATTTAAATAAAGGTTTTGAATCGACAACATATATCCAGAATATTCGAATAATTGCGTATTTTAGATTTTAAAAATGTAGAATAATGTCAGTAATAAAAAGGGATTGACATATTTATTGGTTGTCAAATATTTATGCGCGCGTTCAGAAATGTGTTTTTTAACTCCTTGGTTGTACCTGATTTACAAAAGAAGGCAGGTTCGGTAGTCATCACGCTTTGAAATCTAAAACACCCACAACTATGCAATGGAATGCGCTTGGTGTTAAGAAAATTGTTGAGTAATGTTATTCACGTGACGATACTGAAAAGACAACTTAGAGATGAATTGGTGCTTGAGAATTCATCAATTAGATTGATCTAAGATTTCATTGATCCTAACGGGTATGGTATCCATTGAGTTCAAACGAATTCAGTTCCCGATTCGTCATGCCTTCGCAATGACGATTAACAAAAGATGTTTGTGATCTTTTAGACAATTAAAAAAAATATTAAAAATGTACATCACAAGGTGCATCATCATCATCAGCCCATATATGTACGTCCCACTGCTTGGCATAGGCCTTCTCTGCAACTGAGAGGGTTTAGGCTTCAGTCCACCACACTAATGCTTCAATGAAGAGAATTAAAACCGACTGCATCCCATCCCATATGTACATGTTTAATTAAATCATGACTTGCGGAGACATGATTGATGCATTTAATTTTCGTACTTATTTATTTCTGTATTTTTATCTCAATAAAGTGCTGAACTTAATATTTATTTCCATACAATCAAAAATAAAATTCAGGTAATATGTAAATATGTAACATTCAATGACTGTTAGGGGATACGAAGTTTTCCGGGTCAGCTAAAATGTTTTGTTTGTTACGCTTTCACGCCAAAACTACTTAACCGATTATCATGAAAATTTGTACACATAGTCTTCGAGATATAAAAAAGGACATAGGATTCTTCTTATTAAAAAAAAATACGGAGGATAAAAGAATTGAAAAATGATTGAAAAAAGATTTGAATGACTTTTGGTATGCAGATAGGTGGGACCCACCGAAGTAACATAGGTGGGAATGGTTATCCTTACTATTATATAAATGTGAATGTAGGGATGTTTGTTACGCTTTCACGCAAAAACAAAAATTTTGGTATGACCATAAATGAGACCCTGTGAAGTAACATAGGCTATGTTTTATCCCGGGAAAATGTAATGTTCCCATTGGGATAAACATATCATTAAAAATACGAAAATAACTGTCAGAGTTTTACTTTTACGCCTCAACCATTTGAATTGATTTGACCCTTTTTTTTTATTCAGTAAGTGCCATTTTGGGCACTTGAGGGACGATTTATAGATTCACTTATTATCTTTCTGCGCCCAACCCTGAAGTCTACGCGGACGGAGTCGCGGGCAAAAGCTATAAAAATATAAAAATTGCGATTACAAAACAGGTGTTGTTCGTAGAAGGGTGAAAATTTGGAGTTATATGTATTTTTCAATGCTGAATCATAAAAAAATAAAAACAAATGTCATCAAAATGTCCACAAAATAAAATAAAAAACTTTTTGGGTTGGACCACCCTATGGGTATAAAAAATAGATAACCTATTCTCAGACTTACTGAATATACATATAAAATTTCATCAAAATCGGTCGAGCCGTTTCGGAGGCTGTTTCGAACTGTGACACAAGAATTTTATGTATATGTATATCTCACTCTATACAAATTTGACCATATTTTTTTGTTTAATTTGTATATCGATCAAAGCAATGACCATTATACGTATCATTATAATTTTTCAGTGCTATTATCATTTATTTACATTTTAATAAAAAAAAACAAATTAAAATGGTCAGTATAAGATAGAGGTTGATCGTAGAAGGGTGAAAATTTATGATTATAATAATTTATCAATGCTGAATCATAAAAAATAAAGAAAATAAATAGAAAAAAAACATACCCCTAAATGTTAAACCCTTAAATGTTGACCGATTCTCAGACCTACCTACAATATACACACAATATTTCATAAAAATCAGTCGAGCCGTTTCGGAGGAGTTTGCCAAAAAACGCCGCGACACGAGAATTTTATATATATGGCAAAACAACGTTTGCCGGGTCAGCTAGTATATTAAATAAAAGTAAGTATCGGAAGTCGGTGATGGCCTCGAGGTTTAGACACGCGGTCGAGAATCTCGACGGTCGCAGGTTCAAACGCCAGGCACACACCACTGACTTTTCGAAGTTATGTGTGTATTCACAATAAATTATCACTTGCTTTAATGGTGAAGGAAAACATCGTGATAAAACCTTCACACCTAAACGTTCTTAGGAATTTCTTAGGTGTGTAGTCCGCCAACCCGCACTAGGCCAGCGTGGTGGACTAAGTCCTCAAAACCCTCTCAATTGTAGAGGAGGCCCGTGCCCAGCAGTGGGACGTATTTGGGCTGATGATGAAAGTGGGATAAAAAGTAATATATGTATGTGGGACCGAGTAGACATTTTTTTACTATAAGAACAAATAAATTATAGAATCATTTTTTTCCATCCAAATTCACAATCAAATGAAAGCCACACACGTAAGGACGTATCGGTTTATTTTTCGATTCTTGTAAATGTACGTAGAGTTCGTAATGAGGTAATTAAATCATCTGAGTCAATTATCCTTAACCTAATCGGTGGTAGCAGTAGTCATTAAATAATTAACCGTTTCGCAAACGCATATGGCCTGTATTTCCATCGGCGGGTGTGCATCGAGAGAGACGTTACGAAATCCTCGCCAACAAGCGCCAAGCGCATTAGCGCACCCGGTACGCCCCGACGACGGTGCGCTCGCAAAGGATGACGCCCCCAAATGACACCGTGCAGACAGAAATAAATCAGCAAGCTAAACAAACCAGGCATTTCCGGCGGTCATGTGCACACTGACACAATTAAAATAATTCCTAAAACGTGCCGCGTGCCCTACACAAAGAGTAAAGCATGTTGAAGTTTCTCGTTTGGCTGCGATGAGCCATGAATGGGCGTAATATTACGCAAGTTGGCTTGGTCTTCGCCACTGAGTCATTGGTACGAAATTAACGTGTGTAAGTCGCCTGGAGCCCCCGCAGCTGTACAACGGTGTAATAAACAACTGTTGCAAACACGTCTATTTCAATTTAAACATTACCTAAAAATTAAAAGGTAATACGTAGGAGGGAAACACGTTATGAATAACCAGCATGCATATGGAACAAGTGGCATTTGTCGCTGGTATGAGCATTGCCAACAATTCACCATACATATCGTAAACAAATTATTTCGTTTAGTAAATTGCGGCCTGCAATCGCCTTTGCCAAAATGAGGATTAATGCCTACCTGGCTAGCGAAAACAAACGAATTTTCAGCATGGAATAAATTTAAATAAAGGTTAAAATAATAATATTGCGTTATTAGGGCCTTGAAACTGCAATAATATCCTAATAGCAAGGCAGAATTCCAAAATATTCTTTACATGCTTCGATGTTGTAGGTATAACAGATCAGAAGCAAACATTGTATAAAAAAGGTTATTTTTGCCGACAGCCAGGGTCGTTCGTAATATAAAACATTCCTGAACTGATTTCATCGAAAGTGCATTTATAGATATTTGCAGGTTACATAGAATGTTCATTTAATAACCGCTCAATTCGAACAAGCACGACATATTTTAACTAACAATAAGATACACTATTGAAAATCGATAAAACACGGTATTTATTATAGGTAAATAAACAAAATAATTATTATAAACATTTTTTTATTCACCTCAGCCAAGAAAGTAGGCAACCATGGTGAAACAGTTTGTAAACAAACTCGCTTTTACACACCAAAAATATTATCTTACGTACTATACTTCTGCTAATTGCCCTTCATTTTAATATTGCTTATATTAATAAGATTTTGATTTTTCCGAAGAGAATAACATTGACTTCCTAACTTCTTGTAATTCTTAAATGCATACAACGTATTGAAAACTGTATTGTACTGCCTCGTGGTCTCGCGGTACAAGTATGTGCCGCGCGATCTAGAGGTCCTGGGTTCGATTCCCGGGTCGGGCAAAGTGTTATTGAGTTTTTCCATTAGGAAATTCTCAGTAACAGCACGGAGTCTGGAAATGTGCCCGAAAAACGGCAATAGGTTCGCCCCCTATTACGTGGGACTGATACATACCTGGCGAAATGTGGGTGCAGAAATGCACCTCTGCCTACCCCTTCAGGGAATACAGGCGTGAGTTTATGTATGTATGTATGTATGTGTATTGAAAACATAGAACTATTTGAATAAGATATGTGTATACTGCATAATGGTATGTATACGCATTGAGAGGGAATTTAATAAGCTTACTTTTAATTAGCTGCACAATCGCAGCAACAAAGCTTTAACGGAACAACAGAAAAAGGAATAATAAACATGAATCGGGTTACATTTTTATGCTATGATTCATGAAACAAGCGAATGTGCGCCTTTTCGTGCAATTTAAAATACTGACGTCAAATTCTGTAAGATGGTGCGAACTACTTTCCGTATTACGTCAAAGAATAAACTCATACAAACCGTAAAGATGGACGATCGAACACCTGCAAGAATTTAATGAAAGCATCGTCTACATACTGGGAAACTCAACAGCGATGCGATTGAATGAAATCAAAGTGCAACACGGAGACTTTATGTAATATTAAAATATGTGATTAAACTCAAATCAAATTTTAGAATCACGCACAGGATTTAGAAACCAGGTCAACAGTTATAAATTAATGTTAATAATAAAGTGTTGAGTGTATAAACGGCATACTTGTAATTCTCCGTTGCGCTACGCGCCTGACACCGTCTAACACTTATCCAAAGGGTTTTACGTTCCAATTAAATAAAATTCCAAAATTGTTATATGTAGTTACATATAGCGTCACACTAGAAAATCTTCCCTTTCCTACACGATATTAACAAACGTGCGATTTTGCTTTTCTTAAAAATTATGTATCGTAAGCCCAAATAAAATTATTTCTAGATTACAGACTATTGTGACATTTTTAATTGGGTTGTATGCCTGAATACCTATCTACTCAGAATGAAGTAAACTGTCGCGATTGCGTAACAATATTCCTACTACTAAGAAAAATTGTTTACTTACAGCAAAAATAATCACTTGTACACCTTCGAAAATTAAGTTAAAGTACGTTTAACGGTGTACTGGTAAATAATAAAAACACATGTGAAACAGCGTAATAACATGGAAAACAATATTTTAAAAACAAAAGCAAATAGAATTCCATTTCTATTTTCTACCAATAGAAAAATTCATGTCGCAAGTGATTTTAGTAAACTATTTTGTAAGTTGACCGAATTATGTCGACGAGACATAGTTAATGGTTGTCACAATAATTCTATTAAAGCATTCCACAAAGCTACGGTGTTTTTATAGCGTCTTAAATATTTTATATTTATAACTCAAAAGTGACTGAAGAAAAACATCGGAAAAACTACACACCCATTTGTTTTATATACCGATTCTTTATATTTACAGATAAAGTGAATTTGCTGAGTAGTAGTTAAATGCAAATTAATTTCATATTTATATTCCTTATTTATCCCGTGCCCATCATGATGATGATAGTGATGATTCCTTATTTATATTCATATTCCTTAGATGGTCATAGTTATTATTGATGTAATAGTAACAATTAAATTGTTTTGCTAACGTCCAGTTGACACGACTCCAAGATGCTGTCAGCAGATAACGGTAAGATGGTTCATGTAGTGGCGGACCTAATCGTGTTCGACGACACCCCTACCGCCGCGTTAATCATAACGTACGTTCGAGAGCCAACACTACACCAAGCTATTTTTTGTTTTAATACCGACCTGTCTAGCACACTGATATTATTATTACATCCTGCATTATTTTAAATGTTCAGATTTAATTAGTTACTATGCAGCTGGCACGATATAACCTTTAGTCATAAGCTTCTTTTTGTGTCATCGCAGCATTGTATGCACATGACTGAGCTCCATGTCATAAAAGCGACGAAAATTTGAGTTATTAGTGGAAGAGCCACGCTATAGTCAGCTTGGATTGCCATACCGGGGTATTAACACTGTCCCACCGAAAATCGACGTGAAACAATACTATTGCGTTTCGTATGGTAAGTGTCTTTAACCTCCTGAGTACTTATGTCCTTAATTTAGAACATCTAACAAAAAAAAAATCTGTGACAGATAATAAGAGATCAATCCAATCAATCCATTTTTTTTCTCCATGAAACAAAACATACCTATATAAGGGTTTAAAAAAAATACTCCTCAATTGTGTATAATATCTAGAAGTACTTAGCAAAAGAAAATCCAGAAAAATTGTACTCTGGAACTCAGGAGGTTAAGACCCAATTTGCTATTCGCCTGAAAACCGACCACCGTACACTTAAGTTTGAAATGCAACATAATAACAGGATTAGCCTATATATATTTGTCAAAGAACAAGCCACCATAACTGTGCTGAATGTATTAAGAGATATGTAGTTTTAATCGTCTTTCGCTAGTCAGAACTACCTATATGAACGACATTGCAATAAACATGAAATCCCACTTTGCTTCACTTTCCATGCTTTTATGGGGGCATTTTGTGTATTTGTTTCTATGTGTGTCAATAAATTATTAAAATAAACACTTCTATAGAACACTAAAAATTCACTACCATAAACTTTGATTCTTGCTTTATCGTCAAGCTAATTCATAAATAAACGTTAAGAGATATTGTTCATACAGATTTGTTACTTAGAAAACAATTTGCCCATAAGGTCATACAATTGTAACGATAACTGGCTAACAAAATCACTAATGCACTTGGCAATGCGTTTTCTCTAGACAAGAACCGAGTTCAATCCACATAACCACACATCGATTACAGTCTATATTAATAACAAGATATTTCATCAGCTGAACAGAACAAAGAGATTAATGACTAATCCATAAAAATGCTATAATTTATGAAATTAGCCATTAATACCATATTTTCGACGTAAATATTAATTACAAGTCTGAAAAACATTCTCATACTATTTTATATGATGTGTACTGTAAAAGAAAAGTATAAAATTGTACAGATGATCGTAAAATAACACAACGAGGTCAAGGTGTGTTTAGAATGAGGACGACTCCGTTAATTACCTACTCGACTTGTCAATTACACACATGTGAAGCATGTTTGCAAATGCCTTCTAACATTCCAAAAAACTACATTATGTTATCTAATCACCAAAGAGATGTGGTGGAAGCAATGCGTAGTCAGAGTAGAACGCGTTAATGCGCCGGTTCGACTGTTATCCATGGCCAGGAGAGAAAACATTATTGGTGCTGGTAACGCTTTTAATAGTAATTTCTGGGATGATTGACAACCAGAGCCTTGATCGTTGGGCAGTAGGGTGCACCACGGGGAAGTCATGTTGGTTAGGAAACTTTCGACAATGCAGTTGAACCAGTGGCGGTACTTCCATAGAAGCCCAAAAGTGCTACACGTTAATTGTGTAATGTTTAGTTTATAATTATTTATTATGGGGTCAGGACATTCTCGTTGATATGTCAAATTGCTTTTATTAAATAAAGATTGAAAGATTATAATTGGGAAATTTGGCTTTTGGGCTTCTATGGAAGTACCGCCACTGAGTTAAACCACCTTTTTTTTTACGAGAGGAAAGCTCTTTAAGCTCCCCTGTTCGGTACCTCGGGGGAGGCCGAAAGGGGTATGTCGTGGTCTCTTTCCCTTCCAACTCGGCGCGCGGAACAATTGTCCGCTTTAGCTGAGTTGGGTCCCTAACCAAAATCCTACGTCAGCATACCGACTAAAACCTCTCGGTGACCATCTCGCGCATTTAGGGCGGTTTTGCGGCATCTCAGGGCGAGAAGCGCCCTAAATGGTCCGCGTCCGCCCAGCGCACCGTCCATTTGTGGACTCCTCCAAATTGGGAGGGCTTCAGATACCCTCCACTTACGCTTTACCTCTTGTGAACGTCCGCAACAGTCAAGAGGCCACGCCCTCTGCCGCAAATCTCGGGGTTGCTATCATAGTGTACCGCCCCCGCAGTACGCCCAGCCACCCCAGGGGACCCCTGTTAGTCGCCTCTTACGACAGGTAGGGGATACCATGGCGGAATTCTGTCGCCCCCAATCCACAGGGCGGAGAGTTGAACCACCCTACATAGTACTAAGATGATCCTTGTTTCAAATATATTGAGATGTAGTATGGCATGTGCGAAGACCTTGACTTTTTAAGCCGTTACTTGAAATCCTTGATAAAAATGAACGCCGATAACCCTCAACGGTGAGCGATATATAACTAAAATTTTGAAGTTTAAAAGATAATTAGTTTATGTAATTAATTTGCCCACGAATCCATGCAGAGTCTAAACCCAATTATTATTACCCATTTTACACCCAATTAAATTTATAATCCAATAACTAAAACCTAACTAAAAAAATATCTCCATCAAGAACAAAACAAAAACCATTCCCAAATGGTTGTGTCGACTGCCCAGGGATAGTCGTAATCTTAACTTACGATTCAAAACTCTTTTTGGACGGAATTTATTATTGTGGTTCATTATTCCGCGCCGATATATACATATGTATGTATACGTAATCTACTAACAAAACCAAAATTTCATATTATAAATGTCTCATCAAGTGAATTTTAGATGAACCACGCTTATAATAAAAAAAACAACACAAAATGTTGCTTACGTGCTATGTATAAATTATGGTACAGTGGTATGTTTAGTTCACAGAAAACATCGTAAATGTGTTTTGTTTCCTTGACAACACCGGGTAATCAAATTACAAATGAATCATGTCGGACAGACGAAATCGGTGTAAAATGTCTTGCGAACAATAAAACCTAAAATTTCCTTATCTAAATATTGTCCTAGACACACGTCCAAAACCAAAGACAAAAATAGCAACCGCAACGAAACATGAAAAGGAATGATAAATATTTTGTGCCAGAAGGAATACGAAAGCAATCAAGGTGTCAAAATCTATCAGTCGATATAAAATCTCGCTAGGTTGTCACTTGTCATATGCCCTACAAAAAGTTATTAACTGCTAATATAGCTAGAAAACAGCTTTTCCACTTTTTTGTGTAGAAAACTTGTTACGGCCCATGGCACGGGCCAAGCGCTCAGCAACCCAAGTACCTATCAGTAATTTTTGTCTTAAATGCAGATTCATTTCGCTAATCGAAATATCAAAAATTTGAAAAACCGTGCAGAAGCAATATGTTCATATTGTCCATGGTCTGATATATATTCATAGTTAAAGGAAAAAAATAAAAAAAAGCAATTATTATTCCTAGACACTTGATTTATATACCAAAAATAACTTCAATACTGAATTTAGTAATGCAATAAATACCGATTTGCACGAGGGTATATAAATAGTGGAACATTATAAAATAAAATTTTGAAAGACAATTGGACCAGCACTATGTTAGATACCAGGTAGATACGTTTGACATGTTGAAGTATTCATAATATATACAAATCGTTTTAGTCGCTTTTACGAGGAAGAAAAACTATCGTGAGAAAACACGGTGTGTTTTTTTAGGTGACCCGTGTTAGGTACGAGTGTACGAGTAATATAAAAAATAAGTCCCGGTGAATCGAAGAAACGGACACTCATATTTGTATATATAAGCCGTTTTATGTTTTGGGTAAGGCCTACAATTAACGGCATTGATCCCAATCCGTTTGGGGATAAGATTATACATTAAAATAAATGTAATAATAATGTTTATATTGTTTGGAAGGAATTATTCGTGCGATAATGAAATTAAAAATATCACCTGGGCATGGGGGAGAATTGGAATGTTTACAACACGAGTAAGAAACAATTTCAAGGTGCTACAAGTAGTAGTGTACTACATCAACATTCATGAGCTTCCAAGGAAACATAAACGTAAAATATTTAGGAACCATACAAACCTTTAAATATAATGTTGTAAAAGTGTGATTTATGTTCGTCATGCTTGGCCGGCTATCGTATTTGGAGCAAAATACATTACAGTGAACATTTGCACCAGAGACTTTAAGTTTATGGTGTTTATGATGCGTCTGTGATGCGCATAAATCGAACTTCTTGTGTGGCAAACTTACGAAACATTAACAACATACATTTGAGAAGGAATGTAAATAATTTTCAAGACATTAGCAGTTCAGTTGTAGTTACTTTATAATATCATGAGGTAGTTTGAATTTAACAAGTGGTTTATACATGAATTACACAACCGCAGACAATCAGTGCCAAAATTCTATTTGTAACGACTAACCGAGACGGGTATATTTAACTGCCACCCATAAACTGTCGAATAGGTACTGTCTTTAAGAACCGTTACAATATAATCAAACAAAACAACTTTAACACACCAATAATAATAGACACTGTAAACAAACATTTGAAACATAACGATGACACGATAGTTTATTCGGAAACCTAAGGAAATTGAAGAACGAAAAAAAAGGATCACTTTCATAATAACATATATCAAGAAAATGATATAAAACGATACTTTTCCAAACACAATGTTGGTTTATCCAAACGCCGCTTGCATACAATATCTCAGAAAAAATATGAGTTTGTACGCGATTCCTCAAAACAAACATTCCGTTCTTATGCGCAGTGCGACCTACAACAGCATAACCGAGACGCCGACGCCTGTTGCATAAATAGACCTAATTCTTGGATGGAAATTCACGAATTTTATTTTTAAACCGTCAACGAAACCATGGTTAAAAATTATAATACTTGTTGAACCAAGTGTAGCGTATTTATTAAATTGATATGTATTTTTTTTTTAGTTTAGTTGTATTCGAATGACAAGGCAAAATTAACATGGTATTCGAAGGATTAGTAAATATCAGCCTAGTTTCTAATCTCTTCATCTTTTGACATAATAATACACAACTTAATTCTTAAGAAGTATTATAACGTTTTAAGTTTTTATGCTGATCAATATTTCAGAGACTGGCCGTATTTACGCATGCCGTGGAGAGCGGAAAATTAATTTACTTCTAAGAAAATTACTAGAGGACGTTTGTCGCACGTGTGCGTCGGGAAATAGGCGACGGTCTAAACTTAAACGCACTTGTGATTGTACCGAATAAGCGCCACGGTTTACAACAAAACAACTTGATGCAAGTATAATGCACACTTACATCATTTATCTTTGCCACAGCATTTGTATTAAAAGTTTAATTACTTAAGTACGTATGATAAAAAGGAACGTGAAAATAAAAAATATTTTTAAAGAATGTGCGTTACGATCTGTCTATGTAGCGATTCATTTAGCGCTAATTTAATTTTATTTATTTATTTAGCGTTAGAGTATAACCCTTTACAGTTATTATAAACATCTCTTTTACTTAAAACTTTTAATTTTAACATTTTTTATAAATTGTAATTAAATATCCGCATAGCTTCTTTGTGAATGTAAATGATTCTTAAGTAGAGCGGAAAGCTTCGAAGAAATCACGTCTGCACCTGTTAATTTCATCTGTCCTTGATATTCTGAGAAACTCAGTGTATGAGTACAAAGCTGGGTCGTCAAAACAGGCCAACTGTGTGACTGTTTCCAGACTGTTTTTGCTAAACAAATACCACACTTGCCAGTTATAAGATTCCAAATTTAACACAATTGAATAATTCCTACTATCAGGGGCAGTAATGGCATATATGTATTTTATTATATTACGAGTAAAAAATAAACAAAAGATTTGTTTTAAAATAATAAATAAAAACTTAATTCATTATGTACCCGTAATGGACCCTTATTAATACCTAAATTTTGATTACGACTGATTAAATTGAACAGTTTTTTATATTGAGTGACCTATGTTGTAAGACGACGCAGGACTAACCATTACTTACGCATGTAATGGATTATCACCTTGTTTAAGTATCAAGATGAACTGAATGGGACTAGTAGTACAATCCAGAGCGAACAATGATAAACGTAATCCCCAAATATCGCAACTTATGACGATTGAAAACCATCGAAATTCAAAAAATTGTGACAAACAACAAATATACAATTATGAAAATAAAATTATTTTGTTTGATGAGTCGTTTTAAGATTCTACCGCGACATTTCAGCTGATAGTTATTCTGGCTGTACAAATAATGATGATCGATGATTTCATTCGGGGCGTCTCGGTCCGCGACCGCGACGAGCAATACTAATTAATTGGCGTCTCAGCAGACTGGCGAGCTCGCGTCCTCCCTGATGACGCCACACCTGTCATAACATGCAGCACCTGACAACCCAACTCGCACTATATGACACTAACGATGAAATATAACTGAACCTAAACTACCATAACTAATTTTCAAACCCAAATAAACACGCAAACACATTGCATTCAAACAAATACAATTTGTTTTGCTATTAATCAATACATAATTCCATAGTGGGTGACGTTGATGTGGCTTGTATGATTGTGAATGGGTAGCACGTGTAAAGATTCTTTGACGACGGCAGATGTCTGAAGTACGCGGGACCAGGCGGCTGGCTTTCAGACCGAATACCGATGACAAGTATTCTAATTAAATAGGTGTAAGGCACTCAATGTGTATTTGTTTACGAGCTTCTGTTACATAAGGTGGGGAATGCGGCCCACTCCGCGCTGTTTGAACACTATTTATACGCATTTTCCATTCTCGCCGCTTGTGACACATATTACTTACTCCAGTGACTAAGGCCAAGCTAAAGATAATTTTCCTGTAGATTAATCAAATCATAAACTCATTTCAAAAGCGTTTAACTTATTTTTTATGTCAGTTATAAAATGGTCACGTTATATTTGGTAACCTACCATAATGAAAGATCCATTCAAATGACCCAACAATCCACTTGAACACGTTAGAATCTTGACAGAATGTAATATTAATTATTTCAAACAATAATAGTTTTTTGAAAAAAAAAATATATATATTGGTTTCACGTAAACTGTAGTGAACCATCAATTAGTTTTACATGTATGTTTGATTGGAATGATAAATGAGCACTTCCTTCAATTAATCAAAATTCATAGATGTGAAATAATATAAAATACATTTTCATTTTCTGTAAATATTCAGTTAATAATTTAAAACACACGTCACAAGCATTAGCCGTAGTAACTAGCTTAGTCAATATCAATACTTTTACAATATTTGCAACAATTGCTATTAATGAAAAATATGTTTATAAAATAAAAATATTGCCCACCTCATGTAACATTTCCAATATAGATTGAAAATAAGTTTTTAATATACATCTCACGATATACGTTACGAATGTTCGAATGGTTAGTTTTAAAATACCGAAAAAACACCAGCGCTGCAAAGCAATATAGTATGTGATCATACCGTCGCAGTGCCTGCAGCGCTTGGGCTCTGGAGGTGCGAGCTCGTCGCCGAGTTCGCGGTGTCGTACCGGCATGGCGGCGCATCCCGCGCCGGCGCCGCGAACACCCGTGCGTCAATACGGGGTTTGTGCTCCACCACGGCCGCTCCTGTATAAGCGGCGGCGTCGCGGCTGCCACTGAGCCTGACCAACTCACCGCCCGCCCCGGCCGGTAGGCGGCGCCCATTCCCAAGTTATTTTGGGCGGACGTGACTCACAGCTCAAACTGCCCGCTCCGAGCGGCGCCCGCGCATCACAGCCTCATCTACGCTACGCGGCATCTAGACTACGCACTACGCGGACCCCACAATTTTCACACGCACGTGTCTGTTCTCAAAAATTGTTCATTAAAATTTAATGTTACACTGTAACATTGAGCAGTGATTTGATACTCTATCCAGATTTGGGTGATATCTGTTTAATGAAATGGTTGTCAAAACAACTGAGAGGGTTTACCTCTCAGTTGTAGAGTAGGCCCGTGCCCAGCAGTGGGACGTATTTGAGCTGATGATGATATCAAAACAAAAATTTGCTAATGTAACAATTTAGTATGAATAATTAACTTGGGAAAATCAAAATTATTGCACTTTTATTTGCATTATATTCTTATAGCATTGTGTTTACTTAGTAGGTCATAAGAGCACTGTCTGTCCATAAAACACCAGCCTTGATGGCGAGATTTTTCTTTTTTATTTAAATGGCTCACACCTCCAATGGAGTGAAGATAATTCAATAACACCAGCTAGGATTTTATCATACCTCATTTAAAGTTTCTACTTTCATACATCTTGTCTTGCATTTATTTTTTTAAGCATAATCCTGGTATAACCTTTCAAAAAAGATTATTTATTTAATTTAAAGAGGTTCTCAAGTGTTCTCCAACTATTATAGTACTACTTTAAACTAGCCATAATTAATCAAATTTATTGGTGCTTTCCCATACCAAAGCATAGGCATACTTGTGTATGGGTACCGGCTCAGTGATGGCATGCAAACTTATCTTCTTCCATAATGCATTAACTAATTTGCACAATAGCTTAGTTTCTCAATAGCATGAAACACAACTTTTGAATATGATGTTGGTATACCTATTTAATATTTTTTCTAGAAGGTTGTCCATACTTAATTCTAATTACAGCCAAGTCTAAGCAGCTGAGATGGCTACTCATTTGGAGAAAGGTGATTTGGAGAAGAATTAGGTTTGATCAAATATTAATATCACTAAGTATTAGAACTAGTGCAGCCATAACAATAACTACTGCTTCATGATGTGTTCTGTAACTATAGTCAATGTAAAAGATGAATATGTATTGTTAGAATACATAAGGGTAGTGGAGGAGTAACTTTATATAGGCCGGTATCGAGTGTTGGCGGACCTCCTTTTGTTGCGCTCCGTCCGTCGCGTCAGTCTGACACAATTGTCGTTGGTTGGGATAATGGTTGTTCTGTTTGTTTTTGCTCTATTATTGTAAATTGTAACCTGGATTACTTAGCGTAAGTTTTGTGTCAGAATTGTTGAATGTTAAGTTGCTTTGATTTTGAGTAATTAATGAAATTGTAAAAACATGTAAAGTATTTTCCTTTAAAAAAGTCACTTCTGATTGAATTTCCTTAGAGTATATTTACACCAAACAACTATTATTTATATAATAACTTAAGTAAGATTACAGAGAACTTTTAAAGCTTTTGCAATAAACAGCATTGTAAAGAAACAAAAGAGTTCTAAAAAATGAAATAACTACAACTGGATAGACTGTTAATATAGAAGACTCTAGTAACACCACTTTTCAATAAAGAACCACACTTTAGTTTTGAGAAACACAATGTCAAATTTACTCACTTAAGATAATGTTAAAATATAGAAGATAAATGAATTTTTATATCAAGATTCTTAATTTTTTTTTATCATAGATTGACAAAAACTTGATTAAAATTAAATCCACCTCATCTATTCCTATTAACACACTTACAGATGAGAAAGTTGCTTACAATTATGCTGAGAAGCTTCTTTCCACAATATTCTGTAAACAAACTTTTTAATTTAGAAAAACTAACCTTTTCTAATTATGTTGACAGACTTAATTAGGGTTCAAGGTTACGGCAAGAATAATAAACAAGAACTGAGATAGTTACTACTTATATGTATGTGATCATAGGGCACTACCTTTTAAAAATAAGATAGCCACTGGTAGCCCAGTACATACAATACTTTCTATTTAGAAAATAATTATTTTAACACATAGGTTATTTTGAAGGGGGGAAAAATTTGGCCATTTTATTTATATAATTTGAAACATTTTAATAAGAAAATTTTGGTTGGAAATAGAAAAATGTAGGTCCAAAGACTATATATGCATAACTAAATATGCAACCATATGAAAATGTTGTTAAAATGATTTACTGTTAGTAACAGTAATCACAAAGAACACAGTTATTATTTGCTTAATTTAGAACACATGTCTATCAAACACAGCAGATATTCTAAATCTAAGCAGTAATATTAGAATGTAATATTAGAATGTAAAAACATATTTAGTTTCTTGAACCAACACAGACAATAGAGAATAATACTTTCTAGATTCATTCCAGAATTATGGTCTTAGTGCCAGGAAATTTTAACAACATAGTAGTGAACGTACGATAACTCGTGTATAAAAAAGAAAAAAGAATCTCAAGCAAGTTATTTTACACCTTGGTAAATGAGTAAGCTTTAAGTGTAATAATAACTTACAAATGCGTAGTGTCTTATAACAGAAAATCGTGACAGTTGAATTATTTAGAAAATATTATCAGGGTCAAACATACAACCACTGCAGTTCCAGTGCACTAAAACCGTATTTAAGGTGTACCGGTCCAATTAAACCCATTTTGTAGAAGTGATAATGCGTTATCGTAAAGATATAAAATTAAAATGAATCAGATTGGTCATTTCACAGGGCGGTTTCAAAACTCACCTTTATGCTGGAGGTAAATATGTTAAGTCCCAAATGTCTCAATAAATAATAGTAATACGTGAATACCAGTCCAAATTCACATTAATTATTTTACACCACGTCACTACGTTTTATAAAATCACAATTGTAGTAATAAATATAAGTATCGCTCGCCGTCTCTACTGCCATTTTGGATTTTGCGTAATGTTGCTAGCTTCATGATAAAAACATCTGACGTTTGTTGATATTTTATTTCTGAGAAAAAAAAATGCAAAGGACAATATCATACAGCCACACGATTATACGTAGACATTAGGGTAGGGTTTTTTTTTCTTAGCCTGGGGGTCGAATTTGTAGCTTGTAAAAATCAAAACTCTGCCAAACAAAAATCTTAATAAACATCTTGAAGTAGGGATGATCGATATTCATCGATGTTGAAGAAACATCGATGCTTAGCTGAAAAACATCGATGTTTTAACATCGATGTTTCGACTTCGATATCATCGATATATCGATGTTATAAGAATAAAACATCGAAACGACGAAACGTCAATTATTCTTTAGGGCGCCATCTAGTGTTCGCAAGACAAGCCGTACGAATAGTTATTTCTTTGCATTTCTCAAAGAAATAACAAACTGATAACTAAATACATTAGCAATAACATTAAAATATATCAATTCAACTGCGAGTGCGAGACAACATTTAACATTATCCTTTTTGAAGTTATACTTCTTTTGGCGCGTTAGGGAAAAATGATGAGAGTGATTTTTTACGATGCGCGCGCACACCGACACCAAAAAGTTATTCAGAAAAAGTTTGTTTTAAATTTTAAGAATGTAGAATAGTGACAGTAATAAAAAGGGATTGACATATTTTTTTAAGTAGTTTTGAAAATATTATTTTATAATATATTATTTAAGAAAATATATATTTATGTATGAAGTATAACTTCTAACGCGTGTACATAAGTACACACACACACTTTTTTTTTGTGTCTGTCAACGCGCGCGTATTCTTAAGTTCTTGAGTACGTACACAATTCATACCGATATATCGATACTTTTTAGTAAAAATATAAATATAGATAGATATTTTCAAATAATATATTTACTTTATTGCATTTTCCGACATCCCTACCAAAAACATCGATGTTTTAAGACATCGATGTTTTTCAATCGATGTTTATCGTACATCGATACTTCTGGTTCGATGTTAACATCGATGTCAACATCGATGTTTTTCTAACATCGATCATCCCTATCTTGAAGCGGCCCACTCACTTTTAAAAGTCAAAATTTTTGGTTGCCAAAAAAAAATTTAAAAGCGTTCTGGAAACTTCAGAGTAGGTATCCTCTTTTATGCTAATTAAAAATCATAAGTTAAAAAAATATTGTGAATATTGTTTCAGTTTTTTAAAAAAGTCCCAAAAAGTAATATTCTTCTGTAGGGCGCTAAAATTTGAGTTGGAAATGGCTAATTCTTTGATGTTTTTAAAGATTACAAGGCAAAAAAATCTTTACAACCTATTTTGACTCGTAATTAATTTTAAAAGTGAGTGGGCCACCTCAAGATTTTGATAAAAAAAATCGTATTTTTTTTTGGTTTCTATGAGCTACAATTTTTTTTTCACTATGGAGGGTAGAGGTAAGGATCATCTGTGTACATGCAAAAGTGTCCGTCAAAATGTATTAAATTAGCGTGGCGTCACATTAGCATCAGGCTAAATTTTAATGGAAGCGGAAATCATAAACGTACTAATATTCACAGTTCAGGATATAAAATCACTCTATTACGCGTTTTCTCATAATAACTCTTTAAGGTTATATTTACTACATTATTTTGTACTACGCAAGTAGTTGACATTTACAATAAGTAATTACTTTAGTCGACAATAATATAAAATTCATACCATACCCTTTGTCTACACCAGCGCCATTCTGGAAGGTTTTTGAACTGTTATTTACAGCTTACAGCTGGACACTATTTTCGATTTTCTACTATATGAGATGACTCTCCTTACCTCTACCCTCCATATTTTTCACTCCATCCTATAATATATTATAGTGGGGTCAGACGGGGGGCATGATGGGGTACTTAAGAGAAATCACAACAATACAGCATAATTACTATGTTTATTACTTTAATTAATTTATTTTACGTTATGTTATTTATATAACTATGATTTGGTAGTCTTTGCAAAAAGGACCAAAAGGTGACTTTGAACAAAAAAGATACTATAATAAATTGTTTAATGTATTCATACAAACAACATACCATATCCAAATAAACAACACTTGTAAAAAAATATCGACAATACATAAATGCGGAGACAATAATTACCATAAAATAATGACCTTTGACCTTACACAAAATTAAAACAGTTTTCCGTTTGTAAACAAAAGATGCCTTGACTTCCACTCACAATTTCTTTCGCACTGATCGTTGGTTGCATGAGGCTTGTTATTGGCTTATTGCTTTCTATTCTCGAACTTAAACGTCTAATTTATTGTATTTGTGCGGTACCCCGTCTTCAATATACACACGACACACTATAGATACAATGATGATTGAAGAAGAGAGTGGAGGCTTCGTGTCGGCAAACACAGTGTTAGATGTCCGTCTTGAAGTGTAGTAGACCACAAGCCCATGGTAAAAATTAACCTGTGAAATGAACCACCGTGAATTACGCTTAGAAGGCTGTTACTATATCATAAAATAACTCTGAGCGCTATGCCGTCATTTCTGAGTGGTACAGGTGAGTACGAGAGTAAATGGAATTTCTCTGGTACAGCGGAGGAATTACGACTACTTATTAATGTACGGGTTTTATTATAACTTATAGATGATTAAAAATAAATGTCGAAAAACCTAGTGCCGTACTAAAGTGGTGGTACCGGAAGTTAGTGCAAATTTTTAATTCGTCGGTAATTTTAGGAGCAATATAGGTCATTTATTACTGTACGGCATTTGTGTAATTCTTTTTGTATACATATACAGATACTTTACCCATGAACGCCGTACAAATTTTCCAGTGCAGGGGTCGAAAGCCATGGGTCGCAACTCTTATTTCTGATTATATATAAATGATGATGAAATGAGACAACATAAAATTAAATGATCTTCAGAGTACTTCATGAGTAGATAATATTTTCCAGCATGCCGTACATTTTTTGTGGGACACATAGGTATGGGATAAATTACTTCCCTCCGAAAAGAGAAACTTGGTGACTTTTTTCTGTACGGCAATAACATAGGTTTTTAGCTCTTTAGAAAATCTTCGATAAAAAATAAATGCCGTACACTTTAGATAGTCCGCTATTCTATAAAATGGAAGATTAATCCACCGCCTCAGACCGCTGTCTGTAATAGAAGAAAAAGGGTATAACCAACAGTGCTACAAAGAATTGACAAATTTATCCGTAATAAGAAAATTTGAAGAAAATTGGTTTGTTTCACGTAATGTTCCATTTAAAATGTACGGCATTATAATTTTTTATTATTATTTAATTTTAAAAACAAATTTTATCAAATGCCGTATAGTTATTAATGACCTCAAGGGACATCTCAAATGTTATCGAAGTTTTGATCAGCTGTAAAGAATAATCTGACGTAAAATGTACGGCATATGGTTTTTTTGTTTATTTATATTTGTTACAAGTAAAATAACAATAATCTTTGAAAATATTACTTCCCAAATTACTACAGGAACATTTGCAAAATCTTAAAAATTTCGGAAATTTCATTTTTTATAAATCCTAATATTTTTATTTGTTACCATTTATAATGAACGGCTATAAGGTACAACGCTAATATTTAATAACATTATATTTAAAAAAAGGTTGCCGTACATAAATTTATGATCTTACAGCAGCATTAACTCGGTAAATCCTGAAATGTAGATACTTATTTATTTATATAAATATTAACTATAATTTTTAGACGGCATAATTACCAAACATTATTGTCCGTATTAAATAACATTTTGAACAAGATGCCGTACATTTTACAATGACCTTATATCATATGGTGTAGGGAAAGGTTTGCGACCCTTGGCTTTCGACCCCTGCACTGGAAAATTTGTACGGCGTTCATGGGTAAAGTATCTGTATATGTATACAAAAAGAATTACACAAATGCCGTACAGTAATAAATTGCTCCTAAAATTACCGGCGAATTAAAAATTTGCACTAACTTCCGGTACCACCACTTTAGTACGGCACTAGGTTTTTCGACATTTATTTTTAATCATCTATAAGTTATAATAAAAGCCGTACATTAATAAGTAGTCGTAATTCCTCCCCTGTAGCCGAGAAATTCCATTTACTCTCGTACTCACTTGTACCGCTCAGAAATGACGGCATAGCGCTCAGAGTTATTTTATGATATAGTAACAGCCTTCTAAGCGTAATTCACGGTGGTTCATTTCACAGGTTAATTTTTACCATGGGCTTGTGGTCTATAGGTATTTCGAGAATCACATTTTTTCTATCAAAATAATATACCTAATTGATATTATAAATTATACCTAACATTAAAAATAACAATTACTTAAGGGCACGAAAATCTTAATGTTGACCATACTTAACGTCGTAATAAATTATATATATGAGTGCAACTGTAATTTCAAGTAGACAAATGAAAAATTTCATTTAGCTTACCTTGTTTAATAATTTTTACCCCACCAGTTGGCGCTCGCATCAGAGTTAACGCATTCCTCCAAATTAATAATACTGATATCCTTTTAAGACCAGCGTCTATCGTAGGATCTACGAATATTGTCCGTACGGAGGCGTCTGAGATTTGGCAGTTACAATTTATGACACGTAAAGCAAAATGAGTCAAGTTAAATTTAAGTATTATTTTGAAAATATTAAAAGATAATATTTAACGATTAAAACCATTAACATTTTCAACTATTTTATACAGCTACACTTTCTTTACATCAAAGAAACCACCTTTGACCTTCAACACTTTTTTCACTACATGCGCCACGGCATTCTTTTTACAAGTGTTTTTCCCACACACTATTAGATATTTTGTTCCAAGATGTTTGTAGAGCCTCCAAAAATCATTCAAAGAAGTGGGATTCAATTTCCAGATTTACCGATCCTGTTCATCCCACAATAATTTGATAGGATTGTGATCGGGACATTGTGGAGGCCACTTCAATATTTATAACTCACCTCTATTTCTTTAGTTTTAAAATTGTTAACACAAAGCTGAAATGTGTGTTTTGGCTCATTATTCTGCTGAAACACGTACCCACGACCAATTAATCGCACCCCAGAAGGGTGAGCATGCGGTTTTAATATGTAATGGTAACCCTTTTTATCGAGAGTTCCTTTGATTTGTAGACATCCCATCATCATCCATCGCTCACATATCTCCGAATCTGCTAGACCGATTTAGTTGAAAATTTTAGTCCAAAAAACGCAGAGGTGTAACGTGAGTAGATAAAATCTGTATTATGGGAGGTCATTTTTGGGTGGAAGGTGAAAATTAAAAAATAAAATTTGCATCGTGTGACATATCAACTGGAAGGTCTTGTGAAGATCTTAAATGTGTTAATTAATTTTTGTGTAATTTTAAAATAAATAGTTTTCAAGTTATTCAAGAAAATAGACGAAAAATGACCAAATTAGTTTTCTACTTGTAGATTATAGGAAAATCTATAAGAAGTTCATGATATTAAAATAACATGGTAAATCACTCAATATTGTGCGTATCAACTTACATTTGCAGGTGGAATGTGTGGGAGGACATATTTTTTAACTCTGATGTTAAGTTTGTGTGTACGGAACCCTCTTCACGCGAGTCCGACTCGCACTTGCCCGGTTTTTTAAAAAGTAGATTTACCAACTAGATAATACATATTTTTTGTTCTTTTTACTTAACGGTATGACCTGTTTCAGTAAAATTGAGAGACTATCGGATCACCCTGAAAAATGATGTATAGGCCACAGACACGTCATTAAATTGCGACGCATTCCGACCAAACGCGACGCATGGTGAGTTGAATGAAACAAATTTCATTCTTTATAGCTATAAATCAGGCTATGAACAACCAACGCGACGCTATGTGCATAGTATTAGCCATTAGGTGTCGATACGTTGCTTCGTATCGCGTTTTGATATGTTTACGCTTAAAGGCTTTCCCATTGTTAGCCATATAAATTTTATTTCCTAATTGTTTATTTTTGTATTTTTCCGTATCATCAGCAGCCTTTCTTACGTCCACTGCTGGACATAGGCCTCTCCTATGGCACGCCACTGGGCTCGATCTTCGATTTTTCCGTATGTTGGCCAATAATAAAAAAAAAATGTATGTATGTATGTGACTGTTGGGTGTATTTATTTATTTATTTTATTTTAAATCTTTCTTTTCCATTGTTAAAAAATAAAGTCTCCTATACAATTAGTCATACAATGTGGAAAAAAGGTAGTAAAGATGGTGGGTTTTGTTCAAATAAAATACATGGTAAATCTTTAGAATTTATTGAAATATTTCATACACATTGACATTTATCTACATTATAATATTATACAACAAAATAATTATTATATGCCATATATAGTACAAATGTTCCATTAATTTTTAATATGTAATTTGAGTATTAAAATATAATCAAATTCTGAACTAGACATCTTGCTAAGAACAAAGCACAAACAAAATAATGCTTGAATTTAGACAAATTTAGAGTACTATTCAGTATACATCACAAAAATGTGTTACCACTAAAATTCTTAACAACTGAAAGTCTCTTATAAATCAATAAAACATATTGCACTGTAACATTGTCAACAATTAATAAATAATAAATAAATATTGTTTTATACATACTTCCACTTCCAAATAAGAACATGGGAATAAATTCACAAAATATATCATATAAATTGTCTCTATTCTGGCAAATATAATTTGTATCGCCTTTTGGTTCTTTAAATGCGTTTTTTTAAATTAACTTATGCATATAGAATATTTGTATAATCAAACTACAACGGAGTCTAAAAATTTAAACTAAATCAATGATCAATAATGTGATTTTGATTATAGGATATTTTATCTAGGTTTCTATAGAGTAGTGTTTTTGCTACTTATGAACTAAACTATTAGAACTAACCAGCTAGTACCAGCTACTGAAAAATAGTAATTTGTAAGTGGCATACAATCAATGCAGAATAGTGGGTGTGATTCCTAACTGTACAATTAAATACAACTTCAAGGAAAAAAATAATGATAAAATTGATAACCAATAGGCGGGTAAACATGGAAAATTTATATCCATGTGACTCATGACACATGTATTTTATAAACATGCATATAACTTATATATCTTAAACTGCCTGGGAAGCAAACTATTTATATGACTTAGGCATTTTTAATTAACAAGTGATGTAAAAGCAGAAGCACCATGTATCCTAGGTTTCTACATCACTTCTTTTCCTCCAACCAGGCAGCATGAAATGGGTACATATTGCATAATCCGATTTTTTATTAATTACTTCTAAACACATCTAGACAAAATTCTAACAAGTTTTTGGTACTTAAACAAAATGCAAATTAAGTAGCCTAAGAACATTTTTAGCTACCGTTTTTGGTAGGGACATAGTCACCATTTTGTTTGATTTCTTTTTTATTTAAACTTTGCATAAGAGCAAGTTCTTTCTGCTCCTTCCGAGAATTTCTTACTTCAAATTCCAAGCGGTGGCGTATTATTCGCTGGACAATGTCATCAGTTGTCATTGTGTTGCCTGAATTTAGCAACTGTAATAAAAAATTGAAAATCAAAACTTTAATATTACCAGAGGAAATACAACATCTGTGCTTTACTGAAGTTTGTTTGTTATTGTATTATTAGTTAATATATTTAAATTAAGGGGTAGGATCTGTTCAGAAGAGACATAGGTGTTAAGAATTTGTAACCAACTTTTATAGTACAAACCTTAAAACATCCTCTTTGCTTTGGTACTTTGTATGGATCAGCACCATCAGCATCAGGAGCAATCGCGGTTAATCCATGGCAAACCACTTTGACTCGGAAATGGTCCATAAGTTCAGCTGTCACACTGTATGGAGCGCCAATCACAACCTCATGGACATACTGCAATAAAAATAGCAACAAAATTGTATGGGAATATAGCATAGTGATCAGTGTTGATCCTGCTGCATATAATATTATGTTTTAAATTTAGATTGACAAAATTATTGAGTTTTGCAACAAGAAAATAATCAATATTGGATAAGGCCTCTATTCAGCAGTAAGACATTTTTAATTTGAGGGCACACAAAGCATGTACATAACAACATACATATTTTTTTAAAGGAGTAATATTGTGAAGTAACAAACCTTACAAGCCAACACTGAGAGCACCCTTTCATGAAGATTCATTATCGGATAGTTGGAACCTTTGTATCGGTTCACTTCGAGATCCGTGTGTAGACCCACAATGAGGAAGTCGCCCTGCTTGTGCGCTTTTTCCAAGAAGTCTAAGTGTCCTACGTGAAACAGGTCATATGCGCCAGCTACATACACGACCTGAAAAATTTATACCAAATGGGGTGTTATTGTTACGTAGGTACGTACTTTTACGCTTAAACTATTAAAAGCGTTTACGGGCCACGTGGCTAGTCGAATTTCGGTAAATATGAGCGTCTATAGTTAATGATATGCAATGAAAATGAATGTAACGATGTTTATTGAGTCTATAAAATGTTAAATACATCACTTATATCATCACTGGTCACCATCATTGTTCGGAATGCAGTCGGATAACCGCGAATACATCGACGAAACTAAAAATATCCGGAGCGCAGAGCGATACGTCCTCTCTCTGAAAAGCCTTGCGGCGGACTGATTTGCAGGGCTTTGCGCAGCGTTTTATAGTACATTTTAAAATATTTATAAAAAAATAAATAAGCGAAATTTCTTCAAAATAAAAATTGTACGTTTTCAAGTACACTTTCTTGTTTTATTAAATTAAGTATCATATATATATGGGTCAAAAAAATAGATTCATCATCAGCCCATATACGTCCCACTGCTGGGCACGGGTCTCCTCTACCATTGAGAGGGTTTAGGCCTTAGTCCACGCTGGCCTAGTGCGGGTTGGCGGACTACACACCTAAGAAATTCCTAAGAACTTTTTAGGTGTGCAGGTTTCATCACGATGTTTTCCTTCACTGTTAAAGTACGTGATAATTCATTGTGAATACACACGTAACTTCGAAAAGTCAGAGGTGTGTGCCTGGGGTTTGAACCCGCGACCGTCGAAATTCTCGACCGCGTACCTAAACCTCAAGACCATCACGACTAGATACAAAAAATAGATTATTAGTAATTAAAAATATATATTACTTGAATAAGGGATCTAAATCGTAAAATGTTTTTCACTAACTATTTGCTTGGGGATATTTCCAATTCAACAACATTTTATTTTGATCAAATATGTTATAAATAAATCCGAATTTTGAGCCTCGAAAATTAATCTAAAGGTGAATTTATGAAAACCTTCGTTCAGTTATCTTGTTATTTATCAAAATTTACACAAAAATCTTAAAATGTTCTTCACTAACTATTTAGATGACAATATTCCCTAAAATAATTGGTAATTAACATATTTGCACGATGATTCTTACGTCAATTTTAAGGGGTTCGAAAAGTACTGTTTTTTCTCAAATTACGCTAAAACTGCGTAAACGCTCTTAAACTGATTTGGATAATACCCAATATGAAGATTATTGGGACCTTGGGAAAGCATACAGACTACTTTTGCGACTGGTCTTAGCGGGGTCCCGCCTCTAGTATATGTTAATTTGATACAGGACATAAAACTATTTTCATTGCCTGTGTTTTAACCAGTTGATATTAAATTATATTGCAATGAAAGGGATCACAAAATTCACAATTGCGTGCAATTGTAGTGTATCCACGAGCAAATTTATGCTTTGACAAAACATAGGTATAAACAAGGATAATTTCCAAATTAACGAATGATGAAGTGTATTATTCAACTTGCACATTCTTCACTTTACTAAAACTGGAAAATGTATTAGAAATGGCTGATGACAATGTTTGACGATATAATATTGTCAACTAATTGCTAAAATTTTCAAAGTGTTCGGATTATCGCGTGGAAATCTTATTAGTGATTTACGTAATAAACCTGCAGTGTAGTAAAATCTTAATTAGGATTATTCGAATGTTTTTGGTTTTATCACATGGCCGAGGTAGCTATGTTTATTGATTATTCATAGTCGACGAAAACAATAAGCTTGGAAAATTTATTATGCAAATTTTACGACTCAAAAATACAGTATTTTTCCTGATATCTGTTTACTTTAGGAATTGTTGTAACAGTAACTGGATACTATGACGAAATTGTACAGCTTTTTTTTTGAATTCGTGAGCATCAAGCTCAGTTATTCTGAATATAATATGAGAGTAGGTATCTGCAATTATAAAATTGAGTCACCAGCAATTTTACTCACCAAAACAGCACTGCTGTATCGAAGTGAATTTTCTATGGGTCTGGGCTATACTTATAGAGAATAATATTAATACCAAAATCCCTTTTAAATTTGACATATTAAACCAATATTTCGGTTTAGAGCAAAACTTTTAAATGGCAATGTTCCAATCATTAAGAATAAATGAAAATAATTTAAAATATTTTAAAGCATACTTTGTCGGTGGGTTTTGGTGAGAGTCCACTGCTGAATTGTATAATTTTTTGTGTTGTAGGCAAGAACTGCGAGCAGCCGGTATATGGAGAACGCGCTGTGGAGTCAGTTCCAAGATTGGAGGAATGCTCTAGTGCAACGGAATATTCTTTGTCACCTCTCCTGGAAATCACAATATACCTTAAGTGTAATTTGTAAAAGACTATTTTTGTCCTTAATTAGGTCAAGTACTTAATTATTATAATTGAACCAGTATAGGGCTTCTATGGAAGTACCGCCACTGAATTGAACGTGTCGACTGCTGGACGTAGGCTTCCCCTAATAAGCGCAACCTTCTTGATCTTGGACAACTCGTATACGTCGATACTCGTCACTTATGAAATTTCTGGTTCTGACCTACGAGTTTACCTCTGTATTTCCCATAGAGGACATTCTACACCCGTTTCGCCAGTATTCCTAAGCAAACCTGCCTTGTTACATTTTGTTGCTATTAAGTGTTGCGATCTCGTTGCGGTTCCATGACGATTTCGATAAAAGTGTGAGAAAATTGTCAGTATGGAATCACAATTGCGTCCCGTAAATACTCTCCCAATTTTACATGCGTCAATAATTAGCAAAAAATCTATGCCTATCCCACTATGGATACAGGTGTAAGTAGGTCTATACTAGCCTATATTTCTGTCACATGTTATAAGCATAGGACTTAGAGAGGTAAAGCTTTAGTCCACCACACTGGCCTAGTGAATCCATGTATTTATTTTCTTTTACTAATTACAAGATTTTAAAATAAAGTAAAAAGAATTCCAACTTACTTAAAATGTTCTCTTGTAAGTAGTAACATACGTCCAACAAGATCTGTGGTAGACACTCCAGCTGTTCGAGACACTTCCCTGTAAATAAAATGTCTTTTATTATGTGGGTTATCATTAAAATGCGCAATGAAAATGATTTCAAGATGTAGAAATATGTTCTTGATTTTATTGAGACTTCTGTTAAAATCTTATTTTAAGGGGACCCTTTTTTTGTTATTTTGGTTAATATTTTTTGGATTGCATTATAAGGTGAAGCTACTAAATTACCAATTTTTTTTATTTATGCATAATATTTGAATGGCAGTTACATTTTATTTTATACTTTACTATATGAAACTAAAAAATTAGCAAATTATGGGGTATATCCATCCATTATTTTTTTAGAGAAAAAAAAACCAGTTTTTTAAAGGCAGCTCAGTAAATATTTCTGCAAATACTATAACAATAAAAATATTGGTGTATAGAAATATAATACTGATAGAAGGTTTCTAAGGCTTTCTTCTCTTCAAGGGTAATCCTAGGAATTTCTTTAAAAATAATGTAATGAATATAAAAAAATGTATTGAAAATAGATAGAGAGATTTTACTCAAAAAATATTTCTATTTCATTCAGCATGGTAAATAAACTTTAAGGCATTTATTTAAAAAATGTAAATTTGAAAATAGATAGATGTTACTCAAAAAATATTTCTATTTCATTCAGCATGGTAAATGAACTTTAAGCAATTTAGCCTAAACTTTAGATACTAAACTGGAGTACTTACTTGTATCTGCCAGCTTTTTTCACTAAATGATATGTATCAATCCCATCAGCAGTTACAGTGATGTCATCTGAAATAAAATTAATATGATAAAATAATCAGTTATTCTCTGTATACTCTTAATGCTGATACAATTAGTGTACAATAATTTTGGTGTCCACTGCACAATGGATGAATGAATGCACACAAATTTTTTTATATGTATATTCTACAAGTAAATTATCTATTAAGATTGTATAGTATTATTAAATCAGTAAATGTTAAATTATATCTGTATGACATTCTGATTAGATTTATTATTTTAAAATGATCATTATGGATAAAGGCAATATTATGTATTATATTGTGTGTTGAATTAATAAATAAATATTTAATGCATGTTTCTGAGAAAATCTATGTTTTATGTATGGCTTATTATAATTCCAAAATGTGTACAGTTAGATTTGAAAAATGGATTAGTTTTGTAGAATATAAAATGGATAACACAACAGTAAATTTTCTATGTTTATAACAGAAACTAACCTTTGAAAAAGATGATAGTATTATGAATCCATGGGCAAAGGTTATTTCAAATACCAGTCTCAAATAATGTGTCCTGCCTCATATGATCTATTACTAAGAAAAAAATACAAGATACATAAATTACCTCCATGAACACAGAAATCACACTGGTACTTGTCTAATGTTTCAAGTGTAGTCACATAAGGAGCACCTTCTACTACTTGATCTACCCATTTTATAGCGCGAACCATTTTATACCGTTCCTCTTGCGTGAATACCGGTGGTCCTTTATGCTTAGATATTTCCTCATCAGTGTGGACGCCAACTATGAGAACATCACCAAGAGCCTTAGCTTGGCGCAAAGAGTTTGCATGTCCGAAATGCACCATATCATAACTGAAACCCGAAAAAAAGTTAACTAAGCTTATATAAAAAATTGAGCCTTGAATAAAATCAGCCTGAGAACATGCCTAGCGTCGTGCCGGATGTTTAATTTTTTTTGCACCTATTCACCTATTCATATCAATGGTAACAATTCTTACTACTGGAATTAAGACGCAATATTTATTTTTATTCCACATCGATTTGTGTATAACTATGGAGAGGAAATATCAAATAACATAAAAACTCAATATTACTCACCACCCATCACACCACACTCGAATTTGTTTTTTGTCTTCGTTTTGTTCACTCATATTAAAACACGGTTTCAATAATATATGAGTGGAAATTTGTAAAATTATTCAATATATAATTATTCACTACGAATTTTAACTTAATTAAGGAGCGCAATATCGTTCCTCACATTCAACGCGTCACAACTCCGTTGCGCACTGGAATCGGACTAAAAAATTAAAAAAACCCAAGAACTGTCAACGTCAATTTCATCTGTCATGCGTTAAAATATAACGCAATGGCCATTAACAAAAAAAAAAAGAATCCTCAATAAAATTAGAGAGGGAGAAAGATGATACTCGTACAAGTATTTTATATTTTAAATTATAATTGCTTCTACTTTAAAAATGTTACAAAAGCTTGCAACGAAAAGGATTAAGTAATATCTTACTTTACTTTACTTTCGTGAATTTATAAATAAATTTATGATTTATTTCGGCATTTGTTAGTTTTTAAATGGCATCAAGGATTGTTTTAGTCAGGACATATTTATGCTTTCTATCATCATCATCATCATCATAATTATCATCAGCAGCCTTTCTTACGTCCACTGCTGGACATAGGCCTCTCCTATGGCACGCCACTGGGCTCGATCTTCAGCTCTCCTCATCCAACCGCTGCCAATATCGTCACCCCACCTAGCCAGAGGGCGCCCTACACTACGTTTGCTGAGTCGCGGTCTCCACTCCTGAACCTGGAGAACCCGTTTTCCCCAACGGTTGTCGGTTCTGCGACAAATGTGACCTGCCCACTGCCACTTCAGCTCGCTAATCCTTTGGGCTATGTCGATAACTTTGATTCACTGACGAATGGCATCATTTCTGATCCTATCTTTCAGAGAAACCTGGGGGTTTCTCAACATAGCCCTCTCCATAGCTCGCTGAGCGACCTTAAATTCGTGGATAAGCCGCATCGTCAGTGTCCACGTCTCGGTTCCGTATGTCATGACTGGGAGGACGCAATCGTTAAAGACTTTTGTGTTTAGGCTTTGAGGTATGGGTGACGAAAAGACTCGACGAAGTTTTTTAAACGCTGCCCAACCCAGCTGTATTCTTCTTTGGGTCTTCTTCTCGAAGTTGTTCCTATCTACTTGTAACTTACTTGCTTTCTATCACCATTAACATATTATTAGCCCATAGAGATTTTTGGATAGTAGTGGGCACAGGGGTTTCTATAGTGAATATTTTAACTGATATTTTTGGGTAGGATATACATACGATTTATGATATCTGGTTTTACAGTTTTAATAATTTTTTTCCTTGTAAATAATTCACGACAAGTTAGTTCTATAGAAATTAAAGAATATTGAATTAAATTAAAGAGTAGGTATTGAACAAAGATATTTTTCTTGGAGTGTGAGCTCATGAATAACGGGATCATAATTCTCGCGAACACCACAATTTTTCAAGTTTCATGAAACATCAAAAACTCTAGAGCCAAGGTCCGCCGAGAATATCAGCCATAGCCGAGATTATTCGCAGCTGCTCAAAACAGAACCTTTGTTGCTTGAAGCTTTTTTGCATGATAATAATTTACTTTATATACCTACTTGGTGCCGCAACTAATGTCCCATAATGATCTTCTGTGATAAAATTTATAGCCAGCAGAGTCATACCACTCTGAATTTAATACACTACTAATTCCAAATATATTTTTATACCTTCTGACTGACTGATACTAAGCAAATCGTCAATATAGAGATTAAGTAAAACGTCGCGAGGACAATTTCACACTTGAGAAGTTTTCGTACATTTATTATGGTTTTTGAAATGCCTTACCACACCTTGGTAGCGTTAAAACTGCTACCTATGTTATTTAGATAAGATAAACATAACTTTAGCGCATTTCGTGTATACTGCCGCTATGACTATTTTTAGTTTATGTCATTTTTTTACATTACCTAAATTTGATTCATGGGTAAAGTTTTAATGTCTGGTACTTACATTTTATAAGTTTTATTCATAGCTATATGGCAGCAAGGGCCATTAAAATGATCAATTTGTTATGAATTATTTCAATGTAAGTGAATTATATGTAATACAGTACTTAGTATACTCATGAAGGTGTGGTACGATTTATCTAATCGTGTCAAGAAGCTTAATTGGTCCGTTCGAATCACGCCACTATGAATGACGAATGTAAAGCGGTTGGACTTTGTCATGCATACGACGTTAATGACTGACTGACTGACACTAGCATTGTAATATATCGTAGGGTTATCTGCATTATCTGAATCTTCCAATTCTAAAAGGCCAATGACTGCTGCATATGGCTTATCTCATTAGTTGCACATGTGTGTTCAAGTCTTAGTTTTTATATAATACACAGTATTGAACTTTATCTTAGCTACATAAACTCACTGAAAATTAAATTATGATCTTTATAACAAAATAGTTCATAGGAATTTCTTAGATGTCTAGTCCGCCAATCCACACTAGGCCAGCGTGGTAGACTAAGGCCTAAACCCTCTCAGTTATAAAGGACGCCCGTGCCCAGCAGTGGGACATATATGGGCTGATAAAGAAAAGAAAACAAAATTAAATACTATAATAGTAAGTAGAAATTCATCTTGGTACGTATGGAAAAATAAACCATATTACATTTTCAGCTAAAATAATATACCTATATTTTATCTTTATTATCAGTCAAATATTAGTGTAATCAGGACCTCAATAATACGTGTCTGTCTACCACATGCTATTTTATCAACATAGTGTTACGGAATCATTTTTTTTTTAAATACTTTGATTACGAACGGGTTCTGATTTGGGGCACCTCAGGTTTTATTCCTGTAACGAGTCTTACTGCAATTTTTTCTCCTCTACAAATATTTGTATCGCGTCTATACCTGCAGTGAGTCAAAAGAGACTTAGTTTTTCTCTTTGTTGGAAGAATTTAATAATTAAAATTCGACATCGGCCGCGACTCGCTGCGGCGAGGCCGCGATCTCGATCCCGGCGATATGAGACAAATGTTTGTGTGATACACAAAAAGTCTGGGTAATTATGAGGCCGAAAAATGTACCCTAGTTTCTAATACCTAGTCTGCTGGATGTATTATTTTACTAAAAATAAAATAAAGAATATTTATAAAATATTTATTAGTCTTTTGCATCTGATACCCCACCATTGGTAATAGCAAACGTAGCTTCGCTCTCAGGCAAGTCTGGTGAATCGTAAATCTTAGCTATTCTGTTCTCACCCCGGCCTTTTCTAAGAGCGATTCTAGTTGTCGATGCATGCGCCAAGATGTTTCCACCGATTGGTTTCTTTGGATCCGCTTGGAAGGTCAATGTCGCTCCGGGGTCAGCCGTCATTTGATTTGTAATAAACACAGCTACATTGTATTCTTCAGAAATCTACAGACAAAGAAGTTATTATCTTAAGCGTTTTTTATGTTGTACTTCCTTATATCTATAAATATACAATTTATCGAAAACAAAGAGTCCAATAAAATCATTAATTAGAGATGTAAGTGTTAAACTTTGGTTAATTACTATAAAATATACCTCTATACATAAAATAAAATAAAAAAGCTGACGTGCAACAATATGATATTAACATTAAATTGATCTTATTTCACATGAGGGTCAAGAACCCAACGAAATTTGGAACCGGATCCCCGTTTATCTATGTATACTGCGACCCTACAGTCTGAACTTGAACTCGGATGGCACAGCATTCATTAAAACAGCATTATGTAAAAATATCAGAAATTCATCAAATATATATAATATCTACACTCTTTAAAATACTTTGAAAATTACAACTTATTATTAATCTCAAATAAAAGCATAATATGAACTTGCTCTGAACAACTTCATAATATAATTAATTTGTTCAATATGTCCAAGCTAGTTTATATCATGAATGTTCTAGGACAGTCACTAAAGGGTCTAAACTCTAAAGGATTCGTCCAGTATAATAAATATTTCTTACCACCCATCATAAAAATATTAATAAACTTTTTAATCATAGCTAATTATGCTCTCATTAAAGATATTATTATTTAGTAAATGCCTTATATGGAATATTTGTTTAAGTATGTGTACAAACTTATAGCACTTATACTTTTAAACTTGCACATGCAAAATCTATCGAGCATGTGCATACCCCTGAAAGGGGTGGACAGCAGCATATATCTACGCCCACGTTTCCCAGTTTTTATATTGCAATGGGCTCAACAGTGCCGTTGACTGGGCATATTTCCAGACTCTGTTTAATTAAGGATTTCAAGTTAAAAGTATTTTTGTTTTATAATTTGTGGTATATTCAATACACATTATGTAAAAATTTACTCATTTACATAGCTTGTATAGACTTGTTTTGGGGGACGCTCGCACACATGGCAATATAATTGCGCATAAATAATTCCGTCGTAAGTGATCAGACGTTTTTACTTATTACGAATATATACTAATATATACTAATGGAGCGGGTACTTATTTTATACATTGAAAAGTTTTTAAGTAGACCCAAAAACTTTTATGCTCGCGACTCCTATAGGTACACAGTGAATGAATAACTCGATACATACACAGAATTTATTGATAACATTAACATCACAAAGTGATATCAATATTTACGTCATATCGCGATAACAAACCTAATCAATACAAAAATTTAGTGCTTATTATCTATTATATAATTATTAATAAGACAGGTAACGTAAACAGCGTAACGTAGTATACAATGAGGTACCTACCTATGTATTTTACCATGTCGATTTTAAATTTATATTTCGTCTAAGAATCTTGGTATGATAACGAACCAAGATACATTACACAAAGTGTAACGTACAATGTATTTATATCTAAGAAAACTTATTTTATAATGTTACTGTAATTTTCCCGCGATTAAGCTTCTCAATGATAATTTAGAATATTCATGTTTTTGGGTAGCTACCGTCCCGCGTAACGGTTTAAAAACTCACCCGAAGGCCGAATAGCTTTGGGTGCACTTTCCTGATATTATGTATTATTGTATTAATGAGCTGCTCTAATTCCGGAAATTTAGTATCAATATTTTAGACTATCTCTTGATTACAACACTAGAGTTTCTTGCCCGTTCTTCTCTAGTGATGACTGCCTTCCGAACACGGTGGTACACAACATTTTGAAATGACTGAATCTAAGTGATGAATTTGACATTTTATAGATTCAATAAATACTTATTGTTTCATTTCATTTATGGCTTCCGTTTTGGAACATGTTGGTATAGTACATTATCGATGGGTAATAGTCAATAGATAATTATATATTATGAGACCTTATCGCACATCGTTTCACAGTTTAGGCAGAATAACATTAATGACTTTTTCAACCGACATTGTCCTTTATAGAATTTTGTAAAGAAGCGTCGACATACTGTTTACATTGTCTTAAACATTCAATAGTGTAAGACATTGTTTATGCGGCTATCCTTCTGAATTCCCTCTGTATACAAGGGAACATATCAGAGAATAGTCTACAAGACATGTTATATCTGTACGTAAGCCTATATGGATCTTCCAACGTTGTGTACGGGTTTCCTAGGTACATATATAGATAAATAAACAAGAGTTTATGATTTATGTAGGTACTACAGAAATACTTCTAAAGAATTAGGTATTTTTAAACACGGTACCCTATATTTGGCGTGTATATTAATAAAATAATATAAATTACTAGTTATTGTAATAAGTATTTAAAATGGAAACATACTAGTTATTGTACGTACCTTCTGCAATCGTGAAAGTACTTGTGCCAATTTTTGTTGTCTGTCTGCCAGTTCTCCTCTTCCGGAAAAATCGACTCGAAATAACGCCATTATTGAATCTATGACGAGAAGTTTGAACACGCCTGCTTCTTCGTGAAATTTGGCCGCTACGTAATCTAAAAGCTCCGCCTGTATCGGGAGAATAAAAATTAAACTAACTGTTGAACACGGGCCTTGTCTACTATTGCAATAAATAAGACCGTCATTATAATCTAGTATAATAAATTATTTTTATAGAACCCTTAGGCATGTATGTTTCCTATACGCCTAAGTGAGTGTTGTTCTTATACGCTCTCCAACTCAGGCGGCTAAATTTCTATTCGTCAACTTTTGAGGATATAATAATGAGAAATCGTCTTACAGTTATCATTTTACAAAATATTAAATGAAAAGTCATATAAGTTACCTGATGTTCAGATGTGTAGGCTCTGGCATACAAAACGTTGTCCAACACAGCGTTCTGGTCTAAATTAAACCTATCTGCTATCGGTCGCAGCCGATCTGGACGACTGATCATAAGATAAGGAAATACTTGCAATTTCTTATGGTTAATCATCGGCTTTCTTAATAAGTAGTGTTTAATGCTCTGCGTATTTAATCAAAAGGAGGTCTCAAAGCGGAATCATAGGAAGAACGATCTCGCCTATCGCTGCTAAAACGATGAAGGGACCTGGCAGAAGCAAAAATGTATTCTACCCGACTTCATGCGACTTAAAGCCATATGAAATTGATCCCCGATATAAGATATAAAATACTTGAAAGTCCTTGCAATGGAATGTAGAAGTAATAATTAGATAAAAAATAAGAAGTTGCATAAGTGACATTTTTACATGATTTAATAACTTGTGGCAGCAATTGTACACGGATAGCATGACAAGCGATTGCAATGCAGAGTGAAAACGCACAAAAAAATCGGAACCCGACGAGGTTTAGGCTTATGTAGACGATAATCTTTAGTAGCGTACTGCACCGCTTCGTGACCTCATTCGATATAACAATAAACGAACAGCTTTTTAAACCGACTTCAAAAAAAGAAGGAAGTTATCAATTCGTCTGTATTTATGTATATTATATTATATAGTGTTATAAGCTGTAACAGATTTTATTATATCATCAATCTACAGTCATCAAGGCGACATTGTAATTCTAATGAGATAAGATGTTTGAAATATATTTGAAAAAGGATACAAAGTATGTTCAGTGTCCAGAAACATAACTTTTCCGCCTGAATATCCATTTGAGGTGGGTATTTGCGTAGTTACACACAGTGTGTGAGACAATTGAGTTTTACCCGTACGAAATTCTCCAAATACTTCAGTTATTGCCATGGACTCTATGCCTCCAGCGAGTAACTTACTACATGAAAAAAAAATTGTAACGTATTTTACAGAAATAGTAATCAATAGCTTAGGTTACAGTAGGAAGTAGAAATGTGTTTCTTCAACTGGGATGGCGTCAATGTTACAGAATACAAAAAAAATATGGCACTTTTTGTTCTGTAAGTCTGATATTTGAAGGCATTGACTTCCTGCCGCCCCTATAAATAGATTTTTCTAATATTTTAAACAAGATTTCGAAATCTACTTCGTATTTCTTGCGCAGTGAGTTCCAAAGATAACATTTTGGCTATTTCGAAATTGGAAAGACGTTGCAATATCAATACCTACTCATGTACGCCGTTTGCTGGTTTCTAATATTATGTTCCCATATTGAAAATTTTATTATTGAAATATAATTTTTCAACGTCGATTTGTGTTATCGTTACAATGATTCGAGTGTGTACATTAACATAAATATATATCGACGAGTATGTGACAATTTCTTTATTTTTATTTTTATAATCTAACCATTAGGTTGCTTGTTCAATTTATTCTGTTTTTTGTTACATACAAAAATACATAAAAAATCGGTCTAGTCTAAATAACGAAAAGTATCACGTATTATTGATAGAACTGTTATTATATACAAATACGAAAGTCTAATATCTATCTACCTAACTAGTACGGCGGTCGCTAGGTAGATGCAAATGTCTAATGTTTTTTGTTTTAAAAAGTCAGATTTACAATTATTATTAATCTAAAAACATGTTTAATCCCGGCCTTTTGTAGTTCCTATTCTTTTTTTCCCTTATCAAAGCAAGCCTTATGTGATTAGGCGTATATGGGCAGCGGTGACCAATCAGATGTGTTAGGTATACACTAAGTCATATTTTTCTACAGTACATGAAGATCCCATAAATGTACAATGTTTATAAAATAGTTTTTCGTAATAGATCAGATACTTACTCAAGTTCCATACTGCCAGTGCTAATTTTGAACACTTGTTTTCTTCGATCACTAACTTCCAAAGCAGTCATAAAGCCTATAGCAGCCACTTTTTGACAGGCTTCTTTTATTTTGTCTACTTTTGTGTCCGAAAAGCCTTTAATATTACATAGTTTTTTCTTTGTAGACATTTGAATACCTTTAATAGTACATATCCCTGCGCCTTTTAATTTTTTAATGTCCGCGACATTGATTCCATATTTTTGCAAAATATCTACATCTTGGAAATAGCCTTCGTCGTCATCATTTTCAGATAAGTTACCGTCAAGAGTTTGATCATGAATTTCCTTACTTTTACTCATTGTAAGAATTTTATATAATGTTTGTATCAGTTTAAGAAAGACGTTAAATTTGGATTTTGGCGGGCATTTACTTTTTTTTGTGTTTAGAGCGTAGAAACATCTTAAAAAAGTCGATTATGTTCCAGAGCAATACCCAATTTTCAGAGAAAAATTTAAAAAATGCAAATAAATAATAATTGGAAACAATTAAACTTGTGTCATTTTTTCTTTATATAAAAACGAAACATTATTTAAGATTATTTTAATAAAACAGAAACGCTAATTAAAAAAGCTTTATAATTTTTAGATGTGTAAATTTCGATAATTTTAATATACTATACAGGACTATAATGGATTCACGCTCCTATTGCTCCATAAAAGATCAAGGTAATTTTATTGTTATAAATATTTTACTGAATACAGAATAACACCTCAATTGTATTGACTTTATTATCGAGCCTTTAGTTTAATTCAATTTGTTTTAAAAATACATTTATTATTTCAAATCGTAAGTCAATCGTATAAAACGCGAGAATTAATATAATTCCTTTCTTTTATAAAAGTAAGTCGACTTAATCTAGAAGTGTTTTAAAAAAATATTTTGAATTTTTGATTTGTCGAAATGTAAAAAAAATATATATACAAAAAAACGGGGATAGGTCTCACGATTGTCTAACCAGAAAAATGTTATCTATAATTTTCAATGCGTGCGCAAAATTGATAAATCTTATTTATAGTCGACTATAGTAACAGCCCTAGTTCGTTTGATGTGTATTTTTATTTTGTCTATGCTTTTGATGACTTCGCTTCGATGTTGAGGGACTCACGGCGCAAATTAAAGGATATTTTTAATTAAAATTGCAAATACTTCAAGAAATTTGCCGTCTAGTCCATCTTAGTAAAGGTAAGGGCGTAAGTTAACCCTACGGAAGTACTGAAAAGTGATTACTTATTATGTTCATATATTTCCTCCTGTATCACAGCCATGTTGAAGTAGTGTTGATTTTAATAAGTTTTCGTCAGTTTATCGTCTTAAAAGTTATAAAGTTTATCACAAGTATATGTGACAGACCTAAGTTTCATTTGTGTTGTGATTTTAAAGTCGATAAAATGAAAAGTGTTCTAAAGTGCCACCGATACTGGCGTCGAGGCGTCATCTTGAAGGTAAGGCTGGATGTGTCTTCAATATACAACACGATGTAGCATATTGCAGATTACCAACTAGCAAAGACATTTGATTACAAAAATAAAATTCAAATAACAATTGTTAACTCACGAGTTCCGATATTTTACTTTGGCTCATATTTTAAAGCGTTAAAATGGGGTCAGCAAACAATAAATTTTGTACACTTTACTGATTTGCAATTGACACTTACATTTAGTATGCTAGGGATTTGGAAATTAAATACGTAAATTTTATTATGTGATAAATACAATGATACTTTTATCAAAGTGTAAAAGGTAAGTTTGGTGATTTGTTACAACAGTGGAAACATTTTAATTATTGTTAGAAGATCTAATTTTACTATTTTTGTACTTGCTTTACAAAGAGAAGTAAATGTGTGTACTACTAACATAAATTAAAGGAATTGCATATTTTCCTTGAAGCTATATTGAAATAACACAAAGAGTGCTTGTTTGGGTTGGGTACATTTTTTCGATGTTATATACTTCACGTTGTGTCGCCGTTTTTTTCAGGGATGGATTCAGAAGATTCTCGTGATGGTACTGGTGATGCTCGATCATCATCAAGCAGTAGCAGTTCAAGTTCTAGGAGCAGAAGAAGTTCCTCTTCAGACAGAAGTGAAAAATCAAAGAAAAATGACAAAACATCACCACAGTCACCGAGATCTGAAGGACCAAGGTCTCCATCACCAGAGAGTCAATCACAATCATCTGTACGCTCGCCTAGCTCTGTCAAGCGACCACATTCTCCTGACAACATGAGTGGAGCACACTCTGACATTAATTCTCCAGAAAATTCTATGCTAACATATCCAGTTGGACCCAAATCCCCGGATGCACCCAAATCTCCTAGTGAAGCTGGATCCAATGTTGGTTCACCTACATATACCCAAAAGTATACAGAAAAATATCCAGCCTCACCTCCTGCTGGTGATGGGCCTAAAACTCCACAAAGCCCTAGTTCACCCAGGTCACAGCCTGGTTCACCAGGTAATAAGTCTAGACCTCATTCTCCTGACTCAGCCTCACAGGCAACATCTCTTTTGAGAGATAAACAACGAAGATCATCATCATCAAGTCCATCCCCTGATCGGAATTCATCGCAATCATCACCACGCAGATCTCCACAGGTAAAGAAAAGTATGTGGAGTCCTAAAGAGAAATGGAGACGACATACAAAGGCTGAACAAAAGATGGTACCAGTAACACACACACGAAGTAGGTCTGAGTCAAGTCAATCAAGTAGAAGTTCTAGTTATAATAAAACTAATGTCAAAGACCCTGCAACTGAAGAAATATCAGATGGTGAGCTATATTTGATTCAATTATTTTATTTAATCTTAATAACAAAAGAGCTTGTGACAATTAGTTTAAAAGCTTTTATTAAAAGCTTTGATTGACTATTTTAACACTAATTAGTACCACTTTAAAATACATTTTGGTTCAATGTTATTCTAAATAATGTTAAGAAAATGTAAGTTTATGAGTATGACGAGCAGGATTACATAACAAATTTTGTTATAGGGGAAATGGAGTCTGATACCGAGGAAAGAAAACCAAGAGGCAAATCTAATATTAGTTCAAAAAATGATGGAAAAGATCTTAATATTAGTCATGAAGATTTGTCAGATGTGTCTGATTTGGACTCAATGGGACCAGATGATACAGTAAATGAAAGTAAGGTATGAGGTATTCTATCATTGCATAGGTATTTTCGAAACATTTTATTATGTCATATTTCTTATATATTCAATAATGTTTTAGCCCAAATCGCCAGTATCCCCAACAAAAGAAAAGGCAAATGCGAAGAATATGAATGGCACAACCTCACAATCATCTCCAAAATCCGACAATGGAAAGACTGACTTACATAAGCTAGAAAAGGTAATTATTCACTGTTACCACATTACTAAAAACAAATAAAGACTAGTTATAGTTTTCTATACTATTTATTTCAACAAAATAATGCCTTGATCTTTTTAGATCTTGTATAGAGTTGAGCTGTACAGAGGAACAAGAGGATAATTTTATGCTATGTACCACAAAAAAATTAACATGAAACAATTAGCTATACACCAAGGCATTATGTAACTGACACATGTATAAAAATCTTATTTGCAATCAACTATTATTAGCATCTAAATTAAGTCTCCTATTTGTTTCTGTGTATAATTTTAAAGGTGTTTTTATTATATACTCAAGGTTCCCCAAGAGAAAACAAGCAATACAGAGGATGCTGAGGAACAATTAGACTTTGAAGCAGAGGAAGGAGAATGTATTGAACCCAAATCAGAACAAGCAAATGGTGAAACAGAAGAAAAACGAGATGATAAAGGTAATTTTTACAACTTTAATTTTGCACTGTAATTAACTAAAATATTGTGTCTCTTAAAAATGTGTAATAATGGAAACTGCTAATTTTAAATTTAAAAATACAATGGGATTTATGTTATTCTGTTTTGAAAGTTATTTGTTTATTGATCTTTTATTAATAATTTTACATGAATTCTGAAGGATATTTTCAATACGCAGAGGACATTAAGGCTGGTCGCAGATCCCGTGGGTCTTCACTTGAAGAGGGAGAAGTGTCTGACGAGGCAGAGCGCCGCCCTGAGGAAAGCGAGCCGAGACCAGTGTGCAGGTTTTTCTCACGCGGTGCATGCACTTGGGGCGTCAGCTGCAGGTATGTGCCAGAAAGTTGTTCTTCATAATGTGTACATACATATTATGATCTAAAGATTGACAAATCTAGACTCCTCGTCTATAGAGAAAGTGTGGTATTTTCACTACTGTGCAATTGGTTTTCTAGAAATGTAGTAAAGGATGGTGATAGTTTACTAAGGTGAATAAATAACATTCATACAGTCAGAATTGGTTAATAAGAGCACACGTTTAGATGTGTGCTTATTGAATCATGATCCTATATTATCGAGTACAAACAGACGTTTATAAGTCATATTGATACATCGTGTCGTAAGTAAGACGCAAATTACATGCACGCCATTACGTCCAATGCTCATTATAGTAGAATATTGTATAGTTGAATAATAAAAGGGGCTGAGTATGCCATGCGACGCTTATATCGAAATTTAGAATATTCATAATTACTATTTCATCACTTAATACAGCCATTGAATTATAAAAACAGTTTACTCCTTCAATGGTTAGAGGTTTTAAAACGTGTAATTTGCGCCAGTTATTCCGAGAACATGATCCTTTATGTTGGCGTTACACAAAATTTGGTTCAAAGTCAAAGTCAATTTTATGACTTTGCCTTATTAACATTCTATCTAATGTCTACAGACCACCAAAAACAATATCAATGTGAATTAATTACATAAATTGTAATGATGTGTTCGTAAATGTAATTTTAAGGTTTCTGCATCCGGGCGTGACCGACAAAGGCAACTACAACATGTTCGAGGTGGTACGCGGAGTGCCGGCTGCGCCCACCAGGGACTCCGCGCCACCAGAGTCTGCGTGGGAACGCGGACTGCGGACTGCCAAAGAGGTAGGACAATAATTCTTGTGAATATTTAATCTAAAAAACAAAAAATGCTGTCTTTCTAAAAAATATAATAAATAAAGATACCCAATAGGGGTAGATTTGTCTAAACATTTTATATCCCCATTTCACGACATAAGTTTTTCTATTTACTTTTCTATGCACATTTCACAATCTCGTGTTACTCCTGAGAATTTAATAAAAGAAACACCCGTTAGCCATATATTGATTATTGTCCAGAAATCCCACTCGGGATCTCTGACCTACTTTTGATTTTTTAATTGCCACCAGATGGTCCGGATAGCGAACAAGCGCAAGGAGCAAGACATGGACTTCGAAGAGAAGAAGCTGCACCTGTCCGTGGGCGGCGTGGTGCACGACCCCGACGCAGAGCTCGCGTACGCAGCCGCAGCCGTCGGCGCCTCGCCCCCCGCGCACCACGAACTGCCCGCCCCCTACCACCGGGAATCTGAACTGTACAACTATATATTATACTCTCCACTAAATATGCCAAAATCAAATCTAATGGAATCTGGAAAAGTAGTAATCAGTTTAATCATCATCAGCCCATATACGTCCCACTGCTGGGCACGAGCCTCCTCTACAACTGAGGGGGTTTAGGCCTTATCAGTTTATTGTTATAAAATAACTAATTGTTCGCCCAGCATACTTCAGGGTGGTTTACAACCTATGCCTCTTCCTTTGTCCTTGCACCATTGCAGAATTTAATTATAATTAAACTATTGAACACTTAACGCAAGGGAGTATAACATTTATATTTGTAACGTTATTTAGGACTTAAGGTGTATGTTTCTGAGCTACATACATAGTATAATAAATATGATTTAAAATATAAAAGAAAGCTACAAATTAACATTTTCATCATTAGTTTATATATTGTTACAGCAGGCCGTACGGCCCAATGTACCGCGGCAGATATCCGCGCCACGGTATGGACGAACGCGAACGGTACTACGAGCGCGAGCGCGCGTACGAACACGAACGGATGTACGAACGGGTGCCGCCCGCATATGAGGAGGCCATGGGAGTTCCAGAGGAGGTACCATATCACAAGGTACGTCTGAACGAATTATATCAATATTTTTACATCGTATGACCTCGAAATGATGCATTGAATAAGTGTTTTGCATTCCAAAATCTACCATTAAAAACACGACACATACGATATGTATGACAGAACAGTTGAATAAGACTAGAAAGGAAATGTGAGCGAGCCCAGCGCGCCGAACCTACGATTGGACTATCATGTTTTTGAAACGGCCGCTCGCTTGACTTTTTAATTGCGCGTAGACTGCGTTGCACGATTAAGCTCCGCTACAGTTTAAACAAAATGCCGACTTATGCAATAATACCCTGCCGTTTGAAAAGTGGTACGTCTTAATATAAAAAAGGAGGCATTTAATTTTGTCGGCCAGTTAATCTAGTTTTTATTCTGAATTTCTTAAATGTAAGTTTGTTACTATGTAATTTCAAATAAAAATGTTAATTTTAAAACGATTAGGCGTAAATATACATTGCTGGGCAAACGCACAATTAATACACGCGACTTGAAACCATGCGCGCAGTGCATAACGTGGTTTTACTTAAATTAAATACAACGATGCGTTTTTAAACCTCGGAAAAAATATGTATTAATCATCAGATTGATATACCGCTTTGATTAGTAAACATGGATGATTTGTATGACTATTGAACAGAGACGCGTGCGTTCATCTCGCGAGGTGATCGTTCAGCGCGCGGAAGTGGAGCGGCGCGAGGGACGTGAGGTGCGCGAGGTGCGCGAGGGCCGCGAGATGCGCGAGGCTCGCGAGTTGCGAGGCGAGATGCGTGGCGACATGCGCAACGAGGCGCGTGGCGAGGCGCGAGAGGTGCGCGGGCGGTCGGCGCGCGGCGACGAGTGGGCAGACCCGTGGATGCGCGCCGAGTCGGCCGCGCGCCGCCGCCGCCCGCCCTCCACTGACGACTCCTACTCCTCCTCAAGGTGCGACTCTCCCACACTTGTACAGTACTTAGTATTCTACCACATACCGATATAGATTATTCGACAACGCCGTACTAGTTACCGAATTTATTATACTGTCTTTACTTTTCTCACAGGATACCTTGTACCCAAAATCCAATGAAAGGGATTTAGGCGCAACTTTTGTAAACGGTAGAACACATAAACATGGAATATGTGAAAAATTCACGCATTTATATTTTAGATTTCTTTATTTAATAATAAAATAAATGCATAGGTAAGATTATAAGACCTTGTAAAAAGGTTTTCTGTGACTTTTTGTTAGACATAAGCATATAAGACTATAGTCATATTGCATATTTGTACAAGATTTTATAAGCACTAATTTTACACAAAAAAACACTTAAATATTTTTACATGCAAGCATATATTATTTAATAAGACAATAAAATTATATATATTTTGGAAGCTAATCTCACAAAATGAGACAAAAGCTTCAATTGTTTTCAAACAAGACTAATGCGGAATTATCCTCTCGCTTTGGTCCCCCTCATCCCGTGCTATTGGGTTTTGCTTTCATAACTATCTAACGTTGTGGGTTGTTTCGGTGTCATTCTCTGACCGACATCATCTCTACTCCATTAACCGCATGCGTCTATTGGTCACAATCACTGGGACATGCTACTGGTTTGTGTGCGTGCGTGTGCGACGATTGTGCACGGATGTTTGTCGGCGTATGCGTTGTCGTTCGTCCGTGCGTGCGAACGTTGTGTGCGTGCGTGCGGCCTCTCCCCGTCCCCCGGCGTCCTCTTTCTTACCCCGCAGCTCTTCAAATTCCAGTTCACGAAGCTCGCGATCGCCCGGGGCTCGACGGAAGAGGAGAGCTTCTTCGTCTTCGAGACAACGGTAAGACTGCGATAGAGTCCTACAGACAAGTAGATTTTACCGGTATATGTAATTTATTATGCTGCCACGAATAATACTATGCGTGCGAACTGTTATTTATGGTTATTTCTAAAGCAACATCAATTTTATCACTCGATTGAACTCAGACGGTGTTTGTGTCATACAAATGTCGGCGCGGCTGCTATACGTTGTTGCATTTTTCACATTTAATATTTTACAATGAAGAGATGACAGGTGTAATGCATCACCACCGTGGATAAAAATTAGGGAACGTCTGGTACGTTCGTCGGTAGGGCTAACGTTGGTCGGACGTAGAGACGTTAACGCAGAGCGGCGTGTGTGTGCAGACTGTCTCCGTCGGTGATCGTTCGCGAGCGGCGCCTGGCGACGGCGCGCGCCACCGCCATGAACCCCCCCGCGCCGCGCCGCCGCGCGCCCTCCCCCGCCGCCGCGCGACAGGGCGCCGCCAACCCGCCGCCGCCGCCCTCGCACCGACACAAGGTACCACTCCTTATATACCGCACGCGGCACAACACAACCACAACACACAACCCGCAACCCGCAACCTAACAGCTCTTGGAACGGTTGCCACCTTTTATTAATGAAAACTACTTATAATTTTTAAACATATTCTTACATTTCTTATTTCGTTTAAATTTTTAATATTTTAATAATTCTTATTAAAATCCTCTACGTTACCCAATGGGTGTATAGTGCATTATAAGATAAATGGTAAATTGACATTACTAATGGTATTCTAGAATTTTTGGTCCTTTATTACAATTAGCTAAAATATAGTAAGATACTAATGTATATTATACTGTAACCCAAAACTCTGGAGGTATGTTTTAGACAGTGTTGGGCAAAAGTTAATTGAACTAACAATTAATTAATTGTTACCACTGCAATTAACAATTAATTAATTATTTTCACAATAATAATTGATCAATTGTTAATTGCAATGGCAGCAATTAACAATTATTTGTTACTTCAATTACCTTTTGCCCAACACTGGTTTTAGACAACTGCATAGTGCGGATCGCTAAGGATCATAAAATTAATAGATTCCTTGAGGATACTCTTCACATATAATTTCATCATCAGCCCATACATGCGTTCCACTGCTGGGCACGGGCCTATTCTATAACTGAGAGGGTTTAGGCCTTAGTCCACCCTACTGGCTTTACTCATATTGTACCCTCTCAGTTGTACAATATACGCCTAATAAATACATTTTAATGTGATGTTTCAATAATGAACAAAATCTAATATTTACACGAATAGACTTTAGTGTTAGAACCTTTATGAAACTTATTCGTCGTATGACACAGGATGAAATGGACCTATATGGCCGCAACAGAGCTTCGAGTCGCAGCAGAGACAGAAAGAAATATTCGAGGTCTTCGTCATCTGGATCTGGTGAGTAAATAAATTTTGACAAAAAAAGCGACACAAATGTGTATTAGTGAAAAATTCAAAACTGCGTTTACAAAGACTGCTTAGCCGCTACAAGACTGACTGGTAAAAATGAGTGCGTAATTTCTGTTTCAGAATCATCATCGACATCGAGCGAGTCCGAAAGCGAGTCTCACTCGTCGTCCTCGTCCGGCAGCTCGGGCGCGCGCCGCGCTCGACACGCCAGGCTCCTCAACGCAGCCGCCAGGCCCAGGTTCACAGCAACATACTCATCACACACTAAATAAATAAATAAATACACCCAACACTCACATACATAGTTCTGACCCCACATTGATTGATACGAGTCTTGTGTCGTGGGTATCGGAAACTACGAGACTTTTCGGTCTTACAAACACCAGACCCGAAACAAATATTTGTGGATCACACTTGTCCTGGTGCGTGGATCGAACCCGCGGCCTCTCGTTTCGCAAGCTGGTGTCTAGCTAACTGCGCCACTCTACACTCGCATACTTCTGATCCCACACTAACTTCGTATCATTGGTATTTAATTTACGTTGGACTTGCGGCTTCACAAACACCGAGATCGGGAAAAAGTATCAATAAATCACAGAAACAGTTGGCTCAATCAAAATATTTCCCTACGTTCTTTGTTGAATTTTGATAGGCAAAGATTTAATTTTTTTATCTCTTCATAGGTTAAATGCTAAGTCGGGTCCTGGATTCGCGGCTGCTGTATCAACCGTTGGTAGCAAAAAGGAGCTTCCGAGTGATAAAGGTAATCATATTTGGATTTCATTTTAAATTAGTGCATAAACAGTGAACAGATTGCGAAATAGCAAAAACTTGAGTTATTATGTAGTGATATCCTCGAAGTTTAAGCACGCCGTCGAGAATCTCGGCGATCACGGGTTCAAACCCCATGAACAAACCTCCGTCTTTTCGAAGTTATGTGTGTATTCACAATGAATTATAATTTTACTATAACAGTGAAGGAAAACATCCTGCGGAAACCAGCACACGTAAAAGTTAAAACCGCACTAGGCCAGCATGGTGAACTAAGGCCTTAACCCGCTCAGTTGTAGAGGAGGCCCGTGCCCAGCAGTGGGACGAATGTGATCTGATGATGATAATTATACACAGTTAGTGTGATGTTAGTCAAAATAAAAATTAAAATGTGTAATATTTTATTTTGCTTCAGAACTAGCTGGGAGAAAGCGTTCAGCGACATCTCCTGTAAATTCTGCATCAGCCAAAAAGTCCGTATCAAGGAGAGAAGAACTCTTAAAACAATTGAAAGCTGTTGAGGATGCAATAGCTAGAAAAAGATCTAAGATTTAAAATAATGGGAAAATTATGTATGTGTATAGTTTGTGATGAGGCTTCAATGCCACATATTAATTTCTGCCTTCTACATCAATTCGTGTAGAATACTATTTAATTAGCACATAGATAAAATAGTTTCAAGGGGCAGAAGTATAATTGTACAAAATGTAAGCATTTAAGTAAGACATAACAATAGTTAGGTATTATTTTAAATCGAAAATAGATTATAATGTCTCACCTTTGCATTAGAATATATTTTTATGTATACACGTAAAAAATAGGTGTATTAGTTTTATAATTGATATCCTTAAAAGTGGAAATGTGTTTGTGTTCATCACAATATGAAAAAGCCCATACGAAGTAGATTGTGTGGTTCTTTCATCAGATCAGATATTAATAAATGAATAAAGGCATAACTTTCTGATTAAAGTATTTTATTTGACTATCGATGTTTAATAATTTGTAAATTTGCCAGTCGATATTTTCGTGAACATGTGTTACGTACTAAAACTTGATTTATTTTCATGTTAAGAAGACTGATTAGCGCGTTGTAAGTAACATAGCCTACTCCACAACTCCGCGCCTCTGAGAAACTAAATGCTCCTTGCGAAATATAACCCATTACTTGTCGGCAGTTTTCGCCGCGAACCGTTTTTAAATGCGATGGTAACCATAATTCTCTCATTTCTTTTACATATTGTGATGGTTCTTTAGACTGACGTTTCGCTGATTTTTTTGATGGTGCCTAAAAAAGATATATCATATAAATAAAAGTAAATTATCAATAAGGTGGTTAACTCATAATATTTCAAGATGCTATTCAGAATGCGATAGTATGACGAGATTTAGATATGCTGGAAGGGATTATAACTCTCAAGCACTATAATAAAGATGCTTAACATGAAAAACTGAATTAAATATTTTGTTTTTTACTCATCTAATGTTAAAATACAAACTGACCATTTGTTTTTTTCTAAGTTTTATTTGCTTTCTTCTTAATTTATTTATATGTTTTAAATGCTCAGTTCTCTTGATTTTTCTTAAGTTTTCGTTAGGGTCCTCATGGGGTGGTTCATTTAAGTGTTTGATATTTTTCTTGTCACTAGGTTCTGGTAAACAGATTACAGCACATCTCTTTAAACTTCCTTTTAGTTCTAGGCGTACGTAAACTGGAATAAGGCATAAATCGCCATTTTGGACATGTGGTGCGCATTTCTTTGCATGTAAGCAATCCTGTGAACAATTAAAAAAAAATATACTAAATGACAGTTAAAAATTAGGTTCAAAAATATGTTAGTTTACCTGTAAATCGTTTAATATTTGTCTATCTCTTAGTACAAAAAAATTATCCACAGGCTTTTCACTCCAATCTTGTATTAATAAATGCCATTGGCATTTAAAGGGACTATAAATTCCCAATTTTATATAATTCACCCTTTTGCTTGGAGGCAGACGAAAGTATCTAAATTTCAACTCTTCCTCTAAACGTTTTTCTTCCTGCTTTCCTGATTCTGAGTCTGGAGGAAAAAAACATTCGCCAGACTCAAAGGCTAAGCTGTCCATTTCTCGAAGACCTCCAGGTCTAGCTCCAAACATTATAAATGTTAACCAAAATGGTAAACCATATCCAGCAGGTACAATAATATCCCAACCAGATCCATAGCCTGAAAAATAAATCAATAAAAAAATGGATGCAAGGGCATCACACTTGGATCTATCATTATGTGCTACTGCTGAAGACAGGTCTCTCAGTAGCTGGGAGTCCATTATGCTTACATAGCACATCTAAAATTCCTTGTAAGAGATTTTTTGGGTGTAAAGGTTTCTTCATTATGACTTCTTTCACTGCTAGTGTGTGATAGGTAATTCATTGGGAATGCATACATAACTTTGAAGAGTCGCAGATGTGTGCCTGGGTTTTGAATCTGCTAAGTAGCTGAGATTTTTGTCTACCTAACCTTCAAGACATTGTAATTAGAACAATATTATTAAAAGGTCTATTGGGCAATTAAAATAATATAAATCTAACTCTCATGAAGATGAAATGAGAGGAAAAGTTAGTAGCAGATCTCATACAGAACATACTGCAAATTATATGTATCATAGTGTATAAATGCCTCGTGGTCTCGCGGTACAAGTATGTGCAGTGTGATCTAGAGGTCCCGGGTTCGATTCCCGGGTTAGGCAAAGCGTTATTAGGTTTTTCCATTGGGAAATTCTCAGTAACAGCCCACAGTCTGGAAATGTGCCCAGAAAGTGGCAATAGGCTCGCCCCCTATTACATGGGACTGATACATACCTGGCGAAATGTGGGTGCAGAAATGCACCTATGCCTACACCTTCGAGGAATATAGGCGTGAGTTTATGTATGTATGTATAAATAAATAATAAATTAACTGTCTCCGATGGTCATAGGTCCAATCCAGTGGCGGTACTTCCATAGAAGCCCAAAAGCCCAGTTTGCCTTTTAAAAATCGAAATAATATTTTTTAGGCCTGAAATCTTTATTTTACTAAAGCAAATTGTTAAATAAAGAACCCCATAATAAGCAAATATAAACTAGACATTACAATTAACGTTTAACGGTTTTGGGCTTCTATGGAAGTACCGCCACTGGTCCAATCTACATTAAATAATGTATTACCCACTGGAAAATAGCACCACTCTAGATCAGGATTTGTATGTAGATCTTTTGGTTGGACATGCCAGTTTATTTACCGGGACTATTCAAACAGTTAAAAAATGTCAATCCAATATCTGAAATCTTCACAATCAAATATCTTTATATCTATGCAATAGTGAACAGACAGATCCATCATTGTTTGAACTAGGCAAGCCAAGAATTCCTACATTAACAAGAGTAGGATAAAACATACCTATTTTTTTGTAAGTGGAATCTTGTGAACCAGGTTTTTGTACTAGTACAACTGGCAAGCTCTGTAAAAATGGATCATCTTCATTAATTTCACCAGGTACAAGCTGGGTTTTAGTTATGTGCTCTATGTAGTTGCTATTGGTAACTGCATTCTTCTTAACAATTTCTTGTATTTCCAAATTCCATAAGGGTGATATTGGTGCATGAGTAGGAATTGTTGATAGGAACTGATGACTTATTGGACTGAAAGAGTTACATCTTGCTTTGGTCCTAAATGTTGGCCTCATTAGACGTGGATCTCTTACAACTAAACCAATGACAGCATGTGGAGGCAATTGTGATGGTGAACTTATAGAACTAAGACTGCTCCAATATTCATTTTTTTCTTTCAACATCAATCTATTTACATCACATTTGGTAACCCATTCATCACATTTTATCTTGCTATTGTCATCAATGCATTTTAAACTGTTAGCTAAAATTGCATGGCTATTAGGTCCAGTCATATGAAATATATTAAATGCACCTGATAATATTTTAAAATGAACATTTTCACCATAACTGTTAACAACTTTTCTTCTTTTAACAGTGCTCCCAGAGTCATCACACCGATTACTAGACCCTAGTAAGTTTGTTAATAATGATTCTACTTGTTTTAATATTGCTGGGTGTACAAGAAGCCACAAAGTATGAATATCATTATTCATTGGCACCCAAATGAAGTGCACTTTTCCTATGTAATCAAAAGGATATGCATTTGCTTCATAAAGGTGGAGAATCCCTTCCCTGTTTCCAGAGATATAAGCCTTAGCACACACTCCAAGATTGCAGGAACTGTCAGTAATGGATTTAAACATATCTTGGATTGTGCTTATGGGTCCTTCAATTTGTATTGGAGTAAAATATGAGATATCTTGCATGAGGCAATGAGCAGAGCTGGCTCTGTAACATGCTCGGAAAGCTTTATCACAAGGAGCAAAGGCAAGGCGATAGCCCCACCGATCTGTCATATGAAATCTTTTAGCATGCCATATATGTGTTTCCAACCAAATATTTCTCTTTTGCCGCCGAATATATTCTTTCAACAAATATTTTGGACGACGTCTATATTTTCGTGACGGCCTTTTTTGTTTAGGAGGTAAGCCACTCTTCATCATTTGTTCAAAATATGCTGTCCTAAGCTTTCTCGGTAGTCTTTTACAGTTATGGCTCATGGCTCTACGCCGCATGTGTACGGGTAATGTTTGGAATATAAGTTTTGTCATACTTGGTCGGAGGATCAGTTCAGTCAGGGCAGCTATTTCTACGCTCCTGGCAGCTGCGAATTTAAGGTTATTCGCTGAAAGGGGTAGATGTTCGCTTCCACCTAAAGTGGCATCAAATTCGGTGGTTTCCATAATAATGAGGTTATTATTATACTGATACTGAATAAAATGTCTTATTTATATCACTTTTAAAACATTCAGGAAATCTGTTTGTACACAAATTATGATAAAGATATAATACCATAGGACGAATACTAATACACTCAAGTCTCAATAACATACATAACCTCAAAAGTCATTTGTCAAATTCGGAAACGTCTGCGCTTTTTTTTTCTTTGTTCCTCAAGGAACCGGCTAAGGTCGAAGACCATGCTGCCATGTCTTCAGTAATTTATTTTCATTAGTAGGTATGAATTATGAATGATGAAAGAAAAAGGGCGGGAAATTCCAGACCCATTGGCGTCGCGACGTCTCTTCATCTCAACACTAAACACAACTATGCTCGACCCATCGGCGTCGCGACGCCTCTTCACCTTATAACTAAATACAACTATGCTCGACCCATCGGTGTCGCGACGCCTCTTCACCTCATCACTAAACACAACTATGCTCGACCCATCGGCGTCGCGACGCCTCTTCACCTCATCACTAAACACAACTATGCTCGACCCATCGGCGTCGCGACGCCTCTTCACCTCATCACTAAACACAACTATGCTCGACCCATCGGCGTCGCGACGCCTCTTCACCTCATCACTAAACACAACTATGCTAGACCGATCGGCGTCGCGACGCCTCTTCACCTCATCACTAAACACAACTATACTCGACCCATCGGCATCGCGACGCCTCTTCATCTTATCACTAAACACATACTATGCTCGACCCATCGGCGTCGCGACGCCTCTTCACCTCATCACTAAACACAACTATGCTCGACCGATCGGCGTCGCGACGCCTCTTCTCCTCATCACTAAACACAAATATGCTCGACCCATCGGCGTCGCGACGCTTCTTCACCTCATCACTAAACACAACTATGCTCGACCGATCGGCGTCGCGACGCCTCTTCTCCTCATCACTTAACACAACTATACTCGACCCATCAGCATCGCGACGCCTCTTCATATTTTCACTAAACACACTATGCTCGACCCATCGGCGTCGCGACGCCTCTTCACCTCATCACTAAACACAACTATGCTCGACCGATCGGCGTCGCGACGCCTCTTCTCCTCATCACTAAACACAACTATGCTCGACCCATCGGCGTCGCGACGCCTCTTCACCTCATCACTAAACACAACTATGCTCGACCGATCGGCGTCGCGACGCCTCTTCTCCTCATCACTAAACAGAACTATGCTCGACCCATCGGCGTCGCGACGCCTCTTCACCTTATCACTAAATACAACTATGCTCGACCCATCGGCGTCGCGACGCCTCTTCACTTCATCACTAAACACAACTATGCTCGACCCATCGGCGTCGCGACGCCTCTTCACCTTATCACTAAATACAACTATGCTCGACCCATCGGCGTCGCGACGCCTCTTCTCCTCATCACTTAACACAACTATGCTCGACCCATCGGCGTCGCGACGCCTCTTCACCTTATCACTAAATACAACTATGCTCGACACATCGGCGTCGCAACGCCTCTTCACCTCATCACTAAACACAACTATGCTCGACCCATCGGCGTCGTGACGCCTCTTCACCTCATCACTAAACACAACTATGCTCGACCCATCGGCGTCGCGACGCCTCTTCACCTCATCACTAAACACAACTATGCTCGACCGATCGGCGTCGCGACGCTCATCATCTCATCACTAAACACAGCTATGCTCGACCCATCGGCGTCGCGACGCCTCTTTATCTTATCACTAAACACAACTATGCTCGACCCATCGGCGTCGCGACGCCTCTTCACCTTATCACTAAACACAACTATGCTCGACCCATCGGCGTCGCGACGCCTCTTCACTTTATCACTAAACACAACTATGCTCGACCCATCGGCGTCACGACGCCTCTTCACTTCATCACTAAACATAACTATGCTCGACCGATCGGCGTCACGACGCCTCTTCACTTCATCACTAAACATAACTGTGCTCGACCGATCGGCGTCACGACGCCTCTTCACCTCATCACTAAACACAACTATGCTCGACCCATCGGCGTCACGACGCCTCTTCACTTCATCACTAAACATAACTATGCTCGACCGATCGGCGTCACGACGCCTCTTCACTTCATCACTAAACATAACTGTGCTCGACCGATCGGCGTCACGACGCCTCTTCACCTCATCACTAAACACAACTATGCTCGACCGATCGGCGTCGCGACGCCTCTTCACCTCATCACTAAACACAACTATGCTCGACCCATCGGCGTCGCGACGCCTCTTCACCTCATCACTAAACACAACTATGCTCGACCCATCGGCGTCGCGACGCCTCTTCACCTCATCACTAAACACAACTATGCTCGACCGATCGGCGTCGCGACGCTCATCATCTCATCACTAAACACAGCTATGCTCGACCCATCGGCGTCGCGACGCCTCTTTATCTTATCACTAAACACAACTATGCTCGATCCATCGGCGTCGCGACGCCTCTTCACCTTATCACTAAACACAACTATGCTCGACCCATCGGCGTCGCGACGTTCACAATTACTGACGACGCAGATAGCCCAGTATTGTGAAGAATAGCAGTGACATCGTTATTACTGGAGGATCCATTTTGAGAAGTAATTTTTAACAACCAACTTCAATCAAAGTTCCTTTTATTTCCCAATAAATCGGATGTTTACTGTTCGCGCGTAGACCGATGAATGCCTCACTCCGCTGCAGCGGGCGGCCTTTTATAGACGAATAGTGGGGGAAATCGACACCGCAGAGAGGCGACCGCCCGTGAGTCATTCTTGTTTATGCAAGAGCGATGACGTAGCTCTCAGTATATGGTTTTACGCCGTTAGAAATATAAAATACAAAATGCAGTATTTTAGCTATTATTAATTGAAATACAAATTACAAAATAATGCATATTATTGCATTATTTGTTTTGTAATAGTTTATTTTTTGAAGGCGGTTTTTGTTTTGTTATTGTAGGTCCTGATGAGAACAAACTTAATGGCCAATATTATAAAAGACTGTAAATTTCGAGGCCTAATCTAAAACTGAGAGAATATAAAAAAAAAAACTGTAGGGCTGGCTACACTGCTTGACATTGACAATACGACGTACATTTTTATAGCTGCTTTACCATCATTGCACTCTCGCCTCACACTCGCACTCATGATCGCTAAATGAAGGCTAAATGTATTTTAATAAATGTATTTTGAAGCCTCGAGTATTTGAAATACTAATTACAAAATACTTCGGCTTCACGTATTAAAAAAAAAAAAAAAAAAAAATACACCCAACAGTCACATACATAGTTCTGACCCCACACTAGGATTCAAGTCCTGTGTCGTGGGTATCAGAAACTACGAGAGACTTTTCGGTCTCACAAACACCCAGACCCGAAACAAATATTCGTGGATCACACAAACATTTGTCTCGGTGCGGGGATCGAACCCGCGGCCTCTCGTTTCGCAAGCTGGTGTCTAGCCAACTGCGCCACGGGGCTGTCAAATACATTACATTATTGAAATACAAATTACACATATATTATAAAATAAATACAAATACAAATTACATTTTAAGAAAGTAATTGAAATACAAATACAATATACGTATTTGTATTTTAATTACGTATTTCAATTACAAGTATTTATTTTTTATTTTTTAGGAAATACACAGAACAATCATAATCAAAAATACAAAACAAAAATATAAACACAATCCAAAACAATTTCCACTTATAGGAGTAATTAATTAATTATATAAGTAATTCAAATACTGCCCAAGCCTGTGTATATATGTACATATATCTAAGGTTTAAATCCTAATATTAGTTCGTATCTATTAATATTCCAAGCTCGAAAGTTTTATCAATCTGAACAGGACCGTCCTCGGGTTTTGTAAAGTGGACTGTATATCACTTGTACTATTGCAACACCTATTGTGTGTTGCGTGCGTAGCTCGAGAGCCCCCGGGGCGGCTGTTCCTCACTATACTAACTGGCCGGATTGCGAAGGACAGAAATGCAAAACACGTTACACAGCGGGCAGACGAATTTATTAACACGAAATTAATACTATTAGCACAACACAACAAGGAGAAACAAAACAATACGATACTATGTACGATTAGGCTATTCAAAATTACACACGAAAAGGAAGTTACACAAAAACTATACAAAATAAACTATTAGAAAAACAGGGATCACTAGGCAAAAACTAAGGGCTCTTCAAACAATAATAGTTTCCGGCGCGTAGCTCTGCGACCGGGTCCGATGGCACATGTGTGGTGCGGGTCGCGCTACGGGGGGCGCGGCACAGGACGCGGCGTCGCCTTCTCTGGTCCGGCAGCACATGTGCGGCGCGGGTTGCGGTGCGACCGGGCTTGGCGCGAAATGCGGCGTCGCTTCCTTCGGTTCGGCAGCACGTGGTCAGCGCGTCGGCGGCGCGACCGGGCGTGGCGCGAAATGCGGCGTCGCTTCCTTCGGTCCGGCGGCACGTGGTCAGCGCGTCGGCGGCGCGACCGGCGGTGCAGGCAGTGGATGCGTGTGCTGCGACAAGCGCCGTGGACGCCGGCGTGTACCGGAGGGAGCCGGCACAGGCGGCGGCGGGACCACGGCAGGCGGGGTGCTGCGAGCGGCGGCGTGAGCCGCGGGCTGCGACAAGGAGACCTCTCCCGAGACGGGCGAGGTGGCTTGGTATGCAGCGACGTGCCACGGGTGTAGCACGGGACGAATGGCTCGCAGACTTGCAGTCCACACGGCGCCTCTGCAGGGATTTCTTCCTGGCGGCTATTCAGTAGCAGGGATTCGTTCCCTTATCCCTGCAGAGGTTATTCGTTTCTTCCTTTTCTTGATTTGTTTCTTCCTTTTCTTGAGTTGTTTCTTCCTTGATGGCTCGCGACGACTGGATGACTGGATTGTTTCTTCCTTGATGGCTCGCGACGACTGGATGACTGGATGATATCCCTCGAAACTGCACGCCTTATATACAGTTTCGAGGGTGTTACCGCCCTTGAAACGGAGCTATCCCACAGAGATATCCTTCCGTGTGGGCGGGGCGCCCGATGGTACAGGTAGCGCCCTTTACGGTAGCGGTCGACGGATGTAGCCGTCCGCATGCATCTCAACATTATTCTCAACATTACACACATTGTCTATCACTATTATAATTATTACTATTCACTATCACTATAACTGAATAGTTATTGATTGAATATAGTGAATACTATATTCACAATATCTATAAATTCCCTCCGTCCTGCACATCCTCCCGCCGTGCATCACCCAAGTCCCACGTTTGGTGATGCATTATTTGTGGTGCAGGCGGAGTGACCACCTTCTGCGGTCCAACGAACCAACTATCTATCTGGCGGACTCTTCGGAGGCGCAGAGCACGATGAGCTTCCTTACTAGCCTGCGCAGCATTCCGCCCTTGGTGGCCACGTCGACGGTCCTGGTGACTCCATCGGGTCCCGGATACGTGGCGCGGACCCTTTCCTGGATTCGGGGCAGTGTCCCGTCGATTATCCGCACGACGTCTCCTATTCGGACCTCCGGGTCCTTGTCGTGCGGCTCCCGCCGGTTGCGGAGCTCGGGGAGGTATTCCCGGAGCCGGCGCGTCCAGAAGGCGTCCGCAAGACGCTGGGCGGCCCGAAGGTTGGCGTGCGGTCCGTGTGCCGGTTCTAACGGGTAGTGTGGCGTGTCGAATGGTCCTTGGTGCGTCTAGTGTCGGTCGTCCTTCGGCCGGCTTGATTGGTCGCTTCGTGCGACTCCAATTTATTTTGGCTTTCACTCTTGCCGTAGTCCGCAGGTTCTGGGTCCTAGTCGAAAATCTTCGGCAGTCTGGCACTATCTTCTTCGGATTTCCTGCCGCTCGGACGGCGACATGGAGCACGCGGGCTCGATCCTCCCCCGTGTCTTCCACTCGTCGTCTCTCGTCATGCGGTTCTCTGCCTTCCGAAGTCCTATGTGTTTCGAGCGCCCGCTCAGTCGGGTTGCTCGCTGGTCGCCTTGGGTACACGTCGTCATCGGCTCTATATCTTCGTTCTATTTTTATTGGTTTCGTGTCCAGACTTGCCTGGCCCACGAAGTTGACGACGTGTCCTGAGGTTCGGGTTCGACTGCCGTGGATGACCCATCCCAACGGAGTCAGTGAGGCGACGGGCTGATGCTTCTTCCCGGCTCTTACCTTCTTTGCTATTAAAAGGTGCCAGTTATCCTGGCCTATCAGAATCTGTGGCCTCACTTCGTGGGTGTTAATTTTTGTGGCGATCCCTCGCAGATGGTGGCAGCCTTTTATCGCCTCCTCGGGGATCCTCTGCGCCGTCAGCCGAAGGTTGTCGACGGTGCGCGCCTCTATTTTCTTCAGTGGGGGCCCCTCTCCACGCAGGTGGACCGATACCCTCCTCGATGTCGAGTCGGTCCTAGTCTCTCCGTTATACGCGCTGATGTGGAGAGGTTCCTCGGGTCCCTTGGCGCCTATTCTGTTTGCTAACTCCCGGTCGATTAGTGTAACGGTGCTGCCGTCGTCCAGCAGCGCGTAGGTGTCAACTACACCTGCCGGTCCCTGCACTTGGACCGCTGCGATCTTTAGAAAGGCTAGCCGGGAAGTCCAGGCGGAATTTACTTGCTCTTCTTGCGGCGGTCTTTCGGGTTCTTCGCTGGGGGTCGCCTCGGTTTGCCTGCGCGCCGCATGCAGTTTCCTATGATGAAATCTTTCGCAGTTGTCTATGGCGCAGCGTTGGGGCTTGCAATTGTGATCTCTGCCTTTGTACCTCAAGCACCGGAAGCAAAGGCGGTACTTTTTCGCTGCCTCCCAGCGCGCTTCTATAGTGGCCGCCTTAAACTTTGAGCAGTCGGCGACCGCGTGTCCCCCGTTGGTGCACATGTCGCACTTCACAGCTCTGTTTTCAACAACGGTTGCATGTACCCGCTGCGCTCTGCGTGGTACATCGGGAGGGGCTCTTCGTGGCGGCGCGTGGTCGGTCACTATTTCGGCCGGAGCGAAGGGACTGCACAGTTCCGCCTCCCGGGAGATGAATTTGCTAAACTTCCACAGGTCGGGCTCCTCCCTGGGGCGTGTGGCGGCGAACTCGTACCACAACCTCTTTGTGGTAGGTGTTAGCTTCTCTATAAGCCCCTTGGTGACTTCCGGATTATACAAATACATGGTGCAGTCGAGCGCCTGCAGGGTGGCCACGGCGTTCTCCACGCGCGTGGCAAATGTGCACAATTCACGCGGCGAATCGGTGAGGCGCGGCAGTGTCCTCAGCCTTTCTATTTCCGTCGACGCGATGGCGTCTGGTCGCCCGAAGCGCGTCTCCAGTGTCCGCATGACGGTGTTGGGGTTCGCGTTGGTGATCAGCAGGCCTTGCACGGCCTCCTTTGCCGTGCCTCGAAGGCTCCTCCTAAGCCGGGCCAGGTTCTCCAGGGGCGAAAGGTTGTGTGCCGTCTCTATATAGGCGGCGCGGAACGTTAACCACTCTTGTACTATCCCACTGAAGTTGGGTAGTTCCGCGAATCTATTATGTGCCTGCGCGGCTTGTACGGCTGTGGTGATTGCTGAAGCCAGATTATCTATGTCTGACTTACCCCTCAGCATCATGGTACCTCCCGGGTCTCGAACGTCGGGCGGTTGTGGTGGCGGTGAGGTGGTGCGATCCTGTCTCCAGGGCTGGGCGTTGATTCCTGGAGGAGGTTGCTTCGTCGCTTCTTCTTGCCTCCGGTGCCATGATACGACGACCGGAGACGGCTGCGCTCTATTCGCGCGTGATTGCCAGGACGCGACGTTGGTCTCTGGCATAGGTTGTGCAGCTTCACTATTTTGTCGGTGCCAGGCGGTGACAACCGGCGGTGGCAGCACACTATTCGGGTTCGGTCGCCAGGACTCGGCGTTGGTCTCTGGCGGAGCGGGTCCGACCTCTTCTGTCGGAACCGTGTCGTTGCAGCGCGGTAGCGGGGGTGCGGCAGTGACTCCCGCCGGTACAGACGCCGGCGCGCCCGCGGCCGCGGGTGCGGCTTCCAGCGGGGCGGGCTCGGCCTGCTGCTGCGTGTGGCGACCCTCAATCGCGAGCAACCTGCTATGTGTCAGCCAGGTGTGCACGCGCGATTCCTGTTCGACGTCGGATGCCACAGATTCGACGTCGTCATCTGATCCGTCGTCGGCCTCAATCATCGCTATTCTTGCCTGCGCCAATTCTATTTGTAATCGGGCTAGCTCCGCCTTGGCCTGTGCAAACCGGAACGCCCTTGTTGTCCTTTTGCTTCTTCTCGTTGATGGCGGGCGACTCTTTCGCGGTGTGTCCTGCGGCGGGTTCGACGTTGTGGCGGCATGTTGCTCCTCCACGGTGGCGACGGACGGCACGTTGGATTCCTCCGATGTCTCGGCTACCGTTGTGCCCGTTGCTTCCGTCGTGGCTGTCGTCGACGTCTCTGTTGTGGCGGACACCGTTCGCCTCCCCACTGAGCGTGTCACCGGCATCTCTGTCAATCGCTAGATCCGGCTCGAAGGACCAAAATGAACAGGACCGCCCTCGGGTTTTGTAAAGTGGACTGTATATCACTTGTACTATTGCAACACCTATTGTGTGTTGCGTGCGTAGCTCGAGAGCCCCCGGGGCGGCTGTTCCTCACTATACTAACTGGCCGGATTGCGAAGGACAGAAATGCAAAACACGTTACACAGCGGGCAGACGAATTTATTAACACGAAATTAATACTATTAGCACAACACAACAAGGAGAAACAAAACAATACGATACTATGTACGATTAGGCTATTCAAAATTACACACGAAAAGGAAGTTACACAAAAACTATACAAAATAAACTATTAGAAAAACAGGGATCACTAGGCAAAAACTAAGGGCTCTTCAAACAATAATAGTTTCCGGCGCGTAGCTCTGCGACCGGGTCCGATGGCACATGTGTGGTGCGGGTCGCGCTACGGGGGGCGCGGCACAGGACGCGGCGTCGCCTTCTCTGGTCCGGCAGCACATGTGCGGCGCGGGTTGCGGTGCGACCGGGCTTGGCGCGAAATGCGGCGTCGCTTCCTTCGGTTCGGCAGCACGTGGTCAGCGCGTCGGCGGCGCGACCGGGCGTGGCGCGAAATGCGGCGTCGCTTCCTTCGGTCCGGCGGCACGTGGTCAGCGCGTCGGCGGCGCGACCGGCGGTGCAGGCAGTGGATGCGTGTGCTGCGACAAGCGCCGTGGACGCCGGCGTGTACCGGAGGGAGCCGGCACAGGCGGCGGCGGGACCACGGCAGGCGGGGTGCTGCGAGCGGCGGCGTGAGCCGCGGGCTGCGACAAGGAGACCTCTCCCGAGACGGGCGAGGTGGCTTGGTATGCAGCGACGTGCCACGGGTGTAGCACGGGACGAATGGCTCGCAGACTTGCAGTCCACACGGCGCCTCTGCAGGGATTTCTTCCTGGCGGCTATTCAGTAGCAGGGATTCGTTCCCTTATCCCTGCAGAGGTTATTCGTTTCTTCCTTTTCTTGATTTGTTTCTTCCTTTTCTTGAGTTGTTTCTTCCTTGATGGCTCGCGACGACTGGATGACTGGATTGTTTCTTCCTTGATGGCTCGCGACGACTGGATGACTGGATGATATCCCTCGAAACTGCACGCCTTATATACAGTTTCGAGGGTGTTACCGCCCTTGAAACGGAGCTATCCCACAGAGATATCCTTCCGTGTGGGCGGGGCGCCCGATGGTACAGGTAGCGCCCTTTACGGTAGCGGTCGACGCATGTAGCCGTCCGCATGCATCTCAACATTATTCTCAACATTACACACATTGTCTATCACTATTATAATTATTACTATTCACTATCACTATAACTGAATAGTTATTGATTGAATATAGTGAATACTATATTCACAATATCTATAAATTCCCTCCGTCCTGCACACAATCAATCGGACTGTATCGTTCGTTTAAATTAAGAATGATGTAAAAGACAAAATGTCTAAATATTTGGATTTGAATCACGAGGTTACTGGTATAGGTATACGAGTATATCTATGGGATGTGGAATCGACCGTCATTGTTCCGATGTTCGATTCTACCAATAAAATGATACCAAATAGCCACGACCAAAATTTCCGAAGGCTCTCAACCGGTTTTGGGTCAAAACCTAGATTCAGAAAGCATTGTTATTAGACACGGCACGCATCGTGAGGCGGTTCCTTACCCTTGGTCCCTAACCATTGGTGGCTTGGGTTGTAGACCTCGCCATTTCAGTTACCATTTTATTCATTCTTTTCCACATAATTCAAGTGTGTATTAAGAACGTAAGGTATATTTCATTCGAAAACATTCTCATGTAATAGGCGCTAAGTCGAAGCCCAATAATCTATAGTGCTGGCCAGATTGTGCTTAAGTAGTAGTTAAATTACCTAACGTTTATAAGTAACACCGTGAAAGAAAGTCGTCATTGGCACTATACTCGGGGAATCCCTGCAGTTATTAATACAATGGCTCCGCATGTGTTAAATATAGATACGTACCTACATATGTTACGTTTAATACGAATGCGCTCCCGCTTAAAATAAGGGCGTCTACTACACGAGAAGCGTTTAAAATAAGAGTTTGAGAACTGTTTCTGAAGGAGTTAGCAGTCATCTCGCCGAGTTTAATTTGTATATAAAGATATTAATTAATTATTTATATTTATGTATTTGTGTGTATAAATATTATATAAGTATATGCATGTGTTTGTCTCTGCATCCCCCAAAAGTAGTGTGTCAGAGAAAGCCTATGGCATTAAGTCCGCCTTTATACTGTCAAATATATTTAAGCTATAATAAATAAATAGGTAATAATAAGTAGGTATCGTGAGTTTAGGTTTTCTAATCTATAAACATATCTCTAAATGATTTTTGTATCCGTCTATCTCGACAAACTAGTCTGGCACATTCTCTCGAAAATATTGGGTTTTTAATCCTAATTATTTCATTAATCGTTGAAGTGGGTGATTACGCATGCAGAATTCTTAAAAAGCTATTGGTAAAAGTCCTAGAGTCCACCCAGTTTGGACTGTAGTTTAAAGTTAAAGCCCCGTAAGTATTCTGCGCACGTGTACCTTCACATCTTTCCTTTTGGTAAGTTCTGAACCAAACCTTGACAACAACAGTCTTGTAAATTTTTAATTTTGCTTTATTCTCTGATCTTTAAAACGAGGGTATGCCTGTCTGTCCGAATGTTTATAAAATGCTTTTTCGTCTAAGAAAGTTTTATGAGAAACTTACGAGCGGTTATCGTTAGTGTATGCAGGTATTATGTATTTATAATTATGTATGTAGGTATACATATTATGTCCTTCACATCGGATGAATATAACTAACTTTTTTTTAATCCATAAATATTGTCTCATCATCAGCCCAAATACGTCCCACTGCTGGGCACGGGCCTCCTTTACAACTGAGAGGGTTTTAGGCCTTAGTCCACCACGCTGGCCTAGTGCGGATTGGCGGACTACACACCTAAGAAATTCCTAAGAACTTTTAGGTGTGCAGGTTTCCTCACGATGATGATAAATATTGTTTATAAATTACAATTTATGTTATATTTTTTCTTACTTCCATACATATAAAACTTCATGCCTGTATTCCCCTAAGGGCCCCCTTACCCCTTAGGGTAAAGGTGCATTCCTGCACCCACATTTCGCCAGGTACCTATATATGAGTAAAAGGAGGCGAGTCTTTTGCCGGTTTTCGGGTACATTTTCAGAGACCTTGCTGCTAGGAGAATTTGCTTATGGAAAAACCCTATAACTCCTTGCCCGAACCAGGAATCGAACCATTTCTTACTTCGATATAAGCTTCTAATATTTTCAGGTTTCTTTCTTTTTTACATCTTTATATCACCATCACCATCAGCCCATATATGATATACGTCACGTTGTTGGGCACGGGCCTGCTCCACAACTGAGAGGGTTTAGGCCTTAGTCCACCACGCTGGCCTAATGCGGGTTGGCGGACTACACACCTAAGAAATTCCTAAGAACTTTTAGGTGTGCAGGTTTCCTCACGATGTTTTGCTACACCGTTAAATAACGTGATAAGTGCGCCTGGGTTTTGAACTCTCGACCGCCGAGACCTAATTCGACTGTGCGCCTAAACCTCCATAACTATCTAGAATAATTATAAATAATATTATTTAATACTTATAATATTTAATTAATAGCCTGATATAGAGGGCAACATGCTTTTCATTTAAAATAGTAGAAAACAAAATGCAGACACGCCACATCGATATTTGAAAGTTGGGGTTGCATCATAATAGGTTTACGGTTACAATTATTATAAGTCAAGGTAGTTTCGGTACTTAGCCATTATATTAACCATTGCAAGAACGATCAAGTTGTACTGAAATTGTACTACGTTGGCTCTTATTGTGTTGGCCTCAAGTTACATTTCCATATTATGATTTTTTGATGACCAAACCATAATTAGTTAATCATTGATTGTATATTCTCTCAAGGTAATAAATAAAATATACTTTGGGTATTTATTTATTTTATTTAAAACTTTTTTGTACACAGCAAAAGAAAGCAATACAGTAAACTAGATAAGTACAAAAGGCGGCCGTATCGCACAGGGCGATCTCTTACAGACAATCAGCGATGAAGATGTAGGAACAGAAATGAAAGGGAGTTATAAGTGTACAAAATTAAATAATGGACAACAGAAATTTGGGTAGTAACTGATAAAAGGGAAGCACCCATGAAATCGAAAGGTAGATATCACGCCTGTCCCTGTATCTGGCGAGGTACTAAGGTAGGCAGAGGTGCAACTCTGCATCCACGTTTCGCCAATTGTTTTTTAAGTACCATGTAAAGGCTAGGGAGTTTTGTATGGGCGTGTTTCAGGCACATTTCCAAACTCCGTGCTGTTATTGATCTAAAATCCAATTAAGTACAATTTCTTCAACCGATTATATGATACCTACATTGTTACAAAACGCGCGACACAAATAAGTAGGTAGGTATCTAATTTTCGAATTAATAGTATTCTTAATATATTTGTCATCACATCAGGATATCATTGTTATGTTAATCATGTTTATGATAGCATAGTTGGTATGTATCAGTCCCACGTAATAGGGGGAGAACTTATTGCTGTTTTACGGGCATATTTCCAAATTCCTTGTTGCTATTGTGAATCTCCTAATGGAAAAATCCAATAATACTGTACGAACAGGGAATCGAACCCGGGACCTCTAGATTTCTAGACTTAAAACGCAATAATACGAGGCACTCAAAAGAAATTAATTTAGGAAACACCAACTCGCATAATAATGTTGATTGGTTGTTATAAGGGACATTTTAGTTATGCGGCCCAGTTTCAATATCGTATTAAGTTTCCAATTAGGTACTATGTTGCACCTTCATGCAAGTCGTATTATAGTTATTTATATGCGAAAACGTATTATTAGTATTTAAGCAAATTACTGCCTCATGGTCTCGCGGTACAAGTATGTGCCGTGCGATCTAGAGGTCCTGGGTTCGATTCCCGGGTCGGGCAAAGTGTTATTGGGTTTTTCCATTAGGAAATTCTCAGTAGCAGCACGGAGTCTGGAAATGTGCCCGAAAAACGGCAATAGGCTCGCCCCCTATTACGTAGGACTGATACATACCTGGCGAAATGTGGGTGCCGAAATGCATCTCTGCCTACCCCTTCAGGGAATACAGGCGTGAGTTTATGTATGTATGTATGTAAGCAAATTATGTAGATATTAGCATCACTAGATATTTAAGTGACTGTTTGCTTTCCTAATAATTTTTTTTTTAAACAAAATGGGACACTTGTTGTGGACAAAATTGAAACTCTACTTGAAGCTTGAGCGACTAACAATGGCCTTACTTATAAACATTAGTTGATTTAATTACTACTTAAACATGCTTTCGCTTGCTCTATGGGTTCTCTTGTTACGTTTGAGATAACGAGACGAAGCAAGGTTAACTAATGTTTATAAGTAAGGCCGTGAAGGGATTAACAATTAAAATTAGATATACCCCAATTTTTGGTTCATATTTTAGTTGAGGCTTTATACCGTCTCACTTTTTCGTCACCCATACCTCAAAGCCTAAAGACAAAAGTCTTTAACGAGTGCGTCCTTCCAGTCATTACATACGGAGCCGAGACGTGGACACTGACGATGCGACTAATCCACCAATTTAAGGTCGCTCAGCGAGCTATGGAGAGGGCTATGTTTCTCTGAAGGATAGGATCAGAAATGACGCCATCCGACAGAGAATCAATGTTATCGACATAGCCCGAAGGATCAGCGAGCTGACGTGGCAGTGGGCAGGTCACATCTGTCGCAGAACTGATGACCGTTGGGGGAAACGTGTTCTGGAGTGGAGACCACGTCTTGGCAAACGTAGTGTAGGACGCCCTCTGGCTAAGTGGGGTGACGATATACGCAAGATGGCTGGCAGCGGTTGGATGAGAAAGGCCGAAGATCGAGCCCAGTGGCGTGCCATAGGAGAGGCCTATGTCCAGCAGTGGACGTAAGAGAGGCTGATGATGATGACCGTCTCACTAGTGTTATCGGGAAGCAATGGTCTCGATTCCCAAGTAGATTCTTGACGATGACTCTTATACACATGCATAGTTTAATTGTCTTATTATATGTATTGATATTCTGAATACACATGATTTATCAATAATAAATAAATACACCCAGGGTTGGGCAGTATTTGAATTACTTGTAATTGAAATACGTAATTGAAATACAAATACGTATTTTGTATTTGTATTTTAATTACTTTCTTAAAATGTAATTTGTAATTTTTATCTCAAATACGTGAAGCCGAAGTATTTTGTAATTAGTATTTAAAATACTCGAGGCTTCAAAATACATTTATTAAAATACATTTAGCCTTCATTTAGTATTAAGTTTGTGCTCATCAGGACCTGCAATAACAAAACAAAAACCGCCTTAAAAAAAAACTATTCCAAAACAAATAAATATGCATTATTTTGCATTTTGTAATTTGTATTTTGTATTTCAATTAAAAATAGCTAAAATACTGTATTTTGTATTTCAAATACCTTACTTAAATGTATTTTGTATTTCGTATTTTAATTACTTGCAATACAGTATTTTGTAATTTGTATTTCAATTAAAGCAAAGCATGTATTTTGCCCAGCCCTGAATACACCCAACAGTAACATACATAGTTCTGACCCCACATTAAGATACGATACGATGTGTCGTGGGTATCAGAAACTTCGAGACTTTTTCGGTTTCACAAACACTCAAACTCGAAACAAATAAATTCAAATGAGTACATAGATCATGATATTATCGAACAAACTCTTCACCTCTAAGTATAATAAGAGTAAAGTCAGCACGAAATCTGGAAATATGGCCTGGTAATGGCAACAGAATTGCTACTTATTACATAGGAATTAATTACATACTGACTGCCTGAATTACAGACTGGCTCGTGGTCTCGCGGGTTCGATTCCCGGGTCAGGCAAAGTGTTATTGGGTTTCTCCATTGAGAAATTCTCAGTAGCAGCACGGAGTCTGGAACTGTGTTCGAAAAACGGCAATAGGCTCACCCCCTATTACGTAGGACTGATACATGGCGAAATGTGGGTGCAGAAATGCATCTCTGCCTACCTCTTCAGGGAATACAGGCGTCAGGTTATGTATGTATGTATGAATTAATTGCATTTGGTGTCATTGGAGCATGGATGCAGTACATTGTTAGTCACCCCTTTGGAGATACAGCCGTGAGAACGAATGTCGAGAATTTATACCTGATATTGTAGAAGATACCATATGGTCTGGCGGCACAAGTACGAGCTGTATGATCTAGAGGTCCCGGGTTTGATTTCCTGATCGGGCAAAGTGCTATTGAGTTTTTACATTAGGCAATTATGAGTCTGGATATATGCCCGCAATCGCGTGGGATTAAAAACAAATTTACGAAAAGTGGGTGCAGAAATGCACGTTTGCCTACTCAGAGGCGAATAAAACGTGTAAGTTTGTTTATGATTATGTATGCTACAGGCCTTAGTCCACCACACTGGCCTAGTGCGGATTGGCGGACTACACACCTAAGAAATTCCTAAGAACTTTTAGTTATCCAGGTTTCATCACGAGGTTTTCCTTCACCGTTAAAATATGTGAATACGCACATAACTTCGAGAAGTCAGAGGTGTGTGCCTGGGGTTTGAGCCCGCGACCGTCGAGAATCTCGACCGCGTGCCTAAACCTCGAGGACATCACGAATTTACATTACATTAAGTAGCGTTATTAATTTAATAAAATATACCTACACACGTACATAAACTAACGCCTGCCTCCGATTGGGGTAGGCTGTGACCAGTGGCGGTACTTCCATAGAAGCCCAAAAGCCCAGTTTGCCTTTTACAATTCCAAAGAATATTTTTTAGGCTTGAAATCTTTATTTAACTAAAGTAATTTGTTAAATAAAGACCCTATAATAAGCAAATATAAACTAGATATTACACAATTTACGTTTAACCCTTTTCGGCTTCTATGAAAGTCCCGCCACTGGCTGTGACTATAGAGCGCCAAATGCTATTGTCCCAACACCCTTTTTTCGCTTCCTCAACTTATATTTTATGCACGTCGGTTTCGAGGACTCTTTTTATTACCTATCTTTTGCTGTACCATTTAGGTGTCTATAGGTGCACCTTGGACGTCCTCGACCGAATTCACCACTCATTTCTGCACAGTAAATCTCTTTCGTAATTCATAATAATAAATTACATAATACAAATATACGCAAAATAAGACAACAATGCAAAACAAAATGTACAGGAAGAAGCACATAATTCAATAAAATGTTTGTTCGATGAAGCTTTCTTCTTCTTCATTTACATTTTCTATTTTGTTTTCGACTTCTGTGTTGATCGCTGGAACCGTTGTTTTTGGAACAAAATCAGCTTTCACAATGATCTCAGAATATAAAATCTGTCAAATCATTATGAAAACCAGTTTCGTAGTTCCCTTTGTCTTCGTATGGTTTCTTTTTTCATTTTCTTAGTTTCTTCTCATTAAGATAAGATACTTAATTATGATCAGAAGAATCTGCTGAAAGTAAAGTGTAAGCTAAATGTGTACAGGATATAACTTAGGTATTTTTTGTGTTATTTTATTCGTTAATATGCTGGCACTGCTTTGTTAATTTCACGTTTTGCACCTTATATACGAGTATATTAAAATCACTTAAAACTAAATTGACAGATTACAGGAATATATGAGTATGTAGTAACAAAGCTTCTAACTATCCATTTAATGGACGTTAATTACATTGGAATTGCAGGAATGCGATGTTTAACGCAATAGTTAGTAGCAATGGAAGAATATGAATGGATTTGTCATCGCTCGATTGGCTGAAGTATGTGTCGGGAAGTGGCCGGGCCGGCGGGCGACGGAGCGGGCGGCGGTGCGGGCGGCGGGCGACGAGCTGCGAGCGGCGAGCTGCGGCACGCTCCCATTACCCGCATCATCGCATGCCATATGACATCATGCTGACTCACGGCCGACACCCAACAATGCTTTCCTTTCGCTAATTGTCATCTGCCATCTGTAACATATACAAAACCACTGTTACAACACACAACATACAAACAATAACCAAATGAACCGCTCGAAACGGAGGTTTTCGGTTTCGTTACTTCGGTCTTTGGTCGCATGTAAACAACTATGAAGGTTTCTACTCGTATCAATAGAACTCAAGTAAGTAAAATATCCAAATACAAAAGCAGTCGGATTTGCGGAGCATGCGGTGGCAATGCGGGTTCACCCACACCGCCGGCGTACGTCGCCACTAATTAGGTAAAGCGAAGAGTGCGCAATCACTGCTGCCCACAAATGGTACGGATAAGCGGTTCCGACCTTGTCGATGCGGCTGCGCGGGAGTTGTGGCGCCGCGACAATTATTTTCATACTTTAACGATATTTGGAGCTTTAGCTAAGTACTTTGCTCTAATGACGTCTGGACTAAGAATCGCGGTTTTGAAACAGGCTCGGTATCGGGTCTGAATAGCACTGCATCAGCGGAGATGATGGCGGCTACGAGGACGCAGGTGCATGGTGTCGTTGACGTCACGTCCGGCGTGGTTGCGCGGGAGCTCAATGGGCGCGCACTATGTGGGCCACACGTGTCACCGGTCCCTCCCCCCCCAGCCCCCTCACCCGCACCGCAGCCACCGCCCCGCGTGCCCCGCACACACACCCGTAGCCACAAACACTGTTCTAATTGCTGACAACTATGGGAAATAGCGCAAATGTGTTACTTTTTATCGTGGAGCGTGTTTACACTTATGATAATGACGAATGCGTCGTTTATAAGAATACATTTTTTATCGGAGTTGCCACATTCCTCTCCGCCATTTATACTTTTGTCTAGAGGCGCGCATGAAATTGTTATCTATGGAAATTGTTTCCGAAAACTATGCGTCGTAAGAGTTAAACCGATCACGGACTAGGCGGAAGTGTAATATGATGTGGTAATTGTCGGAAGTGGACCGTGTGAATGACAAACATTGGGTCAGCAGCGCAAGACTGTCACGATTTGCGCGAGCGGCGCTGTGTGGGCCGGCGAGCGACAAGTCGCTGAGCCAGCGACACCGGCGCGCCGGTTACGTCAGGCGCAGCGAGCGCTGGCCTCGGCCGCCGCCGCCGCAGACGACGAACAATGGGCTTAAAAACGGAATTTAGCGCATGAGGTGACGAAACGAGCTCCCGGTTGCCGTGGCGGCGGCGGCGGCGGCGGACGCGCCGGCGTCGCGACAACTATGTAGGGCGGGTGACGTGCCGACTATTGATAGTGCGCGCCGCCGAGCGCTGCCGCAACAACATTGGCGCGCGCCGCTAGCGGATCTCGACAATTATTGTATTGCAAACAGGAATGCGCGTGGACTTGACCCACTTCAACCATACGCACACAAACATACTTTTCGAGATATACATGTATATGTAATATGTATGTGGTTCATACATTAGCATTTGGACAAATCTGTCAGGCCAAGTCTCATTGTTAGTTGAACAGCACCGACATTAGCTTGGATCGTTTTTATAATCTCAATTTCTTACTCGGTAGTAAAGACTTTCATATACCTACTCGTAATTAGTCAAAACATAATAAAATAAATCAAGTGTCAATAAATGGGTAACATGACAAAATATGTTTGTCGTATTTGTATCAACACTTGATTTCTTTTGTTTATTATAATCGCGGAATTTGACACAGAATGTATGATGAATATAAAGGTTCAGATTACAAAGGCGTGTGGTAGTGATGTAAGCGCGCGGTGCTCGGTGGATGCGTATTACTATTAAAATACCTAACAAAACATGTCATGTAATGGGCATAGTGTTGAACGTCCGCGTCATTAGGAGCGTATCGCGCGCAGGGCCGGCGCTCGAGCGACCCGCGGCTCGTGGCTCGCCGCGAGACAAGCGGCGAACATTCCGCGTCTCTAACGGTGAGTTATTTCGCCGACCACACAGCGGTCGCGGCGTGAATGGCCGCGAGATGCAGCGGAGGCTGCAGCGCGCCCCACCGCCCTCGCCGCCTGGCCACCCCGCGCGACCTCCTCCCCCGCCGCCCCGCCGTCCCGCCGGCCCGCGCTTCCCCCGTGCGCATTCCGTGCCGCGCCGCAAAGCTAGTCGCTTGCGCAACCTCTATCGTCGCATTCCATTCATAGCGACGTGCGAGTCGATAAACAGCGCGCTCGGAGCGGCGGCGTACGGCGGATCCTCGGCCGCCGCCCTCCTCTTCCCGGAATGGTAAAACGAGCAAGGTTTTTTAAATTTTAGAGCGTTACCCTACATTTCTTTGAGAGCGTCACGGCGGTCGGTCAGTGTGAATTCCGTCGGACGTTGACCCCTGCCGCCACTGCTTTCTCCGGCCCACTGTTTGCTATTGGAACGAATCTATTAATTGGAGAAATTCTGTTCACACATGAGCGTGGAAAGTACACCGATGAGCTTTAAACGTCTGAGTCAGGGTGTCTTACATATGAGAGTCATGTAGTACATTCCGTCAAGACGATACTTTTAGCAATTATATTGGCTTAATGGTAAGCTACAAAGCGTGGTACCAGGGTCTTCGTAGCATCTGATAGCCATACTACCGGAATTGCGACCACGACTGCGACCGTCTGTTTGAGTGGCTCTGCGTCAGTTGTGCGCAGCACGAGGACACAACGTGCGCGCCGCGGTTTGCGAAATCGTACCCGCTGAAAAGCATCGCCGACGTAAACTCTGTCAATTCCGCCTAAGCACACCAATTGAGTGTGAAGGCTCTGGTAGCAAACAAGCCATTCGTCTGAATGCCGGAGGCTGCATTCTTTCTGTCCCCCGCTTCCCGCAGGTGAAATGTCACCAAACAGCATTCCGAAATATTTGAAACGACCTTTATGGCGCGAAAGAAAGTGTCCGGGGCGAGGGGCGCGGGGCCGCGCGACCGTGGGACAGCGGCGCGCGCGCCAGTCGCACGGCGCCCCCCGCCCGCGCCGCGCCGCCCCGCCGCCTCGCCGCCTCGCCGCCTCACCGCGCCCGCCGCGCCCGCCGCGCCTCCCGCATTCCAGCGCGCCTCCCTCCGAATTTATTCAGCCGCGACCCGCGCGCCGCGCCGCGCTCGCCGGAACAACTCTTGTCTCTTGGTGCTCTACCCGCACTTTCAGCGACGTCTGCCACATCGGACTCACTTGTTGCCTGCGCGTGCGCACCCAACGCTCCTGGGTAGTCACAAATTGACGATGGTTCCAAGTAAAACTGCCATTAGATTCTGTTCATTCGCATATCACGATACTAAACGGGCAGCCTACGTAGTGAGTCATAACACTCAACGCAAAAATAGGCGCCATCGTGATTTATTATCATGAAATAAATGATGAGCGCTCGGCGTAAATAATATATACAATAATATATATGTACGTTTATTCTTTATCTCATATATTGATAAACGAATGAGAAGGCTCTATGTAGAGCTTGGGAACAAAAGACTTCAACGCTCGAACAGCGAGTGTCATAAACAATTTGCAAGGTGAAGGAACGTAGGGAAGAGAAGGCTTCTCCCTTTCGTTAGTTGTCAGTTGGTGGACAAATTGCGGGGGCATCGTTGGTGGCGACTGCGCAGGCGTGCGAGTGCGAGCGGGCGGCGGCGTGCGGCGGCGTGCGGCGGCGTGCGGCGTGCGGCGGCGGTGTCGCAAATAGCCCGTGACGCGGCGGGCGCTGCACTTTCGCGCGGTCATGTGCCCGGCGCCGCAGCCAGACGTTCGTAATGGTTCCTCTATTTAAAAACGTCGTCGGCGGCGTCGTCGGCGGGGAATGTGCCGGCGACAATGCACGGGCGTCAACGACCGCTCGCAGCGGAAGCGACACACTTCCAGCCCGGAAACGTGCTCCCGCGCCTTAAGGGACCGCCGCCGCGCTATTTATAACAGCGGCACAGGGCGCACGTCGCGCCCGCCGCGCCCGCCCGCGCCCCCCGTGTCATGAGTTTATTTCAGACGCGATCCTTTTTCACATGTGAATGATCGCCGACGTACTACAGATAATACCGAACGGCTTTACGTCTCCATTTGTCAAAACGATAAACATACGAGATTTCAACGTCGTGTACAATTGAGAGTTTCTCACGAGACAGACTGCGGCGTGCCTATCGCTTTTGTCCCACGTAATCACGGCCGCGTCTCGTACACGTTCCGATAAATATAAAAAATAAACAAGCGGAAGTACAAGTGGTATAGGAAAAGTTCCGTATTTTGGAAAAATAATGTTTAAAAATTAATTATTTACAAAAATGAAGACCTTATTTTTCCTTATTATATTTTTCATTGCCGATGGAAGTATTGCACGTGTACAAAATATTTTTAGTTATTATTCTGGCCAAAGGTGGGCCCGAATGTATATACTCGTAGATTGGTAAGTACGTATAAATGTAAAGGAAGCGGCGATGAGCAGTGCGCGGCGAGGGAGCTCGGAGCGTTCCGGTGTCGCGCACCTCGCTCATTAACGAGCAAGCAGGTAAAGAAAGCACAAGGGCCCACCGGAGATAAGGTCAATAAATGCGCGGCTCCGTGCCTCATAATTAATAACTAGACAGTGATAACATCGCGAGTCAATTACCAAAATACAACGGTTGCGGGCGAGTACCGTCACAATCTCATCACACGTCACGCATTCAACTATTTTCTACAAGTACTATGCGAGTAGGTATTACTATGCGATGACACACATTCATAACTGCGAACTATTTACAATATCATTGCATTATGGATTTTTTGTTGATTTAATTGAGTTTCCTGGTTGTCATAATCTTATAACACGAATGTCTATATTGGGGCTCGATTACTACAAAACATTTATTCTTCTAAATAAATAAATTTTCTCTAAATATGGTAAAACAAAAGGTAGGTACTTTATTAAGTTACTATCTTACTGCAATTAATTTTTATTGAATAAAAGATGCTAAAACAATAAAAAGAACATAAACCAGAACAGAATGGCGTAATCAGTTAATTACATCTTTTATTAATTTGTACTATTTTTTTATTTTGCTATGATATAGGACGAGAAGCTAAGAGAAGATTAAAAGTGTCTTTCATTAATAGATATAAAAACTTTGCATTATAAGAAATGGCTTCCTGTGTATTCATATACTCGTATTTAGGATGATGTGCTTAATAAACGCACGTTTGTGTGCTCATGCGCACCGTCTTCCAATGTATATGTAACGGAGTTGGTGACATAAGTTTCTCAGAGGTTATAGCATGTTCGTTGTCAAAACAGCTCGTCTTTTTAATAAATAGCAATTAAGGCTGACATCTAACATTTTTAAATTTTTTATCACGAGCGGGTGCACAATTTGATTATGATAGTTTCTGTGTGGCTTCTAATTGATTGTCGTGAAAGTTTTGTAAGTTACAGTAAGTTGTAGTATAGATTGCACCAGTGGCGGTACTTCCATTGAAGCCCAAAACCCCAGCTTGCCTTACGAAAAATCCGAATAATGATCTTTAAGCTTTAAATATTATTTAACAAAAGCAATTTGACATATAAATAAGAATACACTGACCCCACAATAAACTATAATAAGCTATACATAACATAATTAACGTGTAACGCTTTTGGTCTTCTATGGAAGTACCGCCACTGGATTGCACCCTGTTTAGTTGACGCAGTAGCGCTCGCGCCCTTGTCCGTTAGCTTATATGTGCGAGTCGGCGACGCCTCCACTGTCACGCTACGTGTCCGCTACGGAGAGGCGATACGCTACGGCATTTATTGCACCTCTTGTAAAACATTTTAAATAGTTTGTTTATTTATATGACCCATTTTAATAATCTGGGTCAGTAAGGAATCATTTTTAAAATTAACCGATTGAAAAGTTACTCCCAAGTTTATTGTTGTGTCGTTTTTGGGAACATTTAAAAGTCCGCACTTCCGTACAGACAAACGCATGATAAATTTTGTACAAGTACGCGTATATTTACACAAAAGTGAATAAATACAATGAATATATAAACGTTTTGAAATTGTATACGCAATAAGTATAATAATTATGTTAAATGAGAGACGTTTCGCAATATATGTATGTATACATAGGTTGTTTATGTAGCGCTGACTTTGTATAAGGCGAGCGTTGTTGTTACAAATCGTTTGACGGCTGGTGCCGCTTCGAGACGCGATTATTCGTCTAGCATTCGAGGAATGTGTGAAGTTGGTGGAATTCTTTATATCCATTACCGACGTGAAATGTCGTCACGACAGTAATGTAATTTTAGCGCGTGTGCGTCGGCGTCGGCGTCGGCGTCGGCGTCGGCGTCGTGAGCCTCGAGCGTGGTGCGGATGTGGCGATGTGGCGCTCCTGCCAGCCGTATTGAGTGTCGGCCACTGTCCGCGCCGACAGCGCTGCAGCGCGCGTCCCGCGGGGCCGTGGGGCCGTGGGGCCGCGGGGCCGCCGGGTGTCGCGTCTAGGACCTACATTCCGCGTTTTGTTCGCACGACGTGGCGCCAGTGCTCGCTCCTCCATGTATAATTCAACGGCGCGAGGCCACGACCCGCACCAGCCCGATGCCGCTGTTGCTCGCGCCGCCCCACAATTTTGTTACAATTGCGACGTGCCGCACACCTCTCTAATTCCGAGCTATCTCCACCAATGTGATGCCGTCACATCCGTATGAGAGTGATGGTTGTAACTAGACTTTTCTTCAATAATAGTATTCCAAAATTTTAATGTTACGCAACTTAAATTTTGCCTATATAATTGTCAATAAATGTAATTTTGAATTAGTCGTGCATATCATGTTGAGATGTCGATGGGTGGACGCGAGGCCGCGGGGCGGGTGGGGGGTCGGATGTCGGCTCCGATGTCGTGGAATAGTCCATTGTGTGTGCGTGGTGCGACGCTAGCATGCCGGGTAAAGAGGTCAAGGCCTCGTTGGCGCCTACCTGGCGTCCAGGCCGCCGCCAATTCTGTATGTTGTCACCCACTGAGCCCACTGCACGGCTGGCGGCTGCCGGTTACCGACTCGTGGAACGTGACAAGAAACATTTCGTTTTTATATCGGCCGTTCCCGTTATGATTTAATCGCGTGAGCGGGTAGAACGTATAATGTTCGCGTGACCCCTATACTGGTCATATTGTGGCTTGTTAGCACGCGGAAGTAGCTATGTAAATATTTTAATAAAACATATTCGCGTGATAGTCCCTGAAATGTTGTATATGTAAACTAACGCAGCGAGCGAGATGTGAGGCTCAGTTTAGGTGAAGGTCAATGACCGATAAGGTTTGTGCCATACCGACCCCTCTTTTTCCCTCGCTTCGCACATTATCAAGACGAGCTATCAATAAAAAACGTGTTAAAATAGCTCCCGGTCGCCAAGTGGCTCGCTAGTCGCTACGCACAGCTCCTGAGCTCACATCGTCATGACTGAGTATTAAGTCTACCATATACCTTTAGTCTACCATACGCGCGGAGCGGTCATTTTGGCTGCATCGAATAACTAATCATTAATGGCTTAAATATTTTATAGGATAATTGCTAATTTTTTGGCTTTTTCTAAATGTTTCAATGTATGACGATTATGATACTTGTTAAATGATACCAAAAGTGACAATATTTTATAATATTATTTTAGCAATAAATGTGTAGTACCGGTATGAAAATGTAGATGGCAGTGTAGTCTGTATTTTCCCACACATTGGTGGTACACACACAAATATTATTTATGTATTGGTTATCTATTTTAGAATAATCTAATTATTTAACATTTTGCAAATATGTACGTCGAATGAACTGGTATAAGGTAGTGTGTTTCGTATGGTTTAGGATAGGAGGGAAAGGGCATAGGGAGCGGGTCGGTATCGACGCAAGGTGCTCCTTATCGCGCCATTGTTCGCACCGACAGATTTATAACTTCCCTTTGGCCTCAATAAGGGCCCGTGACCTGCGCGTACACAGAACACTCCGAAATAAATAAATTGTATCAAATTGCACCTAGACTAGTCCCCTCTCGTCATGTCCCAAATCTACATTTATTGATGTGAAATACTTTCTATTGAATTTATTAATATTCCCCTATTTAAAATTTAGATAAATTTCATTGATGTATTTATAACAGTTATAATATGTCTTGTGTAAGAAAATGTACACAGTATTGATACTGTAAAAAACTTTAATGATAACATAAACAGATCTTAGACTTAGCCGTTTTGTTTGTTTAGTAGTTTGAATAGGATTGGTACATACCCTTAGAGAAGTTCGTGTGTCGATTTTCAAACAAATACCAAGGAGTCTGGAGCGCTGGCAGTTTAATTTGTGTTGCAACCGCTCCCGCTCCGACGCAGTACTGAAAACGCAACAAAAATATATCAAAATAATACACATCTTGCATAACTATCACATGAATATTAAATACAATCAACGTTATTTATTTCTTATTGAAAATTAGGATTGTTTTCCCAGCACCGACTGAGACAATCTGTGAGAAATACCGCGGAGCGCCGTTCCGACTGCACTAATGTGGCTGCAAATCATGAGCCTTTGTGTGAAAAAAAATTATATTTTGTTAATTGCCGCCTATTGCGCATTCATTATGTATTGATAAAAACACAACATTATTTTCTGTAAATCATTATGACAAAACATGCCCGTTAGATGAATAGCCCACTTGTTGTAACATCTTTATGACTATTTGTAATAAAATGATGCAAAACATTCACATTAATATTTTAATTGTCTATATTAGTCATGAAAATAAGTTATGTCAGTGTTCGGGCTTGTGAAGCACAGAAGTTCTTTTCTCCTCCTTGTGTTGCTCGTCCAGCTTTTTTTTTTACATTTAAATTCGCTGCGAAGAATTGTAATTTTATAAATTCGGAGTAACATAAAGACAATTAATTCCTTAAATGTTAAGATTCTTATACAAATTAAGAACGATGGTATTTTTGATGTCATATACCTATAATGTTCGTCAAATAACGGTGCCTCTATGGCGTTGCACGACGTCAATGGCGCACATTCACGGGAGCATAACCGTTAAACGCGTTACCACTTCTGATAAGTCCAAGTCTATACGAATTAAGAGCCAATAAGCCATTTCCTTGAAATTCTCACAGGAGAACCGCTCCCATGAAAAAAATGACCAAAACTATACAAAAAAAGACCGTGAATAAGGCGGGAGCGCGAAATAAGAATGGGCCCAGTTCTGGGAAGGGTCGGCGCCGGTGCAGTCTTTACATCCTTTATAATGATCATTTTTTGTGAAGCGACCCTTAATGGCTTATCGTAGGGCTGGGAAACAGCGGCATGGTATAAAGTGGTGCGAGACAGCGCGCGATGCCGGCGCCCACCTCATTACTCTTCTGGCCATCATGGAGCGTTATCAATTTATAACCGCCAGTAAACTTTGTGCTGGGCGAAAGGACTCGGCCCTCGAAATTACGCCCATGAATGACGATTACTATTGAAGTGTGGGACACAGCAATGACGCAACAATTTAATAACGTTTAATTTGCATAACGCATTCAGGCTTCACTCAAACTACTTCGCTACTAACGACTTCAGCGACTACGCAGAAACTTCACGCTACTGCTCATGTTTGGCATACGTGTAGTTGACTGTTTTAAAGGTAAGCCCCTTAGCAGAAGGAAGTGTCCGAAGGAAATACTTATAAAATGCACGCCCACGCGGGCTGTGCTCCGCCGGAAGCGGAGGCGCACCATATACCGCCGCGCAAGCTTTGGTACGTTAGTAGGCGGCGGTTACTAAAATGTATAACCCACAAATTGTGTTACAAGCTACGGCTGTGGTAGCGATGGCAACCATCATTCAAGTAGCTATAAAATAAGAACAAATTGTAAGAAGGAAGGGCGTGCGGTGTGTGCCGCTTACCGCTACGTCACCGAGAGATGGTGTGAGTCAGCCCGACGGGACGACGTGCACTGGACGAGAGCACACGTGTCGTTGACGTCACGAACACCTGACTCATCAAGCAGCCGGCTGCGCGCCTCTGGGAAACACTATGTTGCGCCTAACCCTCCGCTAAATTGTGGGAAACGAAACTGAACCGTAAATCATTGTTTAAATATTGCCCGCATCTAGTAACACCGATGGCTTCCTATTAGAACGCACCCGCCGCCGTCCAATAAGAAAAAAATTCAACTAGTTATTTACTCCCTATTACCGGCGACGACTTGTAGTCATACTTATATCTGACATTTCTTTGCAGTCATGAGTAATAAATATTAAACGGTATTATTACAAGACAATGAGATCTTCGGTATTCAAGGAAAAGTAAACATTTTGATATTTCACGTTAAATCATTAATTTACGATTTAATTCTTACATGTGTTTATTGCAATGATTTAAACAATAAAACGTATAAAGATGGTAGTGCGAAATATTTTTTTAATTTGAAAAGTACGAAGTACAATGAAATGAACGGATGAGAAATCTTTCGTAATGTTATGAACCAACGAGGAATGCGGAGTGAACTATTGCTGAGGCAATCATCTAAATAAGTACAATGAGGGTAGGGCACAGTAAGTGACGGAGGGCAATGAACAGCCGGGGGTTAAACGAGAGCGGAGAGTGTGGCTGCCGCCGCGTCCCGCTCCCGCTCCCGCGCCCGCTCCCGCACCCGCCGCCCGCGCCCGCCATCGCTGCAGCGCGACAGCTCGCCGCACCGCGCACACGTCATGCTCCGGTGACGTACGTCCTGTCGATAACGTGCTCTCCGCACAACTGCATACCTCATTGTTACAATTAATAACTGTCCGACTACCCACATTCGCGACAGCCGACACTCGGCGTGCTCGCCGTGGTCGCCGTGGTCGCCGCGCCGCGCACACTGCATACTGCACACTGCACACCGCACCACACTTTGTATGTCGCACAGCGCAAATAACATATCTCACTCGTCTACTTTATGTGACATTTTAAATTTTATATATTTATAGGTATATTTAAGATTGTCACTAATGTATTAAAAAAATAAGGATCCAGAATTTTTTAATTCATTTGATGCAATAAATATGTTAAAATAAAAGATAAATCTCAAGCCATTATATGCATTCCGTAAGAATCCAATATGCCCTTTATTTCTAAAAGAGCCATAACAGTTTTGTTATATTTCCCATCAAAATATTTTGAATTGCCATAATTAAATTGATCGAAAATAATGTCAACTAAGAACAAATACTTATTTGTGCGAGAAACTGAATGCGATATTAATTTCTAAGCTTACGCTGGTGTGTGCAAAACTCCATTGACATAGACGGAAAATCACAAAATTCACTGTGCACTGAATTTCACAATTGATATTGGTATAACGTTTGAACGGACACTTGTTTTCAGCACATTGCACGAAGTCCGTCCTCGGCTGGCGGTGTTCACTAAACAATGTGATAATACAAAAAGAAGTCAGAGGTTACGATGTTATCGAGGGAGACATGAATATTCGAAGACGCGAGGGTCACGAGTGAGCGGTCGTCGTAGCATCGCGCCGCGGCGTGAATGGAACGACCGACATTTTATGAATCGAGAGCCGTCGCCCATTGAGCGGGCGAGAGCGCGGCGCCGACGGCGCGCGCGCACAACCAGCGCACCGCCAGCGCACCGACAGCGCCGCGCACGCACCCAGCGGGCCGCAGCTCGGAGCCGCCGCCGGCCGCGCGAGCCGCGCCGGTTCCGGCCCCGGCGGAAGTGACGTTCCCAACGAACATGGCGGCGTGCGCGCAGGAAGTGCGCAGCTTACCTATCGGGACGTCTCTGGCAACGGCGGCTCGCAGCCGAACAACACCGCGCCATGCGGAGCACGCGCGAGCCCGCATACGCCGACACAGACACCCGCAAAAGTGCGCGCGGTCACCAACTTGCAAATAAATTATTCGCGCTGTTATCTAAAAATATTCGTGCGCGACGCAGAGTGTTCGCGGACCGCAGGCCGAGCCGACGCGGAGTTACACACGCGAACCGCTTCCCCGCCGCGGGGAGACTGATGAGGGCAGGCCGCGCCGGCGCCGGCGGAGGCTCCGACGCACGCGCACACCGCCGGCCGTCCCTTTCGGCGGACGAACTGGCGCGCCCGAGCGAGCGGGACCACGACACCTCATTATCACAGTGCCGACTCGTGAACACCAATAGACCGAGGAGTAGGGACAAAATATTCGACCTTCACTTTACGACGCACACGAGCGCGCACGCTGATCGCGTCGCGACGAGCACCACACACGCGCGCCGTGGCTCGCGAATTGCTCGCCGTCGCCGCCACCGCCACAGCTCGGCCGCTGTGCTAGATTTGACAATTTTTCCAGAAAACTGACATGCACCGTCACCGTGGCCGAGGCGCGGCTTGTGCCACGTGGCCGCCTGCCCGCCTCGCCGACACCCTCGCTCCCTCGCTAGTCGCTACATCCACTGCCAAGCTTTAAAAACCGATCATGCATTCACATGATAAACATTGATTACTGATCTCAGCCATTTATTTAACTTGTATACAAATGTATCGATGCCATGAGAACTGTTTATGAGTAAAAATTAAATTGACAATTGCAAAAGGCAGGCTGTTCAAGATGTAACCAGTCAGCTCAGACACACGAGACTCACATAAACACGATCAGAATCATTTATTAATTTTTGTATATCATAATTAACTAATTCATGATAAATCATTTAACAGAACACAAATGGCGGGTAGACGATAAAATCAGTAATGTATTATTTTTTTACATTACCACATAAAACCGACTGCGAATGGTTATAATGTTCATAATCACATTTAGACGTTAATCACGTTGTCTTTGTTGAACCTAGTTTGAATTTTATTCAGAATGCAGTGATGAAACTGGTAAAGAACAAGCGAATAATTTGTCTTGTATAAAAACTGTTTTGTACAGTTCAGTTGCAAAGAGAAAATATGTACTTCGGTCTTTGTGACAGTTTCTGAGAGTCTTTGTGTACATATTTAATGGTTTATATGGAATATTCACATAAATTAATATTTATGTTATCAATAGATGTATTAAATATTTTGTACATATAATACTTTGGTATATCCCTATACCTGTACAGGTTCTATAGACCTTTCAATAAGAACAATGTATTTAAGAAAGGATACAGGTATAAAAGAATATTAATATTTATAATAAATATTAAAGAAAAATACAAAATTCTAAATATATTTGTACAAAGCATAAAATCTACTTAGATGATTTAAACTAAATGTTTTACTTATAAAGAATAGATAGAACCAAATAAGAAATCAATATATTTGGTTCATAGTTTACTTTATATATTTATACGTGTATGTTTAAAATATAAATAAATAATGAAACTTAAAAAGATATTAATGAGGTACCAAAAAGTTACTTAGATCCTCTATTTGTGTGGATCACACAATTGAATAGAAATATTATAGGTTACTGCGAATCTGCAGTACATTGCATATAGGAGCACATTGCTATTCCTAAAAAAACAAAGTATTAATATTTTATTTAATTTAATTTCTTGTTGTATTTCTTTAAAAACATGTTTACTGTTAAACAATTTATTGAGATGATAATATTTTATTCTCATTTTGTAACTACACTTGTGTTACAGACAAATCAAATTATTATTAAGTGCAATCATTAATAATGCAATAAAACACATAATCAAAAATGTATGTATGTATGTATGTAAAATAACACAATAAAAGAGACGAATAACCCATTTAATGAAAGCAATTTGTATTGAAACCGTGAAAAGTCAGATGATAGTTGGTCTTCAAGCTATGAGATATGAAAAAAAAAAACTATATTATTATAACATCTATTTTTATTTATTAATATGAAATAAGACCTTCTTTGCCTACTAGTTAATGTATGTAAAGTCATTAAATGCTTATAAAGAAAGAGTCACAGTGGGTTTTCTTTATTATTTTAAGAACTCTAACTAAGTGCTACAAGGGTTAGGTAAAATGCCCTAAATATATAATAATTGTTTAAAATTGTTAGGGTTTTTCGTAATTTCCTATAGGCGCTGAGTTGTAGAGAGGGTAGGTGCGTAAAAAACACATAGGAAGTAGGTAGCAATGTTGCCATACGCAGCGGTAAGTGTGCGCGTGAGTCAGTGCGCTGGCGCACTCGCTCGCAATCTGTCGCATTGTTTCCATACAACTACATTGTCATTATATCCTATTTAATTTTATTTATAATATTTTTCTTAAAAATGTTTTGTTTTGAATTAATATTTTCGACAATAATACGAGTACTTAATTAAAAAACCTAAACTTATTTACATTTTGAACCTATGTTTTGATAATAAACTTTAACTTACTTATAAAATTGACGAAAAAAATAAGAAATTTGTCAAAAAACTGGCTCAATATGGGATTGTAAATAAAATAAACGTTTAAAAATGATTAAATATATTTTTTTAAATGCATATTATTTTTAATAGATGAATGTATGTGTATGTACGTTGAGTATATGATGAACGAAATTATAAAACATATCGTTGCACCTGCAAGAACTCTTTGTTCTTTCCTATTAACTTAGACATGCTCAAGTAAAAACATTTGTCTTTAATTGCAGCTATTGTCGATTATTAACCAACAAAATGACAGAAAATATGTACACATGTATATGTTTTAATTTAATAAAAACTGCTGTTAAATATAAGTGGTATGGAACGCAAAGTGAATGATGTTTTGATGGGCCAAATGTGGGGCGTGTAAATCGTGTTGGAATCCAACGTTATCATCACGTAGGGCTGCGACTATCTAATCTTGGTCTCCCACTTTACCACCTAGATAATAAAAAAACTTACGTCTTACCAAACAAATTTCTCAATTCTATTCACTTCACAATGCCCATTGATGATTTTCTTTGAAAGTACCTATGTTGATTTGTTAGTGTATTCATCAAATGTCTCGTAATTAGCACCAAATTACACGTCAGTAATGGTGACAGTTAAAAACTGGTGTATACGAGTAGCTCCATAAATAGAGGTTACTTTTATTTGTAGCCATTTGTTTGATTGTAATATAAAATATTTTAATTATTTTTTAATTTATTTACTAACTGATTATTGCTTATGTGATATAACTGATGAAAATATGCACCAATATTTTTTTCTGGTAAGGTTTAACCTCTTAAAACGCACCGTAGTAGTCATATTACAGGCGCAACTTGCTGTGAAAAGTAAATGGAACGTTTGCAACGTTCGTGTTATAAATTTTGGCTTTTAAAAATAAATTAGGCTCAATATGAATGGTGATTTAGAATTTTGCAAGTTTAAATGTGAATCAATCCAGCATATCAATGATGAGAGATATTAATTTTTTTTTATTTGTCTTCAGCAATCTTACTAATGGTTTCCATGAGGATTTCCACTCATGAATAATAGAGAGGCTATGTAGTTACAAAGTTCAGATTAAAAATGTGTGGGCGAAAATATTAACAGCAACTTAAATTAAACTGCATATAGTTCTAATGACTTCATGATGAAGAGTAACACTTAAGAATAAATAAATAATAAATACACCCAACAATCTCACACATACAACATAGTCCTGACCCCACTGTAAGATACAAGTATCGTGTGGCGGGTCTCACAAACAAATGAAATTTGTTTACATTGACTTAAAACATATAGCCATGTATAATGGAATTTTTTCCTGGACAAAAGTAAAAAAAATCTAATTTCTAATATAGATTCAGTCACCGCTGGCTACAATATGTACTTGTAATTTCAATTAAAATTCTACCAATTTTAATATCAAGTATTTTTTATAAATGGTAACACCGAGTAGTCAGTTGTCAGTTTTATTCAAAGGCAACGGTAAAAAGCTAACCTATTCAACGGAAAATAATCTGCAGTATTCGGATGTATCGATATTGATCTAGATATCATTAATAATACATAAGATGTCTTTGATCTTTACATCATTATCTTGTCTCTGTAAACTCATAAGCCATGTAATTAATATCAAGACGAATTAATACAATTCCAACTTAAATCCAAAGAGATAAACCGAAAATAAAATAGCACAACTAATTTTATACAACATTGAATGTAACATAAAATTGGATCTTTAATATTTCTCTGAGAATTTCATCATACTTTCTAATAATATATTTTTGTATGGAGAATTATATACATAAATAGATATTTTAATTGCATTTTTTTAACCAAAGTATCATACATCCTATTACCCAAGATTACCTATACGGTCACATAGATAAAGAAAGAGATAGATAAATCATTGATGTAGACACACAAACAAACATTTCAGTATAAATTTTTTTCTTACCAAGCAAAAACAGCTTTTGCGTAAAAATGTTCACACAGTAATACCAAAAACACCGACCACCACGACCTTTGTAATGGACGCTTGAACAACATGTTTTGTAAGTAAATCGTATTATTGTTTGTTTTATTAAAATTATTTTGAGCTATCGGCTTTGGTGTGACAGTGGGAGCAGCAGAGACATGGGAGGCGGAGGGCTGGAGGCTCAGCGACGCGGCTGGCGCAGGCGGCGCGCGGCTTGCTGCACTCGTCTTCTCTCAGGCGTGACGTCCGGCTGGGGTCAGCGAACGCAGGGCCGGCAATCGCTTTCTTATGCCCGACAAACGACCCTCCGAGATGTCATTCGAGTGCTCTTTGTCACCACGTCCTATATTTTCCGCTTATACTGTCGACAACGAGACCAATAAAGTTCACTGGCAGCGCGCACATTCCTCACGAAAAGAGAAATTAGAAAATTATCTATTAGGATGGGTTCGATCACGCGAAAAACATAAAACATTACGTACAATTGGTAAAGAGCACTCGCGAATTGCACCAGAGCGATCAGTAAAAGGATATTGTCTCATTACAGGTAATTGTTATGCGATAAGATGACGTTGGGCGCGAGCGCAGCCATCAGCGCTAACAGATTAATCGTGGCAATGTATCACACGTGCAGTCCGCGCTAGCGGCCCTTCTATTTGTAAACCGGCGCCGTGGGCCGCGCATTCCTAGCGTGCCTCCTGCCCTGCACACCTCCGCCCGGAGCCCCGAGCCCCGAGCGCTCTCCTCCTGCGTTACCCACCATTCACGGCAGCTTGCACGAGCACATTTTAAACGAATAATATTCTATTATTCTATGCATTTGCAAAAGTATAGCAACTCATTCGATATAACTGTTTGTCAAAAGCTAAAGCAGACCGACTTTCATCTGGTCACATTAACAAGCAGCTAGTAGTAACTAATTATTGTCAAAATGAAGGAAATTGTTGAGATCTCGTTTAATCCGATTACTACACGCAGATTTATCAATAATTTAGAATAAGGATTTAATAGTCCCAAATTAGCTCAGTACTTTCATTTAATAAAATTTATGTTACCGCTAGTCAGTTACAAAAGGATTATGAATAAATACTTTATCACATCAGGATCGGAACTAATAATGCATCACAAAATTAATTTATATCTGCGATGCCATAGAACAAATTCATATTCAATAGTAGAGGTTAGAAAGCTGCGGAATGTAAACATATCGCGGTGTTGACGAGGTGTAAGGTGAAAGGGCCTGGTTGTAATCATATGAGCATAATAATAAGGTTAAATAGCGTCTGTCGATAATGAGATATACTAAAGTACAGAACCTGCATTCCGATGAATGGTAAATGGGCGCCGCGGCACCGAACGCGGACCTGGAAGGTAGAGTTGGAGGGGGAGTATGTGGGGAGAGGGGTAAGGAGCGGCGGGAGCACATGCGCATGCCTGCGCGTGCGCCAGCCTGCATCGAACACCCGCTACAACTAATTCTAACAGGTGTGTCCACATCACTACAATATCGGCCCCTTTAAGAACGACACTAATTATCTGTAACACTACTTTAAAGCGGTTTAAACTATAATATTCATGACATCAATAATATAACCCTTAATTTAATATCTCCGCCCATAACGTACCAAATCTTTGAAAATAAATAAATAGAACCACACATGCATCTTTTCCTTTTGATATCATCAAGGTGATTAGACATGTGGAAAAATGAAACACGATACAAATATAGGTACCTATATGTACGTTCAATCGAACCCGGATCTAAGATACGGAAATACAAATTGATCATTCCGGAGAATCTTTCCATAGAATTCTAACAATTTCCGTATGTTGTTGGTGATTCTTTTGAGTCGATGAATCAGAAAATATATTGATTCAACGTAATTCATAGCTGTCGGAGTGAATAATATCTGAACGACAAATATCTGTAGTTGGTAACTGGCAGCGATGGATCCGCCCGATGGCGACCAGTGTTTACTGGAATGTGGTGCAGTGTCGCAAATGACTCATGTTTCATGGCGATCTTTGGAACGGTGTTAGAACATGTTCTCTTGGAATGCGGATGCTTCCGCAATCTCACCATTGCATGTTTTTTGATATAACCCACCTCTCATCTCGTTGTGTCAGGCTAAACGATTGTCATTTGATTTTTACAAAAAAATCGTAACCGTTTGCGCGTTTTGTGCACTCGTAGCGACTAACATTGTGATTATTTTTAGTCTATGAAGTACAGTAGACTAAATTAGTACAAAAGGCGGTCTTATTGCACGAGGCCATCATAAACATACATACATACCAACAATATATTCCGTTAACCTCGTAATAGGGCAACCCTGACCATTCTCTGATACAACGCTAATTTCTTGGGTGAAATTAATAAAACAACAGTAAAATTTGATGTAATATTTCTCATTTACAGGGGGATTTAATACTACATTAGACACGCGCTTTAATGTTTACTTCAAATGTAACAAAAATGTCACAGTGCCGCCATTCACTTTTTCTATTTAAGGTAGAAGAAAGATCGATTATTTTAAGATTTTATAACCACATAAGAAGTTTTTGATAAAGTTATCTAAGTAGTAAGAACATGATGAGTGTAAAGTAATCGCGTGGCGTCGGTAGCGGGTGTACGGTGAGGGTAGTTGCGCGGTGGCGCGATGGCGCGTGCGCACAGCGTGCAGGTGCGCGTGCGCAGCCGGCCTGCTTGTTACAACGCCGCGCGAGAATTCTCCACCCGGTGTAATTATTGATTCTTTAGGGTTCCGCTCCGTATGAGATTGTAATCTGTTTCGTTTTACAATTTAAATGCTATGTCCGATCAATAGTATTTAAGGCGATAAAAGATATGAAGTACGTGTTAAAACTAATCTATCTTATTATTATTATTATATCACATAATACCCTTCTAAGAGAGCCTTTAATATTAATGTTTATTAATTCTGTTAATGGAATCAATAATATACAAAAAAATGTGTTAGCTGTCTATATGATTACCGATACTTATGATAAGACAAAAATCCTCAGTCGAGTACAAAGTTATTCCTGTAACAGGTCTATTGTTCAATATTAAGTCCAACAAAATAAGAATATCTTATATGTATCGCAACAAATGGAAGGAAGGGAGGATCTTTGCCAGCAAGCTTAACTTTAATTTGTTTAAGGAAAAGAAAATAGAATAATATTTCATCTACTCGTATGTATGTATTTACAAGAAGACTGTATATGTGGACTTAAGATGTGGCAAAATTATGGTATGTTTTACACACAGTCGCTTAAAATCGTCATATCTTCTTTGATACTCACTACAAGTTAGTGATAATATGCAAGCGCAACAAAAATGTACAAAACAGAAGAAAAAGATGTAATGTTTAATTTGGAAGAAGTACCAGGTCATATTTTTATAAAATACGGTCAAAATAGCTTTGCCATAGTGATCTTACTTCATACAAGGATATAAAACTTGCAAACTGCCATCGAAAGGACCGTAATCGGCCTCCTTATACAATCAAAATATACATATCAGACCATAAGAAAGAGAAGTGAGGTCTTGGTTTAATATGCTGGGTTAGTGAGGGTCGGCGGATTTCATCCTAAGACATCTGCGTTATAAATCTACATAGGAGCACATGAACAAACAAATAGCTTTAAAAATTAAGATTGCGCCTAACCAAAGAACACCATTCTGTTAGCATATAAAATATTTTGGAAAAACAAAACATTAAGATAAAAAACCATAGGGAAAGACTTGAGTTTTCGGTTTTATTATCGCCCGAGTAAAATTTTACAAGAAATCTGAATTAATGGCGGTTTCTGCGGTGAAGCAGCATTTGATCCTGTGTAACAAATTAAACCTCTCAGTTGCAGAGGAGGCCCATGCCCAGTAGTAGGACGTGTATGGGCTGATGATGATGAAACAATGTAATATTTCTATAGTATGACCCGTTCTATTAATCTTGACGGTGCCAGTTGCACATGGTCACGGTGAATTGAGTTCTTCATAAAATAATGCTTCGATCTCTTTGGTCTCGCGACAGAATTTAGCACGTGCAATTGAGAGCGCCTGGGTGCGTTTCCCAAGACGGACATAGTTTACTCGGGTTTTTGCTAAGAACGTTCTCTATGTAGGTACTGGGCTTCTGACTGGAGTTTGACAACGCGACCGGAAAACGGCTATAAGCTTGCCTCGTAATAAGTTGGACGTAAAAGGCAGGTCACAAATCACTTCTGCCAGCTACCTAACTTAATTCTTCCCCGAAAATACAGGTGTTAGTGTATACTTGTGGATATATAACTAGTTATTAAAGGATTATTGATAAAAAGTACAACTTGTAAATTATGTTTTATCGTTAATGTCAAGTATCATTTAATGTCGCCATTTTACCTTTAACTCTTTAACAGGTGTACTGTTTTACATTAACCACCTACATAACTATACGCCTGACTTCCCGAAGAGGAAGGCAGACGTGCATTACTGCACCCATAATTCGTTAGGTATGTAAATAAATACAAATAATAAATACACCCAACAGTCACATATAGTTCTGACCCCACTCTAGGATAAAAGTCCTGAGTCGTGGGTATCAGAAACTACTAGAGACTTTTCGGTGTTATAAACACCCAGACTCGAAACAAATATTTGTGGATCACACAAACATTTGTCTCGGTGCGGGGATCGAACCCGCGTCCTCTCGTTCCGCAAGCTAAACTAGCTTAACTAACTTGTTCTAGCCAATGTAACAGTGCGACGTGGGCAGTGTATCAGTGCCACGTAGTAGGGCGAGCCTATTGCCGTTTTTGAGCACGTTTTCAGACTCCGTGCTAATACTGAGAATTTCCTAATCGAAAAACCCAATAACACTTTGCTCGACCCGGTAATCGAACCTGGGTCCCCTAGATCCCTCGGCACATACCTACTTGTGCCGCGAGACCACGAGGCAGTTTTCACATTATGAGAACCCAACATGACGACTTGTATAGGTAGTTACTTGCAATTTTTGTGCTGACCATATCGCGGAACGCTGAAATGTACGTAAATTTATACAACAATGTCGACTTTATGTTTCTCAAATCGATGTTTATCTCTTCGTATTGAGTGGCCTTTTATTTTACGCACTTGTCAATGCACGCGCATTTGCATGAGCGCTTAATGGCATAGCTTTAATTCAACATTCCACTTCGTTCATTACAAATGCACCTTAAAGGTCTCGTAAAGCTATGAACTATTTAATTCCGATTAAAACTATAATTCCATTTTAAGTAAAGAATCGTTTTGTTTTTATTGACGCTTCTTTAACGAGCGTATAAAAATATTGTTATGGTTAGAGGGATAGTTTCTTAATTAATGCAGTACTTAAGCTAAGGTGAAGGTATTAATTTCGACAGATACAATAATTAATCTTTATTTTAATTGAAATAAGAGACTAAAACATATGTACCTACGTAGTCCCAGTCTACTATGTTACTAATAAATTAGATCCATAATGTACTTTAACTCCTTCGTATTGTACGGTTAAGTTGATCGAGATAATTTCTTGTTAACATGAACAAACTTATTGTCTGCTTAAAGAATAAGTTAAAATTTCATCTGTTATGTCAAGTTTAAGTAACAAATATGAATTTACAGATTGTCTTAATTCCGATTATTGTGTCTCCTCCAATTAATGACACAACATTTTAGATCTCTTCGGATATAATAAAATTATCTATGTTCTATGCATTTAGAATTGGCTTGCACTAAGGCGATTTATTACAGATGGTTGTTAACTTATAGTGAGCATTTTACCAATCCTACGCCTGAAGCATGTACCAAAGAGACTTCTGATTGCTGTGGGATTCTGTGTAAGAAAATCAGGCCGGCAATCACATTTACCCTGAGTGAACATTTTCCTCAAATACTTATGTATGTACTATGCTTCATACAACCGTTCCGCCCTTCCCACAACACCTGCGGTTTCACGGCCTTTAATGTCAGGGAAATTATTTTTTTAACGAGTTATAAGCGCCTTAAGCTCCCTTTTTGGTACCTCGGGGAAACCGAAAAGGGTATTTCGGGGTCACCGGCCTTCCAACTCAACGCGCGGAACTATTGTTCGCTTGGCTGAGTTGAGTCCCTAACCAAAAATCCTACGGCAGCATACCGACTAAAACCTCTCGATGGCCGTCTTGTACATTTTGGCCGGTACTATAAATACCTAAATAAATATGATCTCGTTACGAAAAATATAGTTTTACTAACATTTCTGTGATATCCTCTGAATGCATGTGTGATGACACAAGATTATTACTGGATAAATTTTAGTAGCTGGCTGCTGGGCGTACGGTCAGGGTGGTGTGCTCTCGACAAAAGCGTTTTTGAGGCGGGCACAGAATGGTAGATGCTTTATGTGGTAGATGCTTATTTCGCCATTAATATTATTATTACTGTTTAGAGTAGACGCTAAGCGGGGATTATCTGCCCCAAAATAATAATGCAAGAGCCTTAAGTGTATCGGTTGGTAGCTGTAGCCGAGAGATTTTAGCTCGTATAGGACCCAACCTGATCTGATATTGACACCTAGCTGAAAGACCGTAGAAACTGACTTGCTCTAACCAGTTACCTCCTTAGTATGGGAAAAACTTTAAGAAGAAAGCACCCACGTGACTATGGACATGTCGTTTCATTTCTAATTAGACTATTGTTTATTCTGGGATTTGTCTAACTAGGTACATCTGAACAAACGTTATTCAGCTTTATCGGAACGATTTTTTATTCATTTTCCGTCCCTTTTACATCTTATAGATAAGATATTTAACACTTAACTAGCAGTAAAATAAGTCTTTGGTTTTCTAAATATATTTGTACATACATACACACTGACGACTGTGTTCCTCTACGGAGTAGGCAGAGATGCATTTCTGTACCCACATTTCACCAATTGTGTTTTGGTCCCACGTAATAGAGGGCTAGCCTATTTCCCCTATTTTCGGGCTCAATTCCTCTGTGCATACTGCTACAAAAAAAATTAATTTTTGATGTTTTTTAGTTTAGTCTGTACACTTCGACTACCTTTCATTTCTCTTGCTACGTCTCCATCCTTGGTTGCCTGTAAGAGATCGCCTTGTGCGATAAGGACGCCTATTGTACTTTTCTTCTCTACTGTACTCCTTAGGTTTAGTGTTATGTGTACAATGAAGTTTTAAATAAATAAAAAAATAAAATAATTGAAAAACCCGGGACTACGAGGTAGTTTCTAAACATCTAAGCTCTTAAGTCTGTGGGGGAGGTATTTCCGTACCCCGCAATAATTGCGAGTATATTGTTTCGCTAATTGTGTTTATTTTAAGTCCTTGTAATAGGAGGCGAGCCTATTGTGGTTGTTCGCGCTCAATTCTAGACTTCGTGAAAACCCTATTACGTGCAACCCGACAATCAGAGTAGACACGTTTAGATCGCCCGGCAAACAATTACACCGCGAAGTCTCGAGATAGTCCAAGACTACGAGGCGTTCTATAGGTAAAGGCATATTACGACGATTATGTATGAAATAAAAAAAACTTTCATGTGCCGTGGTAATTCATAGGGGGCACTGATCATTTAGTAATTATTTAATTCTGCACAGGATTAAGGCGCTCTATTAATATTTGTTTCGGGCGCTGGTCGTCAAACCAAAAAAATTCTCATAGTTTCTGATATCAACGAATAAGGGTTTTCAGTGTGTGTCTATTGTGTTATTTACTTGCTATATTTATTCGTAGAAATAAACGTGACACGGAGTTAGAAATCCGCAAGCTTGCAACACGAGTTGACACACATAAGTCACATTGAGGATATTTCCAACAATAAACATGAATGAATAGAGATAAAAATAATGACAATGCTATGTGTACTTCGAGTGTATATGTTTTTGCGTGTGTTATTCATTTATTACGCACATTTATAGCCGGAAATTCCATTATTATAGATTTTAAGTAAAGGGAAGAGTATTTACTGCTTATTTAAAATTGTTGACTGCCTCGTGGTCTCGCGGTACAAGTATGTGCCGTGCGATCTAGAGGTCCTGGGTTCGATTCCCGGGTCGGGCAAAGTGTTATTGGGTTTTTCCATCAGGAAATTCTCAGTAACAGCACGGAGTCTGGAAGTGTGCCCGAAAAGCGGCAATAGGCTCGCCCCCTATTACGTGGGACTGATACATACCTGGCGAAATGTGGGTGCAGAAATGCACCTCTGCCTACCCCTTCGGGGAATACAGGCGTGAGTTTATGTATGTATGTATGTTAAAATTGTTTATTTATACCTGTGTTTGAACAAGGTGTCGAAAAGGAGAAGTTTTGCTTGAATAGGACGCTAATAACAAATGGTAGCAGTAAATCATAGAATTACTTAGTTCTTTTAAAATATTGTAGTTAACGAAATGCAAACTGTATTAAATACTAATCAGTTATTTGTTACTAATCTGCAATCCTTCTTATTACTCACATTGAAATAAAGTTAGGTCACATTAAACTCTTGTGAGTCGTATAAAATCAGTCGGAAAGTAAACGATTATAACAATTGTTGAATCCCATGAATTGCTTCTCATCTAAACAAACCTATCCCAATTATCGAGTACATTTTGCTTTGTCCTCGCGCACCTGCCACATCGCCAATATGTACATTCTCATCATGTTGGGTTAGGTTAGATAAGAGCCCGTGTGGAGTTGCTGGTCTCCCATCGGGCGCGTCCCCAGGGTGGCGGATAGGGGAAATCCCTCTGCTTTGCAGGGGGCACCGATTTCGGCGCGGACCAAAACCAGCCCATAGAGTTTTTCCACGTATCCGTCTGATAATCAGACTAAACTGTGGAGAAATCTAGACGGGCTCTGCGTGTAGAATTCTACCGCAGAGTTGACTAGAATGGCGAGAATCGCCCTAGTCATCGTAGATATCGTAATCCCAAAATGAGGTGTCGTGGTCATGTCTCGCGGCCTTAATTGGGACCGAGGGTCTTGCCTTAATCGGCCGGACCACGAGGAAGAAAACCTCTATAAAAAATTACCCCGAATCCTAAGTGGCGGCGCACCACGAGAGGATGCATGGCTGATGGGAGGTTCAGTCTCTAGTGCGACCCCCGCCAGGGTACCGGCCGACACCCTTGGCGGGTCACGCTAGGCTTACCTAGGTACAGGGGGCTCTGCCTAGGTGGACCATTTATTTCCCCCATACTCGTGGGACAAATATGGAAAATGTACCAAATAAAAACAATCAACAACTAAAGAAAGTAGTCGCGGAATTAAACTATGAATCTGCATCCAGTGCAATGAGTGTTCATAGCGGACCCAGTATCGTTACAAGGCGTAAACGTCTCCGACAAAACAAAAGTGGAGAGAATGGCGGGTCAGTAATTACCAGCGAAGAGGATATCCCGGCTTCGAAAAAGAAAGTCGTTGCTAGCAAACGGGGGAGAGGTCGGCCTCCAGTGACAGGGAATCGTTCTGAATTGAACAACGAATCTGCAAGTGACACGTCTAAAATAGAGGATAGTGCGGCCACAATAAAAAAGCTGTCAGCAGAAAATGCAAGATTAAAAGCAGAAATAGACAGCTTACGAAAGGAGTTTATGGAGTTCAAGTCATCAAAAACAAACTGCAAATGTCAGCCCGTTTCCGTATGCAACTCAGCTTCGAAAGTGCCTACTGAGTCATCCTTGCCTAAACAAGCTCGAGTCATACAACCAGGAGATAACCAAATAGCGGTATTAATGCGTCGCATAGCAGCGCTCGAACAGGCACTGCTACCATCAGCTCCCATGCGACCTCCGCTAGCGTCGGACCGTTCAAGAGCGGCGAGTAGCTTAGGGACGTTCGCCTCCGCAGTTAAAACAAATAAGAGAAAGTCAGTGCCAGCTCCCCCGCCGGGGATCATTTCCCATCAGACAGAGGTAGCCGCTTCACAACCACAACGTCCAGGAAGTACGTGGGAGGTTGCAACAAGCAAAAAGAGAAAAAGAAAAAGCAAAGCTGCTCAGATGCCAAAGCTCCGCACGCCGAGATCTACGGCTGTAGTTATCTCACTACAACCGGAAGCGGTGCAACGTGGCCTAACATACAGTGAGGTTATCAAGGAAGCCGCTAATAAAATCGGCCCTCTCAAGGATCTGGGCATAACTGGACTCAGATATAGAAAGGCAATGACTGGTGCAGGAATTTTAGAGCTATCCGGAGCGGGTCCTGAAAGCATAGCTAAGGCAGACGCTCTTGCCGAGAAATTAAAGGCTTCGTTAAGACCTGAGGACGTCCAGATCCAAAGGCCCACTAAAAGTGCCCAAGTACGCATTTTGGGACTGGACGAATCAGCAACAACCACGGAAGTAATAGCCGCTGTTGCCCAAGCTGGAGAATGCTCACCTGATTTAGTCAAGTGTATCAGCGTACGCCCTGCCTTTAACGGAACTATGACAACCATCGTTACTTGCCCCGTGACGGTAGCTCAAAAATTAGGCGACGGGCGCAGAATACTCGTTGGTTGGATATCGGCTCAAGTTAAGATTTTGAAGCCGAGGCCCCTCAGATGCTATCGGTGTCTACAAGGTGGTCACGTTGCGGTGCAATGTACTTCAGAAGTGGACTACAGCGACGTCTGCTTCCGTTGTGGACAACACGGGCATCGGGCAGGTGATTGCTCCAGCACACCTAAGTGCATTGTGTGTGCGGCTGCAAACAAACCTGCAGACCACAATATTTGGAGCAAAATATGTACTCTGTCCCCTGATAGCCAAAATACGAGTACTAAGAAGCTGAGCAAGACTTCTCAGCAACCAGTTCATCCGTCGGCCACAGCCAACGCACTATCAAAGGAGGCTCGAGAAATGGAGTTTTAAAATGGCACTGCGTATACTACAAGGCAATATCAACCACTGTTCCAGAGCTCAGGATCTTTTACTTCAGAGCTTGGTTCAGTGGAAGATAAACATTGCCGTCATTGCCGAGCCATATTTCGTACCGCAAAGAAGTGGCTGGGAGGCCGACCTCGATGGATCAGTAGCCATTATAGCTCAGACTAGTATTGAAACCCCAAATTTTGCCAGTATAGCGAGAGGTCGAGGCTTCATAGCGGCGCTTCTGGGAAACATAATGGTGGTTGGTGTTTATATTTCCCCGAACAGATGCCTAGCTGAGTTCGAATCGTTCTTGGTGGAATTGAGCGCAGTCGTAGGCCGCAGCCAACCTCATCCTATCATTGTTCTGGGAGATTTTAATGCTAAGTCCACAGCTTGGGGTTGCCCGTCAACTAACTCGCGAGGGAGAAAACTTGAAGATTGGGCACTTCAAACCGGGCTTGTGATTCTCAACAGAGGCACGGCAAATACCTGTATACGACAAAGAGGCGGATCCATAGTAGACATCACTTTTGCTAGTCCCAGTGTAGCAAATCGGACGCAAGACTGGAGAGTTTTGGAAGAGGTAGAAACATTGTCCGATCATCGGTATATCCGTTTTAATATTACTACTCAAAATTCTGCCAGACCGAGCCCGAATCGTTTAAATGAAATTGGTCCGCGATGGGCGCTAAAACGTCTTGACTTAGAAGCTTTCCGAGAAGCCTGCATTGTACAAGCCTGGGTATCCCAAGGAACAACTGAACATGTTGATGTCGAGGAAGAAGCGATAGAGTTGAAGAAAGTTATGTCTCATATATGCGACACGGCAATGCCACGCGTACGACGCATGCCCGCTAAACGTCAGGTTTACTGGTGGAATGCTGAAATCGCGCAATTACGATACGCGTGTGTGACGGCGCGACGCCAGTATTCCAGACACCGACGAAGGCGACGTGACTCGCAGTATGTGTCAGCCAGGGAGACAGAACTGTACGAGGCATACAGAGATACCAAAAAAACCCTGCAATTGGCCATTGCCAGCGCGAAGGCTGCGGCAAGACAAGAGCTGCTCGAGTCCCTAAATCGCGATCCTTGGGGTCGTCCGTACCTTATGGTACGAGGTAAATTAAGAGCAAGGACTCCGCCCATCACAGAGAGCCTGGAAACACGACTCTTAAAAGATGTCATCGATAATTTATTCCCCACAAGGGTTGGAAGCTTACCCCCACTATCACCGTCCTCGCAGCTACCCAACGAGGAAAGCAATGCGAACGAGTGTGGTGAAGTGACTCAAGAGGAGATACGAGCAGCCATGCGTCGTCTCAGGACCAAAAACTCTGCCCCTGGTCCCGATGGCATACCGGGTCGAGCATGGGTTTTGGCTGAAGACTTCCTGGAGCTTCACCTAAAAAGACTTTTTAGTGCCTGCCTTCAGCAGGGTCATTTCCCACGTATCTGGAAGTGTGGTAAATTAGTGCTGCTCAAAAAAGACAGACGTCCTGCGGACGCACCATCTGCATATCGCCCCATAGTGTTGCTAGACGAAGTGGGAAAACTCTGCGAACGAGTAATTGCAAACCGCCTCGTCCATCACCTGACAACAGTAGGACCAAACCTAGCAGAGAACCAATTTGGCTTTCGCCAAAGACGCTCGACGATCCAAGCAATTAACCGCATTAAATCGCTGACAAACACAGCCGTAACACAAGGTGAAGTGGTGTTGGCGGTATCTCTAGATATCGCCAACGCCTTTAACACCTTACCTTGGAGTTGCATTATGGAAGCGTTAATATACCACAGGGTGCCACTATACCTCCGGCGCTTCGTCAGTTCTTACCTTTCTGAAAGAGTAGTAGTCTACCCAAGCCGCGAAGGATGGGTGCGACGAAGCATAGTATGCGGTGTTCCACAAGGATCCGTCCTCGGCCCTCTTTTGTGGAACATTGGATATGATTGGGTATTGCGCGGCTCATATGCCCCCGAAGTCAGCGTGATCTGCTATGCTGATGATACACTTGTGACGGCACGAGGGAGATCACATCGAGACGCAATGATAAAGGTCACAGCTGGGGTAGCTCAAGTGGTCAATCGCATTCGTCGCCTTGGACTCAAGGTGGCTCTTGAAAAGTCTGAGGCGATGAGCTTTCATGGCCCTCAGAACAAACCTTCTCGTGGTTTGCACATAACAGTGGGTGGTGTCCGAATTAAAATTGAGGGAACTATGAAGTACCTCGGACTAATTCTTGATAGCCGATGGAGTTTTTCGGAACACTTCCGACAATTAGGCCCCAAGCTTACGAGCTGTACAATCTCCCTTGCGAGGGTTCTTCCCAATCTAGGCGGACCCAACTCAGCATGCCGGAAACTCTACGCAGGGATCGTCCGATCCATTGCTCTTTATGGGGCTCCAGTGTGGGCGAACAGACTGACAGTTCGCAACACCATAATTCTAAGGCGCGCACAAAGAGCAATGGCGATACGAGCCATCAGAGGATACCGCACAGTCTCTTTCGAGGCAGCCACGATGTTAGCTGGACTCCCACCTTGGGATTTGGAGGCAAAAGCGTTAGCTTCACTACACCAGTGGCGTGAAGAGGCTTTAAACCAGCGTCAACAACCGGCGCCTCGAGAAATTGAGACGTTCAGATCGACCCTCCAGCAAACATTAATGGCGGAATGGATGCGACGACTTGAGAGTCCCATTTCGGGCAAAACGACCATCGAAGCCATTCGGCCTATTCTAACCGACTGGCTTCAGAGGCGGCACGGTACTCTGACGTTCCGATTGACACAGATACTTACGGGTCACGGTTGTTTTGGGAAGTATCTGTGTCGAATAAGACGCGAACCGACGCCAGAGTGCCACGCATGCGGCTATGTAGAAGACTCGGCGCAACACACCTTAGCCGATTGTCCGGCATTTGAATCGCCCCGTGCTGTGCTTGTTGCAGAAATTGGTAGCAATCTTACCCTTGCAGCTGTGGTTAAAAAAATGGTTGACTGCGATGACTCGTGGAACTCAGTATGTCAATTCTGCGAAAACGTCATGACAGCAAAAGAGGCAGCAGAAAGAGAAAGAGAACGGGCAACGAGGACTTATTCTCGGACAAATCGGACCCGTTATCAACGGCAGAATTTTCGACCACCATAGTCGATTAGTTCGGTAGATTTAATGTGGCGAGTAATAATATACTTTAGTGGCCGCTCTATGACTTTACTGAGTCCGGAAGAGGAAGAATTGTTTCTCGATATGAAGGGTCTATTGAAAAGACAACTCCAAAGGGGTCCTGGCTGCATGCAAACGCGTATCCCGCGCCCCTGCATTATGGAGATAGTGGAAAATCACGGGGTTTTAGTCGGTAGGACGAGCTATTAGTTAAAATAGTTCGGTGAGTCCGACATACCTCCACACTTGGAGACGATTCGTAAAGGAATTTCCCCGTGAATAAAAAAAAAAAAAAAAAAAAAAAAGGTTAGATAAGAGACGGTTATATTCGCAATACTTGTGTTTTTAAACTACTTAAATAAAATGTGTATTTGTAATTAGATGTTAGTAGATGTATACATTGTACTCCAAATCGTTACTTGGTGTATGTATATAGTCCAAGCAGTGGCGGTACTTCCATAGAAGCCCAAAAGCCCAGTTTGCCTTACAAAATTTCGAATAATAATCTTTAAGCCTTAACAAAGGCAATTTGACATATAAACTAGACATTACACAATTAATTAATACGAGTAATTTTGCGCTTCTATGGAAGTACCGCCACTGAGTCCAAGTATAATTCATAAGGATAAAAATGGAATAGCTCGAAGTTATGGCGGCATAAAAATGATTGATAAACCTAAGTCGGTTCGGGCACAACGAAAGTGGAACAGGGTTTGTCAACACGGACCGTCAGCTGGCCCCGACGATAGCGCTTATCGCCCGCGGGACATAGTCCGCTCATTCACAAGCCTTCCATTCATACGTCCGCTCCCACCCCGAGCCGCAAGCTAATGTGCTCTCTAAGACGTTTATCCGAGGGTTAAAATTGGCTTGTTGAGACGAACCGGGTGGCGGGGCGAGGGGTAATGTAGATCGAGGATATCGCGGGGTCAACGCGGATTGTAGGCGCCCGATAAACGTCGATGGCGTCCAACGACTTAATTGACCAACAGTACCCTACACGCGTACAAAAGATATACTCCCATAAAGAATGCTGCTGAATCAAAAATGGGAATGGATGGTTTGTCTTACATGCACCTCTCTTGTTTTATCTACCATTATTTATCTTATTTATTTAAGTCTTTTGTCAATAATTTGAGCAGCATCCATGTACGTACAAGATTTAGAAAATTTCTGGGGACTCATTTTGTTCGTGTCACAATTATATGTAGATAAATGGTTTGAAAGTCCTGCATTAAGCGTTTGTTTCCAAGATTAAATAACAATAAATCCGATTTGGCGATAATCTCAAAATGAAGTTGGCACGGCGCAAACTGTAAACAATGGTTGTCGTTTGATGTTAGAGAACAGGTATTCATATCTGGCGGGTCATCGCAGTCATCGCAGCTCCGTGACATATTGCTTTGTGAGCCACAAATTGGAGTACGCCCATATAGTTTAGGGTCCTTATGACCTACTGGCTCAGGAATGTGTAATTATATCTATGGAAATGACCTCTTACATTAGTCATACGCGATAAGTGATTTTCTGCATTGATTCATTGATGTATGAAATCATGACACACGTGGCAACGTATCAGTATGGTAATAATTTTCGCGTGAGTTTACAGGATCTGGTTAGTTTTTGACATTGTTCGGCGGTGAGTCATACGACAAATGTTTCATTGTAACTGTCGCGCGCGTCCGTTATTCCAGAACTCGGCTATCATCGACCACTGTGAATGAATGATGTGTGTCATGCGCGGACCACGGCGAGATCTGTTCCAAAACAACAGCTTCTCTGTTTGCGCACAATATACTACATTAACTACGCAATTGATAAAATGAAATGGATTACGGCTTGGATGTCACCGCTTTGCACAATCTGTGCCATACTTTACAGTGCATTCAGTCACTGTAAAGCAATATGCGCCTTGCGTGTAGCGGTTAAAGTGTAAATCTGTTCGCCTATTGCATACAGTAATCGTCGCGCGTATTGCTTTATAGATTCTTTGTTTTGATCTGCCGATGCCACTGCGTAATATCGTTTGTGTATGTACTGAAGCGTATACTAGTTTCGCCAGAATGCAGACATATAGAACATACATTGTGATATATACAACCGATAACCGATCCAATGCCTATATGTATATTTTTATTAAATTTCATGGAATACCTAAACAGTGCGTATGCAATCTTGCAAAATGTGAATATTAAAAATCATTGTTATTCCGTAAGCAATAAGCTTTGTTTAGATACTTATAACTCAGAATATAACTGAACATTTGTAGCACGCGTGATACATTATGAAAGGGGTTGCTTATCGGCGAGGCAAAACACAAAATCCATTGATTGTGCGCACGTCATAGGCGCCATCGCAGAAATGCTAACGAGTTATCAATGTAAACGGTTTGTTTACACAGTTAACCGTAATCTTATCCGGTGACCTCCTTAGACTCTCCCGTTTCGAAATTGTATCGGTCGGTATCGCGTGGAGTCCTTATTACAAGTCGCCGGAAGTGCGCGCTCCACTCGATCCGCCGAGCAAACGTTCATTCATGTCGTACGTATTTATTTAGTACTCGGCCGTATCTACCGCGCTCCTGCGCATACTATACTCAACATATATATGTATATGTGTATGCCACAGGCCACGACACAGGTACTCACTACTCGCTGGGCGCATCGTTACAATGTTTGTATATGTCGGTCGTTTTGGAAGGTGTTATTAGCATAATGTCGCCATTGTGGCACACCGTCATGAGGAAATGACTTTATATCAATATATGTGTTCCGGAAATACCGCTACTTAGATAAGATCACAGAACCCTTCCCAATTCAGTAGAATTGATCATGGTATAACAATATTTTATGTCGATCATATTGTATTAAGAGTCAAATACATTCATGAGCCCTCTGGTAATGTGAAAATCCTAGCAACTGAAACCTAGTATTCTTCTTTGGAATTATTTGTGTTTCGATTGTAATTCTTATCAAAACTGATATGTGTTGTCGGTTCAATAAATCGTTGACAACCCTTTCACAACAAACGCTATCTATGTCTCCTATAATTTTTGTGTGTATGAGATGAAATTTTGTAGAGTATCTGTTATTGTGATAATAGTTTGTGTAAGTGATACAGCATGATAAGTACCTACATGATAAGGGCGGTTAGAGGTGTCGATTGGGGATCGGACGGAAGTGAGTGGCAGGAGCGGGAGGAAAGGGTCGCCCGCAGGCAGCGTAAGCTAATTGCCGGGAATTTCGGAGGTCGCCCGATAACCCGCGTCTGCGCCGGAAGTCGATAGTGCTTTGATGTGTGGCGATGGCGTCCGTTCCCCTCGGCCCACACCGTGCCCTCACCGCGCCATACAACATCGCCTATCGAGTATGCGCGCCGACTCACCCACACTCTATACTCATGTTATTTTATTACTGCTAATTATGGCGTTTTCCCCTTCAAGTAGGCGCTCCGCTCTTGCCTTATTCATACATTAGTAAAACACCAACTGTCACACTTGCTTAATACTACTTCGGTACTTATTTAATATTACCAATTTATTCCACGCCTGATGTGCACCTGTCTCTATTGGTGACAAAATCGCTTAGGTAAGCCAAATAAGTGCAGAGCCAGACTAATTACATTGATTCACGGACTGCCAAAATTGAGACCTCGGGTTTGAACCAGACTCTTTTACTTCTGCCAAAGACACAAAATACTGACTGTAAGTATCATATTGTATTATTACTTTTTTTTCAAGTTATGTGTGCATTCACTGTGAACTATCACTTTCTTTAACGGTGAAGGAAAACATCGTGAGGAAGCCTGCACACCTAAAAAGTTCTTAGGAATTGCTTAGGTATGTAGTAGTAGGTGTACTAAGGCCTAAACTGTCTCAGTTGTGAAAAAGGCCCGTGACCAGCAGTGGGGATGATGATGATGATGATGATGTAACAGTAAAGGGTGCTTCCTTTTAAGTACAATCCTTACAAATGGTATTTCCCATATTTTTTTGGTTTTTAAAGCCTGCCAAGCTATATTGATGTGTACCTTGGCCCCATAGTAAATACCACTTTCCGACAGTGGAACAACACAGGACTGTTATTATTATTGTATCAAGACAGAGTGAACAGCTCGTGTAAATGTAATAATATGCGAGTTCACGAAATGGTGATAACCTACTGAATCATTGAATCTCCTGTTTGGTTCGGTTATTGCGAGTCTTAAAAAATATACGGATTTGTAACGGAATGTTCAAATCTTTGAAGAGAACTCTTCAAAAGTTTCTTTAAGTAAATTTTATTTTGGTGTATGTATAGGTAGGTACCTACTACTTTAAACTCGGTTGTTAATTTATTCTATGTTCGGTAAGCGGGATTGCGGAATGCATCTCTGGCTACCGCTTCAAGAATACAGGCTTGTTATTGTACATAATACTTTCCTCTTATTACATGTACTTTTTTATGTAAAGGGCAATGAGCAATTTCCCAGAAGGGGTTACTTTTTTGGAAATGTCATTAAAATTTGTGATAATAGTATTGCGATATGTCGTTGTTAGTTGTAAAAAACGGGGGAGCATTTTTTATATAACAACTGTAGCCATCGCGTGAAAGTCCAAATCCCGTGGGAACGAAACTTCTCACAATACAACTTATTTCAAAGATGCAGGATACTGGCGATAACAAGAGATTCCAAACCGGTTGCGTCGTTTTTGAAAACAGTTCAGGTTCAAACAAATTTTGCTACTATGTAAATACTTATAGTATTTCAGTTTTAAGCAAAGCAGTGATGGTCGAGAATTTCGGCGGTCGCAGGTTCAAATCCCAGGCACACACCTCTGACTTTTCGAAGTTATGTGTGTAGTCACAATGAATTATCACGTGCTTTAACGGTGAAGGAAATCATCGTGATAAAACCTGCACACCTAAAAAAGTTCTTAGGAATTTCTTAGGTGTGTAGTCCGCCAACCCGCACTAGGCCAGCGTGGTGTACTAAGGCCTAAACCCTCTCAGTTGTAGAGGAGGCCCGTGCCCAGCAGTCGGACGTATTTGGGCTGATGATGATGATGAAAGTATTTCAGTTTTAAGCAAATGATACATGGTTTTGATGCAACTGTAGAAGAGGTTTATGTCCAGCAGTGGGAGGTAAATGCGCTGATACTATTTGATAGTTCATTTTAGTAACATGTTAGATGTTAGTAGATCAGATTAGACAGATGAGAGTAGTACCTATCTATATTGTTCCTAATCGACAAATCTGAAAACTTTTTTAAACAGGGCGATCGCAAACGTGAACGTGGATTGACGCGATTGATTGGTAACAAGGGCACATCTCGATACATTTGACGTTAATTTAACTGATAACGCATAGTTGAGTAACGGCCTTATAACATTTCGTCACATATTTCATGATAAAAAATCAATTTATGTGATTAGGAGTCAATTCGTAACCTTTATTATCAGATGCTGTTGTCGTTCGAATATTTGTGAATGATCTTTCTCGTAAGGGCTCGAGTGAACACAACTACGAGTATAATGCGTATCGCAAGAATATTATACTTGGTAGATGACATAGACGTCTTTTTAATTTCATGGGGCACAATGGTTTCTCAGATGTACTCTAATACACCTTAACCCATCCAAAGAACATTCGACTCTCCTATTTTTCCTTTTTTTTTTTTTTATCTGGCACGGCAAAGTGACTCCACTGTACCTGATGGTAAGCACAGTGGAGTCCAAAAAAAAATAATACCGACCAGCGAGAAACGATAACGTTGTGTTGAAGCTTTCCACACCCAACGTCACTTAATTAAACAACGTTATTTTAATTTTTCGAAACTCATACCTACAATCTTACATAAACCCATCCTTTTCCACCCCATGTTTAATTCCGTCGCCGTACACCATCGTTGCTCTTTCTACTCCTTATTGAAATATTCCTATTAAAAGCACTGCTACTCCGCCTTGTCTTGATGATTTGACTCGTTTTCCGTAACTTAAGACGGCACAAACAAAGAAAGTTTGAAAATCGGTTTAGGTGCGATTAGAAACAGTACATAAATTACCTAACACTATCGAGTAAATAGCATAAACATTATCAACGTAGCTACCAATAGATATAGGCACTGAAATCTCTGTTCAATCCAATATTTTTAAGTGTTATCTATTCGAGTTGTTACACTTTAAACAAATAGTGATAAGGGCGGGCGGTGACTTCTATCTATAGGTACGATTCACGAAACTCCAACCGGATGTAAGGCGGTGGTCCTAATGATCCCAATATTTTATATGAAGGTAGATATCAAAGGTTAATATTATACGAAAATAGGCTTTAGTGCCTTGAATTAGTGTATTTAATTGAGTGATATAAGGAAATAGTAAAACTAGTGTTTGTATATATGTCGTATGTAGACCTGGGTTAAAAAAATATTTTACAGGGACTTCCTGCATCTTAACGCTTTTCCAAAAAAAATCTATGAATATTAGAAATGGTCCTTATGAAAATTCATACATTTCGCTATATTGTATCGAATCAAAAATATAAGTAAAAATTGATAACCAAAGCTTTAATAAATATTTTACACATCCGCAAGTTGATATCAATAATAGAATATTATTTGGCACGCGATTACTTAACAGTTTGCTATTAAATGTAGATAAAGGCATCCGTAACAGTTATTCGTTGATATGGATAGAAAGTGTGTTTCCTGGGAGGTGAAGGCGCGGCGTGGTGTGGCTTTGCCCTTTGTGGCCTGTGTCGGAGTGCTCGTTAGCTCGTATGAGTTACGTGAACAATGGCTACCGCGCGACGATCGACGCCGCCTGTATCCGACATTCCGACTACGCACGCATCATACTTATCGGCGACCTATTTCGGGTGCGCATAATTAGTGAATACTTTGTACATTTCGAGCTGATCGCAAATTATGTTACTGCGTATATGATCTGACGTACTCACTGTCAGAGAATGCATTCGACATGCCTGCTTATTCATATGCAAAACGATTGATATGTGTTTGTAATCATAGGTAACGTCCACACTTATACTTCACCGCGAGGGAACTGCGCAAGTATCACGTAACCGCTTTTAGAATATTACAAAACAATTAGTACGTGGTTGCGTACGAGGCATCAGTAGCTGTTAATGTCTGGCTGCACGGGCCGAGCACTCACGTTTGCGTCAGCGCAGACAGTATATACCTTATATGTCCGGCCGGGAGCCTTGGCCATTAGAGAAGTGCACAAACAAACGATGCGACCTATAGACTTAGAATGTATTCAGTGTTGGAGGATCGCATATTGTAGATCTGGCGGAAGCCGTGGAGCCTCGTGCCGCCCGCGCTCCCGAGGTTGGGCCCCCGTTCCGTGCTCCACAAACGGTGGAAGCGGGGCGCCAGGCAGACAGTTTGCAATTAATCGATTACAATAATTGAATTACGCGATGACGTAGTGACAGCTGCGCAAGCGGTCGCCGGCGCTGTATGCGCAGGTGTCGTGCGTGACGTATTCTTTGAGAAAATCAAAGGAAAACCCACGCGCTCGTCTCGCACCGCGAGCGACACGTTTTCATTTGCAAAATATTGGTGTTACCACCTGTAATCCGGTTATAATAATGTGTTCACCGCTCGCCCCGGCGCACGGTTTGCTAAACTTTTTTTAAATAACATCACGAGAACTGTACGCAAATTATATCAATGACATTGAAATTTAGCAACTGACCGAATAGGATGTATTGAAAACCTAATTAGACTTTCGATTTATTTGTAATGGTATTTGACTTAAAATGAAATTAAAGGTTAGCAAAATATTTACAACAATTAATTAATTTTATTATTTTTATTGTAATATTTTTAAGACCTTAATCGCTTGGAATAAAGTTTATTTTGAGTTGCAACTGGCAAAGGAATGTTTATAATAACAAGTTATGCACAACGGACCCTGATTGTGTGAAATCATTATGAGTGTGTATGTCTAATGACATCTTAAACAAGCTACCATTAATTTAAAAACAAACAACATTTGTGAATTAAGGAGCATGCGATAAACGATATTAAACCAAAATATGTATCACATTAGTATAAAGTACATGGTCCGAAAGATTTCTTCGACTATTTCTTTGCCAGCATTACAACATATAAGAGGGTATAAAATACAACCAACTTTCACACAACCTTGTAAAGGACCCTTCGCCTCTCATTTCCAGGCTAGCCTCTACCCAAATACGCCGCTAAGGTTATCATTCAGACAACAAAAACGGCAGCAATAACAACTTTGAGTAAACTACACAATATTTACTTAAAAGTCAGCTATGCGCTCGGTTATTAGAAAAATACAACTATTACAGTACAGTAATCCTACTGTAAAAAATAGATTAATTACGGTACAGGAATCTTCCTGGTAGTCTAGTTATAAGAAATTATTCATTTTTCCTACTTAAATCTCCACTATTGAAAGTCATTGAGGCAAGCTATTTAGGTATTAAAAGTTCGTGAGAATTAATTGTAAGATTAATTGTAAGAATAAAAAGCAGTGATGGCCTCGAGGTATAGGCGCGCGGTCGAGCATTTCGGCGGTCGCAGGTTCAAACCCCAGGCACACACCTATGACTTTTCGAAGTTATGTGTGTATTCACAATGAATTATCACTTGCTTTAACGGTGAAGGAAAACATCGTGATAAAACCTGCACACTTAAAAAGTTCTTAGGAATGTTTTAGGTGTGTAGTCCGCCAACCCGCACTAGGCCAGCGTGGTGGACTAAGGTCTAAACCCTCTCAGTTGTAGAGGAGGCCCGTGCCCAGCAGTGGGACGTATTTGGGCTGATGATGATGATGAATTGTAAGATTAGTCGCATAAGGTTTTTTATACTCGTATATGCTAGGTACTTGGTATAATGTAGATCACATATGGGTGCTGCAGGAAGATTCATTGTACATAACATTTAAAAGCAAGATAGCTGAGGGAACAGTAGGTACCTACCTATTAAAGCTATATATTTTGTCCAGACCGAACTTAACTATTGAGGGACGATAAAACTATGTTGTTTGTTACGCTTTTTAATTTTCATTGGGATTTATTGTTTTATTTTGGACTTTGAATTGCGCATTCCTTGTTAAGTGACTCGATATTAAGTTGTCGAGAACTCAAATATTATGATGATGAAAGAATTCTCGGCCAATAGTGAGGGCTCCAATTAGGCTAGACATTTCAAAAGAATATGCTAAGATAAAATCGGAGGGTTGTGCAAGTCGTATAGGTAATCCTGAAAAGTTAGAGACGCTGGTACTGCTTAGGATCACAGCTATACTACTCTAACGGGTACTTTTCTGAACAGGCCCTGTTCAAAAGGGTACCGGATATATTCGAATGATAGACTCAAACGCGTGCTTGACCATTACCCGTATTAGGCACGCCACAGAATAGGGCAAGAAACTCCCCAATTTGCCCGTGACAGCTACCGAAACCACTGTTTCGATAAAGATCGTTATAGATTGTAAGCGAAGTTCATTTGCTCGTTAGGCAACGGCTAATTAATGATTCTTGCCTTATCTGAAAGTGTGGGTTTCAGTGCCCTAGGCAAGGCAACATCCATTGGACTGTTAGCTTTGTAATGCTGAGACTGAGTTTATGTCGCTTCATATATATACTTTAGTTGTTCTTTAAGTCATGAAAAATCTTAAACAGTTTAACATAAGTGGACTTCGTATTGCGTCGCAGGTAAATTTCGGAATACTTTAGCAAAAAGGAATAATTAAATTATCATTCATTGGCCTCTGTCGCGACATCATCGATCTGATATTTCAATGGCTAACACAAAACCAATGCTCCCGATCTGATAAAAGTCTCTATGTCCGCGCATTGTAGGGCAGCAGCGGATTCCACTCAGCAGGATATTCCAGCGTAGCCAGCAAAGATTTCAAAATGATATCTTCTCGATAGTCTGATCCTGACATTTAGTTCAACCACGTGTTTAGAAAGGCATCCAATAATGTTTGAGCAAATTTGCATGATAGTTTTTCCTCAAATGGCAATTTGATGTTTCATGGTTTTCGTTCTGCTATCTACATCGCGGGCGTGCTACCCCTCTTTGTATGTAAATATTAAATTCATACTTGTTTTACTTTGTAAAGGCCTGTTGGAAAAAAAAGATGTTTGCTTTTATGATTATATAAATACGAGCATTGTTTTCACTCAGTTATGGATAAATTTAATGGCAGGCTGTTGGGATCAATCAGTGTATTTCAGCGCTTAGGTTTGTGGCAATCTGTTAATGAAGATATATCGATTTCGTAAATCAGTAATTCTTCAACAAAAATAGCATTTAATCGAGATCTTCGGGCTTTTGCTTTACTGAATAAAATCTGGTTACTGTCTCTTAAGTAAATTTCTTGGAATATCCAGTTCCTACGTCCAGAGGTCCTTCCGAGAATAAAGTAAATAAATACTTAGCCGACTTCTAATATTGAACGTGCAAAGATCACGTACGATGATGATGAAGTACTACAAATCTATTCCATATTTGAATAACGCTTGTAATAGAAAAGTTTTTGTACTCGTATTAAGGTAATTTAATACGATAAATGTCTACATCTACTATTATATCATCACATATACGTCCCACTACTTGGCACGGGCCTTCTCTACAACAAGGAGTGATTAAGCCTTAGTCCACCACACTGCCCTATAGTGCGAGTTGGCGGACTGCGCACCTTAGAAATGCCTTAGAACTTTTAGGTTTGCAGATTTTCTCACTATGTTTTCCTTCACCGCTTAAGCACGTGGTAATTCATTGAATATTCCAATATCACTACAAAAAGATAGAGGTATGTGCCTGATGTTTGAACCCGTGACCACCGAGATTTTTGTCATGACTGATAAGTTAGTTGTTGGAGACAAACACTGTAGCACACTATAGCCTTGCATTTACGTCGTAGTTACCAACATCAGAGTCCATGAGCTAGATTTAATTAGATTTTTCCTAAATCTTCTAGTTCAGGGAGACGTGAGTGCACTTCATGTGAATATTAAAGTGTTAGTTTTCTTCCAGTACATCGGGAGAGGCCAAGGGAGATTGGTTGATTTCCAGTTTGAGCCTTTCCGCTCCACAAGGAAGTACAAGAGTCTCTCCAGCAGAAATTGAGTCGCTCGCCAAAAATTTTGCTTCGGAAAGCTGAATTATATCCGTCTTTGGGGTCTTTATTTGAACAAATCTGTGCTTTACTGCATAGATTGGGTGAGCGCAAAACAATTACATATATGCTTTAAACAATTTAAGAGCAGTAATTATATGACAACATTTGGATAGTAACGATATTCATTTTTAATGTTCTTATTAGGTGATAATAAAATTTCATCCAGGGTTTGGTTAGACAATTTACCCGACTTTAAGTTAATAGGGTATAGTGGGGGTCGGTCGGCTTAGTACCCTACATAGTTTCATTTTATTTTCTTTGATCTAAGACACCGGATGCCGAATAAAAGGCGCTTTCCTATTGTTTAATGTTATACGAATTAAATCTTGAGAAGAGAGGCATAGCGCATTCTTAGTGATTACCATGGAGTTTTCTCGCTTTTCCATTTAAAAATTCAAGTGTTTTAAGGAATCTTAATAATCATACTGTCAAAAATATTGCATTGAAGATGCTTTAAATTAAGTATACACTGTCTTGTGCATTCAGGTACTAAATGTAACCCTCTCAATAGTAGAGGAGGCCCGTGCCCAGCAGTGGGACGTATATGGACTGATGATGGTGATGAACCTTTCGGAGTAAAATGTGCACTACTGTCTTGTGTATACTCTGATTGTCCCATAGATCTATTAGAATGTCTTTATAACAGATTCATCGTCTTCGAATAGATCTGATTATTACTGTTCAGGGTACTAAAACATCTTGTATTAATTCAAAGGTTCTCTAGCAGTTAAGTGTTCCAAAATTTTCAGAGTATTATGCACACCTCTATGCTCGTTGGGTTGGTGGATTAAATGTGCTTAGTACCTAGTAAATTAGTGACAGGGTGTTGTTAGGTTGATCTATTATTCCATGTCCGCATGTTTTGACATGTAAAAAGCTTGTTTAATATGGGGTAATTAGGATACAAATGAATCAGTCTATATGGCATTAAACTAATAGTGCATCTTTTTACCCCTAACAGTGTAGACATATAGGTACAAGATTAAGCGCATTTATTTCTTCAGTTGGCTAGACACCAGCTTGCGAAACGAGAGGCCGCGGGTTCGATCCCCGCACCAAGACAAATGTTTGTGTGATCCACAAATATTTGTTTCGGGTCTGGGTGTATGTGAGACCGAAAAGTCTCTCGTAGTTTCTGATACCCACGACACAAGACTTGTATCTTAGTGAGGGATCAGAATTATGTATGTGACTGTTGGGTGTATTTATTTATTTATTTATTCTTCACTTCTTTGGAAAGTGAAGGAAAGATCCCATCATGGTTTCACCCATTGTAGGTCATTCACAAAAGCGATGGGAGTCGAGTATTCGAGACTGTATAATGGTTCCCCCGCACGAGGACTTACTTGATATTAACGATACTACGTACTTACTTACTTAAGTTAGATATGGGGAGTGGGCCTCGGCCGGTATTACGCGCTGTCCCCTCCCCACATGCAGGGTATGCCTGCCATGGGGCAGGTATGGGATGATAATGACATAATCAACTTTCTAAAATGTTATGGCTGATGACCATATCTACAGTGCTTTCTTACTATCAAAAGGCAATGGATATTTTGCAAAATATTTTGTAAAATATCCATTGCAATCCAATGGACAAATTTCAAGAACGAGAAGATTTACTTTCCATATGACTCTTCTTTGACGTCCTCCGACAAGATGCTCTAGTCTATCTGCAATTGCTAGTCTGAGGTTTCTTCGTACACTATAATGATTAATTTAAAGCTATATTATGTAATACTATAGTAAAGTGTTTAATGAATAGTCTTCTAAGGTTTGAATGCAGTTACTGCATAACTAACCTAACCTAACAATTTTCGCCCTTAGGTCCAAAGGACACCTCCTCAATCCGAAATTGAAACTATTTCCTCCCGTATTACTCAGCTCGGTAGCTGGTAAGGTTATCAACTGAAGTATGAATTGTCACTAACTCTATGAATCAAGATTTATACAGAGACTAAGGAGGAACTGTTCTCTCATATTTTGTGAAAATTATCATAATTTGGGAAATCATTGCCTAAAGAGTAGTGGTGGCCTCGAGGTTTAGTCACGCAGTCGAGTTAAAAATGTCGACAGTCGCGGGTTCAAACCCCAGGGCACACACCTCAGACTTTTTGAATGCATAATGAATTAACACGTACTTTAACAGCAAAATAAAATATCGTGAAAACCTGCAGACCTAATTTTTTTCTGGAATTTCTTAGGTGGGTAGTCCGTAAACGCGCACTAGGCCAGCGTGGTGGACTAAGGTCTAGCCCCTCTCAGTTCCCAACTGTTGTTCTTATATGGGCTGAAGATGATGATCTTGAACTCATTGGCTGAGATGGGTCTATGAATGCTCATTTTGATATGAGTAGGTTCTAGTATACATTATTTGATATTTGCATATGCTTCAAACTAAATTTAAGACAGTGTACAGTGTGAAAGGAGCAGTATAAAATGAAAACGTTATATTTAATGGTACCAATGTAGTACATATTGGTTCCTGGTTCATATATCCATAGTTCATATAACCTACCATCCATACCTAAGAAATCCCCAAGAACTTTTACGAGTGCAGGTTTCCTCGCGATGTTTTTCTTCACCGTTAATGTACGTGACAATTCTTTGTGAATACACACATAGCTGTGAAAAGTCAGTGGTGTGTGCATAGGGTTTGAAACCGCGACCGTCGAGGTTCTCGACCGCGTGCCTAAACCTCGAGGCCATCACGACTTACAGTATACGAGTACTTATTATATATTGGATGGGCCGTTAATTTAGTCATTGTTCAACCAAGTACGTATTTAACTGTGAAACTTTTAAATGTGTATGATTGAGATATTCCTGTAGGTAGTTTAGTAAAGAACAAACTTGGAATTGTCACAAGCGGATGTTCTCTCACCCCTTATTAAAAAGGGATTCCAGCTCTACCTGCCTCTTCGTGGGTTAAAGGGTAAATGTAGGTATGTGGTATTGCTGTGTGATTTACAATTAAATAGATTTCTAAAGTAGATGATTCTGTCACATTAAATACCTGTCACAAAAATTATTAAAAAATGAATGTGGTAATGAGCTAGAGAAATTAAAAAGTCAACTTTGTAAACCTGTGACAGTCTTGTGTGACTGATAATGTCACAAATAACATTAACTGTTTCATAATGTTAACCGAAAAATATTTAACTATTCAATAAAATTTAACAAATAATGCTTTAAAAAGTTTAAATTAAAAATATATCTTAATAATATTTGCCATGGTTCTTAGAGGTTGTTTTTAATTCGATTTTACCATCAGCCGCGTCCTAATAGATTTTTATTAAAATTTAATATGATTCACTTGATGATATGCGTAATAAATGAGTCATATTGAATGACATATATTTGCCCACTGTTATAGATATATTTATCAATTTTAAAAATAGTGAATTGTAAAAAAAAATCGAATTAAAATACATAGAGTTTAGGCCGAAAAAATATTTTAATAATAATATTAATAAATTTAAGGATAAAAATATGGCCGTTATATGTGTGCATGTGGTGCGGTGTGTGTGTGTGTGTGTGCGCGCGGGTGTGCGGGTGTGTGTGTGTGTGTGCGGGTGCACGGGTGCGCGGGCGCGCGGCGCGCGGCGGCCGGCGCGAGCGGCGCGCGGTAGGTATGGCGAGAGGCCGAGCGGGGGCGCGCGCACGCACACAGGCGCGCTCCGGCCAATCGCCGCGCGCCGCGCACTCACACCACGCCGCCGCAGCCATGCCAAAAACACAGTTTTCTTACGAAAAATGTGCTCATTTTGTGCACGTTTAGGGTGTGGGCGCCCCCGCGCACACCACCCGCCCGAGACCACAACACCTTCTACCTTTCTTAACCCTCGGAAAACTTAGAAAAAAATTACTAAGTATTCGCACTTCATACACTGCCTCTCCCACTGTCGCGAATTTTCTACGGTTATCCTGGACAGCTATCCCGATTTTTTTCACACATATGGAAAGTACAGAAACTGCGCTTTACAATGAGTATAATTAGAAAGAAAGGAAAAATGAGTCTGCCGTGATGGGAGGAAGCGATGTGATGGTTTCTTAAAAAGGGTCTGCCTTTAAGAGCTAAAAAAAATATCGGTCTTTTATAAATTATTATATTGTGGAACAATATTAGAAAGCATTATATGTGAAAAAAAATGTAATTAATAAATTGTTTGAGTTATAAATAGGAAGGCGCGTGGGCCCGCCCAGGCGGCGGAGGCGCGGGCGCGGGGCGGCGGCCACCATGCGCCCTCGCACTCACATACTAATGTCCAAAAAACTGTCCCCACCCCGGAGCTTTTGGTTTCGATGCATAGGCGCAAGGCTGCATGTCAATATACTGCTGCAAAAATATTAATATATGTGTTGGTTTTTTTAGGAAAATTGTGCAAAATTTTCCGCCTTCACTGCCACTTTGGCGTTGAACCTGCGGTTTGGGTACTGTTAAATTGCACCAAAATAACTTTTATTTATTTTAAAAAATATTTCGCTTCAGTTCATATCGGGAAATATATATTTCGACGTGGAAAAGCAAAAATTAAAAAAAATGTGCGACCAACGTCGCAAACTAAGCATAGGGTAATTTGCATATTATTGTGATACATGTTTAGGTAATTGAATCTTTGAAATATTGATTGAAATTCTAGTGCATATTTTACGATCAAAGGGCGAGAAGCATTAGGCTCTACTTTTGCGTAAAAATATCCGCGCCGCGCGTATCCTGACAACAAGCGTAAACCAACCGCGCGCTGCTCCTAGCTATTTTTAAAAAGGAAACCGTGCTTTATAATAAATTCTATACTAAAAATAAACATAGTACACAACCTTTAGCATCGTTATTTAGAATTAATTAGAACAAAATTAGGTCTTTCAGAAGACGAATATATACCTATAATTAGAAAATATATATTATTTGCTCAGTTTAAGTATCCTAAGCTGTAAAATTAAACAAAAACTATGTTGTTTAATAAATAATAAAATAGTCCTGTGTGTATTCCAATTAAATACGTATGTTATATGTCATAAAACAGAAAGGTAGAAATACAAGAATGAAATGAAATGTGTACGCGCGTTAAGGTTTTATTTATAGGGGCGTTTTAATTACAGCAAAGAATGTTATCAGTAATGTTGCCGTTAGGTTGGTGTCGGCGCACAAATTCCCGGAATTCCGGGAACTAATCCCAGAGGTAGCGGCTGCAGACGCCACACAACGACTCTTTGGAGCGCCGAGCGCCGACCGCCTCACATTCACACTCCGTTTCAATACTATTGGTTTTGTTCATTCATTTTGTTTCTTTGGAATATTTTACTAGGCACAAATTTGGGTTTTACTCCAAATGAAATTTATACTGCGAGAAGTGACTGAAAAAGACTTGTTGCCGCGAGTTTAGAGAAACATGTGAAAGTATTAATAATAATAGATATGTCATACGTAACTAAGTTAGGTCAGTACCTACCTACTTTCCTTGCTTGGCCAAAATGACTCATCTTGATACAATACTTAAAGAAACTACCTAGTAGTTTTGTTTGTCAAAAATACACATTCTGAACTATTTACTCACATTTAAGGAACATATTTTAAGATCACATTAAATTGATAAAGTTAGTCCTAAAATCGACAATATACGAAAATCGAAGCCGAGCGCCGACCGCCTCACATTCACACTCCGTTTCAATACTATTGGTTTTGTTCATTCATTTTGTTTCTTTGGAATATTTTACTAGGCACAAATTTGGGTTTTACTCCAAATGAAATTTATACTGCGAGAAGTGACTGAAAAAGACTTGTTGCCGCGAGTTTAGAGAAACATGTGAAAGTATTAATAATAATAGATATGTCATACGTAACTAAGTTAGGTCAGTACCTACCTACTTTCCTTGCTTGGCCAAAATGACTCATCTTGATACAATACTTAAAGAAACTACCTAGTAGTTTTGTTTGTCAAAAATACACATTCTGAACTATTTACTCACATTTAAGGAACATATTTTAAGATCACATTAAATTGATAAAGTTAGTCCTAAAATCGACAATATACGAAAATCGTTCATATGTCCTTCCATTAAGATGACTGACAACTACTTAAAAATGGTGGGACGACCATGGATATACTAAACAATCAGTGGCGGTACTTCCATAGAAGCCCAAAAGCGTTACACGTTAATTGTGTAATGTCTAGTTTATAATTGTTTATTGTCGGGTCTGGATATTCTCATTTATATGTCAAATTGCTAAGATTTATAGCTTAAAGATTATTATTAGGAATTTGAGCTTTTGGGCTTCTATGGAAGTACCGCCACTGTCAACAATATAAGCTGAGAGTTACTCAGTTGTTGAACACTCTATAAAGAAACTTCGCTTCCAACAATAAAGTGGTCAAATTGAAAATAACGCAACTATTAAGTTGGGAACAACTTTTACTATTTCTGTGTGTCCATTGGTCGTTGAGAGCTTGTTGCAACGAGATGTCCATGGTCGTGTCGTGCAATAATTCATTTAACATTATTAAAAATTACCGAGGGATAAATTACAATATCTTTAAGCTTCGTCTGTATCATCTATACAGTTTATCAAAGTTTTCTGATTCATATATACATTATTATATACATTATTTTGTATATAAACATAAATCTTTGTACCACGTAGTAGGTGGGGAACGAAGCGAATGCGAAAAATGATAGGTATTGAATAAGAACAAAATTTGCAAAACTTGATAATAAATTAAACATATGAATCTCAGTGAGTATTTGATCTTTCATTATTGGTCTATGAATTCAATTTCTAATATTAAAATCAAACTTAGCTATAATTTATAAAAAGTAAGATTATAACAACGACGCTTAACCTAATTAATTTTTATCAAGCACAAACTTGTACTCCATTAAATATTCACCGTACTTATACCTAACAAAACAATGGGGTTTTAACACAGCGGATAACGCCGTGGTAATGTGTTTTAAATACATATTTATAAAACATATTTACCCTCCTTTATAATTACGTCGGAGGAACCAAAAACGTGTTATTAAAAACGTTAAAGTTAGCAGAGCTATGTAAGCTGTGGATAAAATTATCATAAAGTGGGTTGAAGAAAGGGGTGGCGAGGGCGTCGACCCCGGAACGGTTCCAGAGGCCACACGAACCGTCGCAATTGTTTTTGTTTATTATCAGCAGGTGCGATTGGGACTCCTTCGGCTTCTAACCGACAACTACCTACTCGCCGCGCTCCACGAGCCAAACAACTAGCATTTTTAAATAGGTTAATATCCGTCAGCATATCGGTCACTGACACAACGCTTCGCGTCTATTTCAACGAAAATCCTTTGTATTTTTTGTTCTATTTTGAAATTGTTATTACATTTTGTGATAACCACAACATTATGATGCATTTGTAAATGTGACATGCGCTTTGTGCCTTTAATTAAAGCCGCTGTAGGCTGGGAAGGCGGCGCTAAGCGCATAGAGTTCAAATTAAAACCGTTATCTGTAAGCAAATACTCTTGGTTAATTATGACGATAGTAATTAAGTAAGACTTTTATTACTGTCCTTGGTATGCCCGAGGGAAGCGAAGGGCGGAAATAGAGTTAGGCACACGTGTGCCGCATGCGACGATAACAGCTTCGAGCCACCGACACCCAGATATTTGCGGGCTCTTGCGTCCCTTCACGCTTTTATGTAGAAGACTTAAAGTCAAATTTGCAGTAACCAAACGCAGCTAGGGCACTTCGATAAGGAAATCTAAAGTTTTGTGACAAAGGAAAAACATAAATTCATTGTGACTGTGTAAGTACAGGAAAATGACACCGGCGCGTATGTACTCATATGTTGCACGTGGATGGCACTTGGGAGTCGTTTGTGTAGTAAGCAATCATCACTGCGCGGTCGCTAGTCGCGAGCTCACGGCGGCAGTAAGTGCTGACAACGACGTCAATTGTCGCCAGCCGCCGCCCGCACTACTCTACATATTAAAACAAGCTCAGCAATAGCAATTCCTATTTTTCCTTGTTTGCAGTCTCGTTACTTTTGTTCCCAATCGCACATTGAATCGCTTTTTTGTATAATATTACGGACATACGTACGTAAGATTACAGGAGTAAATTTCTTATTTATTGTAAGTGGATTATTGATACTTAGAAGAGATCATAAAATATCTGAATATTTTCAGTCTTATATCTTATTCCATTCGATTGCATAGGTTTCAGAAATGACCAAGCAGCTTGGCTTAAGATGCCCTTAAAATCATAACAGTAGAAGATAGTAGATACTTTGCCTTCTTTAAAATATTTTTTCTTCTTTTCATTTACGCATGGTAAAAAATGTAAAATGAGACACCAAGCTTTTGTTTTGTGTGTGACTATAGTACCTTCTCAGAGGCGGGTCCACAGTTACTGTAGTCCAAACTGATTACAGCGTGGCTACACCGCTTACTTATATTATTAAAAGAAATAACAATTTTTATCTGCGTCACACGACGACCACACATTAGCGGTTAATTAAATACGTCATATTTTAATAGTTTTTCCTTACATTAACGTGTCCTATTCACTTTGATAATGCATCCACGATAAATTAACATTATTAATAGCGTGATACAAATCGGTTGGTAGAACGCGTTTTGATTAATAACAGTATACTTTTGCCAGTTTTTGTCGTTAGTAAACATTGCAACAGCATTCCCACAAAAGATGTTATCGAAGGCAATAAAGAAAACACTAATATTAAAGGATATGTAAATATATTTTAAATTTGTATTACATCCGCTATAATAATTCGTTCGGAGTCCCTCAACTCGGCCCCCAATTAAAGCACACTGGTTTTGAATACACGTACTGCTGAGGGACACCCGGGACGCATTAAATTTGGCCCTTTAAAAGATTAGCCCTTCGCAGCGACAAGCACACAAACAATCATTGTTCGCAACACAAAACGGTGTGGTTAAAGACTCCTAGATTGCGTTTAAATTGCCATTATATGTGAGTGTTTGGATGTTTTACGTGATAAATAAGTTACATTAAAATTATTCACAAAGGGTGACAATGTATACCTACATTATACAGTAGTTTAATTAACGTTTTGTCATTTTAGTGACTGCATCATCATCATCATCAGCCCAAATACGTCCCACTGCTGGGCACGGGCCTCCTCTACAACTGAGAGGGTTTAGGCCTTAGTCCACCACGCTGGCTGGCCTAGTGCGGGTTGGCGGACTACACACCTAAGAGATTCCTAAGAACTTTTAGGTGTGCAGGTTTTATCACCATGTTTTCCTTCACCGTTAAAGCAAGTGATAATTCATTGTGAATACACACATAACTTCGAAAACTCAGAGGTGTGTGCCTGGGGTTTGAACCTGCGACCGCCGAAATTCTCGACCGCGCGCCTAAGCCTCGAGGCCATCACTGCATAGCATCAGCCTAATAATTATCTAAGGTTGTTAGCGCAAAATAGCTGAATAAGATTAGAAGAGAAATAGACAGTATTTTGTATGGGGATCAGTGTCGCAGCTTGTCTGTCCCCTATTTATTCTACTGCGATCATACGACCAATGATAAAAATTTCTAACAAAAATGAAGGGTTGCTATTTTTTGTCACATATTAACAAAAATCTTAATATTACACGCTACCCGAATTACTAACAAGCGGCCGTGTCAAACATATGTACCTACATAATATGATTGTCTAATCGTTGGGTCGGCACCCTCGGCACGCTGACATTTCCCTTCTAGTCTTATTTAACTGTTCTGTGGTTGTTAGGTTAGGTTTATATTGGTGAAGTAAATTGATTCGCGCCACATTCCATAATTAATTAGTTCAGCTAGGAAATTCAAAAATTATATTACTCATCATCAATCAATCTTTTCGGGTTACCGACAATCGCTGCATTTTATTCGTTACTGTCTTATGAATTAAGCTAAATTGCAATTTATAAACTAATTTGTTATAAAAATTTTGCGGCGAAAATATGCATTTACATTATAATTACTTCTTCACACCTAAATAGAGTGTATTTAACGAAAGACTCTCCATTTATCTTATTAATAGCAACATCATGTGTCTTGTGTTCATAAGTGCAAGCACGTGTTTCAAGTGTTTTTACATAACTTTAATATTTGCACTGTCTACTTTCAAGAATATAGCTTACATTAATAATTATTAAATTTGTATGCTATTAATTATTATCAATATTTTTCAGTTCAGTTAATTTAACGATTGACATTTTTTTGGAATCATCTACTTTATGATTACAAAAACTCCTATTATTTATACAAAATTCACGTGGTTTATAATGGCGAATAATACGGTTTAGATCGTTTGGTTATTATCATATATCGGTATCTCGAAAAGTAAATTGTTGGTTCATAATAAATTACAGAAATGTATTGAGTATATTTTTTTATTTTATTTTTATTCTGGCTCGGCAAAGTGACCCCATTGCACCTGATGGTAAGCGTAATGGAGTCCAAAAAAAGTGTCGACCAGCGAAAGATGATGATCTCCCGTTGGTCGACACAATCATGCCGGCCGAATACCTCTTCAACTTTCTCGTGAAGAAGTTTTGAAGATTTTCAGATTAGGTAGGGAGTTTATCTACGGAGCGGGTGCAGGCAGATATCACATGTATATTGTATGTGCGCTATCAGTAAATACGTTCGATAAAAACAATGTACTTATATCTATTCAGATGTCGTCGTCATCGAGATTATGTACCTCCCGCCCCTCCCTAGGTATAAACGTTTATATAAATAAATTGTACCCTCCTTTTATAAATACCTACCTATAAGTCTTTAACTACCTTTACTTTTTGTATTTTAAACTTTTAATTCCGCTCAAAGTCATTCTGCATAGGATTCGTATGATCTAGTGTTAGTTGGTGCTATGTGAACACATTTTCTGTTTATTCACACAACCAACAACATTTCACACAACCTAAAAACACTAACATAATATTATATGATATTACTGTTAATCAATGTTGGCACTTTATACGCAATTGAAACTACATTTAATTGATGTATAGCCAAAATATGAACATAGAGTTAATATCCTAAAATTAATGAGTGGAAATAAAAGATTGTGGATTTTTTTGAATTTATGCAAAATAAATGAATGTAGAAACTTGTATAGCAACCCAGTATTGATAAAGTAATATGGTCGTTACGAGGGAGAGACGGCCACATGTTTTTATTTCCTGATTCGTTAGGTATAACGTACGCCCGGTAAATGAGATTGGCTACTCATTAAAATAAATATCTTTAGGTACATTGGTGCGGCGGTTTCAATTAAAACAATAGATTGTGTGTGTAGCTAGGTGCGTGTTCAATTTCCCTGATCGGCCGAAGCGAGCGCTGTGCGGAGCGCGTTGGGGCCGCGAGGGTGCCGCTGCCGACACAGGCACGCCTCCTCGCTCCTCCACTGTTCTACTTATCCTTAGCAATCATGCAAAACTATATGTGTGCAAAACGTCACATCCACCATCACAATGGCTTCAATAAAGGCTTCAGCTCTGCCTGGATTCTACTCATTACTGAAACACTTTCCTCCAAAAGTTCGGCCTCCTTACGCACACGCGCTGCCTGTACGTACGCACACATGCGTCATGTGCGACACACACCAACACTCTCGCACTCAGCACACATGTATGCATACGCCCCGTAGGTATGGTTCTGCCATTATGAGGATCACGGACATACCTTAAGAATGTTATTTACATTGCGCGAAATGTTCCGATGTGCGCTACGTGTTTGAAGGGCCGCCGGTAATGTATGAGCACGTGTCCGCCGCCCTAAGTGCATTGGAGGTGGTGTGCGTAGGATGAATTAGAGTGCTCCATGCGTGTACGCACTACAGCCCACCAAGGAGGTTATCAATTTATGAATCGTAAAGTGAAAAATGCGCATAAATGCGTGCTGAGGTCATGAATTTTCTCTGTTCGTGTATCTATAGTACTATTATTAACCACGACGTTAGCTCATAAACGGACAAAAAATACATATCGTGATAATATAATATCGGAAGTGTCCTATTTAATTTAATGACTCAGGGAATCAAATCATTTGGGATGACCAAAGATGAAGGCTAAGTTAGATAAAAGCGGTAAACTAGTCCATAAAACAGTTCGCGTGTGCGTCATCGTGTTTGTCGCAGTTAGAATCGTTTCGCTAACGTATTCCTTCGGGCGTCATGTCAACATACTCGTATTGCAACGGTTTCCTCGTGCAGAACGATGTGGTAGAAATTATTTCATATTTACATTTCCATGTAGATATTTTTTTTATATTAATTTACACCATAACTCGGTTTGGTATATCGAATAACGATTTAGCACATCACAATGAAGTAGCTTTACAGTCAAATTATACTTTTGAAAATATATAAATAGAGGAGTCCCTGCCGGAGAAAGCCAAGCGATCCAATCATATATCATGTAAAATAATAACACTTTAATAATTATGTTAAAATATTTATGGAAACATTTTGTATGAAAATAATTTCATTGTAATTCATCTATTTAACCGTGAAGGAAAACATCGTGATGAAACCTGCACACCTAAAAGTTCTTAGGAATGTCTTAGGTGTGTAGTCCGCCAACGCGGACTAGGCCAGCGTGGCCTAAACCCTCTCAGTTGTAGAGGAGTCCCCTGCCCAGCAGTGGGGCGTATATGGGTTGATGTTGATGAATTCAACAGCCCCGTGGCGCAGTTGGCTTGACACCAGCTTGCGAAACGAGAGGCCGCGGGTTCGATCCCCGCACCGAGACAAATGTTTGTGTGATCCACAAATATTTGTTTCGGGTCTGGGTGTATGTGAGACCGAAAAGTCTCTCGTAGTTTCTGATACCCACGACACAAGACTTGTATCTTAGTGTGGGATCAGAACTATGTATATGACTGTTGGGTGTATTTATTTATTCATCAATTACGTCGATTATTAGGTACATATCATCTTTGCATCTCAACACTTTACACATTACTTGGCCCACTCAGTGTCGGCATATTGTGTTCGCTAAAGGCAGATTTATATCAGGTACAATCTTACTGCGCCTTCTAAGAAACGCTCTCGTCCCTTACAATACTAAGAGATTATTTGTTTAGCACCTGACATTAAGCCACCAGGGCTGATTGAACCACTACTTGTATAGAAAAAAACTTTTGCGCGAAAGCAATGCATAAAGATTTCGGAAATAATTTTGCTTGAAACCTAAAAAAAATAACACAACCCTGGGTATCGCAACATAACTAGATCAATACTTTCACATTGATAACTTGTCATAGAAATAACCAACAGGAACATCTGATGTAGAATAAACACTGGAATGTAAGTCTAACATGAAGTATGGCGAGCTTTTGAAATCTTTTGCATTTTCATCGAATATAGGAGAATTAAATACGAAATGCTTTATTTCTTGTCAATTTTTGGGCCAGTTCTTGTTATTCAGAACCTTTACAATGATCGTTTTTTTTTATATTAAAAGTGTTTTGAAATATTTGTTGTTGAATAAAGAGGCGATACAAAAAGCAGTACAATAGTTTGTGAGTTATTTCATTTATTTTGTCTCTTTCCTGTCACCGCTACGAGCACCTCACCTATGTTACTATAAGTGATCTATTGAATGGCTTACTTTATTGCCTCAAATGGACGCCCTCCATACTAATCAAATTCACAATGCAGGAAGTCACCACTACCATGCGTGTAGAGTTTTTATTGATCAAAAGCTATTAAATATCAATTGAAAATCAAGCAATTAGTGCGCATTTGGACGAGACTTGTGTGCGAGGCTGACTGCAAAAAGGGAAGAGTAGCATATTTTCACTTAATAAGTTAAGCATATGTGGCCGCAAAGTTATGATATGTGGTCAGACGAGACAGATACATCGCCAAAGAAAAAAGTACATCACGATATTGAACCACGTACGAATAGCAACGAGAGGCTTGTTTTAGATGGCACTGTAAAAAGTATCTTACATGTTACAAAGTGATCGAATGTAGTGCATAAACGCAGATACGATTAGAGACTGCAGCGGTCGGTATGCAGCGCGCGGGCGGGCGGCGGCGGTGGCGGCGGCGGCGGCGGCGGGCGTGCAGTGCGACTGCGACGACCGCCGGAGGAATGCGACAGGTAACCAATTCCAGGAAGGCCGCGGCCCGTTACCGCGCCGAATATCTCCGGCAGTCAAACGCGCCGACAAGTGCGGCGGCCACTTGCGACAACACCGTCCGATGCGCCCGCGCCTCCCGCGCCGCGCCCGAGCCGCCGCACCGCCGCACCGCCGCCGCCCGCGCACCCACCCGTCCGCTGCATTCCAAGCGACATTGAGTTTAGAAACCAGTCGAAACAACTCGGCGCATACTATCTGCAGAGCCTGCTGCACACGCCCGAACCGCCTTTATCTAATATCACTTGCATATCTGCGCTGCACCGACTGCCCACTGCCGACTGTCGGCGCACACCAAGTCGTTTCGTATAACGACCCTTTTGCGCTCCTATAATAACCCAATTGGAAACGGATAAAACCTTTCAATAGCCTCGCTCTTATTATCTCATAAAAAAATCCTCAAAATGAAAAGTTACTTCATGCATTGGATCAATATCCTCTATTCTATCCAAACAAGTGAGAGATGGAATCTTTGGCATAACGACTCATGTTATCGTTCAAAACTGTGATGTACGTACATCAAACGGGTAAAGGAATTTCCAGTGACCCAGTTTTAGGTCAATCTAAGATTAACGGTTATAGAATTCATTGCAAACCTCAGCCTTGTCCTCGTGTTATTTGAAGGGTTTTAGCTTACAGTGTACGACGCACGGCCGATAAGTTGCAATTTGTGCAGTTTATACGATGCTAAATTATTGTGTAGTACCCATATATAATTAGAATAATTATAGTTTAGTAGATTAGATTTTTTAGATTAGATTAGTAGAGATTTATTTGCCAAATGCGTGAAATACTTGCATAAAACATTAAAATTGTAGGTATATTAGAGACAGACAATTACTACAACTTTGATCAAGAGAGATGAAAGCCATTTTAATAAAGGGAACATAGTCGAAGGTAAAAGACAGGAGTACATTGCTTAGAGCTTAGAGGACCTCTGATTAGAGCGGCGCTAAGCAACCTTACCGTTAACAACATAAAAAATTCTTTCAACTTAATTCCTTTAACAAAGGCTTGGAGAGAATCCTTCGCCATATTGATGCATATCTTTTAAAAGTTGTGTAAAATAATAAAGAATGCGTTAAAAGAACAACAAAATTGTGAGAGTTGAAAAAGTACGAGGCAACTATAACAATACGCCACTATTTTGAACTTATGAGCTAATCCATTCGTTGAGAGCCATAAAATGTTGTCATATAGAAAAAATAATAGCAAACGCTTGTTTGTTTTTCTGCTTATGCGTTAAATATATATTGTAATTACCCCACGGATTACAGCTCTAATGTTTCTGTTGGCGCATTTCCGAGTTGAATTATTAATCTCATTTGTAATATGCTTTACCGCGGCAGCTTAACAAATTAGTCAAACAATTACATAAAGTCAAAGTCAAAATACTCTGTATTTAAATAGACTTTTACAATTTCTTTGAATCGTGATTTTTAAACTATTGCCGGCGTATTATTAATATGTAGACACGCAACAAATATGTCATATTATTAGATCACAATTACCTTTGGATCATATTGCATTAATCTGCAAGCTTAAAATATTATGAGAAACTGTTTAAATAAAAGCGCAATATAACGAAAAACATTGCTGTAAACCACGTTCGTAAAATGATGATAAAAATAGAGCAAGTTATTTATAAAAGGACATTAAACACACAAGCACGTATCGCATCTGAGGGCTCTTCGGGTACTTTCATTCATATTTCACAACGTCTCTCATAGGGGTCGGCCATTCATAAACGAGCGAATGTTTCTTCGTCAACTCTACAGAACAAAAAAACTAATGAAGCTGGGCCAAATGTGTTTCCTAAATAGTTTTTAGTGGGAGTTATCGAGTCACTAGTGACTAGTCCATTGACAGACGAGCAGCTCTCATTTCCGACTTGCCAGATGTTAGTAAATCCTTGTAACATGTCACTAGGTAGGGTTGGCAGGGCGGCGCAGGGCGGCGGTCGCGCGGGGCAACACATGCTGCTATGACACAGGAAACGTCTACTTGTTTCCTGATTGTGTTGTCACTCCGTACTCACACACCAGCGGGCCATTCTTATCCGCATCACAATAATACACGTTCGGAGGGGTGCGGCTCCGAGTGTACCAAATAAACTTACTAATTTATTTCCATACTTGAATACTTCACACAAAAACTCTTACTAACAAATATTACACCGCACCAACGAAACCTTTTAAACGTTAAGTACAATGTCCAATTGTAAAATTAACAATGCATAAACAAGTGCATATAAAATTAATTATTATTATCGTGTACAATTTTAAAACAGTAGTAATATGAGTATCGTGATAATCTATGCGATAATGCAATATCTTAATGTGTGTACGTACATAGAAGTATTTGTGTATGCGAGTGTGTGTGTGCTCATTGTGTGTGTAGAAGTGCACACACGGATACACAAACGTACTTAGATAACATTTTTTAGAGAAAGTAGCAAGAAAATAGAAGAGCGCATCGTTTAGAATAGTTTTGACAAACGAATGCCGTCGTACCTTAACAAATATATAAACAAACAACGTTTGGCCCATTTTAGGAGGTCCATTTGAGTGTGTGCTAATTACTTCTCACTTTCTGTATTGATCATGATTGGTTTGACACGTTTTCGAAACTTAAACCCTGAGCGTCGGAACGATTATTCGAAGATCGTTAATAATTCTCACTGAATGACTATTAGTTGCATTTATGTTTAGCCTTGTAATAGTCGTATGTCACAATATTTTGGATTTGTTATTTTTTTAATCGACTAAAACTGGAAGGGAACTTTCACAGATGTTACATACATATATTAAGCATGTAACAGAAATAGAAGACAAGTTAAAGGCAGGGCTATATTGGTACGGTCGGCGGGGCGGCTAATTCACCCCTGATTTAGAGGTATGATAATGAGACAGGCAGTGCGAGCGGTGGCGACACGGCGCCGCTACGTGCTGGTGTCGGGGACCGTTAAACCGGAAATATCAACGCGATATATTTTGAGTCGAGCGCCCCCTGCGACGCATCTCAATCATCCACTAATAAGCAGACGGAAGAGACGTAATATAGACAAAAGTTTAAAAATAACATAGCCAGGAATAGATCGAAAGGTGAGCTTGAGCGCGGCGGCCCCAAGAGTTAAAAATACGTGCATGTGGCGTCGCCCGGCGGCCTACGCGCGCCCTACCGGCACCGACGCCGCCCGCCGCCAGCCGCCGCCAGCCCCGCCAGCCGCCGCCAGCGCGAGCGACCGCCGCGCACCACTCGCACCGGCTTCCAACACCACCTAACCATCATATACATTCCTATTGTTCTCTAAACAAATTGAAACACCACCCGGGTACAATTTTTTATCTCGCTCGTCCATAAAAAATAGTACAGTGAATTATATTTTGGATTAAATAACTGCGCTAAAAAATATTTCGGTATCGATAATTGTTAAATGTATCTTCAACCCGCACTAGGCCAGTGTGGTGGACTAAAGCCTTAACCCTTTCAGTTGTAGTGGAGGACCGTGCCCAGCAGTGGGACGTATATGGGCTGATGATTAAATGTATTTTCATTAATTAGTAATATTGATTTAGGGAATCCATAAAAATCTATATTAGTAATAGTGACGACGGTACACCAACAAAAATAAATTACCTATACGAGTATAAAAATAAGTGTTTGTCGTATGTATTCCAATTATAATTATTGGAAGTTTTATTGAATTCGAGCATTTCTTATTATATAACTTATCATTGGTTGTACCCATTTAATAACAAGGCAGTATATGAAACATATGTATGTAGTTTCTCTTGATGTAATAGGGCAGTAATGGGGCCGCATAAAAACACTTATTTTATGGTTAAAAGATATGCCGCATTGATGAAAGTAATTCAAACAGTGATTTTATGACTTGTAAATAAATAGTATCAGCCATGTGTAATTACGAGCTTGTATCTAAATATTGAGAATAACGTCCATATCGCTAAAGGGAAATAAAAATAAATTATAATATAGCACAGACATAAAAATATTCGGGCCAATTAGGGTCCGTAATGACGTGATGTGTATCTATTAGGAAAAACGTGTTAATAGGGAATGCATTGGCGTTTTGTTTTCATTAACAAATTGGGTAATAACTAGTGTTTACTATATATCGCTGGCACTATGTATGCGCGTACGTGTTTTGTTTGAAATTAGGACAACAGTGTACGTATTTGAACGCAGTAAGATTGTTTTATAGGTCGAGTTTAGTTTGATGTTTTTAAATAGATAATATCGCGCACAACGCTTCTCTGCATGCTTATTGTGTTTCATAAACGATTTGATGTGATTAACAAACGTTTTTTTCATTTGAATGAAACCTACGTGTATGTCTTGGCACGCGTAAACAATGACCAAACCGTTGCTTTTTCTATAACCATGGCCTTTGGCCGTGATTTATTAAACATTGATACGACTAAACTATATCTGTTACTGTTACAAATGCAAATAAACTATCCTTCGTGGGTATAAATATATGTACCAACAATTAGCTATAACTGCTAACGCCATCTGTAATTTTTACCGTCAGCTAAGTTATTTCATGCGGTATGAACATTGAACACCCTAAGTTCGGCATAAGTTGTAGCGAATTTGACATCGTTATGTGCCGAAGAGATGTAACAGCATATTTAAGTCGTAAAACTTGCGGTCTTTTCTTGTGATAAAACTGTAATTTGAAAAATTTGCACACAAGCCGGAGGATCCGCAAACAAGTAATAAAAATTGCTAATTAGACACGGAGTTTAGTTAGACGAAGTGGTGGCACGAAATGTGGAGCTAGCTATAAATCATTGACCGATTTTCAACATGATATATGTATGTGAAAATAAATGAATGACATTTTATTTCGGGAGATTAATAGAACTAAGTAATAACAATTTTAAATTATAAATAAAAAACATTCAAATCCATGAATGAATAATAATTACACTTTTTGTCATCTCTAAAACACGTTACTAGAACTTGTTACAAACTGTCCCAGTAAAATTAAATTACTGTTCCACATAACTTATAAAATTATGTAAAAATATCATGGTAACAGAATACTCGTATGTAGATCCCAGTAAGAATTTAGATAATTAATTAAACATCTACATTTTAACAAAGTTATTCATAAAGAATATTATAAATGATATATAATGAAAAACAAGGCAATGCAGACTGACACAACATATTCACGATTACAACTAATAATCCAGCTAAATTATCATTTAAATTTCTTTCTGTTAATTTCTTATACATATTTTATTTATTTCGATCATTTAACGTATTTCTTGTAATCCTATTTTATGTTTTGAACTGAGTAAGAATACTTTACGATATATTTTTTAATAAACGACAAAATTATGCACCACACTCATGATCCTGATTTCCTATTGAGTTGCGAAAGCCGCGCGTGTTTCATTCGCGTCAATCTGAGGAAATTCCACATAAGAACTGTAGATTAAGGTGCTTCCGTGTCAAGCGGGATAATGTAGGGTTAGTGATTTTGGTGAAAAGCAGTTCGAAAAGTTTTGGAGATAAAGCAGCTAGAGCCCATCTAATTGTATCTTAGAGACTAATACAACGGATGAAAGAAACATATGAAATTTACTTTACAGAGAGTAAACAAACCGTGATCAGTTAATAGTTACGATGATGACAAAAAGTGTAAAAAAGCTCAAAAAGTCCAAAAAAATAATTGCCCTCCTCCTAGTCATCATAACTATTGTCTTAGTTTTCGATCACGATGTGTTTAGATCCTGTATATGAGCGGAATATCTGCTGGGAAAATATCTAAAAAATGAGATTTGTATTTGAACTAGAAGCCCTTTGAAATACAATGTTAATGTGTACGGTTGGTGTAAACAATTAGTATCGGAAGACATTGAAGCGTTGAATAATATAGAAATAGCGGGTTAGTGGACGCGGTGGCCACGCTGCACGCGGTGTCACATATCATTGAGCTAGTGAGATGCTTGCGCCACTTCGCAGAAAACGAGGTATCGCCTTCCAACCGGCGGCGGTCATCCTTGTTTTTGATGCTTCAATGTAAATTCACTTTACGCTTACACGTTTAAATACAAAATGTTTTTTTCACTTTAAATTATTTTTGTAATAGCTTCGCACACAACGTTGGGCATTTTATATGATGTAAATCAGACGCGGTTTTTTAAATTGTGGTACCCCTTTCATTGCGTAATTTATATTAATTTATCCAGTTTTAGAAGCGTTCGTCGGGTCGGCATGGTAAGCTCTTGAATATTTTATTCCGAAACATATTTCTGATAAAATATTCAATTCCCATTCATACACGCATGGGAGATTTTAACCGGTCCGTCCCGCAACAAGAGAAACGGATGCTATATTTTTTGTCACTACATAGGTACTTTATGATTCAAAACCGAATTCACCCTAGCGTCTTCCTCAGGAACTCCCTAATTTATATACTAAATATTTATTTATTGCACATATTAAATATTATTACTTCATCGTCATCATCAGCCTATATACGTCCCACTGCCTGGCACTTAAAGTTAAAGTAAGTGATAATTCATAATGAATAGGTACACACATAACTGCGAAAACCACAGGTGTGCCTGGGATTCCAACCCGCGACCGCCGAGATTCTCGACCGCGTGCTTAAACCTCGAGGCCATCACTACTTAATTATTACTTATTAATAGTTTATTGATGTTACACGTTTTCAATTCCGCGAAAAGTTTAAGCATGTTTACAGTCCGATTGCGTCGTAAATATGAGTTTTACTTTAAATAATTGTAGGCAAATTAAGTACGAGTAACGTGTCACTGCAAATGTGACTAAGATGACTAAGCACTAAGCAGGTATTAATTTAATGCGGTTCTGTGCCCGCCGTCAAAGCTCCCGGCCTCTCGTCGGCAAGAGGCGGTAACAAGCTAATAGTTTTCAACAAGGTTTTGTTAAATTTTACGAGTTGAAGCATTCAATTGGGCCGGTAAGTAGATGGCATCCGAGCACCCGAGCCGATGGCCGCCAATGCACGTCAAATCGTTAACTTTGACTTATTCCATTTCGATCTAGCGTATCGATTTGGCATAGCTAAAGAAAATTACTTTTCGACTCGGTGCATTCCTTTACATTTTAATGGGCGATTTTAAATTTCTAGGTAGCTTTTGTGGAGTTACATTTATTGCGGCGATCCGCATGCCACAATTAGTAAAATACTTTTAAATGCATAAAGTTAAAAATATTATTTTTGGACAGTGAATTTATATCTGTGTAAGTCATTTAAGATGCTAAAACGTTTCTCTTAAACGCATCCACTTATTTTATTGAGCATTCTTCAATAACTGTTTTTCAAATATGGTTAAGTTTTCTATGTGGAAAGCTAGATCTAGCGTTTTTAGTCATCTTATTTTTTATTATTTACACATAAGTGTTTATATAATAATACCATTATAAACATTAATTTAAAAAAAGATGATAAAAAGAAAACTATGTTTTTTGTGATTAATAAAATGTGGTCACATGAAGGGAGGTATAATAACAAAAATCTAAGTTATAAGTACACGGCTCTATCTTGCATAACTATAAAATATACAGTCAAAACATTTAATTGCTTATAAAATTTTATTTATTGTGTGTTCTTTTTGTTTTATTAGTATAAATTAAACCAAATTTTAATATTTATTATGAAAAATACATACACTTAAATGTATACGTACGTAAAATACGTAAATATGTTGTTACTGTTAAACAGTATTCGATCAAGACCTCGAAAATATAAATACAGAACTAGGTGCAGTAAAGTCAGAAGAACTGTGTCTCCGGACGTGTTTCACAATTGTATTGGATGTAGTTTTTGTTCCTGGCGCTTAACTAATGTCGGTTGGACAAGCGCGTAAAATGTAAAGTATTTAGTTCTCACGGAAAGTGACTCCCACACAAAAGGTATGATTTTCAGAATGTAAGTCAAGGATGATTAGTGTTACGATGTGCCTCAAAAACCGTGGGAGACTTACTCATCGCACTGCGCCATACGTGACTAATGCGCTAAAGTCTAGTAGAAAAATTCTTGTCAACAATCATGTGAGACGTTCCAAACTTAGAAAAATAACGTGCAATGGAAGCGCCACCAGCCCACCGCACCCCTCGACTCGACACTCCACCCCCCCACCCTCGCCCCGCGCTCGCACTAATAATTTATACACATTTCATTCATCTTGTTTCTCAAGAACGGGATTTTGTTCGCTTCACTTTATGTACGACTCTGCATTTTGAAGTCTTTTTTCTGCAGAAACGTATTTTTAGATGAATAGGTTTTAAAGAACAAGTTTTATTGTTAAATCATAACTCTGATTGAACGTCAAAGAAACTGCATAACCAGATATAATTTAATTTTGATTTTTTTAATGTCATCGACTAAAGAGAGAAATGTTAAATGACGTGACGTTGAACGTAGAAACAAAAAAAATAAAAACGCGGCCCATTCAGGACTCCGGCATTCTAGTAGTTGGAAGTTGTTTTGTACGCATGCAGAGGCAAAAGAGCGGCGCGAATGTAAAGTTTTAGAGAGGTTCATTCAATTAATGTGGGGACAGTCGGAGTGGGAGTCAGGGACGTCATTGAAAGGGCCGATGGTGGAGCCGGGAGCGAGGCAAGCGCTTGTCGCAAGCGGCGCAGCGGGGCTGAGCAGGGCTGTGCGTGGCTGTGCGGGGTGGTGCGGGGCGGTGCGGGGTGGTGCGGGGTAGTGCGGGGTGGTGCGGGGCGGCGGCCGCTCGGCCGGTCGGGAGCAGGCATATTCAAAGCGTGAGAACGCCGCGCGACCCGCATGCCGCGACTTCACATATCTCACGCGCAACCTCCACCTCCACGTTCATCCGAAATACGACTGTACCCGCCCGATCTAGAGCTGGAAATTATTTTAAGTCCAATTGTGGTTATCGCTCCGAACATCGAGGACAATACTTTTCTAGTTTAGTTACGACGGAGTCGACTGACATTGGCCTGGATACTGCCGACGAGCGCGCACGTCTATCTGCTCTGCAAATATGCTCATTTTTCTGGAATGATATAAAGAAAAGCCATTGCTGACAGTGTACCATTGTCGCCCGCGTCGTTTAAGTGTCGCATCACGCACTGACGCATTCTGCGGCCGTCGAAATCAAACCTCGGGACACTTTTCATTTGTTTCTTTTGATTTCATGCCTGATCTACCGCAAGCCGTAGGCCGAAAAATCATGTGACTACGTGGGCAAAGCCTGACGTCAAAAATTTACAGTCGCCAGTAACGATACTTTTATTGACGAAATGCCGTATTTTATATGTGATCGTAGGCAGTAAGCTAGTCGTAAAACATTTTTGTTCCCGAATGACTGATCTTTATTTTTGCGGTGAACTTGGCGTTGGTGAGGGGACATTCGCGAGGACGATCACGAGACCGGGTGGGAGCCGGGCCGGCAGCGCCGACGTCGCCGGCGCCGCTGCACTCGCTCCACGCCGCGCCGCCTCACCTTGAGACATCGCCACCATTTCCTAAATATAGACATCGGATTACGTATTCGAGGTGACAGACAATTCGGCATCGCATCATGCACGCTCACTCGTACAAGTAATTGCCAATAGACGTAGTTTTTTTTTTTGTAAAAATTGTAAAAATTTCGTAGGGGGTCAGGGGTACGGCGTGTGCGCGGAGGCAGGGGGTCGAATTCGGCGGGGCCCCGGCGGGCGTCGACCTCGTGAAAGGCGCGCGGCGGCGGTGGATCCGCGCGCGCGCCGTCCGCTCGCCTTTTTACGCGCTCTTTCCCGCGCCGCCGCCGCCGCCAACCCCGCGGGCCCCCGGCGCGGTCGCCGCCCGCAGATAGCGAGCCAGGCGCTACCAACCGGCTCACCGTCTGCACCGCATGCTATATTCACAATATTGCTAGCGCGACACACGAGCGTGTGCTCATCTCGTCCAGCGACTCCGTCTCAACGATGTCATTATTGTAGTCTCAATATTGATTCACGGAAGTAGACGGGTACTACACGTATATACGCATATCTTTTAATTACTTTATTATTTAATTTTGCTCGCGACTCCGTCCGCGTAGACTACAGGGTTGGGTTCAGAAAGAAAATAGTAGTCTATTTTACCCCACAGAGTCCCATGTATGTCCATACCAGAAATTATTTAATAGAACAAAATCGCTTGCTGGAAGGAAACGTCTAATTATTTTAGTATTACTTATACTGGTATTGTGACAGTAGTATATGGTAAGTGTCGTGGATTCGAAATAGTGTCGACTGGCGTATACCATACCGAGAGTCATCAGAGGATCATTCCTCGTCAGTATCATGCGTTTAAATTAATTATAAAGTCTCTGAGAGCACTTCGAAATCATGTGATGCACGTCGCCCCGCATTTACCAAATAATATTTTCAAATTTAAATTACCTATAGAAGAATTTACTACTCACAATTTATAAAAATATGCCTACTAAAATAATATCACTGAATTCTGCGTTCCCAAAAAGTAGTCAGTATTGCAGCCCCACAGAAATCGTGTTAGCAAAGTGTAATATTAATGTTGAATACCAACAGTAGTGCTATTATATGCATACGTACAGCTGATGTCGTAGGCCGCGGGCCGGGCGCGCGACTATGCGGGCCGCGCGTTGGTGCCCCCTGGCCGCCGCTCCGCCGCCGCTTCGCCCTAATTAAACAATAATCGAAAAACTACAATGAACGGGCGCACGGCTCTGCGTCCTCGGTGTCCCGCACCGCACGCCCCTCGCACCTCCCCCTGCCCCTGTACCACTCCACCACCCCGCGGCGCACTCCCCTCGCTAGCCGCACTCCGGCGTGACGTCACCACTGCACTCCTCATTATCGCCTCTCGACTTGAAGAAGCACTCCCTAATAGATCTGACTCAAATATTCAGACAGGTTTTTTGCCCGACTTTGTCTGCGAACTCGCGACGCGACAGCCATGTCGACGAGAACGTCACTTCTGTGCGCCCGCGCAGTCTATAGCCTCAGATTCAAGGCAGATAAGAGAAACAGAATATACACGTATAATACACACTAGCCGAATTCAATGTCTTCTAGACTCGAACCATGCAATGAGCCTATGTGGTTAGTTTCCACTAGACTTAGATAAAGAGACAACAGGGTTGTCTCAGATGAGAATAGTGAAGACTTTAACATAATGCCATTTTGTGGGTACTTTCTTAAGCAAAATAAGTGATTAGCAATAGCAGCCGACAGTACATTCCATAAATAGACAAAATGGGCAGACCAGCGCGAAGGTCAGATGAACGGACGCGGCGCGGCGGCGGGGAACCAATGAATGAGATTGACTGGAAATAGTAAAATTGTCGGATTGCTCGATAATTAGAACATAGCAGCGCGCCGCAGCTCACGTTTTTTGCCGCATATCTCAGATCCTTTGCATTATAGCGTGAAACACTGACGATGATAGGTACATTACGGAGGCTACGTCATCACTTGGGGGATTCCAGTTTAGTTTGTAAACGATGTCGGCGCGCCGCGTTAGTGGAATAAAAATGTTTGGACGCCATGCAATTTGCGAACAATGCAGTTTTACTTTAGGCTATTAGTTTATTTTCACGCCGCGTTTAAAGCTACGCAATTTTCGCAAATTTGAATGGAATGATGTAAAAGCTAGTGGCGTTTTGGATTGGTCGGATATGTTTGAATGAAAGGACCGTACTTTTCATATACCTTTACTGTTTATAATTACTGTTGTTCAATTAGCTAGAGCCATTAACATGCTCACTTGATTGCCATTTTAAAAACAGCAAAATTTTTCCTTATAAGAAATACAATAGCAATAGTTAAATTGAAATTGTAAAACATAAAATACATTGTTAAGAATCTTGTTTTGTGCAATGTACCTATGTTTTAGAATATTAGAGGTAATGCATGTTAAAAATGTTGAACTGTTGGTGACACAAAAATATTATTAAAAAATGTAGATTTTCTCCAATTTATGAACAGCTAAATTAATCCAATGTCACTTTGTTGTGATTATTCTATTAAAAAAATTATGTACTTAAAAAAATATAAAACTGGTCAATAAAAAATTTAATGATCAGATGTTAATCTAATTACTCGTATTCTTGTAATATGTATTAAAGGAGTATATATACTTTAGGCATCGTCTAATAATTATTTTATGGTGTTAAGCCAGTATGGGCCGAGTCGAGCGGGGCAGTACCACGGTTTTAAAAAAAAAAGTCACAAGGTTCTCAAGCCCCTGATGGTGGCGTATCCTACCGGATAGCGATCAACGCACAACTCCACTACGGTGATCAAGTCAAGTGGGCCGCGTATCGCCATCAGCCTATTTTCATCCGTTTCCTAAACGGTCGACATAATTGTGTCGACTCGTGAGAGATAAATATCGTAATCATTTCTCGCCGTGACATTTATTGGCAACGCATAGCACCTACCGGCAGGCGCTATTGCGGTCTCCTTGCGATTCCCGTGTACACATATAAAATTGATTATTTTGATATAAATAAACCATAGCAAATTGTAAAAAGCGCACAATAGTTACGTTGACTGCCTCGCGGTACAAGTATGTGCCGTGCGACCTAGAGGTCCTGGGTTCAATTCCCGGGGCGGGAAAAGTGTTATTGGGTTTTTCCATTATGAATTTCTCAGTAACAGCACAGAGTCTGGAAATGTACCCGAAAAACGGCAATAGGCTCGTCCCCTATTACGCGGTACTGATACATACCTAGCGAAATGTGGGTGTAGAAATGCACCTCTGCCTACCCCTTCAAGGAATACAGGCGTGAGTTTATGTATGTAACATATGCATGGTTACGATGATTATGCAGGTTTTCGAAACTCCATATCAACGGTCGTGAGTTCAAGTCACAAGCGCACACTTGTGGCTTTTGCCAGTTATGTGTGAATCCATAATGAATTGTCATCTTCTTAAAACGGTGAAGGGAAACATCGTAAAAAAAACATTCATAACTAATCGGCACTGAGCAAGCGTATTACACAAAGTTTTTTACTCATCTCAATAGTAGAGGAGAATCGTGCTCAGATACGTATAAGGTACCCATACTGATATTATCAACAATTTGGAATTGGAACAACTAAGTATATTGCGTCATGAACTCATGACTTTACAGAAAAAGCCAATGTTAGTAATAATGCACTTTAAAATACAAACAGATAAAGATATAATTGGTATTTTATAACATTATCGATTTCACCTGGGAAGTTTATAATTTTGCGATCTACCTACGTTTTATGTACCAGCTATCTAATCAATACATAGAGTATAATAGTACCGCAAAACGACAAGTAAATAATTTTACGCGGTGTAGCAAGACTTGCATGCAGAGGGGCGCTGTGTGCGTGTTTCACAACGCTAGATAAATTCAGATGTATGCGCCGCGACCAATGCACCCGTCATCGCTTGCGGACATTCTGCTATTCATTGTCAATTTGTTTATAGATATTTTGGGAGCTAAGTTTTGTCAAAACAAAAAATATATGCTTTCTTTTAGAATTTTGACGAACCAAAAAAAAAAAAATATCTTGGATTGATTTCCCAATAATATTTACTAGCGAACTACTTCTTTAAACTCTTCAAACAGATACTCTTTCCCTATGAACGATGCTTGATCAATATCTAACAGACAATTTCTATTTCAATGAATGCCATAATTTTTTATTGGCACTATACATACAAAAGCAAAATCGGTGGAGTCAAGCTGCAGAACTTTCCTCAACTATTAGCAGCTCAATGGAGATTGTATATTGCTGTACTGCGACAGAAAAGCACCTGACAAGAACGTTTATAAGCTCTTCTATATTATAACCTCTACAACATCCCTTCCAAACTACTTCCACTTTTAATGCTCAAATATGTATGAGTGATTCCCCTAACATTCCCATGAGTATTGTAAGATTTATAATAGCTATTTTGCAGATGATTTCCATTCTCGTTTGTCTACGTCCTAAAAGCCGACTAAATAAAGGGACAAAGATTTTTTGTTATTGCAAGATTTAATTCTTTGTTTCTAAAAAATTTAATAATTTTTGCAATAAAGTAAACAGAAGCTTGGCTCGTGTGCGAAAAACACGTGAAGGTATTACTTACATCTCGATTCAAGACAGGAGTCGCATTTCCACCGCAATTGCCTTGTGTTCACACCTTTTATAACACATCTCAGTATCAGAGCAAGTAAATCGGACAGGCGATCTCATAGCTTCAGCTATATAGAATTTAAAAGCAATTTTCTACTTACAATTCAATGCTTTTTAACATAATCATCTGAACTTTCAGGTAGTTTTTAATTGCATGTATTTATATACATGCATCTGGTTAAGACACGGACCAAAATGTATTTTACAAGCGTAAACAAGCCATAAAATTGTCACAACACACATCCAGTAAAAGACAGTGAGCTGGATCTTCAAAACTATCATCATATCAATTAATTGATATCATCGATCAGTGCAATTAAATGAATCACATAAACATATTTTGTACAGTAGTGTATGTTATTCTGCTTAGAACAGTGCATCATCTAATCCCTTCTACAAATATAGTTTGATATTAAATTTCTTCTGAATGATGCGGAAAGGTCAAATTTCCCTGAATCAAAATGCCACGTGTCCAGCAATGGAGCAATTACGCAAGAGGCATTCAAGAATCACTAGACGGTGCGAAGTTTAAGCACAAAATAGCAAAAACAGAATACGATAGAACAATATGTGGAAGCAGTATTTTCTAGTTTCAAAAAAAATACATGAAAAAGCAACAGGAACTATTCGTTACACTAGTCTAAATTTATGTTGAGCAACTCTGAGATAGACTCTGAGGATAAATGACCCTATCCTTTCTCTTTTCCTTGTGTTTCTTCTAAGACTGGTCCATTACCACACTATCCAGTTGTAGTGTTTATTGAGAACATACATCACCTACTCGTATTATTAGAAATCTATTAATGCCGCTAACTCTTTTGCTAGACCTATGAAGTAAATAAATAAGAAGGTATTACTAGATGACAAGCAGTGCCGTAAATAGGGCGGTGCCATCGGTGCCTAGTCACAGGGTGTACACTCTGGGGGGCGCAACAATGGCCAGACTAGGCAGGACTAATATTTTTTCGGTTTGCTCCTAAAAAGTTCGCGCTGCGCCCCTAATATCGAGCACTAGGGGCGCAGTAGGGTACGTATAATATCTAAAACAACAAGGGTACACAATTATACTCGTAGAAGCTCGCACAGGGCACAGAAAAGGCTATTAACGGCACTGATGACAAGGAAGTACAATCATATGTAAGACAAGCGGGCAGGGCAGTTACCAAACTCTCAACTAGTGTGAGTACTGTTTATACCTGAATTGACGAAAATATGATCTAGAATATTAATCAAGTACCTCATTAGAGGAATGCGATGCACGGCTTAGTGGATGTTGAGGTGATGGTTCGTCATAGGTTCCAATGCGACTCTGTATAAAACGATGACTAATAGTGCAGTCGTTTTCGATTTTTTGCTGTTGGAATAATTTTTATTATGCTGTATAAAGTATAACATCAAAAATTTTCTGAATTGCGGTAACTAAGGGCGTTTTTTGGATTATTTCGTATAAATGAGATATAAAGTAACCTACCTATAATCTATATATAAGTAAAGTTAGTATGAATGCCTCGTGGTCTCGCAGTTAAGTATATGCCGTGCGATATAGAGGTCCTGGGTTCGATTCTCGGGTCGGGCAAAGTGTTATTGGGTTTTTCCATTAGGAAATTGTCAGTAGTAGCACGGAGTCTAGAAAAGTGCCCGAAAAACGGCAATAGGCTCGCCCCCTATCACGTGGGACTGATACATATACACTTGGCGAAACGTGACTGTAGAACTGCATCTCTGCCTACACCATCAGGGAATTCAGGCGTGAGTTTATGTATGTATGTGAAATAAGAGCTTTACTCTTACATTCGCAAGTCAGACTAGGTCTAACAATCCTTATCCAAAGGAAGGAAAAATGAACTTAGTGTTTCGAAATTTTACAAATGAATGTTGTTTAGTGCTTGAGAGATTACTGCGTGAGACGCTTGCTTGTTTGATCAACTTACAGCATAAAATTTAGTTAGAAGGTAAGAAGGAGGGTTGTGTGTAATAAAGAAAAATAAAGGTATCTAGTTATAAAGAACCACATACATTGAAACCTTTACACATGCCAGATAACAAAAAATTAACATACAGTTTACTCGGCATTATGACCCCTCCCTCGACAACGAGCGTGTACCTTACCAAGTGTCTGTGATTGAGATTTATGTATATAGAATGACAAAGAACATTAGTAGCATCACCGGTGACGTCATTGGTTTTTGTATCAATCAACACAGCCATATATAGAACTGTGATCTTCATCCCAACACCGTAGGGCAATACGGAACGGTGGGGGTACACGGCTACACGCGGATGACGCACACATCACCGAGACACGAGCACAATTAGTTTAAAGTATGTATAGATCATACTTGTTGCAACAACTCTATATTAATAATATAACTTACTACTTAATGGGTAATATGCTATTCAACTACTCGTTGCGCATTTCTTATCGCGCCTAAAAGACCTCATGCGTATTTATCATCATCGTCGTCATCAGCTCACATACGCCCCACTGCTTGGCACGGGCCTCCTCTACAACTGAGAGGGTTTAGGCATTAGTCCACCACGCTGGCCTAGTGTGGGTTGGCGGACTATACACTTAAGAAATTCCTAAGAACTCTTTTAGGTGTGTAGGTTTCCTCACGACATTTTCCTTTGGCGTTTAAGCAATAATTCATTGTGAATACAAAATATAACAAAAAAAAAACAGAGGTGTATCTGGGGTTAGAACCAGCAGCCGTCGATTTATTGACCGCGCGCCTAAACTTCGAGGCCATCACTACTACATTTATATTGTAAGTACTTAGTATAGTATTTATCTTACCGTCAATATATTGTAGTGTGTAATTTAAGATATTATTTATAGATTCCTATGTCTTGTGAATTTTTCTGAATAAAAAAATGTTTTTGTTGCTATGCACCATAACCTAACATGTTACGCGTTTGACAGTACAAAATTTGAAACTCATTATTTTTTATTTACCTATTTTGCCATTGACATGGTGGCGCAATTTAATTAAAATTCCTCTAGCTTTTGTTTTGATACAAGTACATAGAGAATTATTAAAATAAGTAAGTAAAGTGAGTAGTAAAAAGTGAGTAAATTACAAAAAATTGTGTATTAATAAATAGGTTAAGTTAAGGTTTTAAAAAAGAACACTCTTACCATGCCATTATACGTAACAACTGACGAATTATTTTGTATAAATGTCTGGTCGAATGATTGTTGTTGCAAATTGATCAAGAATTTTATTCAATGGCATTCGCTGTAGGTACAGTCGACTTTGTGCTATGTTTAGTTAATACGCACTCTTATTAGTAAAGAAATAAGAGCCACGGCTAGTCCTATATCGGCGGTGGCAGCAACACGCCTATCTGTTGCGTATCTCATTATCACCTTTGATAGTTTTTAGCGCGGAGTGTGCGCGGAGGCCCCGGTTGTCAAAATTTACTAAATTTTTGACGTCAAAATATACCTAAATATAATTACATGTGATGTATCTATGAAGCTTTATGTAAAACCGACAATAAAGTATGGATTTTCGATTGAGATTCACCAAATTAATGAAAGTTATAAATGTTATGTATTTAGACATTATTTATTCGCATAGGAGAAAATCAAGTTGGTTGAAGTTACTTGCTATTCTCATCGAACTGTAGATATTTCTGAATATTTTTTTAGGGCGATTAGTAAATATTCATGTTCTTACATAGAAAATATGCAAATACAGCATGTATCAAATCGTATCAAAGAAGATCGCAAAAAATATTGTTAAAAATAGCCGTATGTATCACATGATATAAATTGTAATTGCTGCTCTTCTATTGTGATTATTATATCAATAGTACAGATTATGCTGTTACAGAACTCCAACTATCATGATATATAAATTACTTTAATTTCTAGAGAGTATAATTAATTAATATATAAGCTATTTCTATCATATCACTGCATTAGTTACTAATGCTTATAAATGTAATGTTGAAGTGACCACTATGCCAATAAAAATCACTTGTTAAATCCAATGAAGTGGCTGTTATCTAGCATGGTCTATTGCCAACAATGGCTTAAGCTATTTTAAAAAAATGTCTGGAGTAATAAAAATTTAAGTGTAGCGATAGACAAAAAAAGGCATATAAGTATTTAAATATACTCTGGGTAAATATAGCAGCGAGCGGTATAAGCTACAGTGGTATTAGATTGTGATTGATTTGAAACAAGAATTCACAGGATTCCTAGAAGAGCTCGCATTCATTGTTATTGTGTGGAATTTTCAGGGATAAATGGTTTGTTCAAAAAATATTTTTGGATTGAATTTAATTGAGTATACGTTCAAGGCTTGAAAAAACATGACATAAAAGATTCCCAGTGCGTTTAAGTATTTAACACACGTACTGAGAGTGGACTGATTTATTACAAGTCCATCGTTGTGAAAGAAAATGTGTTACGGACACCAAACAAAATTATTCAACTGGTGCATAAATTTAGCGCAACAGGCAGGTGTGTGCCGACTCAGTCCCTCAACCCTGGCACGGTGGACTCGTGTGCGATCATTTGTTGCAGCGCGCGCCCTCCGACGTTTAACAACTGCGCCCGTCCCGTATCCGCACGCCAAAACCGGCTTAAACATCCCCGAGTGAAGTTCAAAATCATTTAAACTCATTTAGCACGTGCATTCATTGCGTCATCGGTTTCAAATTTAATAAGTAATGAAGCGATTAAAGTTTCGGTCGAATAATATAATAAGATCACCATTTAGTTATTTCATTGTGAAAGTAAAAATATTATAGATTATGTGTAAGCTGTTGGATGCGAAACGATGCAATATGGAGACGACGCAATATGTAAACAAACAAACGAGTGGCGTGTCGAATGAGCGCATTGTGAAATGTGCGCACGGGACACGGTATCACATGCATAACTTACGTGTGTTGTGCACAAGCGGCGGCACGTAAACAAAACTGTTACAGTCCATCGATCGCGCAGGAAGCCTATGATCGATGGTGGCGCATCCACGCCGCCTGCGCCCTCGCCTCGCGTCCGCATCCTCTTGCGCTCATACTAGCCCTTATCTTGAGACCGTAAGATTTGCAATGCACGTTCCGGTATGCAATGAGCATACGTGAAGTTGGAACCGAATAGAGAGCGCGTGCGCACGATACGCGGCGGTGCATACGGCGGCGATGCGGCGGTGCGGCGGTGCAGCGTGCAGCGTGCGCGGGGCGCGGGCGCACGAGGCTGACTGCAGCCGCGAGGGGCACCCCGCCGGCCGTCGCGCCCTCTGACCGCGCCACCGTCCCCATACATTGTCAATACACACCTAATGAATGGAAATGAGGACGGACTGGAACTTCTTCGGACACCACTACTACATTCTTCTTCATTCCGTGTACTGCCTTTGTTCGCCACTAAGTCTCTATGATAGGTATAGCTAAATATAGTTATGTATCATACAATCCATGATAAATTGAGTGTCCTTTTTAGGATAATGTATTAATTTTCGAAATTTAAATATTTATCAATTCAAAATAGTTTCTTAGATCACGAACCACAAAAGTCCTCTAAAAGATACGCTCTTATACAAATAAAGTGAAATATTTTGCGACAAGGCAGCTTACAGAGTGTACTAGTGAAGTTTGTGTGTAGAACTAGTACTCGTAAGTATGGCCATGTGATTGGTGGCGTATGTGTCAGTGGCGAGCACATTAGGACTGGGAGAGCGCAGTGCGCGCAGTGCACACAGCGGCGCGCTCGTGGAGAAGTGATCCCCAAAACAAACGAGTGGGAACGCGCGTGCCGAGCGGCAAGGCGGCAAGGCGGCGACGCACCATGTAAGCATGCCTCAGATTCCATTCAGAGGGTTTTATCGGTGGCGACGGAGAGAGGAGCTGCGTACGCGCAAGAATTCGGGTGTTTGGGTGCGCTGACGAGCAGTGCACACGGGGTCGACGACCGAGTAGCGCCGAACGCCCTTTAAACGATTTTCTCAAGTGATTCTTGATTGTCGACATATCTCGCCACCGGGGTTGTTTCACTTGAACGTTATCAGTTCTATCTGTTCACAATTAAACAACGTTGGATTCTATCTTTTATATATCTATATTTTTTACAGAAGGTAGATTTGTACTCGATAATTTTGAATTTAGAGTTTTGAATGTCAGGGTATCGGTGTATACAAACAATTCTGTGTCCATGTTTTTGTAACGCTATCTTTGAGATATATTGTAGTTTTAATAATGATTCAATCACGTGAAGAACAGTATTATTAGATACATTATTGGTACTGAATCAGTAGGCACACAGAAGTGGAAGAGCAGCCCTATATGTTGTTTCCTGTTGTAAATTAGTCGATTCCTGGAACTTTGATAAAATATACAATAAAACAGTAAACTTTAAACAATAGTTAATGTAATGCACTCGTCAACAACAAATCCATGTGAATGTGTTTATAAACTTATTTATAACCCAATATAAACTGTTAGTAAAATAAAAAATATGATTATATTTTTCAATAAGAGATTTAACTTGAAGAATAACAAGAGGAAAAAAGAATTTTAAAAAGCCGCACCTATATCATAATTATTAAATTTGTTTCTAGATACGGTTTTTTTTTTTTAAATATTAGGACAACTGCACATTTCATTAAATACCATGCTGTGAGGTCCGGGACTAATATTTTTCTAATTCTAAGTTCATTCAGGTCGTGAGGTTTTGATAAACAATCTTTCTTTTTTTGACACACAAGAAACAGGGCTCTAAATAAGCAATATTAAGTCATTTTTTTTTGTTAAATGAAAACTAAATTATAACCCTAGTTTTACAATAAAAAAAATGCATAGGTAAAACCTCATTTGCAATATTTCTCGCTTTCGGTAAGTTTCCGTCAGTCAAATACAATTTCCGTGTGTCACATTGTCAGTGTATTGCGTCACCTTGTGCCTCCTCTTTGCATCGCTGATTGATTGAGAACTTAGTCCCGAGTCTCAACGGTCAGGAATTTCCGGTTAGCCGTCACATTCATATCAGATTGTATGATTTAAGGCTCATATTGTGAATTACATCACTTTCAATCAGTAAGTCCCTAAACATGTACAATGACGAGGTAGATGTAAGGTTAAACTTCACTAATATTATTATGGCAAAAGAGTTTGTTTATTATCAAAATATTTTTATGCAAAATATGTAGGATTCTGCGAGGCTTTAAACCAAATTTAAATTAGTAAAATCTTACATAATAATTGAAATTTACTTTTATTTTATGTTTATATTTAGTGAGTTCTTATGCTTATTTCTTAGGTGTATAGCCCGCCAACCCGCACTAGGCCAGCGTGATGGACTAAGACTTAACCCCTCTCAGTTCTAGAGGAGGCCCGTGCCTAACAGTGGGTCGTACATGGGCTGACAATATAAGTACTGAATTTTCATAAAACAAGGATGTGGGCAGTAAATTCTAAGGCTAGTACAATAACATTGCAACGAGTTGAGCGATGCAAAACTTTTTTATATATTTACTGATTTATTAACGACCCACTCGGGCCCCGTTTATCGCTGTTCCCGTTCCATTTACATTCGATAAGGAAAACTTTTGTTACGCGGTAAAACCATAATGCGACAGCCTCAGCTCATTTAGATACTATTATAATGTCGCAAACCAACAAAATTACTGGAAAAAACGTTATGACACCTGACAAACAATTGTAACTGTCTGCATTGAATGACCACTTATTGATAAGCTATTGGAAGGACTTTGCTACTCAATAATGGATGTGTATGTGTCACTGCCTGACACACACGCTTTAATTAAAACACTTTATAATTATGCTGCACTTTATATTGAAGGGAAAACAAAAATATCTGAAATAACAATATATTAAATTCGTAATTCATAAATTTAACTATTGAGCTTTGAACTATCGCACTTAAAATAAAGAACTAAATGCAAATTCCAAAGAAATTTATCGACTACATCGGTGTAAGTCATGACATACTTATAATACATAGATAAGTCCACATTTATTAATTTACCTTTGGAATACATTTATGCGAAAAAAATCATACATTTCAACGATATTTTACGCAATAGTGCCGATTAAATCGAATTATATTATTTAAAATAAATACATAATATTGTCTTTTATAATTAAATCTACATCAAGGTTTGTACTTGTCAAATGGATATATTAAATGTACCAAATGGGCAGCGCTAGTGTTCGTAAAGATATGGTTTAAAATTACGATTCTTGATAAAATCACTTTAAACTTTCAATAATATTTAAATAATATCAACAGTTCTCTTTAGCACGTACATTGACAAGCACAACCTTAAGTACTACACTTATGATATTATTTGGCTTAAATCTAACTCAGTACTCCTGAATGACACTAGCGTAAGTAGTATAACATGTAATTTGGCGACTCGCTCCAACATTCTTAGCAGTATTTACGAGCATGAGAGTGTTTGCATTTCATGGAAAAAATCATTTTAATTGAATCACTTGTTACATTATACAAAAACACCATGCAACGTTTCGGAAGTGGTACCAAATGTAACAGTTTAGCTAAAACAGTATTTAAAGCTATTTAGCAAATGGCATTCATAATAATGTTTTTTACAAAATCCATTAGAATCATGCAATGTAATTCAGCAGGAACATTTTGTTAAATATGCAAACTATAACCTCATTAGTTTAAAGAACTCTGCAGTCAGCATGGCGATAAAATTAGGAACAGAAAATTACTGCAGTCCAACATGCAACTCCACTGTTGCTAATCTTACATAACGCACATATGTATATTTTGATAATACCGAATTTCATATGATAATCTTATTTACACCGTATGGGTGTTGTGAATTTATTAAGTGGCAATGTACTAATAACTTTTGAAATTTAAGTATCTTAGATATATCTACCTATTATGATATAAGTAACCGAGTGGAGAAAAAAACCCACTTTGTTCAATATATTATTAAACAATTGTAAAAAAATATTTTTAGATTAGTAGAACATGTCCCACAAATAATTGCCATCTGTTAATCATTAGAAAGAAAACTTATAGAATTGCAATATGCAACTTAAAGTTTGTGACATTATCTGATTAATTTACTGCTTTACATAATGTATAATTAAAATTGATTTTATTCCAAAATTACTACTTTTTAATGTAAGATACTAGTTACAGATGTTAAAAAACTGTACAATAGTAAACTATTTGTTGAGTTTTCTACGTATGACGGTACAAAATGTACGGGCATTATAACTACTTAGCTTAATAGTCGCCAGCGGGAAGGCACAGGGTGTGAGGGCAGGTGGGGGTAGATTTACCCGAGTCCCACGTCCAGACACATCATCACCACGAAGCCGATGATGCAGCCCCACGTAGCCAGCTTCCCGTTGCCGCTGCAATTAAAAGTATATCTTGAACCACTTCATAGCAGAGAAGACTTCATAGAAGTGCCCGAGCCGAATTCGAAGCATACAAACGTCGAAAACTGTTATACAAGGTGTCTCAAAATAAAGTTTATATTTATTTAGCTTACTGCGTGAACGCAACGAATCCGTGGGGCACGGGGGTTATGTCAATTGGTAGCCTGGCTCTTGGGAATTCATTCGCTATGGAGCGTTTCTCGGGAGGAGACTGCGTGTTGTGCATGCGAGAGTTTTACAAAAACGGTGATTCGGCGACCGTAGAGCCTAATATAGATTCTGCTGTATTCGACGTTTTCACCAATGCACCCCTAAAAATTCAATTGGTGTAAGAATGAAAGCCCCAAGTTGCCAGTCAGTGCTTGACGTCGTAAATCAGGCAATTGAGTGCTTTTCAACGTTTACCAAAATCTTGTTTTCGGATGCAGCTCAATTTCATCTTAATGGACATGCATAAATAAGCAGATTTTTTTGCTACTGCAGTGCAAAGAATCCGAAACGCAGGCATCAGAATACTCTTCATTCGCCTACAGTGATCGTATGGACTGCGATGTCGGCGCGAGGAATTATCAGCCCTGACTTTTTTGAAAATGAAGTTGCAGTTCAGTGAATTCGGAGCGTTATGTGGAGATGTTAGTCGATTTCTCGGTCTCTGAACTGTAAAAAATTCCTGAACATGGTTTCAGCAGGACGGAGAAACTTCACACACGTCCAATACGTCTCTGCCATTAGTTCGTGAAATTTTCTCATTGTCAGACAAATTAAAATTTGACATAAATTGGCCTCCACGCAGTCCTAATTTAACCCTTATAGAGTTATCTTAAATCTAAAGTTTACGCCAATATACCGACTTCCTTTGTTTTCCAACTCCTCCTTTATATTGTCTTTCTGATTAACTTCGTTGCGGGATTATGACAAATTAGGCCCCCTTAGATTCGCTGAGCTTCATTGTTCGGCGTCGATACTATGGGTGCCGCTGTTGATCCTGGAGCACAGGAGTTACAGTGGCGGGTGTGTGGTGGGATAGGGCCACAAAAATACCGACTTCCCATTGCATTTGAAAGAAAATATCCGACAGGATATATCTAAAATAATTTTCCTGTTTGATAAAATGAGTGCCGCTAACGCAAAGGTCTTCATTTGGACGATATTATTTTTAAGATATAAATTCCCAAATTGTGTACTTTAATAATTAATAAACTTTTTCTCGATACACGTCTTACTTTTATTAAATCGATCCATTAAATATAAACTTTCTTTTGAGACACCTTGTATTTAGTAGGATATATTTTTTGCGTTCTTTTATAATTTATTTAATTTTTAACTTAAAACAAAACTTGGGTGTAAAATGGCACTTCAATCTACTCCTCTAGGAAACAGACATGAGTGTGTAATCTAAAGAAACATTTACAATGCTGTAAGTAGGTATACTAATATAGTGTAGAAGCTGTAAGTAATTATTGTAAGTAATTATCGGTGCGCATTATATTACATTAGGATGTTTACTCATAAGATGCTAGTCCTGTGTCGTTGGTATTAGAACCTACTATAGAAATTTCTGTGTGGCAAACATCCAGACCCTTTTGTGAGTCACACAAAAAGTATTTTAAGGGAATCGAATCCGCGGTATTTCTTTTGACAAATTTATCTATAACAAACTGCGCCATAACGACTGTGGAGTTTCTGGATGTACATACATACATACATAAACTCACGCCTGTATTCCCCGAAGGGGTAGGCAGAGGTGCATTTCTGCACCCACATTTCGCCGGGTATGTATCAGTCCCACGCAATAGGAGGCGAGCCTATTGCCGTTTTTCGGGCACATTTCCAGACTCCGTGCTGTTACTGAGAATTCCCTAATGGAAAAACCCAATAACACTTTGCCCGACCCGGGAATCGAACCCAGGACCTCTAGATCGCACGGCACATACTTGTACCGCGAGACCACGAGGCAGTCTGGGTCAGTGGATGTCTGGCATAAAAGACGCTAGAATTAGATTGATCATAAGATCTGCATGTTGATAGTCCGCAGACTGAATCCACGCAGAGGAGGCCACGAGCAAGAGCTACTCAATAATAATTCAGTAATGTAACTCAATTAAACCAATGCATGTATTGTTACTATGTTGAAGATTTAGTGAGACTTCTTCACCCATTATCACACATGTCCTGTTTATAATATTACATGGGGCCCATTAAACTGCCTCTTGCTGTTCTTGTACTGTAGTATAAAGTCTCATAAAATGTATTTTATGGATTTACAGCACACGTATTAAACTTTCATTGGCCTTAAGTGTTAATAAATTATGGAAAATTGCAGTTTCAGCAATTTAGTAAGCGAAGATCATTTTCTATCTATACCTATATGAGTCCATAGACATCCCTCACCTGGACAGTGCCTTCAGTCTAGGTTGAACCACTTAAAAATTCATTAAGAATATACACACAATTTCGGAAACATTATAGGTGTATGTTTCCAGCTCAAGAGCGAAAGAAGATACAAAGAAACCTAATCCAGCGGACACTACGCACTTTATTTTGTTGATGACACACACGCACACACACACACACACACACACACACACACACAAACACACACACAATCATACATACATTATACGAGCCCCTAATTATTTAAAAATACATTATTAAAACATGCGTCCACTTAATAATATGAATGAGCCAGCGGGATCGGTCCCTATTGTTGTACTTTGGTTGCGATATGCGCAGTGGTGCCTACACAATAATATAGGGGTCCGTTATAAAATGCTGTCGTCATACAATACGGGCCATTGAGAAATAACAAGTAAACGATATTTGAATATCAATTAGGTAGCAAAATTACGATATCGGAAAGACCGCCGATGGCGTTTGCGTCTCACGCACTCGGATTTAGAGAAACCGGCCGACCGGAATACGCTAACTGGAATTACGGGCCATTACTTTAAAATGATTCCCGGTACTTGCTTAGGTGCTCACTACCCGCATATTTTTACGTACACAACAAATTTTACTGGAAACCTAACTGACAATTGGAATTTCTGCGCGTATTGTGCGCGTATATGTTTCGTGTGTATTTTTAACACGATAATGATTTTGTAGATTTTTGCAAAACACGTGCAAGCATTTTATTAATATTATCGTAGTTCGGATGGGCGCAGGCTGTATTGATGTTTTTGAATTGCTCTTTATTGTATTTATGAAGGTTCCGTAATTTGCCCTTGTTTTGTATGATGTTCGGTTATTATTATGACGGTTAATCAAGAGCGTGGGATAGAACAGGACCTTGTAGCCACGTCTACAAGTGCTCCAGAGATGCTTTATTAAGGATTGTTGGCACCTGTCTCGCCAGTTTGTGGTTACAGTGACATTTATGAAATCAACAGGATAATTAAATAAATCATCAGGATTCAATCTTCTAACAGTAAAAACCGAAGCAGGATTTTAAAAAGATGATAATTGTATTTTTTTATTGATTATCACTCTTACTTTAGGTAACCTCTGTTTGGAAACTTTTTGTACAAGGTAAACTGCACTTTATTGCTACAGCTTAAAAGCTTTTACAGAGCTTCTTATTCCGGACAGAAATAGTAAACTCAGCAAGTTGTGTTGCATATTGATTTCGCCGAACTTGGCTTATTCCTAGAAATAAACTGTGTATGTAACAGAAATTCTCTTGATATTTCAAAGTATCGTGGAATACAAATTTCCCAATCAAGGTATATTTATTCCGAATCATGTTAGCTTATGCTAAAAGACGAAGCCATGTGTTCCAAAATTATGCATGATAGAACCTCACAATAGTTCCACGTCTAATTGTATCGATTGTCACGTCACATCGTCTAGACAGTGGAAAAATACTGCTTTGGTAAATTTTCTAGGAATCCCAACATATGCGCACGTAACTTATTTAATAAAGAGGGGAGAGTGCTAGTCGGGACGGCCGTTACTCAACATTATTCCATATTAAAAAAACGGTTACGATTTGTTTTTTGATGAAATTTAAGCAATTTTTGAGTCAAATGCCTCTATAGCTGGAACGAGAATATTGCTGGTGAATGCACGATATTAGTGCCGGCACCTCTATGAAGACAACTTAGTATGAATAAGGATTATTAATTTTATGCAACGAATTTCATGTATTTTGATTATATCGGAAAACAAACAATATCATGAACTTTTTCTACTTTTGTGTGTCCTTATAACTGATTCGAATCACTTACTTCCAATCATAAATATTGACATAAATTAGTCAAATAACATTAAAATTAGGAAAAATGTCCTTGCATTTATTTATCAGAGCTACATATTAAAAACGTAAACAAGAGGTTACAAAACGTTGGCAATATATGTATTAATAATTTATGATATTTATGCACATGATGAACCGATAAACGCTGGCTGTTTGCTCAATCTCTTTGATATACATACATAAGACGGTTTTACTCGACGATTACGACAGTTACATTCAGTAGTCGGCCCGTAGTTTTGACATCCGCTTCGTGACGACGTGAAGCGCCGGAGTATGCCATGTTAACGAGTATGACAGAATGATACATTACACATATTCCGATCACGCGCCATGGGGAACCCCGACTGTACACACGACATGAACCTAAATACCACTGCTCACATCACACTAAAAAACTAAACATTTTCAACACGATCGCCGATTAACTTTTAATAACTATAAAGGTATAAATATTTTTGTTTTTATGATATGCAGTTGCCCATTGCTAGATTGTAACAATTTTTAATAAACATTTTTTGATTGATGTTATTTGATTTATACCCCAATTTAAAGGGCGTAAGTAATGTTGCTTTTAAAACTAAATTACTCATATCAATTTATCTTTTCATATTTGTACATTATTTTTATGAGTTCTTTAAACGCAAGGAGATTGGTAAAAATAATCAATTCGATCCATGGTCTTGTAAAAAATAAACTCAAGTTAAGTTTAAATCATAAATAATATCAACCCTGTTTATAATATAAAAATCTTATTGATATTAATAAAAGGAAAACTGTTTTAGAAAGGAAACGATTAGAAAATATTACAATTTTGTATGTAAAGTCGTCTCACAATGGAACTCGAACCAATTCCTATTTTTGACTTCTCGATAAGGACCTCCTCTACTCGTGAGAGTCGGTCAGAGGAAATGGAGATCTCTTAAATGCACGCATTTCCTCACGAAAATTAAAAAAAAAAACGTTAAAGTACGTGATAATTCATTGTGAATTGAAAAGTCGGAGGTGTGTGCCTAAGATTTGAACCCGCGACAATTTGTCTCGAGAACATTGCGAGTCATATTCAACTTTGCTAAGGAGGATGTGTGTATATATATATATATATATATGTTGTCTCACTAGGTACGGGCCGTCTCTGCTTTAAGATTTGCTAAAATTTAGTTGTGTATAAATATATGTATACATATCTCGTGTGTATACATAATTAAATATCACACATTTTAACAGAAAAAACAACAACAATGGCTATTTCTGTCCACCATTTTGCATCAGGCCAATACAGTTGACGTAAAGTTCGAGTCATTCCTTAATGCGAGTTAAATATTAAACCAACACCTAGCCTTTGCTCATTTTATAATAGTAAAATCTGCAGACAATGACAAATGAATTAATATTTTAATAATATTACCCAACGTAATCCATACCAAATCATGCGGTGGGGCACGACTGAGATCTTTATTCACTGCATTATGCGTTAGTTGTTGCACTAAAGACAAAATATCATCTTTGTAATGTGTAAAATATTTGTGTTTTGTGTATAAATATTTGTGCAACTTTAATTAAAGCTGAAAACCCCGTCGAAGTATGAACTAGATCGCAATAAAATAGCTACTTAAGTAAAAAGTCATCCTGGCTAAATACACTAAAAACCTTTAATATTTTGCTTGTCAACTGCAAAGTTAACTGTTGTGAAGCATTGCTGTAATCAGTTTGAGGAAGTAACATTCAAAAAGCCAATAGTATTATTAAATTTATAAATATTTGGTCCCCTATTTGTGAATGCTCATTTACTATCAAGTAAGCCACTTGCGTGTTTGTCGGAAGAAATGAATCTGATTATTATAGATAAGATAAAAGATCAAATATTAGATTGGATGTTAGATTTCAGCGGGTAAACCAATTCCTCGTAGTAACAGGTGTATTATAGATAAAATATCTATCTAACGTGGAGGGAAATTGATGAGCCAACATATGTACTTATGTATGTAAGTGTAAAAACTGGGACCTTGACCTGCGTGAGCCCAGTGCCAGTTGGGCAATTTATTTATACAAAAAATATGGTTTTCAGAATAACTAATCCAATACTTAAACTACATCGTTACAAAAACTCTAAAATTGATAATTATGTACATAAGTATTGTTTACGTAAGTCTTGTTTCTTGATTAGTAGCAGTCGCTAACGTAGAGTAACTGAGAGGGTTCGTGGCTAAACAATTGCATTACACAGGCGGAAGATGCAGTGTGGTGTCTGGAGGTAGGTCAGGGAGTGTTGGACGAGTGCGTGCTGGATTCCCAGACGGTGACGTCAGCGCATAGACAAACTAGAGCAACATCACCGGCTTTATCCCGGCAACAAACGTGTTATTTTATATATTTATTGTTATTGACAGTGGCGAGACGGTGACAAGCCCACGCACGGCGGCGGCGCACCGAATTTACTTCATAATCCTAGAGTGTGCGTATCGGGCGGCTGGTGCACGCCGCGACACGCTACATGCCCGACAGCTGCAAATAGACACGCCATAGCTTTCCTGCTCACCACAACTTTAATGGCTCATCGGATCTTTGTAATCAAGTATTGAAATAGTTTGACTTATTATTCACTGACATCTTTGTAACACCAGCTATCAAAACATATTAGAAATGTTAATAAGTTCCATTTAAAAAAAATAAAAATATCAACACTGTCACCTGCTTTGTGCTTTTGATTGTTCGATCCAATATATCTCCTTTTATAAGTTACCGTTTTCTGACAAATTTTCTTTTACTATTTTTCATGTTTGCTTTACGTTGCTTTCCTTAGTGCTCTTAGGATCTGAAGTTTTATATGTTGTTACTTTTATGTACGTTGTACTGTTTGTATTGTCACTTTCTGAACTCATTTAGGTATAGATCCACAGTAACCGCCAATTCTGGCATTTAGGTCTAGTGGCGTTATTTTGACACTACCTTAAAAGGCATGATCTTCATCGTAACCTCGCTTATTAGTAGGGGATTAGGTGCGCGGTAGAGACAAAATTTCGGCGGACGCGGAATCATGTCCCAGACACCAATCGAATCCTTTGACTTTCAGGAACTTAGAAAACAACGTGAGAAAACTAGCATACCTTGGGGTGTGTAGTCCAATAACCCGGACTTGACTTGTTGCTAAGGGATAATCTGGGTAGTATATATGGGTTAATGAATACAAAAAAATCTTTACGATCATTTTTTTAGGTTCAGATTCAGCAGTGGAGGAAGTGCGTTCACTACAATTTTTTTTTTGATATCGAGTCACAACATTATCTCCCAAGTATTCCTGAGAAGAGAAAGACGCATGCAAAACATTTGACGATATCGCGATTGTATAATTTGTTAAACAATTAGAATATATAGTGAGGGCGACAAATGCTCAGCTCGAAATGCAGTGCGAGGACAACGACAGCGTGCCGTCCTGGGTGTCAGACGGCGCGCCGCTATTTCGGGCGGGATATTTGCGTCGCGACGCCCGACGCCACCGCAACGAGCGCCTACATTTTACATGCCACTTGCACTGTGCAAAACGCTATTATCTCAGACTGTAATTGCAGCCATCTATTTTTTGTGCAAATCTCTTGTGCTTCTTCAAGTCAACTTGTTTGAGAATTCTACGGCACTGTTATTTGGTTTGATGATATTTTTAGTGCTTTAAATTGCACGTTGCAAAACAAAAGTTTCGTTATTTATGACGTTGTCATGTAGTATAAGGTTCTTCTCAACTCTTAAAATTAACTAAGCAACGAAATAAGGTCCGTAACGTATATTAATATTGAAGTGTCTTAAATTTGTAATTAAATTTCTTAAATATATATTTGCTTTATCATTGCAGTCCTTAATGAAATGGTTAATAGTTAACGTCTATCCACGTCATAGTTATAGAAAGGTAATGTTTGAAGCAAATCCTATATTGAGCTTAGCGTTATCAGCTCTGAGATAAGGAGTGGAGCTTTGACAAATCGAAGTAACTGTTGCAATCGTGATGTTGTGCAAGTGTTGTATAAAACCGTCCTGTCGATATCGCAACTAATCAACATTCGTATTTTGTTCACATACTCGCTGCCATTAACTAAATACTCGAAATTCATGAATATATTTGGATGAAAAGAAGTTATGTTATTGTGCTTCGTCAATCCAATTCCTGTTTGAAGCTAGTATACCGTAAACAATAACGTCGTAACGTTTCTGGACATATTGGACTTGTGTCCGGAAGGGAAACGGAACCGGTCCGCGACAATGAACAAGATAGTATAAAGGTAACCGTTGTCACCAGGGGGAAGAATTTGCGTAACACAGCTTTCGTCCTTCATACGCACCCTAACGAGGGTTATCCTATTGATACCTAACAAGCCGTCAAATTTATATCTCAAGAAATACACACAAAATGGTACAATTGAAAAACGTTGCAACCCTCGTTATCGCAATTGTGGCTGACGCTTGCGAATACACCCCTTGACCACTTTGACATGCGAACAAAAAATAATCGAGATTCTAATAAAAAAATAAAGCAGAAATAAAACGAGTTTGAGAAAAGTTAATTGTTTGTATTAAACGAATGTCTGAAGTTAAGATACTTCAAGTACGTAATGCGTAATTACAGCGGACGCGCCCATCATATTAGCAAGGGGTTACAACAAAACCGCGCTCTTCTGAAAGGGCATGAGAGGCAAACCCAAGGTCATGTTTACTACTTCGTCTTCTTGTATTTATTCATTTTTATAGATTTATGCGGAGATATATAGACATACGACTATTGTCATGTGTTTAAAAGGGGCGTTCATATTGTATGAGAATAAACGAACTATACACATCGTTATACGGCGATACCCAATCTATTCATACCCCATTAATCTATTGATGTGCCGTTGTATATATGTATACGATAACTAACAATGATGAAAACTTGAAACTTTATTTTCTATCTAAGAGTCTATTCCTAATTTATTTCGCCTGAATTGGTTAGAATATGAAAATATTAGAAATGATATAGATAATAATATATAATATGGTGTAAAAATACCGTGATCGAAAACTAAGACAAGCAATAGTTACCGTGATTGCAAACACATTTACTATGTTAAAAAAATCTCAATAAAAAAAATATTGACGTTTTCCTAACAACCACACATACATACATACATAAACTCACGCCTGTATTCCCCGAAGGGGTAGGCAGAGGTGCATTTCTGCACCCACATTTCGCCAAGTATGTATCAGTCCCACGTAATAGGGGGCGAGCCTATTGCCGTTTTTCGGGCACATTTCCAGACTCCGTGCTGTTACCGAGAATTTCCTAATGGAAAAACCCAATAACACTTTGCCCGACCCGGGAATCGTACCCAGGACCTCTAGATCGCACGGCACATACATGTACCGCTTCCTAACAACCATAAGTATTAAATGTACGTATGTATGTAACGCTGTATTTTATCATCATCAGCCCATATACATCCCACTGCTGGGCACGGGCCCCCTCTTGTATTTTATGCAAGCTTCAATTTTTGAAGTGTTGAATCATACAAAATTCATAAAAGATGGGCAAGGTCGAAAATTGAAATCGCAAAAGATTCCGTCTATCTCTCAACAATGAACATAACTATACTGGGATATTCGTAGCCGGGTGGACACATAATGATGCCGGTACGCAACATACTTACACTATGTTTATGTATTTTCACTTAGTAAGGTAGCGGTACAGTAATATACATACGAGTAGTAGGTACATTAGCTACGAGCTAGTGTGGTGAAACCGTACTGGCTATTCTCAAATAAAAATAGCATGCTTTCAACAATTTAGCATGTATGATTTGCAAAAACACTTATTACGTAATATTATGAAATCGCACGCACAATTTGCATTCAATAACGTACGAAAATATTTGTAAAACTTACATTTTAGTGCTTCTTGACACCAATGGGGATTTACGAAACACCGGTAGTGATATTACCTTTTAATTGATGTTGACTTATTGACTGACTCGTTGGTCCTGCGGTATAAAGCAGCACGTGACATTGAGATGTCTCGACTTCGATTCATCCGTTGGGGTAAATGGTAGAGCTTTTTCCTAAAATAAAATTAGTACCGGCACGAAATCTAGAAATATGACAGAAAAAGGCAACAGACTCGCAACCTGTTACGTGCGGCTAATACAATAAATATTAAAAAGTTGGTTTCGTCTTAAGCATCTTTACCTTTTACTTAGAAAATGCAGGCATAAGTGCATTTATTGACGTTACTTACATATCAGAGAGTATAGAAAATGCCTGTTCTGATTTAACAAAAACCGGAAAATGTATTTAAATCCAAGAATTCTTCCGCGTTTTTGGGAACCTTAGGGTGTATAGCATTTTATGTACGGTTCATTGTTAACTACGGAACTTCCGTATGTATTATTTAGGGGGGTTAAGCTTTAGTCTATCTTACTTGGCTAATTCAAAGCTCTGAGAATTGGTTTCATCGTTCTTGAGATATTTTCTTTTAATATTAGAGTAGTCTTTTTTAATGCATTGCGAATAAAATGCGGAACTTGACAAATAATTTCTGGTTTCCAACTCGATGTAGCTATCTCTGTAATCTGTACCAATAAAGCAAATAAGCGATCAACCACTTGTATATTATCTGGGCATTATGCTGTACATTTGTGACGTAATCAATTGGTTAGAAACCTAAACACCCTCCGGTGACGTAGACCGAGGTCCAAATCATAGTTGGTGAGTATGTATATAGTAAGGAACTACTCCTCAAAGCGTTGTTTGTCTAATCGTACAGCTTTCTGTATTTCATTTGTCTTCGGAGATGATGTTCGAGCCTATTTTAAAAGACTTACGGCATATTGATTCGAGTCCACATCCTATACCAAAATATTTGGCCTATTTATCTCTTTCGTATTAACTTTACAAATTCACTAAGGAGTGAGTAAATTCAGTAAGGAGGACCCTTTGCCTCATATAATAACTCCGCACATTTTCACCATCTTTTGTATTGAATTGAAAATAATTCGTGAAATTCCACATAGGTTCTTTTCCTAGCAAACAAAGTACCAAACCTTTTTTAACGTGAGGAAAAATTTTAAGCTGACATTTTAGTACTACGGGGGCTAGAAAGGATATATCGGAGTCACCGACCTAGCATAAGACACGAACACTGGGAGCATGGTCAGTTTAGAGCCCTACCAATAACCTGCGCTGGTTCTACTCACGGACTTAGATCACCTCGCTGGATCCTGTTTAACCCTAGTCGGCTCGTCAAAATCTGAATACTTAAGGACAATGGTCCAGGGTTGCAGAAATTTGTATAAATTTCTATTAACTTAAAATTCTTACCAAACGTGGAACTTCGTTCCGTCATAGTAGTTTTGTTTTGATTCCTTATCACATAGGATATACGATTTATGTACCATTACATATTTATGATCAATTCTAGTGTTCACATATTTATGATGGCGCATTTATATGCCGCTTACGAACGTGAGATATTATTCTTGTCTTCCTGTAGATGGATAATAATGTGTTTTTCCTGATGTAAATATTATCGCCGATCTGGGCACAGTTAACATAATGATGTAGCTGACCGTAATAATGACTTTACAACTTCAATATTATACTCTCGATGACCAATTATTAACCTAAGCTACGATGGAATTGTTTGAATAGAATTCATAAAGTAGCGGTTTTTTCCGCACATGTTATAGATGGCGAAAATATTTACGCATATGCGACTTAAACTATTGTAAATGCAGAAAAATAAATCGGGAGATCATTCTTTTGTGTGCCTTGAATGTTGAACGTTACGTGCGTGAGTGATATAGATGAAATACTTACGACGCATTCGCCTCTGGTATGATATCATCCGCGACGACGTATATCATGGCGCCCGCTGCGAAGGCGAGCGCGTAAGGTAGGGCGGGCTTGGCCGCCGCCACCGCCACCGCTCCCAGCACGCCGAACACCGGCTCCACCATTCCTGACAGTTGGCCATACCTGCGCAACAAACATTCATTATCATTTATTTATAAAGTTTGAGCAACTTCAATTATAGCTTGATTGGGATAGACAGAAGTGCGAATCCATTGTCGCGAGGTACAGATTTTTTGATTTTTTAAGTTATGTGTTTATTAATACTTAATTATCACTCCTTTTAAAAGTGAAAAAAAAAACCTTTGTTAGATTATTTAGATTCCCTGGCAAATCTGTCATGGAATTTGCTGTTTTTTTTTATCATACAGGTAGATAAGCGTGCGTGGTTACGCATCGAGACTCTGTAACGGAGTTAAGACTTAATTCAATTCAATGGGCTAGAAGGTGCGGATCTAGTAGAGGGTCACTAGGGGGACACATTGAATATTCAAATTCCATATATCAAAATATGTAGTAATATGATTAATGATAGCTTGTTAAAATCCTTGTTAACACATTGTAAACCACTAAATTCAATATTGAAATACTTACGTTTAAAACGTAAATGAACGTATCATCGAATTATAATTAAGCTCTTGAGAAAATTTTAGACTCAAATATTTTCCTAAGCTGAATGACTTTTAATTTTATTTGTGTATTGTTAGAATGCTCTCAAAACGATGCAGATCTTGAAAATAGTCCCGTACACAGAATGCTGATCACAAAGTCAAGTATCAGTGTGTTGTTAATTTTCACGTATGCGGGTGGTGAGGTGGCGGGGTGAGGTGTGCGGTGCGATGCCGAAAGAGGCCGCTAACGAATTGTTTTGGTGAAAGTGCGGGCCGGTGCCGCGACCACATTCCGACGAACTGGTCGAGGAGCCGCCGCTGTGGGAAACGCCGCCAACGGGCCACCCCACACGACGACCAGGCTCTATGCAACTACCACGGATCTACACCAACTATCACATCTATTCGTATCTACCACCTAGCAGTACTGCATACACACCAGACACATTTTCAGCAACCATTTCAAAATCGTACACCAATTATGACATCACACCACAAAAACACAATTCAGTAGTACGAAATTAATGTTAATCGAAAAGAACTTTCAAAAGCTAGAGCATGTAAGTGCTGGCAAGCATGTTGTGTAACGCTGAGGCAAGCCGGGGCAGATAGGGGCAAATAAAGTGACAAGATTAATTTACGTTAGGCAACAATAAGGTAATGTAGTGAGCGCGAGGGCTAGGCGGAATACAAGGGAGAAACGGGTTTGGCAAAGTTAGCAAGGAGCGCGCGGCAGGGTCTGTGGGGCGGCGGGGGCGGAGGGGCAGGCGAGGGCGGCGAGGGCGGCGGCGGGTGCGCGAACGTGATGTTATGTTATCGCATGCATTATTCAGCGGGTGGCGAAAGCGGCAATTTGCGACAATATCCACTGATTCGCAGAATTGCCGACTGTTGAGCTGCCGACAAGGCATAAAACAAGGAGCTGCGTCACTCAATAACATGTTGAATTTTAATAAAAGTTTACACATTAAATATATGGACTCACTGCTTACACATCTTTCCCACGTATGTTGAAAGAAACCCCCGTAATGTACTATGTTCATAATATTGAAAACAAATGGTACTTTACATAACATATTTGGTTTTTTATGAATAGGTACATATACCTATTTTAAGAATTGGAAGTTTTGAGAGGTAAGACCGATTAATAGTGAACCCTAAGCCAAAGTAGCATACGAAATGAATTAGGCAATCCGAATGCAAGCTTGGTTTACTCATTTGTTTCTACCAAGTTACCAGCGCGAGCGCCCCTTCTCGTGGTTTTGTCTTAAAACTGCGACTTCCTTAACAAAGAGACCAAGTTTGAATAAGTCACCAAGAGGTTAAGTTTAGGAATTCAGATCGCATTTACACTAGGACTTTTTTTTCTCGAGGGGAAAGCTATTTATGGCTCTACTTCCCGCCAGCCCTGGGGGAGGGGGGCAGGAAGTGTGTGTATATCGGGGTCACCGGCCTTCCAGCCCGGCGCGCGGTGGCGTTATGTCCGCACAAATGTTAGTGCCGGGCTGGGTCTCTAACCTACACCGGCATACCGACCAAAACCCACCGGTGGCCATTTCCGTGCCAAGTGGGGCAACCACGGTACGTGGGCGAGAAGCGCCCACAATAGTGCCGCAGCCGCCCGGTGCGCCTCCGAGACGAAAACGTCTCGGCCGCCTCGGAACTTTTAGGGGCGCAGTTGCACCCACTAAGTCGATTCGGGCGCCTCTATTATAGGCGCCCGCGACGGACACAGGCCACCGTGCCGCCGCCTCTCTCGGGGTTACGTTCTGGGTGGACGCTGTGCCCCCGCAGCGCGTCCAGCGACCCCAAGGGTCCCAATGAGTCGCCTTTTACGACAGGATTTACACTAGGACTGACTACCCATAGCGGCGTACCCGCCCAATTCAAAAGAATTTACATATTACAGGAAGCCAAACAAATGTTACTACCTTTTATGTTTTTTATGGCCGATAACTACAATATTACAAACCATAATTGTGTTTTGTGCATTCAAAGGTGACGGAAATCGATTTTCATCCCATTGAGTCAAGACCTTTGCGGTTTACCGAATGTTAATTTAGATCAGTTTTATTCAGATCGTCAATATCGACGAATAATTGTTAGACGAACTGGTTGAAAATGTCTTCATACTATACAAACTATTGCCTGATTCAAATCTATCAATAGAAAAAGCTATAAGAAGTCTACGAGTACTTAATGAAAACTTCTTTCTTTCAGCTCGTATATATCTAGATAGCAATCGCCTATACGGTGTTTGAGGCATATCAGGATTGGCCTATATATGTAATGTTTCTATCTTGTTTTGCCCATAACAATAGGGATGTTGACATAAATAGCGAATGTATGAAAAGTTATTTTTTTGCCATAGCAGGGAATATAAGAATGCTGAAAATCATATTTTGTAAATGTAAATATGAGTAATAAATTAATTAAAAATAATTAAAAATGTTTAAAATAATTCCAAATATCACGTGACTGCAAACGCCAATCGGAGCGCTTTACGTCACAATGTATGAAGAATCACAGACAAGTTGTCTAACCTAGGGGTGTCCACTGTCCACTTTGAAAAAACATCGATGTTTTTTTCGATTCGATAAATCGGAACTTTACACTTTTTACAAGTACTTTTACAAGCTTTTAATTAAACTTGCAATGTATGTATGTATGTTTGTTTGGATGAAATTTTGCAACTTAATTTTGAAGCAGCAGATATTTTTAACCGATTTGTGTCGTGGGTATAAGAAACTACGAGAGACTTTTCGGTCTCCCAAACACCCCGACCCGAATCAAATATTTTCGAATCACACAAACATTTTTCTCGTGCGGGGATAGAACCCGCGGCCTCTCGTTTCGCAAGCTGGTGTCTAGCCAACTGCGCCACGGGGCTGAAATTCCTATAATTTTGTACTTACTTATTGATAAAAAATACTATTATATTTTAAGATTTTTATTCTAAATTTTCCAAAAACGATTTGATACGAGTAAGTACCGATACTTGCCGACCGATACCGAGTAAGTATAGATACTTGACGACCGATACGGTATTTAGTAGAAGTATCGATACCTTAATGGTATTGTTTCATCCCTAGTTTAACAGCAGTTTGTTGTATTTAATACACTGTTACGTCATCAAGACCAGGTGACAGCTTGGAGCGTTTAGGCGCGAAATTTAAACACTAAACTAATTAAAGTCGTTTTTTTATTTAAAATTGATGAATAAAAAATTTAAGTATATTTTTTCGTAATATTTACGTTCTTATCTATAAAATGAAAACAGTTCCAAATTTTTGTCAACATCCCTATTTAGGGAGTACAATATCTTATAGGATGAACTCAACACCATGTTGAATAATATGAAGGGTTACAAAAGGGTATCATAATACAGACGTTGTGGTATCTGAGAGGAATATCCATGTTTATTCTTTCTGAATAATTTAGAAGTACATACATACATAAACTCACGCCTGTATTCCCTGAAAGGGTAGGCAGAGGTGCATTTCTGCACCCACATTTCGCCAGGTTTTGTATCAGTCCCACGTAATAGGGGGCGAGCCTATTGCCGTTTTTTGGGCACAATTCCAGACTCCGTGCTGCTACTGAGAATTTCCTAATGGAAAAACCCAATAACACTTTGCCCGACCCGGGAATCGAACCCAGGACCTCTAGATCGCACGGCACATACTTGTGCCGCGAGACCACGAGGCAGTCGAGAGAGTAATTTAGAAGTAATAATGATAATGTTAATTTATAGCCTGACGGGTGTTCTGACATTTAAGATTCTCCTGTGATGATGATCAACAACCTTTCTCACGTCCTCTTCTGGACATAGGCCTCTCCTATGGCACACCACTGGGCTCGATATCTGGCCCTCCTCATCCAACCGCTGCCAGCCACCTTGCGTATATGACAATATACTCTACGTAGCCAAAGGGCATCCTACACAACGTCTCCAGTTATTGTGCCCTACAAAATAATTATGCCGCCAATTTCTAGCGAATAGCATGAGAACTTACCCAAGCCTTTTCTTAATTGAATAATTTCATGATAATTCTGATTTTGATTAGCAAGGGGGAAGAAATAGGTCATGGAAATTACAAAGCGAGACAAGTAGGTCAGGTGGGGACTGTAAGAAATGGTTTTATTCTCACATTCCGTGGGTTTTATTATGTCACAATTAAGAAAGTATATTTATTTGTTAAAAATAAAAAGGGTTGGTGAAGGTATTATAACAATAGCCCAATGTAATTAGAAGTTTCCTTAGCACAAATGATTGTATGCTGTAAAGTGGTCGGTATGACAAAAAATATTAGAATCAAAACTATTATTTTTTTAGATCAGTTTTAGACTAGTAAATGTATTGTGGGGGTTTTAAAACGAGCGCTATTGCTATTACTGATAGCGATTTTATAATTATTTATTCTGAAATCCTACGAGCTTTTCGCGAAAAACTAAATTTGCAAGTTATCATCACAAATACTTCCATTATTTATCTAATCGTTTAAAGCCGCAGATAAAAATAGAATCAGCACTTTAGACAGGTCACTTGGTTGGAACAGTGACTGCTGAATTTCAGCGTGGGAATGAGAATGAAATTGGCAAATGGAACTCGTTAATGGGAAACAGAACTCAAAATGAGAATTGATTATTTTTACTAGCCTTTTCCTTTGGTGACGTTACAAATTTTCTATACTTGGTCAACAATTACTTTCATTATTGGGAATTGGACTGTTACAACGTACAACAGTTACAACGTCACATTAAAGTTAATTTGCAGCTTGTTTACTCCAGCCTCAGAATTAGGACTTTCTATAAATAATAAAGTTTCTTGCTTTATCTCTCTTAATGAAGCGCCTGGTGTAGCAGCGCCATCAAGGATAATTTTGGTTATGTAGAGTTTAGTTTGTAAAGACGATTTGTAGTCGAATGCAATATATTACTAGGGTTTTTTTTTTTATCTAAGGTCCTCCAACGAGTAATCTGATGGTTAAAACATGAAATATTAATGATTTGTCACACTTGTGATGTGTTTGCATGCATTACTATAAACTTTACTATCTGGGGGCACTGCAGTGACCCCGCCAGGTCGAGCAAAAAAGTGGCACGGCCGTACTATACTTTTCTCGAAGCATCTCAGGCCATTTTCGACACTCTTTAACTTGGTTGTGGATAAACCAAGAAACCTGAAATTTTAGTCACCAAGCAAGCATAGTATAAACTCTGTATATTTCAAATTCATTCAATTTGAACCAGTAGGTTAGGAATTATAACTAGTCAAACTTCGCAATTTTATCACTCACTGACCGATCATCAAAACTCTAAGGCACTTCTAGCCGACATAGAAGCTTCAAATTTGGAACACAATTAGTTTTTAGGGTATAAGGTTAAGGAAAAATTAAAATATCTTGCAATTTAGGTCTAGTTTTCTAAATACACAAACTGCATAAATAACTTTGTAATCCCATATGAATATATAGGATTACAAAGTTACATTTGCAGCGAATGAATCAATGTACCTGTATGTGTATAAGATAATGGAATAATAGGTGTAGATAGATAAGTAGGGATGGTATTGAGGCTTAGGCGTGCGGTCGAGAATCCCGGCGGTCGCGGGTTCAAACTCTAGGTACACTCATCTGACTTTTCGAAGTTACGGGTGTATATGCAATGAATTATCACATACTTTAACGGTGAAGGAAAACATCGTGAGGAAACCTTCATATAGGGTCTTGACCCTTGAAATTACTTGTAATGTATTCATTTAAAAAAAAAGGAAACTTTGAATGCAGCAGTTAGTGCCGTAAATTAGTTCAAGTTATACCTCTGTTAAGCTTGATGTTGTAATTTTTTGTTAGGTACATTGACAGTATCAATTTATAGTGAAAGAGACATAACAATTTTACAAAAGGATTAATTTTAACTGATGTTTGACGTGTGCGGCCCTAAATATGTCTAAGTAACGCAAAATTATAATTATTTTAAAATAAAAAACACGACGCGGCTGCTCTCGTCTAGTATGTAGAAGAGGAAGACTACCTACCTACAAAAGTAAGCAAAGGTCATAAGACAGAGAGTGGGCTTTAAGAAAATCCGTTTTAGTACCTACTCAAGAAGTAGAAGGTACCGAAAAGGAAAAAAGTAGGACTAACTACAAAAAGAAATGAGATCCCATAAAAAACAAAACTTGTAAAAAACCCCAAGTCTCGCAACTCAGTTCTTCTACGGTAAAAAGTTGTGAGATCCATGATCACATGGATCTTGGTATCAACCAAGTCGAAGAATTTATTCAGTCCCCGTTTAGGGGACCTTCTGTCTTAAGTTATTATGCACTTACCTTACCAGACAACATATTATAGTGACCATATCAATATTAAAAATATTTTATGTTTTAAATAAAATAGTTTAGCTTGGCACCATCACACTAAAAGTGAGATACATCGTGTTTTCACGCGATTGCCAAATCTAATTCTTTTACTGAATAAATTCTTGGACTGAATAAATTAATCAACTTGGTATCACATGGATCTCGCAACTTTTTACGGTAGAAGAACTGAGTTGCGAGACTTGGGGTTTTTTACAAGTTTTGTTTTTTATGGGATAAGCTTTTCGCACTAACAAATATTTTTGTTCAATTATATCAATCAAAATTTTTGCCTTGTATTCTTTAATGAAGGTCGCGGGTCGTGCTGGATGCAGGCTGCCTCCAACAGGTCACTATGGAAGTCATTGGGGGAGGCCTATGTTCAGCAGTGGACTTCCTTAGGCTGATAATGATGAAAATGATGATGATTCTTTAATGCATTTGTTTACATACATACATAAACTCACGCCTGTATTCCCCGAAGAGGTCGGCAGAGGTGCATTTCTGCACCCACATTTCGCCAAGTATGTATCAGTCCCACGTAATAGGGGGCGAGCCTATTGCCGTTTTTCGGGCACATTTCCAGACTCCGTGCTGTTACCGAGAATTTCCTAATGGAAAAACCCAATAACACTTTGCCCGACCCGGGAATCGAACCCAGGACCTCTAGATCGCACGGCACATACTTGTACCGCGAGACCACGAGGCAGTCAATGCATTTGTTTAAGATAATTATAATGTTATTCATCTGTTAGCCATTTCTACACTAACTTCCCAAACTAAAGTTATATGTAATTTAATTTAAGCCTGTAGGGGGCTGCTGTAGACCGTGATGGTTAGGGCTTTCTTAGAGAGGTGTACTATCAGGAGTGGACGGCGTTAACGCTGAGTGCTGCATGTTGCACATAGGTACTTAGTCAAAGGTTGTTTATTTGTTTGATCAGTAATACTCGTTATGGTGCTTTGGATCCATTTGTTTATATTAAGACTATGGATAGATAGATGGACTATTGGTTAGGTGAATTGATAAGTTTCTGAAAGATTGATCAATGCAAAAATTAAGGATTTTGAGAGCGTATTACTAATTTTTTGTCATGATTAGTCTTTCAGACAAATGGTGTCAGTGTTGTGAACAAAATATGTGGGTAAAGTGGACTAACAAGTTAAAAATATAACATTATTATACGTTGGTTCACTATAATATTGATCCAGGATACTAGTAGGATACTAGTATACCAGGATACTAGTATCTATGTAATAGTTTATGTGAGCTTTAAATAGAGTTAATGAAATGAAGTATAGGCGCCAATTAAGCTGGGAAGACAGTTCGATAAGTAACACAAAACCAAATATCAGCTGAACGGTTAAAAAACGTTGGACAAGATTAGGCGCAGCAATAACGCAATACGCGCACAACAAACCGGCCTCGATTGCGCAGAACAGCGCCATCAAGGCTGGCAGCGCCTTCCGGGACGACTTCTTCGGGGCCCACGCGACGGCGGCGGCGGCGGCGGCCGGCGGCAGTGGCGGACACTGCGGTCGTAGCGTTGCTCTCTCGATTTAATTATTTAACTGTGAAGGCCGATCGCCCGGGGCGGGCAGCGGGCGGTACGCTGCGACTGGTCGGACGGGTGCGGTCCGGAAGAACGGGCAGACAGCGCGCCGCCGCCCGTGCGCCGCTCACACCACCAGACTCCACGGCACCGCAGCGACACATCGCACACCGTGCACACGCAACGCTAAAATTTCGAAATAGACGACTTTCTCGGGTCCAGTAAGCGATGGCCATCTAACCAAATAGATACCGCCTGTCGCGTCGAGAACGGCGTGTTGTTACACGGCCACGCGCTCTCCACCAGCCTCGCCGCGCCGCGGCCGCGCTGGACCGCTACCAACTCGCAACCCCGTCCACCACTTCACTCTATCGTCTTTCTTCAATATATACTATTGTTTCAAAATTGCGAACACAATTCACGTATAAATTGGGCCTTACATTGCCTTAAATTACCTTGTGGGCATGGGTATTAATTTTCTGGATGTTTAGAATTAATTTAGTTTTCAAACGCACAAATGTCATACAGTAACTACTGACCAATTATAGGTAATTTAATTGAATAGGTTATCTAACGAATGAGCCACCTAATATGGTGCGTACATAAGTATGATGTGTGTACGTCACTGTGAGTCATGTGCGCATGCGGTGAGAAACGTTGAGTAGACGCATTGTCTACAACAATGGATTACCACACTACTTGATCTGATTATATCATAGAGTGGAGCAAAAAACTTATGTGGACGGACTCACTTTGCAAATGTGACACATGTACATATAACCGATAGTCAAATGGCATTAATATAATTATTCATACGTATAGCTCTATGAAATAACAAAAACAAAAGTTCAATAGCACAAAGTCCATATGTTAAGACGTACAAGATTGAAAAATGTTGCCAATATCCCGAATGTTAAAGACTCGTGAGACGTGCGAGGTAACTTCTTGCCGGAGCTGCATTCCTCGCTCCTTACATTCCATACCTATTACGCGTTGTCTTGGACATTTGCTATTTACCACAATCATATTTATTTATAAGACAATCGATTTAGAAGCCGTTTTAAATTACAATAATTATGCATGTATGTGGGTTTTACGCTCGTACCCGCGAGTTCAGTACACTGCAACTGATCAGAAAAAGATGAAACAATCTCAATGAGGTATTTTTGCAAACTTTAGTCTAATAGTGCTGACGCTAAGCTAACATTGAATACTTAGATAACCCTGTTGTTGACACAAGAGGGATTTGTTGCAAAATTCATTTCGTAATATTAATCAAAATAAATTTCAACTATTTTATTTTTGTATCGTTCAGATATTATAAATGCACGTTTAAAACTTATAACAAAAATTATCAAGAGCTACGTTTAGACGCCAAAATGAAGAATATATTATAAGGAGCAATATATAAATGCTACTTCAAACCGGAATACCTTCACCTTATGGTATTCAGGAATATTTCTATTTTGTTTTAGAAGCTTAAGCGTGTAAAAGTTACACATATTTAGTCAGCAATATACATACATAGTTAATTCACAAAATAAATAAAATAATTAAACAGTAATATTTGCCTTACTAATGTTGCCTTTACCGGAGCAAGTGAACATACATATCCAGTCTTCAAAAAAACGGTAAATTTATCGTAACCCTTCGGTTCTATGAAATGTGTCGTTAAGCTCTAATGAAAACTGTATCACGTGAGTATACGAGTATGTAGATCTGAGAATAAAAATGTAGTGGGTGCAAAAGCGGCGGCCGATGGGGTCGTCGTTCGGCGGACATTCCCCCGATCTCCCGCGCGGGCCAGGATTCCCACTTGAGCGCATTCTTGCCCCCTTTCCCATAAAAAGAATTAAGAATCAAGAGCTTTCAAAAAATAAAAGTGACAACGTAGCCTTTGAGTAGTATCTTTATAACAAACATATTTCATAAACTAGACTTATTATATGGACTTCCCTTTCAATTCATTTAAAATAGATATTATACTACAATTGCGATCTTATTCGAAATGCTATCTAGTGCAAAAGATTTCTGATCACCAGAAGTATATAAATGTTTTTTTTTTATTTATTATTTGCATATTGTAACGACAAACTACCTACTTGTGCCTACAAAAATCGGCGCCAACAATCAACCTAAGTACAAAAACGCTTATGTATGGATTTTATTTAATATCACCTTCAAAATATGACAGTGATTCTGGAGAAAAATAACAAAAGTGTAACGTGAAGCCGTCATGACAGTATAAAGGCACATCCATAAAGAGTTGACGCGTACGTGATTTTCGTAGTTCCCGTGCGACGCGGGCGCAGCGCACCGCCTAGCCGGCGCCAGCGCAGCGGTTCCCAGAACACAACGGAATGCGACTATTTACAACTTTTACCTATTTGGTAACGTTTACAATGCGTGCACGTACTATAATACGCTACGCAGATGTAACCTTTTACTCTCACAATATAATGCACGCGCCTCGACAGACTAAATTTATTTTAATAAATTTTAAACGTTATGAATATGTTATCGTCATCATCATCATCAGTCCATATACGTCCCACTGCTGGACACGGGCCTCTTCTGCAACCGAGAGGGTTTATACCGTAGTCCACCACGCTATTAAAATTTACTTATTTTATTCGAACATTTGATATCTATTTATGATGTTGGGATACGTAGGTAATTTTAATAAATAGCACACTATTTTATAGATGTCACGGGAGATTTTTACATATGAATAATAATAAATATATAGCGAGAAGATTTTTCATGTGTATAAGGGTATCAGAGTGTACGTGGCGAGTAGTTCCGACCGACAAGTCGCTAAATGAATTAGCCTGAACAGGAATGGGGTCGGCCAGTCTGGCTACGTTGGCATCCGGCCTAACGACGATTGCGGGCGCATTCTCTAGCAGCGCGAGCCACAATCTAACAGTAGTAAAGAAAAAATACAGTAGCACAGTCTTCGCTAATTCCGCTTACTAACACTTTTACCACGTCGCTCTAATTGAAATTGTATGGAAAAAACATTTAAATCAACCGCATTTATGTTTTTAAAGGATTGAGTATAACTAATAATGAGCATATTTTATAAATATGATTAAGAGTCATTCAAACTTAAAACGTTGAAATTATTTAACTCCGAAAAAAATATTTCACACTTGCATGTTTGAATACTTATGTTTCGTAAATACAAGTTAAATATACCTAATTCGGATCTTTGGTATGCATCTCACTAAAGGAACATCGTGCGCTGAATTATTATTTTACTATGACCGAGACATAAAGTAGTCGAAATTATGAAGATTCTGTCGATTTTTTAGACTAAATACTTATGTAAAATACTTAAAATATCATTGAGGACAAATAGTAGGTACTACCTGTAAAGATATCCTTCCTTGATTCTGTAAATGTATTTATTAAAGCATTTCAAACGGCATAAATAGTCCATTACAACCTAGAAAATACATATACAGGCGACTAAATAAATATAGAACTGAGTATTACAACTTACCAAAATGATCTCCACACTGAGAAGCCGGCGGCCTGCAGAGGTAAACTAACAGCCAGACCTTCTGGGAAGTTCTGAATGCCGATACCTATTGCCAAGTTCCTGTAAAGAACAAATTATATTGGTTTTTATATGATTTTACTACTCTTTTATTATTCCTTTACAATGTGTAACTACATATATTTTTTAATCAGAATGATTTTTTTTAATAAGTTATGCATACAGAGGAAAGTCCATAAACATATGTATATGGACATCGAATCAGATGATATAATCATATTATTGTCATTTTGTTGTACAATAAGACTGTGAATTAAACTGTGACTTGATGTGCGCAAATATGTACGTTGCTAATTTGTAAGTAATTAATGTACATACATTGCAACAAATAAAAGCAATAACGGATATATCGTAGCAGTGACACATTCCTCGAGAAGTCAGACCTCGTCCGCCGTCCCCCAGCCCGCTCCTCCACTCCGTCGCCCCTGTAGCGCGCATCCCCTCCGCCCCGCGCGCACTGCACCTGCGACCCTCACCGTTGCTCGCTCTAGGAATGCGAATAACTGTACACCGTACAGCCTCCATCACCGTTAAACTCAACCGTTCCTACGATGCAACATAAACTTACCGCTCGTAACATATTGTGCAATACCGTAACAACGTACAATTTGTAGATTTTGATCACCCATACCACGGTCTCGCGTCTCAAATATTTTTAGCATGTATTCGTAGAAAATGTTGCGATCGAGCACTATCACAACAAAATCCATGAAATAAAAAATATTTAAGAAATATAAATAAATAAATAAGACAAAGTAGTATAACTATTACTTTGGGAGTATGGAGTTGATGTTATTACTTGATGAAAATTTCAATTATGCAGAATATAACAGATTAAATTAATAACAGATGTATTTGTGATGATATGGTTGCCGTGGAGTCGCAGGCAACTTCATTAAATTTCCCAAGTCCCGAGCAGTGGAGATACCTTTGAACGTGAATTTAACGGGATTTAGAAGCGCAATGACAACTAAAAGTACTAATAGCGACGTAAACGGAAGCGTCGTCGGGAATTTCTGTTAAAATGGTTAACTTAATAAACATGTACGTCGGCGCGAGGGCTTTGAGCTCGGTGAAAGCTGGCCGGTGCGAGCGGCGCATGCGCTGACAAACCGTTGCCGATCAATTGAGTTGAAACTTCCATTATGCACAACCACTGTAGGTATTTGACCGGTTTTTATTAAACGATGCTTTTCCCACACAGGAAATTGTAGAACTTATTTTATTTATTTTCTCTTTCGCTGTACGCATTTTACCCATTAAAACAAGAGACACGAGATTTGTGAAATAATTACATCTACTTACAAGGAGACGGCAAGGGTGTGGGGTCCTCAAATGAAACGGAGGTTCCGCGTGTAGTTAGCACTCAGTGAGTGTATTCATATACTCAAACCCTAGAGCGCACTACTTAGCCATTGCCGAGAAAAAATATATAATACTGTGGTCGGATTCTAACGTCCCCTTGCCACAGGGCATACGCATCTACAAATATGGAGCTTCTCAATTTATAGTGATCCTTGGGGGATTAGCGCGCTCTGCGAGGATTGTACGTTCTCACCGCAAATAGCCCCAAGAAGGGCGGCGATACGGGTGTCCTATGTCAGTCGAGGGCGCCCACAAGCTAAGGGACACTCTGAAGCAGCCCGCACAGTACTTTTTTGGACGCGCATTGGACGGCTGTGGAATTATTGTTGGCGAATCAAGTCCACACCATAGTATCCCTTCTTCACGCAAAGAACTGCTTCTTTCTTTTTTTTTTTTCTTTCTTTCTTCCCTATTTATGGGATTTGCTGAAAGACTGATTTACGTAAAAATCAAATAATCTAGCGTCTAATCTGTCTCTATCTCTGTCAGCAATGTCTCGAGTGCAGTGCGGTTCATCAAAAGAGTAAATTCTATCAGCTATTTAATTATTATCTTTCCAGAAGTAAGTGTTGAAATCGAATGCACAAACTCGACGTGCATTAAAACTCATGCGAATATACATATGTACATACCTGTATGTTATATATTTCAGTACGATATTCTGTTCTCCGTTTCGCCGGGGTAGAGAATCTTACTTAAGCAAGTTTTGCATCGTACCAAGTGTGGTGTCAATGGACTGTAACCTGCGCAAACCCTTAAACTCTAATTAAATAGTATATTTTTAATATGGAAGGTATCCTTAAACTCATAGGAAAATATTAAAGAAAATCATTTTTTCAACGTGAAGCCCAGCAAACTGTAGAAGAGCAGCGCGTGGCCTACTGCTTAAACTCTCTAAACTGTAATTGCCACTGTCAGGATCAGTCATATGTCGGTTTATTATAGTTGAATTATTGCAGGTAATATTTTTTGCATTAAGTCCATCTGTACCCATTTTATAGATACTCAAAAAAGTATATATTAATAACAACAAATTGTGTAAAATAGATTCTCTGTGTCACATTTCTCCTTTTATTTTCTGTGTTATTTATTTGGGTTAAGGACGAGTTCACAAAGTTTAGAAAGTAACGAATATCTGTGATTAGTACGCGCGGCCTGTGTATGCTGCCAACGATCCTGACTCACAGAGATTCAAATGTGATCTGGATAGATTTATCAGTATTATGATCCCATGTATACTTGCAAATCATATTTAAATTGATTACTTTTATCAACTACTCAAATAGGCGCATACATCGCCAATAACACTGTAATTATAACAGTTGTTTATTATCATAAAATATTACACAAATAATTAAGAACAATAATAGGAAAATATAATTATGGTAAACATTTCGGAAGAGTCACTACGTTTCTACTTTCGTCTCTTAAGCTTGATGCTTTTTATATTTTAGTTAGTAGTATCTTCTGTGCTTGATATGTTAACATAGGTAGATACTGTGTTTAAACGATAGATAACAAAAAATTTACTGAAATTAAAAGATTATATTTTAGTCCTAAATGATAGGACTTTTAAATTTAGTTTTCAATGTAACTATAAAATTATTGAATTCAACTAACTAAAATTATTGCGTTTGATACATAATCCCTGGAAAACGAATAATATCCTTTGTTTTAGGTATAAAAGCTCGTTAATATCTCTCCCCATGGAAATTAATAAAGAGGAGTGGTAGAATAAGCAAACATATCGATTAAAATCTATCAATGGGCATCACGCGCATTAGGTGTACCCAGTAGAAAATATTTCAGGACTTGTAAAACCCCAGTTTGCTGATGCAGCCACCCGAGGCACCTAGAATTTCCATTTGTGATATGTCATTTTTGTGATGACCAGAGCCCCTTCACTTTCTAAGGAACACGTGTTGTCTGCTATTCCTTTTAAATCAAAGAGAATGTCCCGACCCACAGAAATATCCAAGACTAACTTTCGGCCTGGTAATAATAATAATCGTGATCGCTGGGTGTGCGGGTTACCGAGAACTATCCCAACACGGGACGTATCCACGTAGAGCGAATGGCGTCGTGGGAAGCGCAGATGCTTATTCCAGCGGAGCGTCCAAGAAAGAGTCAAATTGAGATTATTAGAGAGCGTGAGCTCTTCGTAAAGGAATCCACTTAGTCACGAGGATAGAGCGCTGATCGAATACGATGACGTTAGTCGATATACCGACGTAGTCTATTAGTTATCGATTCAGTTAGGCTAGTAAAAAGCCAGAAACACCTTCAAAGCTCGCCGTAGCTAAGGAGTAAAACATAACGTAAGTAGGTACCCACGCACTTACGTCGCGTTCTGTGGTCGGCTGTTGAGCATCCGGTTATAAACAACTAGCATAATTGTATCAACTAATTAGAGAATAACGTAGTCATTCTGTTCAGTCTACTATCAGGAATCAGTGGGATCAATCTGCCGTGACAATTGATTGAGCGTACCACTTACACTGGCTCACTCACTCGTCTGTGGACCTCAAAGTAGAAATGCTCCACAACAGATAGAATATGCTACAGACATAGGGAAAATAATTCTACATCTACAGAAGTAATTCTACATCTCCTAAATTTAACTATCATAATATCGTGAAGTAAGTCTATCGTATCTTTAAATAAATTTAATTAAAATATATTACGCTACTTATGAAAGCATAACATATTATTAATACGTTGTATTATAGTAGTTTTAGCATGGTATATTCGATTTCAAATAAAGATGTATGTTTGTTGTCCTTAAAATAGGACCACGGAATTAAGTAGGATGTGACTTCGTTCATATTTGGGTCACAGCTGTGCATTGTACTCCAGCTCTCAAACCAGATCGTAATGTCCGGTTCCCATAATGTGGTTCTTTTTGAAAACATCTTAACGGTACGTTTAAACTAAATCGAAAAATGAAATTAGCTATGCACGGCCACAAAAGATCGCAATTGCTAAATAGTCCAGACAAGAATGTACTCGACTCATACAGTAAAAGAAGAAAAAACCCTATTACGCTCCATCGCCTTAACTGTTACTGTAACTTGGAAACTGCTACGCAAAACTTATTATGTCAACCGATACTTATAGAAATTTTATAAGTGAACGGAGTTACTTTGACTCCGGATACATCCGAATTCCAATTACATCACAGACGAGTCCATTTCACTTTCCGACCTACCCGGAAGTGAATTCCTAAGCACGAGCATACGGCGCGGCCGAATTTTCCAAGTTGCAAACGACAATGGACTCTGTGCACGGCACTCGTAAAGTGACTCGACGGTGCTCGACTCGAGCGACTAAGATACATTCTGAGCCATGCAAGAAACGGCGAAGCGGATGTGAGCGGCTCCGAGCGACGATCAAAAAGTGACTTAATTTTTAAGCGATAAAGTGTAAATTGTGTTTATTGGTGGAAGAGACAGTCGCGAAAGTAGTGGCAACTTTCACGGCACGATGGGGGTGCAAGAGGCGGCCGCGCGGGGCCCAGCCGACGGCCCATTGACGACACCGTGACCTACATACCGCGGCTCCATTCATACCGCGCCGTGGCGGAGTGACGGCGCGGAGCGCACGCCGCGCGCAGGACTCTACGCCCGTACATTCGCTGCTCACATTGTCATACTGGAATTTCCATCGAGCACTTGCACAACCTCATGTCAACGGCTGTCGTAATCAGACCTACGCGCTATGGGCCGAGGTCGCACCACCATCACTACACTTGTTCAATTAGAGCCTTCAATATCATGCGCAATCAACCAAATAGATTTCTCTCCACATCCCATCCTTACAGGTGGGTACGTGATTTCCTAAATATTACGTTAATCTTTGGACTTTGTGTTGTTTTGAATCGAAAGTGAATCAATCAAATTCTTTGGATACTGGAGAGGAAATATGGAAATTACATTATTTATTATAAAATATCTCACCAAATAATAACCATTGCTGCCAATGATGAAGGTTATTTTAAGTCTTGGAGTTTTGTTGATATGACTAATGAAATCAAACTTCGAAATGTTTAACAAAACTATGATGTGGTTAAACCAAGCAAACTTTTCGTCGTGTATTCATAAACGATTGCCAGTGTAAACAACCTATTAATGGCATATTATTCTGCTTATTAGTGAATAGAATAAAGACGCTACGTATCAAAAAATAAATAATAAATTCAGGATTCAAGTAGCCCATGGCGAACAACTGCACGGTTAATATGTACATTGTAGGTACAATTACAAAGAATATATTAGCAAGACAAATAAAAGGGCAACATTCCATCACTATCACTCTATTCCATCGATCTCATCGCATATTAGTTGTTTAAGGACGTTCAGAAGGCAATCGTCTAAACAGTTTCGGTTTGCCCGTATTATTAATTAATTCTATGTCTTACGTGTATGCAAAATAGACCGTTGTAATCACAGACATGAGAGACAATATTGGTTTTATTACTCATGAAAGGATGTCATCGACATTCTGCCAGCTATGAACAGAGTCGTTTGATTGCAAACTTATCGCATGTACAAAGGTAACATTGTTCGATAGACATCATTGTGCAACTTTACTAAATCAAATGGTAATAAAAAAGTAAAAGTCGACAAAGGCCAAATCTAGCTATAGCTGTAGATACCTACAAGTTGTAATGCCCTACTTCTGCTGTCGGCAATGCGCTTCGGAATTGAAAAATGCGATGTTCCACTCGGCCTTGGCATGTGGCAATGTAGACGTCTGCGTCTAGCTGACACTTGCACCAAACATGTGCTGGTAGATGAATTGCCAATATGCGGTGGTTGCGCTAGCTATCGCAGACGGAGTTGGCAGGGGGGGGGCAGCGAGTGGTGCGGGGGGACGGGAGGGGGGTCGACAGGGGCGCCGGCTGCCAGACAGCGGGGCTCCGCATGGGAGGCTAACAGCAGCCTCTTGCATCGCTCACTGCTCACCGTCGCGACAGCTTCATGTGAAGGCTGCTCCACTTTGATTAAAATTGCATATTAAGCAACTTTTACAAGACAGTTCGGTTACGATCGGTCAATATGTATGAATATGAGGTTGTTTTTCGTTAACTCTTTGAACAGACCCTTATACCTTAAATATTAATGAATTGCCAATTACAATTAAATGTTTTTTTCTGAAAATACCGATTACAAATTTAAACGCTTCACTACCACTGACATACGAGGTGTACGTCGTGACGTATTTGACGTACCGTACTATAAACGGTATGTAATATAAAAATTTGACGAAAATGTATAACTAAATATAGTTCAATAAAATGCATAAACATTCAAAGCACTCAATTACAATATAAATTTTCCGGGCATCATTAAAATCCATAATAGATTATTTGGTACTTCTACGTCAACGGTAAAAACGGTAAAGTATTTTCCATAAATGGAATAAACCAAACGAATTTTTAAATTATTTTCATATGGTTCGTATATCCATGGAAGAAATCCCACGATTACAGTATTTTATTTTCATCATTATACTTTTATGACTCACAAAATAACAATGCTTGAAATATCAAATATGTAGAGATTATGTTAGATCTATAAATACACAATATCATCCCACTTAAAATACATTAAGTGTATTGCAGTTCTCGTGCATGACAAATGTCACAAATAAAAAATTCACAACACTGCTTCATTTGTTACATTTCTATGGTTGTGTCTTCTATCTTACGCATCAAAATGTCGAGTATACTAATAACTAAATTGCATAAAACACCAAGAAAATATTAAATTTCTTACAAAATATATGTATATACTTATATCAATTATTCATTTTACTCATAATTTAAAGTTCACCAATTTACTAAGCTCAAAATTAAATAGGTTGGAACCGTAACTCCGTACAAAACTATCTACACGCGAAACTTATCACAGAAGTTAGGGCCACAGTTGTCGCACCAGTTCCAGAATATGGTGCCAGATCAAATTCTTCTCATACATAGTTATTCTGACTAGATAAAAAATATTTAAAAACAAATGTATTAACATAACAAGCATCAAACAAACAATAACTACCAACTTAGCTCTCTATTATTGCCAGTTGCGTAAAAGTTATCCACTTAAATAAGCATTTCCTTGGAATGTATGAGAAAAATGATCGGAATGTAATATCTATTAAATGAGAGAGCAATTAATAATCAACATTCGAAAGCGTAAAAGGTGTCACGAATACCGACGAATTCCTTCGAGTGGCGCGCGTTTGATTGCACCGATTATTATCGACAGCGAGCAGCGGGCGGCGGCAGGGGCCAGGACATTAAGCAACTCCATCGCACCACGGCCGAGGAACATTAATATACAACAACAAATTGCCATACGAATATTTACAACGCGTGCATATCACTAACTGTAAATACACATCATTAAAATGACCGATCCGACGATCGATGCCCAAGAATCCAGTGAATGTTAATTATATGTTGGAATTTATTGAAATTAAATTCATTCTTGTCGAGGTATTTACTAAAAGAGAGGTTGTGGTGTTTCGCTGGAGAAGTGGGAGCCTCCCACGGACCGGTTCAGGTAAGTGGTCCATCAAGCTCGTAGCTCTTTCCCAGTCGGCGGGTTGCTAGCAGCCGCCGTCGCTCAATTGTCGGCTGTCTAACTTACCTATCTAAACGCCATTCACTACACAGATGTTCTTATATTGAAAGGATGCTTTACCTATATTTTATTATAGCTAAAATATAATTTAATATTGTAATTTAATATTGTAATTTTACAGTATTACGGCCAACATTTACATACGAATAGTTCTGAACCCACACAAAGTAAAACATTTGTCTCGGTACGGAGATCAAACTCGCGGTCTCTCTTTTTAATGCTCGTGCCCAAACAACAGTGCTATTAATTGAATTGGCTGTCAATTGAAAATAAAGAACCTTAATGAGAGTTATGTCTATTGAATTGAGTGATGTATTGAAATTATGTCAATTATATGATGATGAAACGATTCGTATCGTTTTATCGATGAATATGAAACTTTTTGATATGATTTTTTTCAGTGCGAAATTTTAAAATATGGAAATGTAACACTAAGAGATATTAGAAATTATTCTGCCACGAGCTCTTTTCTATAAGAACCGACAGAGGCACACATAGACGTGCCTATGACACATCAATCAGCTGATTAAGCATCCAGCTAATTTAGGACATCATAGCTTACTTTATACTTAGTCAAAGGGGAGCCAAAATTTAACGATGAGGTATAGATATAACAAACTACACTGAGATAAAAAAAAACAAATCGAGGAGACAGAAAAATTGAGTGCACATAAATCCTTAATGATTTGCCAAATAGGTGCATTACAATGCTTAAAAACAGAGACGTCTGGGCTTGAACCCGCAACCGAGACGTCGGCGTCTAAACATGCGCAAGACTAATAATTTACTGAAATAGGTAAATTTCTCTAACCTTTCCTCTATCTGGACGATGCGGTCTAGGAAAGATGTAAATTAGTATTAATAATTAAAATACAACATCCCTACAATAATCAGAATGTGTAGCTTTTTTGATGATACCCACTTTGCGGTAGTAGTAGTGGAGTTTTAAAAATATAGTAATTTTTTTGCGTAGATTTATGTCTAAAATTTTAATCAAAATTCCAAATCCTTAAAAATATCATTGACATCAGTTGAACTGTGTCAAAGATAAATTTGGAACAAAATTTCACGGCAGGCAAAACATTTAAAAATACATTTAGGATTAGGTACCGTATAAAGTAGAATTTTGCAATAATTTCAAATCTAGCTTATGCCCGTAGCTTCGCTTCAGTTAACATAGGTCTTGTCAACCTAAGGGGGTGATTTTTGGAAAATCCTTTCCTAGCAGATACCTACACCATAACTATCCGCGTGCCGAATTTCAGCGCAATCCGTTCAGGGATTAAAGCTGAGTATTGACAGATCGGTCCGTCAGTACCTAATGATTTCCTTTCGTAGGTACCTACATACAGATAAAAGACTGATATTTCAATGGTATTTATGAATCTAATAAAGAGTGTTTCAAATTAGGTATTGTTTAGTGGCGACTGAAAAATTGATTTAAATACAGTATTAGTTCGTATTTAACGTTAAACTAAATTGCTCACTGCGCTCGCACATAGATTGATTGCTATCTAATATCAAATAGGTACTACAAGATATATCCATCATTATCAAAAGGTGGTTTATAGACATAAACCTTTTGTTTTTGACACATATGAACGGCAATAATGACAAGATGATTATTTTTGTATGTGTGACTCATTATACTTTCAAACGTAACATAATATACACACTATAACCAATTAGCACAGTGGCTTGATGTGCAAGGCTTTTTATTTATTTTAGATGACATACTCGTATCTATCCTTATTTGCCGCGGAACAGATCGAAATAGGTTATGTCATTTTCTTGAGGTATTTAGCCAGCGCTAAATAAATCGTGCTTTACCGATATTTAAAGTTTAACTTCTCGATACCTCGTCATCTCTGATCTCGACATCGCATCGTGCACAGAAAAAAGGAATTGCTTTCCGAAATCTCTAGCTATATTGGACTTGATGATTATAAATTAAATTGGAGGGCGGATAAATTTAGAACTTTACTAAATACGCCCCTTATGTTATTAACATGTACCTATGTCACACACTTTGCTGGTCCAATTGGTAAAAATGATTTCTATCTAATGGATAAGCAAACGGCATCTCGGATTTTATTATACATCAAATAGATGAAAGTTATAAAAAACATTATGAATTTATAGAATACACATAATTATAATACTAAATCGGGTTCAATAAGCATAAGATCTACACGAATTGCATTTGCAAAGTATGCGATGGGCAATTTTGTTTTAGATCGCGACCTGGAATTTTGCCAAAAATGTCACAATAAGTAGGGAAATGTAAACACGGTCGCAATCTAATTCAAAAATAAGGTCGTCTCGTCTCCCTGTCCATGAACGAGATGTCTCGCCAAACATTACTCGTGTTAGCGGCAATACAAATACTCACACTCGGAAAGTTCTGCTTTTATATTTTATTTGATATTGAATACAATGAAATATAATCAAACCGTCACACGTATCGTCTACAATCGATAGAAACGGAAATGTCGTGAATTTCCGAACTAAATATTTTCGGTGGTTTCACTTTACGTAATTTAGATTGCATTATGAACGCTCTCAGTCTCAGTGTGGTATGATTAATGTAACCGATAGCTTAATGTTGCATTTCGCAAACATTACAAAAAAATCCACCGCTAGTACGGAATTACATCGTTTAATTTATTGTTTATAACGTTATGAAAACCTATGTCTCATATCATCATCATCAGCCCACATACTGCCGGGCACGGGCTTCCTCTGCCACAGAGAGGGTTGAGGCCATAGTCCACCACGCTGGCCTAGTGCGGTTTGGCGGACTACATAACTAAGAAATTCCTAATAACTTTTTAGGTGTACAGGTTACCTCACGATGTTTTCCTTCACCGTTAAAGTAAGTGATATTCATTATCAATACACACAACTGAAAAGTCACACATACTATGTACACACATACCTACATACAATCACAGCTGTATCCCCAAGGAGGTAAGCATGCAGGGGTGCATTTCTGTACCCTCGATTTACCAATTGCTTTCTAGTCCCACGTAATACGGGACGAGCCTAAGGCCATTTTTCGGGAATATTTTCAGACTCCGTGTAAATTTCCTGATGGAAAACTCAATAACAATAATAACACTTTTACCTACCTCGGGATCAAACCGAGATAGCACAACACAAACCTTTTTTTCAACGAGAGGCAAGCGCCTTAAGCTCCACTTTCGGTACCTCGGGGGAGGCCGATAGGAATATTTTAGGGTGTCTGGACTTCCAACTCGGCGCTCGGATCAACTGTCCGTTTACCTGAGTGGGTTCCCTAACAAAAATCCTACGCCAGCATACCGACTAAAACCTCTCGGTGGCCGTCACGCGCATTTGGGGCGGTACTACGGCATCGCAGAGTGAGAAGCCCTGCATTAGGTACTGTCCGTTGCCGTCCAGCGCTTTGGCCAATCATGGACTCCTGAAATTGGGAGGGCTTGAGATGCCCTCCACTTACCCTATTTTGGACGCTAATTTATTGTGAATGTCCGCGACTTCCAAGAGCCAGCCACCGCCCCCGCAGTACGCCCAGCTATCCCTAACACAACACACGCCTGACATGACAGCTTCGTGGCGCAGTTGGCTAGACACCAGCTTGCGAAACGAGAGGCCGCGTGTTCGATCCCCGCACCGAGATAAATGTTTGTGTGATCCACAAATATTTGTTTCGGGTCTGGGTGTTTGTGAGACCGAGAAGTCTCTTGTAGTTTCTGATACCCACGCCACAAGACTCGTATCTTAATGTGGGGTCAGAACTATGTATGTGACTGTTGGGTGTATTTATTTATTATTTACACCTGTGCCGCGAAACCACGAAGCAGTCAAAACTCTATGCCCAGCAGTGGGATGAAAAATGATTCATGATGATGGATAATGACGATGATGACGGTGATGTATAGTAATAAATAATGTAGGTAATTAACTTTCGCTACCTATTTGCGCTAAAGCCAATGTTAGCTGTATTAGCAATTTTTCATATAATTTTAGTAGAAAAAAAATATTTTAGCCACCTGTTTTTGTAGTGGTAGAGATTTACGACGTTAATTTTGTAAGATCCTTTTGATAATGTGCATAATCTCAATATAATTTTCTTAATGATATCATTCTATAAGAAATAGAATGTAAAAAGCTATGGATTCACAACTACACGACAACAAAAATGGCATCGATTTAGCAACCTTATAAATTTCCATTATAACGTATCAACATTTGTTATACGTGTGTTGTCCAATGTCCTCTGATATTTGTAAACCAGTTCGTTCCCAATGGTTTGTGTTTTGTGTAGCGTGAAGAACGAATTATCCGCGAAACATTTCGTAACATTTATGTAAGCGCCCTTTGTCGCTCAGTTGTGCGATGCAAATGAACATGATGTCACTGGTGAGTGAGCAGTGAGCATCGCGCCGCAGCACTCGGTGCACGGCACACAGTCCACACCCGACGCAGGTATGTAGGTACGCGAGGCGCCATTGCGGATTTCCTTCAGCGAATGCAGCATTCCGCGCGAACCTTCGCTCTGACTCAGCACACGTACTTTATCGATAATCACGCGAAGGTAATCGCTCGTATATTCAACAGGTGAATTATGAATGGGATACGTCATTACTATACCTGTGAATACTGTCGGCCTATAAATTGCGCTAATGACATGTCTGCATTGCTTGCGCCAACAGATTTAAATCAATACAATCTACGTAAGCAACGATGCAACAAGGTATTTGGAGCCGTGGATTAAATCAATAAAAACATGCACTATTTTGTAAACAAAAGAAATAAAGCTTTAAAAATAATTTGTATATTTACCCGAAGCTAATTTTGTAAACCATTCGCGAACCTATTTTTTGTGAGTTTATATAGTTTACCAATATGTATATGTACAGGTAAAGTGAACGAATCGTACAACCAAACAAGGTGTGCGGCGACACCGCGTTGAATTCTTTAGATTTACTCACCTCCGAGTCTGAATATTAAAACAATCCACTCATACCATACTTGGAAAAATTGTGCATATGACAAGAACCGGTTCCAGTAGGTAAACAATAATGACTCACAGATACAAAATAATTATTTATTCATCGTGCAAATAAAACCAAACGACGGATTTTCCCGTTGCAGTCGCGAATGCCACTCAATGCTTTTTAAGGAACTATGACTAAAACGGTAGGTATCTGCATCGATAAGCTCACTCAGACAACACTCAATCATAGGCGCCTCTTCACTCGTTGCACACTTCAATTCTGCTTAGGCGTCTTTCCAAGGCCAAAATTATTTAAAACATTGTGTGTTTTAAAGTGTAGGGAATTTTATTTCTCAATTATAAAGCTTTTATTGTATGTAAGTACTAAGTAATTATACCTAAAGATATTATATGATAGTCGGTAATACGTAAACTTGTTATTGAGTTGGCCGTATGCAATGACCGCTACTTGTCACCAGCATATTCTTCTGTAATAGGCAATTAGAGAGACGCACGGCGTGTGACGCGCGGGCGCGGTCCGTGACGCATGCACGCGGCGCCTGCACTCCAACCGACAAGTAATTGATATTGTTCACCAGTAGACTATAATAAACAATGCATACAACTGTCTCTTCTATTCGCGCACGTTAAATCGTCTTACTGTACTTCATATCAAGATATTTAATTTTTTATGTGCGCCCTTTACCACCAAACATCATCCCAACTAAAACACTAGCGAATAACGTTTTTTAAACAAATATTGCTTCTTAATAAAGAGAAACATTCTCTGTTAGATAAGAAAACTGAAGTCCTTATGGTTCATACTTGTTATGTATGCGGCCACTATATCAGTCAGACGATAACCAGAAAACATAAAGTGACCACAAGAAAGAGTAAATTTCGAAGTGTGCATCGCTTAACAGGAATAAGACAAAGAGCAACAACCGTGTTGATTGACTATGCACTTTTAGCTTGAGCCAAACGTGCGCCGGTTGGCGCACAGGAAATCGTAAAAGCGCATCTAGAGCAACGTTGTTGGTGCGCATCTTCCGGTAATGCGCTTTCCGGCGCCGCGCTGCATCACGCTACGCCCGCTTGTTTCCGCTTCATATGCTCACACTCACCGTACAAACGGAAAAACATTTACTTTATTCATCCGTTTAAAGGATTTATATTTTATCTATACATCGGGGATATACAGCCATGGCCAAAAGCACCTTAGAAATTTCGCACGTGTAGGGAAAGTATGGCCAATAAACAAAGCTTTTGTCTAAGGATTATTTTGTCACCGATTAAATCATATTAATTCATACCGCAACTAGCAATAAAATACGTAGGTGCAATGAAAATTTGTTATTTTACGAATTTACTATTCATTTAGCAGTTCGCTACTATCACTCCTTGTGGACACATCTAGTGATTTAGTGTACATTTGGTGTTTTGTTTCGAGAGTTTGAGGTGATATCGTTTTATCATGACAAAAAGAAACGAACTTTTATTTGAAAATCGTGTAAAAATACAGCTTCCACATGAGCAAGGGAAGTCACAGATAGAGATTTCGAAAACTGTGAAATGTTCGTGTCGATCCGTGCATTATGGTGTTAAACGATTTGCTGCTACCAGATCTCATCAAAATAGGCCCAGAAGCGGGTGCTAACGCATTAATAAATTATTAAAAAATTTTGCTCGAACTACTCGCAGGAATCTGGCCTGAAAGGCTGTTAAGCCAGAAGGAAGCCATGGCTTTCCCACAATAATAAGACATCTCGGTATGAGTGGGCCTGGAAATACCGAAGTTTCACCGACGAAAACTGGCCTAATGTTGTTTGGTCAGGTGAATCGAACTTAGAGGTGAGTTGTCAGTTTAATGCACTAACAATATTTAATAAAATCATTTAAAAACAAAGTGCCTTTATAAAGTTATTTAATTTTTCAAAACTCTAATTTTTTTTCTTTAATGCAGATTTTTGCCACCCCTGTTGTGACCTTTGTGCGTCGCCGAGTCGGCGAATAATTTAAGCCAGAGTGTGTGGTACCAACGGCAAAACACGGCGGTGGAGGCATAATGGTCTGGGGCTGTATGACCGATTCAGGGGTTTGCGAATTGTCCGTGTGCGAGGGACGCATGAACTCTACAAAATATATATAAATATCCTCGAAAATGCGTTGCTGCCTTCTTTAACAAAACTTTTCGGCGATACGAATATGGATGGCGTTAAATTCCAACAGGATAACGCGCTGTGTCACAAACCTGATTGCACAATGGCGTGGTTTCGGGAAAATCAAGTCGATCTGCTGGACTGGCCTGCCCAGTCTCCGGATCTAAATGTTCTATTTATGGGGTTTATTAAGGCGCAGAGTCCGGCGCCACACAGTCAAGAGCAAAGAAGAGCTAAACCACTGCCTGCGCCTCGAATGGAACGCTATAACTACAGACGACTGTAATAAGTTAGTTAGCTCTATTCCAAAAATAATATCTGCTTTGATTAAACCTAAGGGTGGACCCACTAAATATTGATTTTTTTGCAATAAATAACAGTATAACACCTTATAAAATTGTTTTAATTTAATTTGATATAATACTCTTCACAAAATCAAGAGATAGCATGGGTGCTAAATACTTTTGGCCAAGACTGTAGATCACAATACACATGTATATTCCTCATAAACAAAATAGATATAAGAACTATACTAATTTTACTGTTGTAAGTTAAATACATTTACATAAAATGAAAAATACAATCTATCAGTTTTATACGAGGTACCCTACGAGTATATCAGACTTGCGGGTTGTGAGTGTAGTAGTAGGCATTGTATAGAATTAAGTCGTGATACAAATACTATTCAACAGGAGTTAAAAATATAATTAAGTACGTACCCAAAAGATTCAAAGAAGGCGACGGATCAAGAAAAAGATCCTGATTTAATGACGTAAGAATGCAATTATAATGTTCTCTGCCTGCATTAAATGCAGAATTAAACGGTTCATGGTGATGGCACTCTTGCCGATAGCGAAATGAAGATCAAAATAGCGAGTAGCGTGACTTGACAGTCATGAAAGTTTAATGTAAAGGGGTAATGGCAGCTGTGCTTCTTCACTTGGGAAAGCACGTTGGTCGGCTACGGCGAAAAAACTCGCGTTTTTTTCGGCATTGAATTATCCCATACTCTCCCCAAGCATGTGATGACCACTTAGAAGTTATATTGGGTTTAAAGGAAAAGGCTTACAGCTTAATCCGCCCGTTTCACAACCTTTTCGTGAGCACCCATTAGAAATAATTAGGTACAGCGTTTAAAAAGATATGCCAAGAAAAGAAAAGATACTATAATAAACCTGTTTTACATAAACAAAAGTTACAAGCGTTATCTTCAATGATTGCAAATTTTGATTCTAGGTTGTACAATAAATGAACCAAACATAGCCAAAGATCTAATAATAATAAAGCGTTTGAGTTACGGGACTCAAAATACAACCGGCATCATAACACAACAACCGACCTCAGTTTTTCAGTAGATACAATTAATTGCATTCTGAGTTACTTTACCAAATAAAAAGTACATTATCCTATAAGTTAAATAGATTATTTTTAACATAGGATTTTCTATTACTTTAACAACAATTAAAGATTGTCGTGTATGCTATTCAGTGCAATAAACCCGCGAACGATACTAGGAAAAGAGAATTGGTAGAGTGTGTTGTTCCTCCTTTGCGTTCTCGGCGGTCAAGACACGGCTGGCTTTGAACTGCACAATTTCCATGGCGAATTAACCACCTACCGCAGATTAACTGCCTACACTTAAATTTGTGTTTCCGAGAATATTATTTCAGTAATAGTTTGCAAGGGAGTGGCGAGCGACACCTGCCGATGATTACATGTACCCTCGCTGCACCGCTGGCGCACCACCGAATCGTATATCAGGCTGTGATGAATGATCATTAAACATCGTGTACTTGGGCCAATTTAATATTCAAATGTATGAATATATTACCTACAATAAAATATTAAATATAAGAAAATGTTATATATAGGTTTAATGGTTATTTTTGTTTGAAACGTATACATATATGATCATGATTTATACTTAGTAAAAAAGCTTTCCCCCGTCTGGTAAGTGATTTATATGTTATTGTATGTATTTATAATGTATTTAATTAGATATTTTTTACGTTACATTAAAAATACTGCTGCTGAAGTACAATGCTACAACTACAAAGAATTACAAAATTCTGTCATCTCGTGGGAATACGCTGCATGTTTTCGATATCTGGTTCACAAAATGACTTTAAAATTATGCTGTTATTAAAATATCTAATAGTAACAATGAAAACCTGCGTGTGAAGTAAATTGCAACATCCTCAGGCATATATCAATCATGTTAAACTTTATTGGTTTTCATAAGGACGTGACCCTCTTACATCGGAAAGTACAAAAAAAACTATACGTAGAAGCGAACAGTGTTTTAGAAAGTATCGCTTTAGTAAGGAATTCGTTATGAAATAGTATTAAAAGGTATTGTTTGTGGCGGCAAAGAAAAAATGAAAAAGCAAACAGTTGCGCATTCCATTGGCTAGTGCACGTGGTACATTCCGATGGGGTCATGCACCACACGGCGCGCGCGTGCGTCAAAACAAGTGCAACGTTCCCCGCCGATCCGGCCCTGCTGCCTTCGCACTTTTCGTACCGTCCACCAAAACCGCGCAAAACTACTAATATTACACCATTTGCGTATCATAACGTGTCATATTTACCGTAGCGACGCTCCCCATGATTGTTGCAATTACTGTTTGCCATTTTATTGTTACAAATATTTGTAATTTCTCGACGGGATTTAAAAATGAAATTGAAGAGCTTTCTAAAGAGAAATTCCTTTTAACGAAACATCGATATTTTACACAACTACTAACAGCACAACGTTATAAAATTTTGTTATAATAATTATAATCCAAAATATCAAATCAATTGTTTTGCGAAAACTGTTAAGTGTACCTATGTAAGCGTAATTATGTTTTGTAGAAAAACTTCTGTTCGATTGAACTTGAATATTTTAAACTAACCAAACAAGTAAAGTATTGATTCGTATAAAACGTTCATCTTCCGAAATATAGCAGGATAAAGAAATCTTACACATTAGATTTGCAAGCAGTTCTATGAGTAACTATTGCTATATGTCACGCTGTGCATGTGTTCATTAACATTTGGGTATATACATAATATGAGACAACGTGGAAATATTTTAGTTTGTGTAACATTCCATTGTAGAGGGAAAGCGGCAGAAGCTTTGGCGTGTGGCAGGGCGGTGGGTCGGAGGCTTCGCAGGAATGCGGCCGGACGCACGGCCTCGCTACGTTACAGCCTAACCCTGCCCCCTCCACCCCCTCCGCCCCCATGCCCCATCACCGCGCCTCACTACACGCCGCGTCTTCGCATACCCGCACTTTTACACTTATTACTCACATTACATTATTTGTTCGTAATACGTAAAAATAAAAAAATACAAAAATTATGCGAAGTTACTATCATGGGCTTATAATTTACCTACGATACATCATACAATATACGAATACCTGCTCGGATTTTATTACTATTTATGGCTGCAATAATCCGTATCAATACTATCAATACAATATCTAAATAAAGGATGAATATTATTTAAGTCTCGTACGTTTGTAATTAACAAACTACATTTATAACCCAAAAAAATAATCGCGCAAACGTCAGAGGTTTTGATCGGGGCGGTGAAACGACCCTGCTAGGAGCGAAAGCCGACACATTCCCGAGGCTCTAATCGTAAATTATAGCAGCGCGAACGGCGCCGTGCGTCGGTGCCGGGAGGAGCGCTTGTTACGATATTTGAACAAATTCCCGCCGGTGTTAATCTGCATAATAACAGCGGCCGACACAAAACGGTTACCGACTCCCATTATGCGCAGGCGCCATCCGCAGCCCGCGCGCCACCGCCGCGCCGCCGCAGCGCCACGCCGCACCGCCGCGCAGCCGCACCGCCCCGCGCGCCACACACGCTACACCACGCTACACCACGCCGCATCACACTACACTGCGCCACACGCGATACCTACTGCATACTCGCTATCGTCCTTACGCCTAATCCCATGAGTTGATTCATATTATCATCGTCCAGCGTAAAAAATCCCTGCGAGTTTTTATGAACTTTTGGACCCATCGACCCGAGCACTACGAAGATAGTATTTTTATCTTATGCAATGACCAATAGAGTATGTTAAACACCGGAAGCATTATTCAGCTACATAAAACATATGGACGCAGTGGCACACGCTCAAGCTGTACTCCGTGAAGGGAGCACCTCGTATATTCCTGTTAATTAACTTGGTGATAATGTTACTGGTGCGATGTACGTATGTATTCCGCTAAACGCGCACTGTATCATTACTTTATTACAATTGGCAGTAGTTAATCGCTATGAAAGTAATTATACAAACGTTACCTCGTTAGAGGTGCAATTACTTTTATAATGAGCAAGATGGCGATCTGCATAACAAGCAGGAAAGTCAGGAACAATGGAACCATACGAAATTATTACTTAAAAATGAAAGCAATTGAATAAATCAAAGTCGCTCATGCGTTGAAGAGGGCAATATTCAGTTAATTAATTTCACTTGGCTTATGCAGGACTACAAGCGGGGCAGTAAGCAGGAACTATGCGTGGATTCCGTATAAATAACTCATCCTTAAATAATACATAAAGATGCAAATATGCCTATAGGTTATCACGAGACCTTAACGTTCTAGGAACACATTGCTTCAGTGACACATTGGAGTTGTTTACTTCCATCCTATATTGGCAAAAGAGTAAATGACAGGTTTATTATGAGATAAGCATAAAAACACACCTATAATAGAAGACACAAATTATATATTACCCTGCCCAAAATAAATGGATTTCCATAACAATTGTAATGAATCACACCTGACTTCAGTGTTCTACCTAAGTGATCTATTCTATTGTTTGGAAGCTGCTACATTGAAGTATAACTACACAATGTGGCAATACGCTACTCAGATATTGTTATACTGAGTCTGCGTCCGCTGCTGAACGTAGGCCTTTTCAAGTAAGCGTTAACAATTCCGATCTAGAGCAACCCGCATCCATCCGCTACTACCACGTAAGTATATCAATTCTTCGGTTCATCAAGCAGCAGCATCCTAAATTACGTCTGTCTAAACATTATCAACATTAACAACCGCCTGCTCCATCGACATCCGTCTGACGGCAGACATGGCCATAACAAATTCATTAATTTTTACATCTACACTAAGGATTCATCATCATCATCATCATCAGCCGAAAGACGTCCACTGCTCTACTGAAAGACTTCCAGAGCGCTCTGTCGGAAGCAGCCAGCAACCAGTGGCTTCCCGCAATTTTAGATCGTCAATCGGTGGACGTCCAACGTAGACTTGTGAAGTAGCAATGAGCAGGGCACATAGCTCGTAGGCTGACGGCCGGTGGGGCAGAAAGGTTCTCAAGTGGAGGCTGCGTACGGGCAAGCGCAGCGTTGAACACTTACGATTAGGTAACTGTGATTTCGCTCCACACAATGGGAGCAAAACTTTAGCCATTTTTCGGGCACATTTCTAGTCACCGTGCTGCTACTGAGAATTTCCTAATGGAAAAACCCAATATTACTTTCCTCAAGCTAGTAATCAAACGCTTGACAGCAAGCTACACATTTATGGCACGAAATGAGCAAACCAGTCTGATAAAAAAGGTAACTATCCCTGAAAATATAGCTATATTCCAATAGCTATAACAAAGAGTTCTACAAGTGGAATACACCATGTAGCGGCGAAGCATGAATTTTTAAAATTCACATTAGGATTACAGGACAGTCTTCTTAACGCTATCTTACATCTGGATGTGATGTAGAGAGACAGATTTGTAAGCGAATCTTAGGTGCCACGGAATCCGAACCAAGTATCTTAACACAGACTGATAGAATAGTTTACAGAAAGTGAAATGAAATTAGAATCTTTCTTTTCGTGACTGAACTTTGGCAAGCAGCAGCATAGTCGATCAAAAGTCCCAGACAAGAAAAAGTTATGAACATAAATGAACTTTTCTAGAGATTAACATCAGTTTTCACGTTTAATTTCAAAATATTTTCTTCGTGCCAACAATGTTATAGAAAGCAACAAATATAGTTTACTTCGCATAAAAGCATGATTCCTGAATAAACAATCTAATGTAGATTGTTGCCTCTTGTAGTAGCCAGGATTACAGGGCCAAAGTAGATAGCATTACTTCACCAGCCAATCCGTTCTGTGGAAAGACATTATGGTGAAAGCGATTGAGAATGTATAGAGGCGAAAGGCGGATAGACTGTAGTGAGTGGCATGTATTGGAAAAGATCCACATTAAGTTATGGGTCACCACAGCTAAAGGAAAAAAGAAAATGTGTATCATCCAATGTTTCGTATGATTGTAATGAATCAACTACCAAAGTAGTTGTTGACTGACCATTTCTGATATGTTTTGATTTGCAATATGTAATCTTTATCCATGATGATATTGGATTGATATATGTATGTGCGTAATGACTTACGCACAAAAGCGTGCCTGCTGACATGCTGCATGTCTTCAGACTTTTTAATGCCAAATAAAAATAGAATGATTGCATCCTTCACATGTTTTCTTTTTCCGAACGATCATATTTGAATGTTCTTTACTGAGGGTTTACTCGTATTAAGTAAAAAAATTGATGAGGCCTTAGGAATTGAAGCAAACATACATAGTCGAGGTTTTTTAGAAAAGTAAGTGTGTTGGCGTACATTAGTGAGAGGTGCCAATATTTAACGGTTATGAATATGCTGCACCCACGCGTCAGTATAGACGACGCGACAAATCGTCAAGGTTGACGTTCAATGATACGGCGTGCGACGGCGGATTTTTCAGTGAAATAGTTTCACCGGGCGGATTGGCGGCGGCGCGGCGGCGGCCGGCGGTGACGGCAACGTCTGCGCCGCCGCACGCCGCCACCGCCCCGCCGCCCGCAGCCCGCCGCCCCGCCGCCCCGCCGGTCGATGCCCTCGCCGCCACGCGATTTGGCTCCACTCGACGCAACTGCTAATGAAACGTCCACGTTGCTAATACATTTGGTCTGCCACTCGCCAATGCATCGCACTTCCCCCCTCGTACACAACGCGTCCAGCACATTCCGCTACAACAGCTAATTTTTTTCCGAAATGACAGATTCGGTCGTCGGAAACATCTGTCAATAACGAACATACCACCGATCTCCACAAACGACTTCCAAGCGCACATCGACTATTATTTACCGCAAATAATTAAGCGTTTCCTAATGGATCGACAAAATTAAAACTAGTCAGAAGAGCAATCGCCATGCCAAAAATTAAGTAGGCGTGTAACGACTCATGCCAAACACTCGTTGGGACGACGCGACAAATCGGACACATCGCACAATTCTCTACATTCGACGTTTAACAACACGTCGAGACTTATTTATAAAGTTGACAAAGCTTCTAACATAACTGTGTTATCGAGTTTAAAATATAAGCATAGTCAACTAAATCTACGAGTGGGTGGTCATTATGTTTTGATGTTGATAAATTGGAGTGAACTCGGCGCAAGCGAGCGGCGACTATTGTTAGCGCCGGCTAGCGGCTAGCGGCCCGCTGGTCCGTCGGCGATGCCGATGCACAAATACAAGCCCATAGCCATAGTGCAAACGCGTAGCTGCATCCCGCTCGCGCCCGCAACTTATCAATGAAATGCCTGCGAAACCACTGACGCCTTCGTTTCAACAACGGTGCCTCGCGTTCCTACTTATGACGTAACAAAATGGCGCTCAACATATTTGCATACGTATTGATCCTGCTTATTTATATTTATAGAATGTTTTATTCCATTTGACCGAATTAACTGTCTGGTATGATTATTACTAACGAGAAACATGGGATTTAGAATTGTTTCAATAAAATGCTACAGTTGTTGTTTCTTGTAAAACTCTTAAAATCGGCTTGAAATTGAAAAATGTCTTGGTGCAATTTTAAATTACATTTTAAACGAAAATATTCACAAAGAGTTGTGAAATTACTAACTACGCGTCATGTGAATCAATGAATGTGCAAATATTTTAGGGTTTCTTGCACCTAATACAATGTTTCTACTAACGCCATCTTAACATCAATATGTAGAGTTTTTACATTACCAAGTGTTTATGATACGATGAACACATAATCGTATCATAAACATCCACTAGATGGCACTTTCTAGCTCTAACCCAATTCACTATAATGTTTAGTAATACTTGTCAAAGTTCTTGAGGAAATTGATAGATGGCGCTAACTAAACCAAAATTATAAATATTGATTTATGTCTATGCTCGTAATGCAATATCTACGCACCAGTTATATAGCATAAATCGGATCACATTTAAAGAAATGGATATGAATTATACAAACCAGTTCCTAAAAATCACTGTCATTTAAATGTTGTAATCTCCATATAACAGCCATGCCAATTATTTTGTTATAACACCGAGAATGTGTGACATTATATTTCAGGTTAGTGACATGTATGCAGTACTCACCTGGAGGTATGGAACGTAGCTTTGTCGGAAGAGCCAGCAGCGCCGAAGGAGACGCCGACAGCGAGACCCTCTGGTATGTTGTGCACAGTGATTGCTACCACCAACAACATAATTCTCTTCCACTGCGACTGGCGCGCCTCGAGGGACCTCGCCACGCTGTCGCGCCGATCACCCTCACCGTTTTCACCATTTTTCTAAAATAAAAGTACGATACTTATTCTCGACTATCTGTCACAACCTTTTTATACTGCCTTCAGAAATATGTAGATACACATTTCTTATACAAATATATCGAATGATACATAAATTTACATAGATATAAATATAGATCAATTTGTTTAAGGAAATGCCCGTCTCGAGGACCTACAGCACAAGTGTGTGCCATACCAATCGGGAATGAGAACAATAAAGCATTGGCTGGACGCAAATCTACTTACTTTAAATATTAAAAAATCAAAATTCATTTCCTTTAGAAAGACATTAGCCACGGAGATACCGACCCGTAAATTAGTAATTCACGAAAACACACGTAATGAATCCAATATAAATAATTGCTCATGCAACATGATAGATCCTGTGGACGAAATAAAATATTTAGGAATAACTATAGACCAGCACCTCTCCTTTCAGCCACATATAAGAAACCTGGCGAAGCGAGTCCGTAAACAAATTTATGTGATGAAGTTATTACGACACTGCGCTTCGAACGATGTAAAAAGACTTGTTTACCTTGCCTTATGCCAACCACTGCTGCAATACTGCATTAATGTGTGGGGAGGTGCCGCTAAAACACACCTAGGTACTAGGCCTAGAGCGGCCTCCAGCGGGCCCTATTAAAAACAATGCTGAATAAGCCTTTCCGCTTCCCTACCGAAAAGTTATACGCAGAAACTTCATTACTAAGTGTTCGCAAACTTTTCATTATGAATGTCGTAATAAAAATTAATGCTCAAAATCGCAGTAATGTGCCCGCACTACATAAAATGCGTATACCAAAGATTCCCATTCCTGCAACAAAATCTGTTTTTGCACAACGACATCCATACAGTATTCAGCCCCGAATTTATAATATTATGCTAAAAATATATAATTTTCTAAATTGCACTCAGTATGAAACAAAATCCAAACTGCAAAGCTTGCTAACTAAAATGACGTATGACCAAACTGAAGATATGTTTAAAATTATTCATTAAATATAATAAATTAACACACACTCACACATGCACACACACAAACACACACACACACATATAATATAGATACATATTTAAATTACCTGTTTGTTGTGTTTTGTTTTGTTGATTTTTTTAATTTTATTATTCTATTTCATGTTTTTTGTTAACATATTTTTAAGATGATTTAACTGTGTCACTTTTAATTGATTTGTCATAAGCTAATGTATTATGTAATTTTGGTAATGTAAATAAACAGGGACCCAAGACACGAGCTTGCCTATATTGGGACCTGTCGATACTCAAAAATGTAATATGTCTTATGAAATAAATTTCATTTCATTTCATACGATCTAGAGGTGAAGAGTTCTACCCCTTCATATATCCGGAGTCTGGATACGTAGTGCGAAGTAGGATAAAATCGTATTCTATTCACAAATGCTTGATAAAATATTTTTCTGTATTCATCAATGAATAGCGGATACTATTGATTTTAAGGGAGTTCACGCCGAGCTCGGATTTTGTAAACATCATCAGCCCAAATACGTCCCTTTGCTGGGCACGGGCCTTCTCTACAACTGAGAGGGTTTAGGCCTTAGTCCACCACGCTGGCCTAGTGCGGGTTGGCGGACTACACACCTAAGAAATTCCTAAGAACTTTTAGGTGTGCAGGTTTTATCACGATGTTTTCCTTCACCGTTAAAGCAAGTGATAATTCATTGTGAATACAGTTATAACTTCGAAAAGTCAGAGGTTTGTGCCTGGGGTTTGAACCTGCGACCGCCGAAATTCTCGACCGCGCGCCTAAACCCCGAGGCCATCACTGCTCATTTGTAAAGGTAATATGTATACATCATAATACACACAAAGTGAATATAACTACAAAAATATATACTCGTATAAGCATGCGCTATAATAATGTTGCTTGATTGATTGAAACTAATATTCATGTTATACTTATAACTAAAATAAAAAAATGCGAATGTTGGTTACGCTTGTTGGTAAAGCAGTGATGGCCTCGAGGTTTAGGCGCGCGGTCGAGAATTTCGGCGGTCGCAGGTTCAAAACCCAGGCACACACCTCTGACTTTTCGAAGTTATGTGTGTATTCACAATGAATTATCACTTGCTTTAACGGTGATGGAAAACATCGTGATAAAATCTGCACACCTAAAAAGTTCTTAGGAATTTCTTAGGAGTGTAGTCCGCCAACCCGCACTTGGCCAGCGTGGTGGACTAAGGCCTAAACCTTCTCAGTTGTGGAGGAGGCCCGTGCCCAGCAGTGGGACGTATTTGGACTGATGATGATGATGATGATGGTTACGCTTCTTCGACCAAAACACGAAGCCGATTTTGGTTTCAAAATAGAGCGGACCTGGGAAACGATTAAGCTACTATTTTTGCCGGAATAGCTTCCCGGGTAATTTTAAACATTTATAGATAAAAAAAATAGTATCGCAAACGAAGGCGTGAACGTAAGTAAATCAGTAATTATAAAAAACTCAAAGTTACTTATTATTTATTTATATTAATACTACATCGTCGGTCGCAGAACATAAGTATTGGATCTGCGTGAAGATCTCCCGGGTTCGATTTTTGGGTCGAGCAGTGTGTTTTTTCAGCAAATTATCAGTAGCAACGTCGTGCGTAAAAATGGCTAAAAGCTCGCTCTCTGCTACGGGGGATTAGAGGAAAGAAATAACAGTCAAAATGTAGGTGTTGAAAACCACATCTGAGTACCCCTTTAAGGTAAATGTCGGAGTGTACCGTATACACACGCAAATGATATATTTTCTAGTAGGGTAAAACTATACAAGATGCCCCACTTTTTTTTAGACTTCAATCACACCTTACTTTTAAATTATTTGAGAAACTTAGTGGCACTTAATTAAAAAACAAGCATTTAAGAATCATTTGGCATATTTATTTGGTAGTTGAGAATAATCAATCACACATAATATTAGATTTTTTAAAACCTATGGTGGGGCGTTTTGTACTGACATTTTGTGACAAGATGCCTCAGTTCTGTTACAAAACGCCCCAGTAAAATATAAGTAACAAATCTTCATAAATTTTAAAAATAATTTAAAAAAATGAGAGTTTAGTTAGAGATCAACTTTTAAATCACATATTTTAACTTATTTTCGTTTACTTCTACCCATTTTTTTCTTCCTAATAGCTTCTCTCCGCGCGATTAACTCCGTATGCTCTTGCAAGAGATAAACTTTCGGATTTTCGTTGGCTCAGCTTTGGGTTTCTGCTTAAAAATCCGGTAAACCAAACATCAACAGCTTTTTTAAATTTATCCGAGAAAATATGTTTGATGTTAAACTTCTGGGCTAATTGATACGCCATTTCTTTGACATCCTTCCGATTTGCACCAGCAAATCCAACTTTGTCGAGTTGTTTGATGTGCGCAACAATTTTTTTTCTTCCGCTTGGTTAAAAACGGGCCTTCTTCCAAGGCCAACCTTCAATGTTCCGGCCAAAATATGTCTTCTAAGTGTCCTTGAAGGAATGTTGTATGTTCGTGCTGCTTTATTAACACCCATTTCTCTTCCACGAACTTCTTTCATGGCCTCATCCAGGTCAGTTTCAGACTAAGATGCCCGCAAGGTAGATCTTACATAATTTCGTGGCATTTCTGTAAAAATGTGAAATATACGTATTATTTTGTTACACAAAAAATGGGGCGTCTTACACTGTGATAACTGAGGCGTCTTGTAAATACCATATTAAAAGACGCCCCACCTCAAATGCCGGCGCCACTAACCGTTAGCAACTGTAAGAAACGGACTAAATCGTAGGTTATTTATCACAAATTTCGTATTTCTAACTATAATTTAGAAAAAAATATAAGTTAGTGAAATTGAGAAAATTATATAGTACTCACCGCAATATGTTTTTATGTCTAATTCACTGATTTTACCACAATTTCAAAAATAAATGCAAGAAACCCGTGCTAGCGCAAGACGAGTCGAAATAAGATTAGCGGCCATTTTATGCGTCATCTTAAATCGCCTATCTTTATTTTTGTGAGTGTGAGAGCAGTGAGGCGTCTTGTACGCTGGGGCATCTTGTATAGTTTTACCCTATAACTTTAATTTCATTACATTTGTCATCATAATAATAATAATAAACTCTATTTCTCACACCACATAAAAAAACAGCACAATAAAAACATCAATAAAATTAGGCGCAATAAATTGGCGGTCTTATCGCTAAGAGCGATCTCTACAAGAGAATCTGGTACCAGACGGCTGTTACAGAGTTATGTTTTCTTTGCACCACGAAAGTTACTAGAATTTCTAGAAATTGAATCGTCAATAAAATAATACTAAAACATTAAACGCAATAAACATCAATTTATATTCGTGGGATTTAGTATAGATAACTTGTGACTCTAGAGATAATCTTTTATCTTTTACAAAATTCTATCGATAATGTAATGTCTGATAGCTTTTTACCATTAAGGTATCTTCAGGTGGATTCGAGAATGGTTTAGATTAGACCCGGTAGGTGGCGCTGTGATCGAGTTCTGGGATTTTAACTTTTAATATCAGAAAATAACTCTAAAATTTTAAACAATTCATTTTCTTTGTTCAAAAGAAGGCAGATGAAATTTTTAGTGTGTCTTCAGATAGATTCGAGAATATTGGAATTTTTGAATTTAAAATTGTGTACAGGACAACGTCTGTCGGGTCCACTAGTATTTATATACAATCCTCATTTTTACCTTGTTATCATATGGTTTCGCTGTAGTTCATCATGCTATCTTATTATGGGTTCGTTCACTTTTAAGAATCGACGATCTTAGATAAGCAGATTTCCTTCAGCATTAAACTGTATGATAACTCGAATTCCTAAGCTTGTGCTTGGAATACCATCAAGCAGTGGCGGTACTTCCATGGAAGCCCAAAAACGTTACACGTTAATTGTGTAATGTCTAGTTTATATTTTTTTATTGTAGGGTCAGGATATTCTCATTTATATGCCAAATTACTAAGATTTAAACCTTAAAGTTTATAATTTGGAATTTTGTAGGGAATGCTGGACTTTTGGGCTTCTATGGAAGTACCGCCACTGCCAGCAAGCAACGATCTTTTGGAGTCCTCTTACATTATTTGAGAAAAGCTAGCAATATTCAAGAATGATTTAATAATAAAATTATATAATTTTTTATTGTTTGAACAGAATATTATTCGTATTAAATATGTTTCGGCAATATACTCATCAATAAACTTTGATTCAAAGACATTCACGTTTGTCATTTGCATATTATTTTATGAATTACGCCTCACCCGGACGTTTTTATGTTAAAATACAACACAATTAACGACAAGGATAATTGTGTGAATTATTTAAATGTATTTTATATTCAACCACAGTTTTGGGGAAATACCTGACGATAATGTAGGTATAATGTGTCGTTTAATAAATATTCTCAAAAATGAATAATTTACATCATTGAGGTAAATTTGACTAGTAAAGATACTAGTAACTGTGCTATTGTGAATTGCCAGTAGCCACCCCACTTGAGCTGTGTTCCGTAATACACTACGAACTGACGAACACTATACAGTGCTCATACTGGGAAGAAATTCGTACCATTATAGGCGGATAGTACACTGTTGCCAAGCCCGCCGCTAGCTATTTCGCCGCCCGCGTGCAAACCCCATTATACCGCCCTACAACTACTTACTCTGAGTTTTGCCTAAAGAAAAAAAATGTCACCTAAACAAATTTGCCGTCCCCCTGGACGTGTCGCCCGCGTGCATACACCATTATACAATTATACCGCCCTACAACTACTTACTCTGAGTTTTGTCTAAAGAAAAAAAAGGTCACCTATACAAATTAGCCGCCCCCCTGGACGTGCCGCCCGCTTACGGCGGCCCTGACTGTTGCAGTGTACTAAGGAAACATATGACGTCATTAATCGTCGCCATTTTTGTACCGTGTGCACTGGCAATTTGGGGTGAGCTGCTTTCAGTGCTTTTATAACGTGATCAACTGCCTCCAGAAATGACATGACATGGATGTCAGACGACATTATACTGGGCTGCGATCTATTTTAGCCAGTATAGCTAACTATAAAGAAACGATTTCTGAATTTCTGAATCTGAATGAATTGCCGTCACCCCCTACAGCAGTCGCAGTTTTAAACGGAACACACGCTTGGACTGTAATAATCTTACTGTCAAGTGTTTAGTTGTCACTTGGCCATTGTATAAAAAAACTCACCAATGAATGTACTGAGTGGTGGTGGCCGCGCCGCCTCTGCGCCGTGTGTTGGTTGGAGATGCAGTCAGCGAAGTCCGCGGGCTGTGTCGTCTCCATCGTCACCACACTCGTGGGGTTCGACGGCCGCCTGTTGAGCGCCGTCATCATCTCCAAATCCTCTAACTTTTCTTTAGAGTCTTTGCTTTTTGTTATAGCTGTAAATCAAACAATGGTACTAGTAGTAGTAATACCTCTGTAATTTTATATGACGCGAAAAGAATATAAAATAGATATGAAACAAGAAGTATTTTCTGATCCATAAAAATGTTCTGATTTATGTAGCAGAACTAGATTAATATTTGTGTGGTCTCTATATGTCTCTTGTAGTTTCTGATTGAATCGATTTCGCATATAATACGAAGACGCATCGTAATACCTACTCGTATTAGCATTTTTTTATAGATGCACTTAGACCACTGCTACCCTCTGACTTCTAATGACAATAATAAATGAACTGTGTTCAAGTCGTCTACCATAAGTAATCTATTTTCATCCCTTAAACCCTTTAGCTTAGTGAAGATGCTTTTAAAGTATACAAATTTATCAATAGCTTAAAAATGTAATATCTCTTTTTCTGTCGTAATTAGGTAAGGGTACTATGGGGCTAGCATAATCAATTCATTGTAAGTCCCTAAAATAATAATAAAGAGAAAAAAAAGCTGTAGTAAGAGTAATAATAATAGTTTAAACTGGAGACTTCACACATATGATAATAAAACATACACATTATATTGCCCCGAATTAGTTTCATGCACTAACCTAAAATATAACCAATAATAAAGATCAGCCCTATATTGGAAATGAATTATCTTGTGTGAAAAGTTCTCTTACGTTAATCTTATCAATCGTCATCGCCTTAAAATGAATTCAGGAATGTAAAGAACGAGACACATTTAAAGTAAATTGTTAAGTATTAAGAAAAATTATATTCAATTGGCAAAGGCAAAAGCCATATAAAAGAGTCGTTAGTACCTTATCAAATAATTATTTATATCGTATTGTATTTAAAATGACCACTATCTATGGTAATTATCGGGATTTAAGAAATATTTACGCTTCATTTAATCGTTTGTACAAAAACGTAGTGTTTCAGAACGAATTTACTCAGTTATACTACTTGCAAATACTGATAACGAGTATATTTCTCTAGCTACACTACAAATTACCAAGTAGCTATATGCCAACATACGGCAGATTAAAATAATTACAATACTGATAAGATAAATGTTTTTCATTCTTCAGTTTATACTACCAGTATTTCACATATTCACTATACATACCATAGTCAATGTTGGACTAGAAAAGATAAATTGAACACGTAGGCGGTTACGGCGGTAGGTACATGTTAAGGATAAAAATCTAAATAAAGACACATGCTTCCTAGACTAACTTAAGCTAGTATTCTACACTGTAATATTTCTAATATTTGATTTAAAGAGCCGTGACTATCTACATACATTCCACTGTTGTGCACTAACTGTTGAGATCATCGTTTCCAAAATTTTACTCCAAAATTTTGGACAAAATGTATTCCTTCACAGTTGAAGATAATAAACTCTAAATACGCGCATAACTTTAGAAAGCTCGAAGTATCTCTTCTAGGGACGAACCCATGCTTCGGGTTTGTCAATCCTATAGATCAGGGTTTCTCAAAGTGGGGTACGCGAACGCCTAGGGGTTCGCCATTCGACGACAAGATTTACGTAATGGTGACTTGATGCCTAGCAGGCACGTGCGGCACACATAGTGGCTACAACATACTAATGTGAGAGTGGGTCTTCACACCTAGTAATGATAAAAACTAAATACAGAAATCGACTTGATACCGAGTCAGAATTAAGGTTAAAATTGACCATAATTAATCGTAAATCGACTCCATTTGCAACAAGAAATAACCATCACATTAATATTACTATATCTACTTACATACATAAACTCACGCCTGTATTCCCCGAAGAGGTAGGCAGAGGTGCATTTCTGCACCCACATTTCGCCAAGTATGTATCAGTCCCACGTAATAGGGGGCGAACCTATTGCCGTTTTTCGGGCACATTTCCAGACTCCGTGCTGTTACCGAGAATTTCCTAATGGAAAAACCCAATAACACTTTGCCCGACCCGGGAATCGAACCCAGGACCTCTAGATCGCACGGCACATACTTGTACCGCGAGACCACGAGGCAGTATTACTATATCTATACAAATAAATAAAATTGGAGTGTCTGCAATATTGAAAAAACCGCTTTTTAATAAATGCATATGGGTGTATACACGGTACATATTATAGACTTGTTTTTTTTACTAAATGTAATTCTAACTCTTAAATATCATTTAAAAAAATATTTGCCAAAAATTTGCTGATTACGACATTTTGAACTATTTTTACAGAACGATAAAATGCTGTAATTGCACTATTGAGTTGTATGGAGTAATGCTTGAACTAGGATTGTTCAACTGTACCTACTTTTTAAACGTGGTGATTTAATGAATCCCATCTCTTAGATATGCTGTAAACTAAAATTATTCCTGGTTTGGGGTAATACAAATTGTGTTACACGAATTGTGACTTAAATTCGACAGAAAGTTAAAACGTATAAAAACACGAGCAACAAAAACGTAGTAGGTCCGCACTGGAGCCAACATTCCTGCTAACATGCAAATGCATCATATTTACGGAAAACGAAAAATGTCGTAATCAACATAGTATAAATTATTACTGTTTTTTTCTGTAACTTACAGCGTTTTTGTATGCAGGCATTTTAGTTAAATCCTGATTTTTCAAAATGTTAATTTATAAACTAATCATCGTAGATTTACGTTACCCGGACCTTACCCGGACATTTAACGCAGTTTTTTTTTCTGATTCGAACAGTGCAATAAAAAAAAATTCATACTTTGTGGACTACGACGTTTTCGCTTTCCGCCGTCGATATACCAAAATAACGTTTTTTACAATTTTTGTCTGTCTGTTTGTTCCGGCCAATCTCGGGTGGACCAATTTTAACGGAATTTTCACTGGCAGGTAGCTGATGTAATAAGGAGTAACTTAGGCTACAAAAAAAATAAAAAAAATGGAATCGACTGTTAGGCGGAACGAAGTTTGCCGAGTCAGCTAGTCGGTATATATATCAGTTGTTGCGTCGAGATTTTCATCAAAATGTAAATAGTTTAATAAAGACTTTCATTTCAATTACAGTGAACTAAAAAATGTGTACAAGCGACATCTAGAGAGGTAACTCAAAATTGAATTAATATAAATCAATTCATGTGATTGTTCGTGGTCGCGTTCAAAGTCCAAATCAGTACCTACTGTTAATGTAATGTTTACGCCGGAATGCAAGTTGATTTGTCATAGTCGAAACATGAACGTAGGGTTTCAAGATTTTAGTACATATTTATTTTATCAATCCATCAGCCGAAAGAGGTCCACAGGGACCTGTTGGTAGCAGCCTGCATCCAGCGACGTCCCGCGACCTTTACTAGGTCGTCCGACTATCTTGTCGGAGGACGTCCCACGCTGCGCTTTCCGGTACGTGGCCTCCACTCGAGAACTTTTTGGCCCCATCCACCAGTTCTCCGCGCTATGTGCGCGGCCCATTGCCACTTCAACTTTCTAATTCGCTTGGCTATGTCGGTTACTTTAGTTCTCCTACGGATCTCCTCATTTCTGATTGATTTCTGATTATACCACACCAAAACTACTATAATACAACGTATTAATAATATATATGTTATACTTTCATAAGTAGCGTAATATATTTTAATTAAATTTATTTAAAGATACGATAGACTTACTTCACGATATTATGATAGTTAAAGTCAAAGTCAAAGTCAAATTATCTTTATTCAAATAGACTTCTACAAGTTCTTTTGAATCGTCAATTTTACACTTTTTAATATTTTTTAAACTATTGCCGCTTCGAAACGTGTTATCGCTGTGGAGAAGAAACGGCAAGAAACTCCCTCAGCAACACGACATGTCATTTTTTTTAAATAGCAATAAATGTCTTTTTTAATTACATTATTTAAATTTTACATTGTAAATGTCATAACGATACAAACTATAGCAACAAAACAAAACTCCGATCAATTTACATTACTCCCAGGGCTTATTATCTTCAATAAAATCTGAAATTTTATAGTATGCTTTTTTGTAAAGCTTATCTTTAATTGATTTCTTAAACTTTGTCAAGGGAAGCTCCCTAACAGCCCTCGGAAGTTTGTTATAGAAGCGTATACATTGCCCCATAAAAGAGTTATTAACTTTCCGGAGACGAGTTAAATTTAGGAGATGTAGAATTACTTCTGTAGATGTAGAATTATTTTCCCTATGTCTGTAGCATATAGGTACTATCTGTTTATTACAACATTTTTTTCCTTGTCCGCTTGACGTGAAATGCCCAATTTACCAAAATAATTATGGCTACCTCGTAATCTCCCGCAACAAGTGTGTGCCGTGCGTTTCAGTCTTGGGTTAGATTCCTGGCCAAGAAATTTAGAAATGTGCCCGAAAAACGCCAGTAGGCACGCCCCCTAATACGAGTACATGGTACATAACTCAATTAGGGATAAGTGTGTGCAGAAATGCACCTCTATTTACTCCTTAGGGGAAAACAGACGTGAGTACGTATGTACGTGTTTACTCAATCTATGCTTATATATGAAGGAATATTCCATATTTAACAGCACACATTTTATATGACATCTTAAAGGGACATTTATTTATACTCAACTATACAGTTACAATGATGTATGAAGATCATAAAGATAAAATATTATAAAATAAACATAACTATGTATACCAATGGTTCTTGTTAACCATTTTGTTTGTCACGAAAGCTACAAATTCATATTTAAAAAATGTTACTTTAAAGTTAATCATTTTAAGTATCATAAAGATAATATGTTTCCTTTTTATTTTAGTCTTGATTTACACAACAAACAATATAGTCAGTATCTTTATATTTTTTTATAAATAAAGAAACAATATACAAGTTTATGATTAAGGAGACCATCATTAGTGAATAAAACAAGCACATATTACAATTTTGTTTGTCCAGTCTTAACACTGTAATTAAATTTTAAAAGAAAAGATTATTTTGCTATATTTTCCTATTATGAATATTATATTTTTTTAACTTTTCGAATAATTTATATACATTACTAGGAAAAGAAAAGTACTAAATCTATAGGACTTTTAAGATTAAAATAAGAGTTTGTAGCGCTGGTCAAATTTACTGCAAGACTAAAAGTTGCATGATTGGTATGGAATTTATATTTAATTTATGAAAATTAAAATAAATGTTTCATAACTTACTTCACTTTTTAATTACATCTAATGATCTAATGTATCTGAATATACCTACATAATATATAAATAATATACTCTTGCTTCTGCCTGCTGTATTTTAAGTTCCAGTATTATAGATGGCTTTATGATTGCCTCATAGTCTTGCGGCACAGGCATGTGCCGTGCGATTTAGAGGTCCTGGGTTCGAATATTTACTGCAATATTATATTTAGGTTTTTTAAAGGTGCTATGCTACTATGGATAATTCCGAAATGGTAAAGCTTAATAATTTTTGGCTGACCAGGAAATTTAACCTGAGACCTCTTGAATACACACTCCATGCTCATGGCACAGAACCAAATAGAAAATTAACTTATAAGCATGTCAAAATGTTTCATTACTAGAATAGAAACTATAATCAACAAACACCATGTATTTGTTGAAATATAACTAGGGTTCCATAGCCAAAGGGAAAATGGGACCCTATTACTAAGACTTCACTATCCTTCCAACTGTCTGTCATCAGGCTGAATCTCATGAACCGTGATAGAAAGACAGTTGAAATTTTGACAGGTGATTCTGTTGCCACTATAACAACAATTACCAAAAAACAGAATAAATAAATATTTAAGTGGGGCTCTCATACAACAGACATAATTTTTTTGCTGTTTTTATAAATAATGACACAAGACAATTCGTGCGCGAGTCTGACTCGCACTTGGCCATTTTTTTAATATACCTTAGTTGTGAATTTCCACATCAATGTACCTACTATTTAGAATTACAAATATGTCAAGTTAAGAAACACAATTCAGCAAATATTCTACAACATGTAACTTGAGAATATTTATGCAGTCTATTACAAACATGTATTGAATGCAATATAGCATATTCAAGTGCAAAAAAAAAAAAAAACATTATTTTGTATTTAATAACATTTTAAGAAATATTTTAAGAGTTAACATCAACAACAAAATACTGAACCACTTTTGGCCGAATACTGAAACTCTACTTAATCTGAGTGCGACTTATATTTATGTGGCTGTTATAATTTAAGCGGTATATACTTAAAAAAATGTCATGTAAAAGAACTTTTTGTGGTAATGTTGCCATTTATGGAAATTTAAGTGGGCATTAGTTAATCACAGTCTTAAAACCGATAAATTATGTTTCAGTATACCGCTTAAATTATAACAGCCACTTATATATAAGTCACCCTCAGATTAAGTAGTGTTTCAATATTCGGCCATTTATTACATGAGAGAAATATTCGGTTTGAAAATATTATTTTACACATAAAATTGGTAGGTCAGTTAGCCAGGTAGTCAATAAGCATTTTATCTACACCATAGATGAGAAAAATTTGGTATTAATGAAGGCATTGTCTCACCAAAAACTGTATTCTGATATTCTCACCTACACCTATCTATCATTCACTCTACATCTACTAGGTATATAAGCCATTTGATGAGCCAAATGTTTTATCTATGTGTTACTTTTTATTATACAACCAATATGCTGAAAAATAACTTATGGCTTACCCTCCCCAATGTAAACAAATTGTTTAATGTACCATTTTATGACTATAAACACTCTGAATAACTATAGGCAAATAATAGAGGTCAAGCCCAGAACTGAAAACAAAATTAATGTCATAAGGTGACTTAGCTGTTACATTTGCATAATATTAATAAGCATTGTTATCTAGTTTAATTGATCTATTTTACATTCATTAATGTAATTGTTCATTATATAAACAACTTTTGTAAATTTATACTGTACTTGTAAAAATATAAATAAGTTTCAAACATATACCTGGCTATTTTATTATGTTTACTTATTTTCATGTATGCTACATCACCATAACATTTATATATGTAAAAAAATCTAGATAATATTTAAATTAATGGTAATTGAGAAGTGAACACATACAGTGGTTAAGCAAATGGCCAACTGTGACTTTTTTAATAATCATTTATAAAAGTAGTTAGTTTTCAATAGATACATTCATAAATGGCAAATGAATTTTGCTGAATTTTGGTACAAAAATAGATTATAAAGTAAAGTCCAACATTAACTGCTTTAAACAAGAAATTATTCAATTTCAAGGGTAATATTGCAATAAAATGGTGTCTTAAAGTACTATACACAAATTTGTTAAATATCCACTGTATCTTTTTCAAATTCTGACAGATATAGGTTGACCCATGTATGTCCTCTATTTGTCACAGATAATTGTTTATATTTGGCTTGAAGTTCACCACACTTGCTTGAGTTGATGCATTTTATATAATTTAAATATAAACATATTGGAATTGTCAGACTATTCTTCAATTTTTATTTATTATTTTCAATAAAATAAAAAAGTAAAATTATAAATGTATGTACTTACATATCATCATATTCGTAGAATTCAACCCTAAGTAGTCCAAGAATTTGTCAGTTCCAAAAACAAAAACAGCTCCAAACAAGAATCCAAATGCAACAGGAACAAATGCATACTGTCCATAATCTTCACACATCTCAATTGCTGGCTCAAGTAGAGACCAATACGACGCCGCGGTCATTACCCCAGCCGCAAATCCCAACGACACGTCTAATAGTTTCCGCTAAAATGTAAATAAACAAAAATTACTCATCACAACCCATCAAATTTATTCTATCCTATGAAAAAACACTCACATGTTTTCCTCTTATAAAGAAAACACAGCCAGCGCCCACGGCAGTAAGGCCCCATGTTAAAAGAGTCCCTAAAAGGGCTTGTGTAACTGCACCGTATCCTTCAATCATCTTGATTTATTTATTTAATACTATAAATAAGTCTAAGAATATTTAAGTAATTAATTACACTTAAGTACTTTTAACACAATCAACCATTTTTCAAACTCAATGTTTCTATATTAAGTCGTGGTTAGTCAATAAAACATTTTAAAAGAATTTTATCCTTTTATACACTCCACATGTTTTTACTTTTTATCATATTTGTGTAATGTCAATTCAATTGTCAATGTCAGATTATTATTGCGTCCACACACTAGACGACACCACAGATTATACAATAGGTACATATTATCTACATCATATCTATTTAATTTAAGCTGGACCTAGGTAAATATTTTAATTAGCTATGATTCATGAATATATTATTTCTGCTTTGTTTAAAGAAATATTTTTAATAACTAATATAATATCTACTTAGTGCAGAAATGCACCTCTGCCTACCCCTTCGGGGAACACAGGCGTGAGGTTATGTATGTATGTATGTATGTAATATCTACTTACTTTAAAACTACACAACGAAAATGGGAATTACTGGTATTGTTATTTAAAAAATATTCGTGTATTCGTTAATTCTTAACTTATTAATATTATATCTGATGCACAAGAAGTGCGGAGCCATAAGGAGAAAAAAAAAATCACATTACTAGCCGTGGGGCCCGGCTTCACCCGGGAGCAATTTTGAATTCCGTGCTTAACCACTTGAACAATAATACAAAAATACAACCATTACTTTTTTTAATACTAGCAGAAACTTAAAACGCCTGTCATAACTTTTTGAGCAATATGTTTCGAGAATGTGTTTTAGATTAGGCTCCTTAAAAAATACCAATAAAAACCCAAGGTTCAGCGGTTTAGGCTTGAAAGCTTAACAGACAGACAGAGCTAGTATGGATACATGTTTATAAATATAGAATCAATTTTCTACAATGCGACGTTATGTCCATTACAGATTATAATTTAATTTATATGATAACCATTTTAAGCACGGAAATAAGAAAGGTGCTTGAAAAATACCAGTAATATTTATGATAGTTTCACCTCTTAATATGTGGGCCTTAAAAGACTGAAAAGTGGTTGTAGCAATATACCACTGCCCACTCCTTCGAGAGAGGCATGTGTATGCAAAGGTACTTGATAAATTTCAAATTTTAGAATAGAAAGAATCCAATGTTACATTATGGTACGTCATAGGTGGTACATTGGCATTTACACATCGCGCTTACTTGAAAAAATTCTGAGATAGCGCTGTTACCAAGTAAAAAAAGGAATAAACTGGTCAGTTTAAATAAACTTGTTTAAAATTTAAATGTTAATTATTATATGTACTCTCCAAAATATTTTGTTATTAAATCAATAGATATTATTAAAGTTGAAAACTAAATTCTAATATCCCCGTGTACCTAGTAATTTCACAGACTAAGAAACTCCGACTGTCTTGTCCTTTGCGTATTTTTATAAATTTTGTCATTTGACCTTGATGAAGACATTATATTATGTATGTAGATAACTTACAAGCTTGGTCCAGCGGACAGTAACTACCTATTTAGACCAGAATTGCTCGTTTATTATTACCATATTTTTTTATTTATTTACACTTTTTATACATTAAGTATAGAGGCGGACTTAATGCCAAAGGCATTCTCTGACATTCAACCTCTAAAATAATGGTGATTCTTTCTTCCTAACGATAACCCGGCTGGTGCTAGGATCTGCCTTAGTGCTCAATTTCTTCTACTTTACCCACCCTTAGACTCTTTTCATTGGAGGCGTGTATTTCCTCCGCTCATATGTCGGGATTAATAAAGCGGACGTTTAAATTAAACTAATAGCTATATAGTTAACCTTTTTCTTAAAATAACGTCGTTGTTCCATGACATAATTTCGCTCCATTCGAATGTTTGGGCCTATCTCCGAGAGCAGTTTGTCTTTTACAAACCTTTGCATATAAAATTCGCCTGAAAGGATATCAAAACCTAGTAATGATACCTAATGGTCAATAAAGATACATTCATTCATCATTCATCATCAGCCCAAATACGTCCCACTGCTGGGCACGGGCCTCCTCTACAACTGAGAGGATAAAGATACAACAACCTTTACCTATAGATATTATTATATATTTTTTCTAACAGCCAAAAAATTATGTAGAAAGAATAAAGTAGCGGAGTAGGTCCTTGGAATATTGATTTCCAGATTTTATTAGTCAAAACAGTAGCTTCTCTACTAAAAACAATGTTGCTCATTTAACTGTTAAACGTATAAAATTTTACAACTGTTATTAAAATGAGTCACGGTCACAATTTACGCCATTATAGCACAGTGTGTACTTAATTAGAAAAGCACGTATTAATCCTTAAATAAATTATACTAATTTCCACACGAGATATCAGTCACGTCTGCGTCCCACTGACTAAAACTTAATTTTATAAACAAGTCTTTATTGCACTATAAATGGCGTTAATACCTTTTTATGTACACAGCTCAGCAATGCCAAGGCCCGACAATGAAACACACAATACTTCAGTTTATGCACGCGCACCATATCTTTTAACTAAGGAAGTAAAAATAACTTCATACAATATTAAGCTTTATTTACGTTGCTTAATGTAAAAAAATAACGTCATTTAAAAATTATTGTAGCCGAGATCGTGCCCATACCAAATTAATTCTATAACGCCTTTTTTGTGAAGTGTGACCAACATATTTTCATGATATGTCTGATGCAAAGGTATATGATGTAGGTGCGTATTTTTCTTATAATAACTGAATGAAACCACAGCTATAATGTTTAATGTGTTATTATGTTATAACGAAGTTTTGGCTTGATTTTTTTATCATATTTTATGTGTACTAAATTTTTAAGCTAATTTTACCTTCTAAAGTTGGAAGTGAAAATAAGTACCACACAATGAATAAGAAAAACAGAATTTAAATATGTTAGTAAGATTGATAGGTACATACATACATAGGTATATTAATAAGATTATTAATATATAGGTACAAAATTGCATTCGTAATACTATATAGATAATAATATCATCATCAGCATGTAGTAGGTATATGAATACTACATACGTCCCACAGCTGGGCACGGGACTCCTCTACCACTGAGGCCTTAGTCCGCCATGCTAGCCTAGTGCTTGTTGGCGAACTACATAAGTACCTAAGAAAATCCTAAGATTTTTTAGGTGTGCTGGTTTCCTCATGATGTTTTCTTTCACTGTTAAAGTACGAGATAATTCATGTAGAATTTGCCACGTATAAGGTAATGGCTCGTCGCCACATGTGACACTAGTACCTATTAGCGATACGTGGACATGTAGGTACATATTTTAAAGATACCTTTGCGTACCGCTTCAGAGATAGGGATGTAAATTATTAAGAACTTATTTATTTTAAGCGCTATACTCTTATTCATTTTAAGGCATAATATTCTACGGAACACTTGCAACGAAATTGTGGTCCGTAATTGAGCGGTTTTTCTGTGTACAACATTCCCTGCCGTCACCGCGTACTTTACCTACTTTTTCAATAGGTACAGTAATTATAGTAAAATTTTACAGCATTTATTAGCGTATAATTGTGACCTCGACTTTTTGTCCGTCAATTTATTAAAACTAAAACGTGTCAATAAACTGTTAGTTACATACACAATAGATAATTATCAATACATGTCTTAGTACTTAAATTCTTGTAGGTAACTAAAATGAGGAGTCATCTTTAACGGATATCAATATTAAGTCGATTGTAATGTAAATGTTAGAAATATTTTTTTATATAATAGTATCTATTTACTTTATGAAAGATACCATTTATTGAAGATATTTAATACATTATTACTAAATGCATTAATCTTATACTATTTGATATATTTTTTTTGTTTGTAAATTAAGAAATAAGATTATTAATTAATTATAATTAATGATGTTATGTAAATTCCAAGTTTCATACAGTCAGTGGCGGTACTTCTATAGAAGCTCAAAAGCGTTACACGTTATTTGTGTAATGTCTAGTTTATAATTTTTTATTGTGGAGTCAGGATATTCCCAATTTTATGTCAAATTGCTTTTGTTGAATAAAGATTTAAAGCTTAAAAATATTATTCGGAATTTTATATGGCAAACTGGGCTTTTGGGCTTCTATGGTAGTACCGCCACTGCATACAATATGTTTATTAGATGAAAAAAATATTGTCTCGTGGTCTCGCGGCACAACAATGTGCCGTGCGTAGAGGTCCCGGGTCTTCTCGGGTCCCGGGAGGCAAAGTATTATAGGGCTTTTACACTAGGAAATTCTCAGTTGCAGAACGAAGTCTGGTTTTTGCCCGAAAATTGGCAATAGTCTCTCCCCTTATTACGTTGGACTGAATGTGACGGGCTCTAGTTTCACAACTCATTTTCGATGGATTACTAGATATACATACGCTCATTAAACCCGTTTGAAAGTCTTGATCACTTCACAATCTACAAACCTGATTTAACAAAGAAACAACCAGAGACTTCGTAATTTATGTTAATGTTTTACGTCAACAAGCAACGGGCCTAGATTATTCAGTGCATGCAATACTAGTGTAATAGATACGTTCAATGTGCATGTGAAGGCGATGGCCACAGGTATTAGTTTAACCAGCGCCAAGGTAACTAGGAAACTAAGGGGCGTACCTGTTGTGGATCACGCTGTAGCATTATGTCCCGCATGCTCTACATACGTCACAATTAGCATGGAGTCGTTCCGATACCACACTGCGTTGGTACACGACTACAACAACCCTCATAATACTATGAGCACATAATCCATGTAGCTCGCTATTAAAGTTCTTTTTAATTTATGTTTTTAATATTCGTTTGCTTATTACAGTAAACAGAGACCATGAAAGAATTTCAACTAATTATACAAATGAATACTCATGTGATGATAATTGTAAATGAAATCGGTGCAATACACAGCTGCTGCAGATTCCTATAAGTAAACAAGTAATAATCAGGCGTCGCTGCAGACGTAACCAGCGTAGCGTTTAAAGAACAAAACAATCCGCTAGATCGTCATTATTCAAATTTTCGCTGTACCAGTTGCCCGCTTGTTCCGGTCTCTGCTTTCTGTCCTATTTCGAAGTACTCTGAAATTACGATTAGTCCGGCCGAAATGAGATGCGGTCATCCGTGGTAGATGGCCGTGTGAACGGTCCGTTATTCAAACGGCTAACTCGCTCTACCAAACATGTATTTAGGGCTCTACCCAAAAAATGTCTTTTATCAGGTCTATCAATAGTAGAAAAAAATTAATTTGTTTTGTATGACATGCGTAAAAGAATTTAGCATTTGCAAAAATAAGTGTATATCCATAATCTCACGCCCCGTATACCCCAAAGGGATACGCAGAGATACATTTCTGCACCCACATTTCGCCAAGTATGTATCAGTCCCACGTAATAGTGCGCGAGCCTATTGCCGTTTTACGGGCACATTTACAGACCCCGTACTGCTACTGAGCATTTTCTAATGGAAAAACCCAACACTTTGTCCGACCCGGCAACCGAACAGGACCTCTAGATCGAACGACGAAAAGGGTATATCGGGGTCACCGGCCCTCCAACTCAACGCGTGAAACTTTTGTTCGCTTGGCTGAGTTGAGTCCCTAACCAAAATCCTACGCCGGCATACCGACTAAAACCTCTATGGCCGTCTTGCGCATTTTGGGCGGTACGTTAAATCCAGGGCGAGCGCCTTTAATTGTTTCCCGTTGCCGCCCAGCGCTCTGTCCAAATATGAAATCATCTGCGATAGAGGGATGTGTCCTGCACTTGGCTCGATTTTAAACGCTCATTGATGTGTGTGCGGTATTCTCACACCCCCAAACCACAGGGCGGATCACGGCTTTCTTAACTTTCCTGAATAATGATCTGATGAAATAATTCCAATTAAACTATTACACAAGTATCGGAGTTATAATGCTGACACGCTCTAGGCGAACGCTTTGTTCTACATGTAATTCGTGGCACCATAGTATAACTGTTCGGCTTAACTGCTTTCATGGACATTACCGTCCGCGATTACGTAACGGCCCATACATTACTGTATAGTTTTCGGTGCACGATATAGCGTGATCCATATGAAGCATATTGTCTGTAGCATGCGGAAGATATGTGTGCATCAATCACAGAATTCGCATCGCTAGATTAAGAGGTAATGGAGGCAAAAACACAACGACGCCGGCACGCGCGCATTCCGAGCATTTCCCGATGCGACATATTGTCTGTTTCATTTTGTGTCAATGTTGCCTATATACACCTCGCCAAAGAAAAGCAATTTTATATGATGACGGTCATTAACTGTTCGAACGGGAATTTTGCAAACTACTGTTCAATATGTGTGTATTATTTTATATGATACTACTGTTGCCCGCCACTCCGTATGCGAAACATTACACTTAAAAAGGAATATTTTTACCGTTTTTGCCACATATTTCATCGCTGTTCTCATTGGTCGTAGCATGATGATATACTATAGCCTACAGTTTTCTCAATAAATGGGATATTCAACACTTTTTTTTTTGTTCAGACCAGTAGTTACTGAGATTAGCGTGTTCAACAAAACAAACAAACTCTTCAAATTCATGTATGTATGTAAGTACATAGGTATAGATTAAAAAGCGACTTTGATTTTATTTTGTCAACTTCATTTAGTTGTTATGAATTTTAATATCTTAGAGACCGTGTGTAACCGCTGCAGCAGTTCACTTTGAATAGGATTTAAGACATTCTCAGCAAGCGAGCAGCGATGGCCTCGAGGTTAAGGCGCGCGGTCGAGAATTTCGGCGGTCGCAGGTTCATCCCCCAGGCACACACCTCTGACTTTTCAAAGTTATAACTGTATTCACAATGAATTATCACTTGCTTTAACGGTGAAGGAAAACATCGTGATAAAACCTGCACACCTAAAAGTTCTTAGGAATTTCTTAGGTGTGTAGTCCGCCAACCCGCACTAGGCCAGCGTGGTGGACTAAGGCCTAAACCCTCTCAGTTGTAGAGGAGGCCCGTGCCCAGCAGTGGGACGTATTTAGGCTGATGATGATGAAGACATTCTGGGAATTTTTTGCTAAGACCTGTGTTCAGCTATGGACGTCTTTCTGTCGATGTGGTACCAACAAAATTTAGTGTCTGAAATCAAATATAAGTCAATAACATAATAATAATAATAATAAGCGGTCTTATCGCTAAGAGCGATCTCTTCCAGACAACCTAGCAAGGAGAGGAATAAGCTAAATATTAAGGACATAATAAGACAACACTGTATAACACATATCCATTACTGTGATTAAGAAAATAAAAAATTAAAAACAGCACTAAGTATATAATAATATATGTGTTACGGTAAGTGTGGACTAAGGCCTAAAACCCTCTCAGTTGCAGAGGAGGCCCATGCCCAGCAGTGGGACGTATATGGGCTGATGACTAAGTGTGATTAATTGAAAATTATTAGTAATTACCCAAAATTAATTGATGAATTATTTACGTTTACCGGTTGTTATTAATAATAACACCTTACCTTTGGTAAATAAGTTAGATTAGGTTAGTAGTTTCTTGTTTATATGATTAGGTACTTTTACCACACCACATCGTCAATTATATATTAATAAAAATATGATAAATATCACAGATCGCATCAAATTTACCAAATCATGAGGTAAGTATTAATAATTACTGGTTATTATTAATAATAACCATAGTAATCACAGTTCACACTTACCGTGACATGTGTTTTTTTTTTATACTGGCACGGCAAAGTGACCCCATTACACCTGATGGTAAGTGTAATGGAGTCCAGAAAAAGTGCCGACCAGCGAGAGATGATGATCTCCCGTTGGTCGACGCAATCATGCCGGCCGAAAACCTCTTCACCAACATGTATAACTCTTAATTATAATATACTTACTTTGATTACTTATTCTCGAGATTTTGGCATAGGTAGCTGTTAGGATATGTTTTGGTAGGAATGCTATCCACAAACCCGCAGTAGGCTAGCGTGGTGGACGAAGGCCTAACGAGATTTATATGTATATATGTTGGTATATACTTTAGTTTCACGCACATTCTGTCAGGCCTCGTTGGTCTTGCAAGGGTGAGGCATGCTATCAAGAGGGCTCGCGAGTGGGACGTGGTCCGATAATATTTTTCTTATTAACATTTTCCGACAGAAAAATCATCAGTAGCATTAAGAAGTCTGGGAGTGTGCCTGAAAAAGGGACCGCATGCTCGCCCCCATTATATGAACATAAAACCGAATATATTACATATACATATGTACATGCTATCCTTATTCTCAAACTTATGTATAAAGCCTAAAGGAAATGTATTTAACTGTTTTTTGTGTGTCTTTAAATATACATATAAGTGCCCCTATATACATTTTCATATATATTTAAATTCTAATACTTGTGTGGTATACGACGAGTATGTGAGCACGCATTTAAGATTGTAATTCTTTCTGCATATTATATATATGTATATATACAAGTAGACATTTATTTCGGAGATGTCTTCATTTCAAACAAAACCGGATTTTAAATGTAATATTTTTTAAGAACATCAAAAAAATGATAACGGAATTACGTTAAGCAAGTGTGTCCCCGCTAAAAAATTCTAGGTGGCCTCCTTCATACTACGAGTTCGGAGAATCGTAATAGAAGTCACATTTTGAGTTGTTCTTAATGGTAGAAAATGTTGACGATACATTAAATATTTCTTGATAACGATACAATCACAGACAACCCCCATGGCGCAGTAAGTTAGCCACCAGCCTGTGAAGCGAGACGCCGCGGCATCGATTCCCGCACCGAGATAAATGTTTGTGCATAAATATTTGTTTCGGGCCTGGGTGTTTGTGGAACCTTAAATTTTTTCGTGGTTTTTCATTCCCACAACACAATACAATTAACTGAATCTTAGAGTGGCCTCAGAACTAAAGCGATAATCCTAAGGAATAAGCAATAGTTTAAAAAATTAAGAAGTATAAAATTGACGATTCAAAAGAACTTTTAAAAGTCTATTTGAATAAAGATAATTTGATTTGATTTGAAAAAAAACTTTTTACACACAAGGCTCTTCATTTCTTCCTGGATTCAGTTTAAAGCCCACTCCTATGTAGTTGAGTGACTTATTCAATATTTCTTTGAATCTTATTTCTTTCTGTTCGAGCGTGAAATGTTTCTACATAAAACATTCTTTAGTAGAATTCCATCTAGGTAATCGTGATTAATATTCAGTTCCATTCAAGTTATACGACAGTGATGTTAAATTAAATATTCCAAACATTTCATTGAATATTGTCCATTGTATAGCCAATAAGATATGTAAATAAAGAAACCGAGCAAATTCACATCAAATTTCTAAAAGATGATAGACGAATAAAAGTGGTAGAGGCATGCCATAGTCAGCTTAGACTGCAATTTGAATGGGCTCGGGTGACACTATGATGGTATTTAACAATTAAAATTACAATAGAAATGTTACGATGTTTATGTGCCTAATAAGGTTTGGTAGGTAGGTTATCTATCGCGGCGTGACTGTTACATTTTAGCAATGTTAAAATTAAATTGAAAATTCTGTCAACTTTCTATAGGGGCTGTTATCACTTAACTTATTTTTGTTTTGTAGTACGCTTAATTAGTTGCAGTTGCTTAATATATGCATACTTACAATTACATCCGCGCGTTGTATCCTCAAATATAAATAAATATTAAAATTATAAAAATATACCACTATAAAGTAAGCTAATGTGACATATGTGAGCTTATATTACTAGTCAGAATTGCCATATTTCAAGAAGAAGGCTATATATGGGCAATTCTAAAACAGTAGGAAATGGCATGCAATATCTTGATACTAAGAGAGAAGTGGCTTCATCTATTCACCGTGGCTCGGCGGTTCATATCTAAAATCTAAAACAATTTATCTATAATCCGATGCCCATCATTAAATACGAAGGAAAAAATATTTTTATTTTATTAGTAAGAAATATAGTGAAGTAAACAAAAGAAAGCTTAGTTTAGATACGTAAAAAGTGTAGCCGTTAATAAATACTTACTTAGTTACGGCTCAAAAGCATGATAAATAGATAAGAAACTTAAAACTTATTCTTAACAAACCAAGGTAATAGTATTTGCGATGATTAAGTTTTTTTAACAACGGTAAATATTAGTTTTCGTGCTCGAAAATAAAGGGCATGACCGAATCGGTCACGGTTACGCATCGGTGCCTTCAGCTGCCGAAACTACCTGTTTAAGAAAAAAAAAATTCGCTGTATTGCTTGTCTCAGTTTTAAAATTTAGGTACTGCTTCCCACACTATAACACGAATCAAAGATCGTCAAACAGTAATAAAAGTTCATCGTCAATAGCACACATTAATCTTCCTCCCTGTCACTTAACAAAATTGTCTTTGTTACATTCGACTAAATTAAATTTTTATCATCATTCATCTTTTGATTGACTTTCTATTAGAAAGATTTGATTTTGAATCATATCGATAGCCGCGATGAACGAGCAAAGTCAGAAATAAAGCTATTTAGTTATCTTATCTCGAGATCGTTCCCTGCCGGAATTGTCCGAGGAGAAATTGCGAGTGGAACGTGACATCGATGACCCGATCACAAGGAGCATAGCGCAACACCGAAATGCCACTCAATCAAAAACCAGTGTTTTGCAATTTCTCTGTGTGAATGTATTGGTAATGAACCCATAGCACAGAACTACAGTGGCGCGGCCAATTCTGCCCCTAATCCAACGCCAATCAACTATGTAGATCACGGCGATTGCCGAATCGCGCAAATCAGCGATTGTGTCGTGAGAACTGTAAGGTACGGGCAGGTGGTGCCCTCCCCACAGTGGCTAACTGTTCCACCATCATCTACCGAGCGAGTCGAGCGCGGCAGCGCGCAGTCCCGTGCACAAACACCACAGGCGCACCACGCCGCCTCCACACGCACTCCTTCAGCTTTGCTATTGACTCACGCGGGAAATACGAACGGCTCCATAATTTCGTGTTAAAATTTTTACATCCCAATACCAGTGATTGTGAAGAAACAGTAGAATTTTGTAGTGACTTTTGAACTATTGGATTATATCAGTACATATTTTATTAGTATTCTAGTTTTTGTTTTTTTAGTAGCTTCAGTAAGGTAATCGGGGCAGGTAAACTTTAACGGTTGGTTCCGCGCTCGAGTGTGGCAGACCGCAAGCATGACGAGCGCCGGCGACTGCGCTCTCGTGCTCCTTTTACTGGTACGATATTCATATCCCTATTTACATTTTACTTATTTACAAGTCTGTATTTATTTTGCAAGTAAAATAATCAACATAATCATGATTCTCTTAAACTGTTGTAAATAAGTGATCTATTCACAAAATTCAGTGTTTATTGTACGTATAACTTATATGATATTGTTAATTTTTTCTTCAATTATCTCATCTACATTTCCAAAGTAATAAGTATTAGGTACGGTCAGTGGTGGACTTTTCACCACATTTTCATCAATATACTTATATAAGTATAAGAGGCACATCAAAAATTTGGGAATTTAACCTATATATTAATAATAAAACAAAAATTTTAAAACCTTGCCAAATATTAGTCGCAAACTGAACAGTTTGAAAATTAATCACCATCATATACCTACTTACCTACTATTCCAAATGTCGCACGTAATGATCCTCCGCGATTCTATTTAACTGATTTCCGTGTCGTATAAGTTAGGAGGTAAACGCTTATTTTAAACCTTATTAAAAGATAGCCTAACCTAATATAACCTAATTCATATAGAAATCTCAAGAAACGTTAGTCATCTTAAATATGTACCTACAAGACATCATTATTATGACCATATTTTTTTGTATAGAATACCAAATGTAAAAAATATTTTATTTTATTGAAGACATAATATTACTCGTACTTCTAGTAATGGTGGGGCATTTCTAAAACTTCATCTTACAAAAGTAATATAATGATATATTACATATTATAAAACAAAATGTGTTTTTAAAAACATCGATACGAAACATCTAATAGACTCTCCTAAAACTTCATAAAAGTATCTATATGAAACTAATTTTAACATTCAACACTGTCTATATCTATATTCTATAATTAAATATTATGGGTGATGGAATAGTCTGTTTTCTATTAATTGTATCTGATATCTCCAAATTGTTGGAAAGAGATAAATTGGTGTAAACTAATCTTTGACTTTCCAATTTTATTCGCAATTTACCGAATATTCTAAGTTTCACTTTTTTCATATGTCCGAAATTCGGATATGACCGCTTTCAAAAAAATATTTAAGATGAGTTCAAAAATCAAGATTACGTGACTAATTTATAAAATTAAATTTCACGCTCCGAAGATTACTGTGATATGTGCAAAAACTGTTAGAAATTGGGATTTGACATTTTGGATGTCCATAGGTCCTATAAAAAACACACTATCTTATAGATTGAGTATCATGTTTATTGTTTCACGCTCATTTATAAACTGTTTCTAGCGAGTTCGTCCGCGTCGAATGTACTTGTGTTAGTATGTCTTTGAATGAGGATAAGTTTTTCAAAGCTTATTATAACAAATAGAATAATAACTACCCATGAAAATAAAGCATTTATATTTAGATTAAATTTAATAAACAATCAGGATTTACATCCTTTCTCTTTTATTTTTATTTGTTTTGCATTGCCTTTCGCTTATTTGTCGCTTTTTTTTATATGGTTTATTTGTTTTTAATGTACAGGCATTTTATTGTAGAAAATATTTAGGTATTAGGAGGGATCGAACACAGCACATTACTCCCGTAGTAATTTAATTTCTTTCATTAAATTTGTAAATCTTAGAAAGTATAAACACCCTCTCAGTTGTAGATGAGGTCCGTGCCCAGCAGTGGGACGTATTCGGGCTGATGATGATGATGATGATGATAAAAATATACCTACTAATAGGCGACGTAGTATACATACAAGTATTAATTTGTACTTACTAGTATCCAGTTCCATGTTCCAAGTCCCATTTCTTATTGCTGCACTATAAGGTTTGCAAGATAATGAAATAATTGAAAACACAACTCTAAGACGAGGGTCGTTGTCTTCCAACAGAATCGGAATCGGTGTTGCTTTTCAGCAATCTTGTGAGAAACGTCCTTCTCTCGTTCTCCACACAATCATGCCGACGTGCTTAGGTACCTTCTTATACTCCTTCTCTGATAAAATTAAAAAGTCACTCGTATGGAATGGATTAGGGCTTGTTGGTTTTGCGAAATTGCGAAATGTTTTAAACTCAAGGCGGCACCGTAACGACCACGAATCTTAAACGTATAGTTGTGTCTTGGAAAGGAACTCGTAGCAACTAGAGATTAACAATGTGATTTGTACCAGATTTTTCGTAAAAGATCTTATGTTCTCACTTAAGGGAAGGGAAGGGCGTGCCTGGAAAGTGATGTTCTTTTTAATTAGAATACATGGAGTATTGGAGTACTACACATTTTGATATCAAGATAAAGAATTAATATAAAAAGAAAAATATTATTGAGATCCCTTCATCCGAATGCCATTTTCATTTCATTAATTTGTGAAATAATCAATTACTTATACAAACTTCATTACATTATTTCGCAACCTTTAATAGCCATCTCTATATCAAAAACTGTAAAGCCATTAAATATTACACCAGTTTACGCTAGTTACGCAGATAGTGCTATTTTTATTAAGCAATACTAATCAGTAATCACTTTACGTACATTTAATTTATTCATAGATGTATTATAATAACCACAAAGAGAGAAATCAAATAAAGGAAAAAATTGTTTATTAAAAACTAATGTCTGTTGTAAAAAAATATTTGCCTATTCCATCATCATCCATCCATCAGCCAATGGAAGTCCACTGCTGGACATAGGCCTCTCCTAATGACCTCCACAGGGACCTGTTGGAAGCAGCCTGCATTTGCCTATTGTTCATCAAATATTATGCATGAACTTTTAACAATTTTAAAACCAAACGATGTATTTTACAGAACAACTAATATAAGATATCATAATCATACTTTGGCTAGTCAGTTTGATAGAAACTATAACATCGAAATTACTTTTCTTTTTTTATACAACATAATAACCATAAGCGTAGGTCCCAAAATACAATTTATCATCATCATCATCAGCCCATATACGTCCCACTGCTGGGCACGGACCTCCTCTACCATTGAGAGGGTTTAGGCCTTAGTCCACCACGCTGGCCTAGTGCGGGTTGGCGGACTACACACCTAAGAAATTCCTAAGAACTTTTAGGTGTGCAGGTTTCATCACGATGTTTTCCTTCACCGTTAAAGTACGTGATAATTCATTGTGAATACACACATAACTTGGAAAAGTCAGAGGTGTGTGCCTGGGGTTTGAACCCGCGACCGTCCAGATTCTCGACCGCGTGCCCAAACCTCGAGGCCATCACGACTATAAAATACAATTTATAATATTTTAAATAATGCAACGTCATAGAATTAATACAGCAATCCTAAATCCAGAATTCCAGAGCTCATCAAATTATATTTCGAGAATTAATCATCAAATAAAATCTCTCTCAAAGAATAGTTTGACACCTTGTGTATACTACTTGCAAGCTTTTATGAATAATCAATATAACCAGAAACAACATTATAACTTGACAACCTCCGGCAATCTCATTCATCAAACACCTTATTGCTTTACGTCGATTTTCCAAGAGACATAAACAGCCTAATGTCCTTTCACACTACTGTACACGGTGACTACAGGCGTAGCTGTACCATCCCTTAAATTATTATGTGTGTTCTATCAGTGTCATGCACAATAGTCAGTTAATAAAAAAATAATACCTTTGTATCGCATTTTACCAACAGTCAGAAATAAATTAAATGCTTTGTTCAGACGAGCTAATAATAATAATTTTGCGCAAAAATATTTTCAAGTGGACTTTGAATTACCGTTTCAATTGAAGCTGCATAGAAAAAACAAATCTACAGACCACAATGGTTTAAATGTTAAATATAATTTTATAAACGGTAAGTCAAGATTATTAATTCTTGCATAAATTCACACAGTTTTTATTCAGGAAAGTCAACTTTAAACTAGTTTACTGCACAGTTAAAATAAAACGGTATATGCACAGTCACAACTTCCGCCCAAAACTTCTCTTTTTTTATTCTAGCTATTCGGTTAGTATTAAATATAATCTGTTACTAAAATAAGTCTATATGGCGCAAATAAGATTGTTTTAACTGTTCATTACACTTAGTTACAGCCACAGGCAAAAGATAAATCTGTTTTGTTAATTTCCATTCAGGTACAGAAGACTTTAGGGACAATGGCTTAATTTCTTTTTTTATTATTGATGCAAGGCATTTACATTATAAAATATGCATTTTTTTATTACAATATTTCATTTTAAAAGTATGTGCTTATGTATATTTACCTCTCTTAATATATCGTTTAAAGACTAATTCTGTGCTACGAGAAAATAAAAGCTTGATGTTATATTTGATAGACGTCGTAATACTTGACGGTTGCAAATTAATTAATCGCTTCATTGGTCTATCAAAGGTGAATCACCGCTCGGCGGAACATTACGATGATAATGAAGGTAATATTACTGATGGAGCGCGTGCTACGTCTTTTGTTAGGCTCGTTGCACATGCTTTCAATGTCCGTACCGCGCGGACATAACTGTATCATATCACTTATGGTCTTATTACTTAACGAGCAATACACAACATTATTTTATACATACATACATACATAAACTCACGCCTGTATTCCCCGAAGGGGTAGGCAGAGATGCATTTCTGCACCCACATTTCGCCAAGTATGTATCAGTCCCACGTAATAGGGAGCGAGCCCATTGCCGTTTTTCGGGCACATTTCCAGACTCCGTGCTGTTACTGAGAATTTCCTAATGGAAAACCCAATAACACTTTGCCCTACCCGGGAATCGAACCCAGGACCTCTAGATCGCACGGCACATACTTGTACCGCGAGACCACGAGGCAGGCACATTATTTTATATTTTATTTTATATCCATACTACCTGAATATTATGCGCTTCATGTTCATACCACATTTGATTTCTTGTTAAGACGAAGAAGAGAAGAAGATTACAAATTTTACTTCTTTTGAGTACTTAATTCAACTTTACTATGGCATTTCGTCGACCTATAAAAAAAAGAATGAATTAAAATGTCTGTTTCAATATTAAGTACAGTTCTTGCTTATTGAAATATTAGTAGTAGTAGTATAATATAGTATATATTAATATCTGTAATTGAAATATGGACCCCTGTAAGGGTAAAGGCCTCTTCCATCTTCTTCCATAACACTCTGTCTTTACCAGAATTTATCCAATTGTTTCCTGCTACTTGAATAAAATCATCAGCCCACCGTCTCATTGGTCTTCCAACAATTATTTTCCCTGGTGGGCCTTTCAATGGTCCATCTCTTGTCTGTATATCGTGAGATGTGTCCAGCCCACTTCCATTTAATATGGATAAAAGCGTCTGTAACTTAAGTTTTTTGTCTGATGGACACATTCCTTACTTTTTAAATTTTCCTAAATTACGAAAATTCAAATTCAAATTTCCTAATACAGACGCTAAGTTATGGCATTAGGTACTTCGATCGCTGGCCGTCTTTCGCTCTGTTACTACGTCGTCAAAAGTCGAGACATTGTTATTATAGTAAATATGAAATTTTATTTAGTGACAGAGTCAATTGTAACGGACTGAATCGTTTTTGCTTTAAATTAAATCGTATCTATTAAACTTTAAATTGAATAATATCGAAGTAACCAGAGCGAACTCGTAAACAACATCTTTAAAAAAACACAGAAACAAATTAATGAGATCGGTTAATAAGTACTGTTAATTTTGTAAAACACTTAGTGATGTTAGCGACACCAGTTCCGCGGTGCATCGAGGTAATTAACCCCACAATTATTCCAAATCGCGTGGGAAAACAATAAACAACCGTGGGATAGTGCTGAACAACCGAGTCCGATCTCTCCAACGACGTATTTTGTTGTAGGTACTTACTTGTAAAGTATAAAAAGATTACCATCGCCAGTGTCGTTGTCTTTTAAGAAACGTCAGATGTAATTTAGTATGACTAGGCCTCGCCTTCTTTCATTATACATATAAATGCTGACAAGCTACAACAGACGTTAGAACGAGGAACACTTTGCACTAGACTGAATCATTTTATTCCTATTTTTTTTTGTTTAAACAAAAGTCACCATGCATTACAACATATTCAAGATTCGGAATAATGTCTTCTATACCTATTAGTATTCTTCAAATTAACCGCAATGTCACATTATTCCCTGGTCTAAGTTACAATAAGTTCCTCTTGTATTTTTTATGATTAATTTCAAAGGCAGGACACAACACCTTCTATTATTTGTAGATGTTATTCACTTTCTATTTTGTCTTCATCTGTAGTTGCAATAAATTTAAACGGCTGCCAGTAAAACTGAGGAGAATATACGTACGTAAAACCAATTAGTTAGCCTCGAAATCGACTCTTCACGCCTAATAATCAGAGTAGCACCGTTTTAAAATAAACCGTTTAGTCTGAACACTTCACATACAAGCGTTTGAAAGAGCGATTATCGAAATACGATCACATTTTCATATCACCGTGACTTTCTCGATGTGTCAGGCTTTCCTTTTGAAACACGGAATATTTCAGAAATTAATAACCATTAAGTAGGTTATGTATTATTTTCATTAAAGTTTGTTACATTGTACCAATTTTCTAAGTTACTTGCGACGCTTCAAATATCTCCTTACTTTCAAATGGGCGGCGATTAATCCGACCTCACGTACACGCGTAAAACGTTAAGGTTTGCTTCTTACGAAACCGCAACCATATTAAACTCAAGTACTTTAAACTTTCGAGTAATGGTGATACTTAGTGAGAGGAGAGCCGAGAAGCTCACAAATGATAAACAAAAAGACGCTGCAATGGAATGTGGATTATATACCTACTGTTGGTTTTCCCACGTGTTAAAAACACATCAACTTTCAGCTAACACATTTGTAATTGAAATAGTGAAACAGCACTGCTATGAATGAAATGTAATTTAACGCACTGTTTAACATGGTATTATGTTTGAATACATATCCCAAACCGCTACAATCCGTATACTTACAATAAAGTGTTATAAACTTAGATTCTAGACCATATTTAACGATTAGCGGTACTTACTAAGTAGTTGTATTAATTAAATGTGGATATGGGTTAAAGTAGATCGTTTAAGCTACATTGCTTTGGAATAATCGCAGTAATCTCCTTTGCGGCCAACCGCATAAGCGTAGCGTCTCATTAAATCGATCTATAAAATTTCCCTCACTCGATAACCTAATCGCATCTTTAATGATGCAAAAATATTAATGGATCCAGTATAACTAGTAAATCATATTTAACAAAATTGTTTGTTTGTGCCAGTGTAAATCAAGCGTGTTATTATTTGAAAGAAGCCGTACATATGAATACATATCCATCCCGTTTTTAAACTAAGCCTACTACGATTGAAATCTACACTCTTCGCCGGAAGTCCATAGTAGGTACTGCGAAGCAAGAAATACAATACGGGCATTCAAATAAAATTAACTAATTGTTTAAATACCCAATGTTAACTCTAGTCTAATGCTTATTGTTACAGATCCGGTCTACGTTGGCACAAGATTACGACGGTAAGATTATATTTAAAAATCCGCTTTTTGTTTAATACTGAACATAACATGTAGATTTATTGGATAAAAAAATTAGTAATGATTAGGAGAAGTGAAGGGGATTGGGTTCTGATGGTAAACCTCCCACAGTGACTACGTTGTAGTTAAAACGTTTAAGCTTCATTATAAGAAATGGTTGGTGGCCTACAAATTTGGATAACATATTTATAATATGTGCCTATAAGGATGCCTATAAGTGGAAATTGTTCTGGATTGTGTTTTATATTTTTATTTTATATTTTTGATTGTGATTGTTCTATGTATTTCCCAAATAAAATATGTATTAATTCATTATTAAATTGAAGAGTTCCCTAGTACTCAGTTGTTAAATATATGCATTTATGTTTCAGTGACGGATATTCAATGCACCTTTTCCAGCGGTGGTTCGGGATTAAGAGATTCAGTAACAGCGTTGTTGAGGAAACCCGAAGGATTCAGGGGAGCACCACTGTTCGCTGATGATCGAGGGACAGATCCCATAGCAGATCCAGTGTGTCAAATAAGACCCGAACCTGAAGACACGACAGGATTGCTGTATAGATTACGTATCACCGATTTCACAAGATGTGGAGTACTAAAACGAAACGTGAGTACCTATGTACATACAACTAATTACTGTTTACACACACATTCTAGCCTGGGGAAGGCAGAGGAGCATTCTTACAACCAAGTGTCGCTAGGAGTGATTTACGTACTACGTCAAAGCGGGCCAGCCTATTGTTTTTCGGGCGAATGTAGACTTCGTACTGCTACTGAGAATTTCCTAGTAAAAAAAATCTTGTGACACATTCCCGCAGGAATCGAACCCAGAACGTCTAGACAGTGCGGCCTCCACTTATGACGCGAGAGCAACGAGACAGTCAGATTGACTTTTCGTAGTCTCTTAATTATTTTAATAGGGTGAAAAAGAGCTTAATAACGATATCATTAACAACAATTTAACTCGTCATTCGAAATACACGTCGTCGTCGAATACGCGTACTTAATATTAAAAGAACACCATGCGAGTATTGTATCGTATCTGAATAATAACAGGCGCCGTTAGTAACAGTAAGATGTGTGCACATAAGTGGCCTGCACACAACGAGCTACACTCAACCGATATATTATTAACTAGCAACCGCTGACACCGGTAAAATATCGAGGTAAATAGAATATTAAAACACTGCCGTCAATACGCCGGTGTAACACCATGAACACAATACACTTCGCACGTTTCTCACCAACTGCGCGATCCGTGAGTAACAACATAGTATTATACGTTTATCATAATTAAATACATAGAATATTAGCTTATAAATGTCTATCGACATAGTTCACAGCCACACAGTTATTATCGAAGAAGTAAATATGCAATCTTTTTGTATGTCTTTACGTTTGACGTTGTCGGCCATATTTTATATACAAAACTTTTACCTTAAGCGTAACATGCCGTTTTCTTTCGTAGGGATTCGTGCACGTGAGGGTATGGTTCCCCCAGTTTCCCGGTGTAGTGATGCAGTCGGACCAGGAGCTTATCATCATGTGCAAACCTCCTGAACCAACCATAATTGAAAACAAGGCGGCGGGGTTCGCTGGAAGTTTGTAAGTATTCATTAGGTACTATGTAATTTTTAGCGACGAAAAACAAAATTTTTTCCTGGCATTTGTTATGATTTATACAGCTAATATATTTTTTATTATATTTATTGTTCTTATAATTTACATATATATGTGCTCTAATCTATAATTTAGGGAGCACCGCGAGACACAGAATTATGCCCAGGAAGAAAATGGCGAGCTTTTAAGTACTCTATCAAGTATAGACCAAAAATGTTGACTCTTAATTTATTTTAAAAGTGAGTGGGCCGTCTCAAGGTGTTGTTTTAAGCTACAAATTGAACCCCCAGGCTAAGAAAAAAAAATTTTTTCACTCCACTCTTCTTTATACTGGTGCCATTTACTTTTAGAAACAGTTCTACATCTGTACAAAATTATTGTTGGTAGTAGCAAACGTAGTAAACATGTTTGAGCTTATCTTAACTACTCAAAATTGGTCTATTCTCTCATAACATCAGCCTTTGTTGGTAAATTTGACAGCCCATACCTGCTTTCGAAACGAGCGGCCGCGGGTTCGTTCCCCGCACCGAGACAAATGTTTGTGTGATCAACAAATATTTGTTTTGGGTCTGGGTGTTTGTGAGACCGTAAGTCTCTCGTAGTTACTGATACCCACGACACAGGACTTATATCCTAGTGTGAGATCAGAACGATGTATGCGACTGTTGAGTGTATTTTTTTTTTTAAATCCTCCAGGCAACCAGTAATGAAAAACTTAATTTATATAAATTTGATAAAATCCTTTCCAGTCCTCATGGAGCCCGCGTTTCTGGAGTAGTAGAAGAAACACCTGGAAGGCTTGAATACGAAGTGGCTTTGTACAAGGAGGCGCCGCCGGTGACGAGACATTCAAACCACTCCGTTGACTTGCCCGTGGATCAGGTAGTAGTACTATCTTAATGTTTCATCAAATATTAAACACTACATTATGCATTTAACTCCATTTATCTTCGTACTACATTAGAACGACATAGTAAATTGTCTTAATAAAGCAACGGGCACTCGTAATGTAGGATATATTATTCGTTTGGCCACCGAAACGACTGCAGGCCGTAAACACATACCTACTTCATGTTCAGAGGCGTGTTATAACGTTGACGAAAAATTAAAAATTACAGAAAGAAAGGACATAACGAATATTGCGTATCTGGCAACCTCATTGAAAGAACAAAAGATTAGAACTTACTATTGTTCTACGTCGGTTGTCTATACATAACCGGGCATTTTGTTACTTAGGCGGAGGATGATATAGAGACGGTAGAGCTGATATTTTGGTAGGTATATAGGGCCACCAAGGTGAGTCACTACATTTGCCTATGGCGATATCCCAACTTATGTTGGGGCCAGAGGCGGCCTTACCAATTTCGAGGCTCCGGGCGGCAGGTCTTTGCGATGCCCTTTGTCCTTTGTGAAAAGTATTCGAGGCGCGTTATTCAAGTACTACATAATGATTTTTTCAATTATTATGTTTTGAACGAATTAATTAATTAACTAGCTTTATTTTAATTTACCGCTATGTTATAACCTAAATAAATAATAAAGGATCAAAATCTACAGTTTTAAATAAAAAATATAGTTAAAAAATCTATGTATTTTATGTGCGACGAATACACAATCGACGCAATGTGGGTGTAGAAATGCAAGTATGTATTTGAAATTACATAGTACTATAAATCTTAAATATGCCTAAAACGTTACGTATGGTCCCCTCACAAGGTAAACCTGTCACAGGTACACAAGTTCAAATCAATAAAATAAATTAAATCTTATCATAAAATAAGTAAGTAAGTACCTACACTTTATGTCTGCTCGCTGATGTCGAGGTATCCTATCATCATGATTCATGACCTTATTTAAATGATTCAGCTATTTCAATGGCCGGGCCGGTTACACTCGATCGCAATTTAAATACATATGAACTATACATACAAACATAGTATATAAAACGAAATATAAAATGAAATTAGTTTTGGATTTTATACGTATCAGGAAAGAAACAAGAAGATTTGGACGGCGGCTTATTAAGTTTACTATTTTAAGATTAGCAATCATCATCAGCCCAAATACGTCCCACTGCTGGGCATGGGCCTCCTCTACAACTGAGAGGTGTTTAGGCCTTAGTCCACCACGCTGGCCTAGTGCGGGTTGGCGGACTACACACCTAAGAAATTCCTAAGAACTTTTTTTTAGGTGTGCAGGTTTTATCACGATGTTTTCCTTCACCGTTAAAGCAAGTGATAATTCATTGTGAATACACACATAACTTCGAAAAGTCAGAGGTGTGTGCGTGGGTTTTTTTTAAATTTGCTTGGGTTGCGCGAGTCCCTTGCAAAATCGAGGCCCCGGGCGCTTGCCCCGTTCGCCACCCCCTAAGGCCGCCGCTGCTTGGGGCCATCTTACGGAATTGGAGAAGCGTTGGATATATCCCAAAACCGGAAGTATTTCGGATTACTAATCATGGCGTGCGACTAAGCTCCTCTTTCACTTATAATTAGTACAGTAGGTACGGCTCCACCTCTTATATCTATGTACCTACAGCAAACAACTTACGTGCAATAATATTGCCAATAACTTTATGACAGTTTTTTAAATACGGTATAACTTATGAGTCGAGCTTCTTGATCTTCATAAGTAATTATTTTTGTTGCAGGCTGTTCCAATCGGCACAAAGTTACAGTTGCGTGCTCGTATCAACCCCGACTCAGCGTGGCGACACATCAAACTCCTGGAGGTAGCAGTCTCCCCTGATCCAGACAGACCGCACGCACCTGGATCTGTATTACTTGTCAAAGACGGGTATGAAAATATTAAATTTTATAAAGCCACTATATAATTTGAAGTTATTGATAGTTTTCTCCAATATAATATCAACAGAACAAATAGAAATATAGTTTAGAAAACTTCTTATTGTATAATATTAATTTCATGCTCTAGCTTTAGGTAGGATACATTACCATTTACTACGTTTTAATAAATTCTAAAATTTGAGTATAATTTCTCCACAAAAATTTCACTTTAATATTTTTTTTATCCACAGATGCCGAAATCGAGACTTTGCTTCTATTATTCCACATCAGCCTGCTCGATATCGTGAGAGACATAATGAAGTTTTCTTAGATTTTGAAGCATTCTTATTGGCTTCAATGAAGGAACGATCCACGCTATGGATACATTCGCAAATTAAAGCATGCATGGACGCTGCTGACTGTCAACCCGACTATTGCCTAGATTTGTTCGAACCATCAGGCACGACTGGTAAATATACAAAGAAATAATCAAATTATTTTTACCTTATGTACTTACTTTAATTTGAACATTAACCATTCGTGCCTGCCTCGTGGTCTCGCGGTACAAGTATGTGCCGTGCGATCTAGAGGTCCTAGGTTCGATTCCCGGGTCGGGCAGTGTTATTGGGTTTTTCCATTAGGAAATCCTCAGTAACAGCACGGAGTCTGGAAATGTGCCCGAAAAACGGCAATAGGCTCGCCCCCTATTACGTGGGACTGATACATGCACCTCTGTCTACCCCTTCGGGGAATACAGGCGTGAGTTTATGTATATATGGATATATTAACCATTCATTTCATTTCTTAATTTTGCGTTTCTAATACTGTAATATTAATTAGAATGAAAAAGATTTCGTTTGAACTTCATACCATTAAAAATGTTATTTATGATTTAATAACTTTTTCATGTTTTTTTTTTGCAAAGGTATAGACACAATATTTTTTGTTACTGCAATGTATAATAAATACTATTTCTTGTTCCTTCAGGTCACGGTCGCCGGAAAAGGAACATTCTAGACCACTCACAAAATGCCACAACCGCGGCGCTAGTTGCCGACAATTCATCCACCCCGTTCACAAGATTCAAGGAGAATTTGGAGTACACAGTTGTGATGCCGGGAGAACTGTTTCACAGAACGCCGATAGAAGCAACGTGCGCGACTTCAATGATGGTCGCAGTTGCATTAGGCGCATTACTATTTATGTCAGCTTTGTTGGTAAGATATATTACAAAAATGCTCTCCTTTCATTACAGCTGATATATTTTAACTACATATAATACATAAGTACTGACTACAATTGCATTTAAAAATGGATACGACTTACGGACCTTCAAGCTTTATTATTGTTGTGGGTGTTCATGGCCGGTGTTGACCACTTCACTTCACTAGCTCGTTTGCCTTCTATCCCATAAAAAAATCTAAACAGCTTAGACATACCTACATAATTTGAGCACTTTTGCTAATACCATTAGAATTATTAATAAGATATTTGTATTCCATGTAATGAGAACTGTTCTTCAACAACTTTAATTTCCAATTACCTATTTGGGTTTCATTTTTAATCGTCAGACAACAAAAACAGGGTGATAAAAATGATATGCTAATATGACAAAATTACAAATTCCTTACAATGGAAGTTCAACTACAATTCACATTTGAATACAAAAAAAAAAGGTTATCTTTTTAGTTGATTCAATTTTAAAATGTGACACGCGACTTCAGTACTTCGAGTCGAATAATAGATATGTATTTTTTTTACTTACTTCATATTTTCCACAGATGTGCTACTTGGCTACAAAACTTAATTCCACAATGCTGAAAAATAACAATCTGCAAACGCCCACTGGGAAAGGATTTGAACAAATACTAAGAGAACTTGCGCACCATTCACTTCCAGACACCGGCTACACAGGACGCCCCACGGTGCAGTGACTATACGAGTGCTATCAACAATAAGTGTACCTACATATATTTCGAGTTTACTAAAATACTGATATTAAATGCAATTATTTTTGCAGTAAAATACTAAATCTATCTCTTATATATATTAAATACTGATATTAACAAGAATGTAATAGTTATACTCGTAGATTTAATATTTATTTCGAATTAATGTTAAGCTAGTGGATATGACAAAGAAATGTACGTAATGTATTCTTCAACTTATGACTGAAAAAATGCCAGCCTTTCGATGCAAATTCCACATTTTTTTCAGTCATGACTGTCAGCATGAATAAAAGTACCATTGATTTAGTTTTATGACTATAGTATTACTAATATTGTAATAATTTATTGAAGAATCGTATTAAAGAAATACACAATAACGATTTATTTTACTACAATTTAAAGTCCGTTTTAAATACTTAATATTAAAACATGTTCATCAGTTGATCTTCATAATGAGTTAAATGTTTAAACATAGCTCGAAATTCGTTTATTGGACAGGTCATATAGATTTATTGGGACGATCCTTTTAAACGTATGCTTTTTTAAATAAGTGGAGAACCCCTTCAATTTTCCTTCCAGTATGAACCTACTTCAAAGTTCATTACGACCCAATTGCCGTTTTTCGGGCGCAATCTAGACTGCGCGATATTACTGAGAATTTTCTTGTAGGAAAACCAAATAACACTTTGCACGATCAGGGAATCGAACCAAGGCCCTCTCGGTCGCATTAAACGTACTTGCATAGCGAGACCACGAAGCAGTATTTTTAAGGCAACAAACTGAATTACTAATGTAACTAGTTTCCGCTTTAGTAAATAAAAAATATGGGTCGATTATTAGGTATAAAAAATATTGACTAAAATTTAATATCGATATAATCTAGGGATGTTCGATATACATCGAAAGCATCGATGGTTACAATGCGATACATCGAAACGATCCGATGTTTTGAAAAAATATTGATATACTCAATGTATCGATGTTTTGTCATAAAAAATCGAATCGATAACAACCAATTAATTTCATAGAAACTCAAGTTTGACTACTACAATTTCACTTGAAATCTTTTTTCCTATTTGTTTGTTTTAAAGTAGATTTCTATTTTAATTCTAATTTAATAAAAATAATTGATTAAGCTGTTTTTATAATCTAAATGTATAAAAAAAAAAAGTGTGTGTGTGTACTTATGTACACGCGTTAGAAGTTATACTTCATACATAAATATATATTTTCTTAAATAATATAATAATATATTATAAAATAATATTTTAATAACTTCATGATGTCGGTTTTTCATGACAGTGTGCGCGCGCATCGTAATAACTTCAATAAGTTTTTTAATTAATCTTAAAATTAGGATGAACGAAATTCCCGAAAATTTTAAGAGTAGTTGCCAGAGGCAGGGGCGAGTTATATTACTAAAAACGATTTAAGTCTGACCATGCGTGACGTACATATCATATAAGTAATACCTAAATTTAAATTAAGGAAATTAAAATTATAATTAATTCTGACGTCACGACTCGGTCTTGACGGCACGTGACGTGAGCAGAATTTTAAATTATTTTTTACTCTCACTATTCTACATAAAATCACTCTCATCATTTTTCCCTAACGCGCCAAAAGAAGTATAACATCAATAACTTTGAAAAGATAACCTGTTTTGTGATGTATCACTTTTCACATGAATTCAACTTTGTAATATAATGTTAGAAAAAAGTTAAAACTTAAAACCTTTTTAAAAAACCTTTTTCAAAAACAAACTTTTATTTAATGCGATAAAACGAAAATAAAATAAGTTTTTACGTGAAACTTTTACTATGTACTATATAACGTCTTACTTACGTATATTTTACTTAAAGACTACTTACTACTACACAAGATACTTATAATCGAGATACTATACGATAAACGATTACTAAATTAGTAATTACTAGAGATGTGCCGACCATGACTTTGGCCGACTAGCCGATTAGTCGGCTTAAAGAGGCCGACTAATCGGCCGACTAGTCGGCTAAGCCGATTACAGTTTCGAGTATTCTGGTAACCCATCGTTTACAGCTGATTCGCGCAAAATGAACGTGAAATAGCGCAATTAAAATTGAATCATGCCAAGAAGAAAATCTCGTGCATGGATGTTTATTGAACAATTGGACACTGATTCTCGCAAAGTAAACCAATGCCAAATAATAATTTCTAGTGGTTAAGAATGCCAAATGATAAGAAGACAAAATTATTAATGTTTACTGAAGTTAAGAAATATTATGTTGTTTTGTTTGTTAATTAAGTTTTATATCTGTCATAGATATAATTTCTTTACAAGCAAGTAATTGTAAAAACTGATTAACAAAGGAAAGGTTACTTTGCTTTACATTTCAAATTGTCTGATTATAAAATGAAAATATTGATAAATAACACTGGTCAACATGACTTTTTGCCGTTAATCCAATTGTACTTTTTCGGTATCTTTTATGTATAAATATTAACGGAAAAATAATAAAAAATATCTATTACATCGAAATGTCTAAATATGTACAATTACATATATGTACGATATATTTGGCTTAATTTTGTGAGGGTATATCGAAAAAGAGTATTGCAACAGCTGATCTTACTTACAAAGACAATATTGTTGTTGGTAGTAGGTACACGATGTATCCTTAAACCTGTATATTTTCAACTCGTTATTGTTCGTTCATTGATATTTAATTTTTTAATATTACTTTAACAAGTACCATTACGTAATACGAGTATTGCTACGACGACGTGCAGTTTCTGGTGTTTATTCCAAAGTGTTGTTGTTTAAATTGTGAAGTTTTTTGTGAATTTGAATACGTTTCGGTTTTGAAGAAGTGTACTAAATAGTAAATGCATATGTATATAGTTTGCATTATGAATCGAGTGTTTCAATTCATCGGATCTCTTTTATTTTGTTTGTGGGGAGTTTAATTCAAGTTCCAATCGAGAACGTCCTACGCCGTTACTATATATAACATTTACAATTTGTATTTTGGTTTCAAGATTTCTGAGAGTATTAATCAACCTTGGACACCAAGTTCTTTTTGATTAAGAAATGTATGTTATTTGAGAGGGTGGTTTAATGGTACCCACCGATTAATGCCTTTTTCTAAACCTGTAATTTGGAGGGAACAAAAGATCATGAGAATGATTGTTATTTTTGTTTAAGGAAACTGAAGAGATATTCTTATAAAACAAGAAGTAAAATTACATATCCTGATGTGTAATCTGTAACTAAACCGATTCCTTATACTGAAGACCGCCCACCACCTCAGCCTACAAATAAATTTCAAATAATCTCTTTTTTCTTAGAAAGTGGGTGTTTCAAATTTTTTTATGAACGTATTTTAACTTATCTCATGGTAAGGTACGGAAAAATACAAGTTTCAAACCGCGGCAATAAAAAAATTTTTTTTTGTTGACCAGTGTAATCAAAGTTTTTGTTTAATGTAATTCCTCCTACATAGGTACATATTACTGAGAAATATATACAAAGTAAGAAGCTGGATAGTCGGCACTCTTTGCTGATTAGTCGCCGACTATGATAGTGGCCGGATAGTCGACTTTACCGACTAGTCGGCACATCTCTAGTAATTACTAATTTGGATCCAAATTAGTAATTACTAATTTAGTAATTACTAATGGTCATAATCGAGATATCTTCATAATCGAATGATTCCATTAGTATATCTCTTGGTCATAATCGCCCATCGCTAGTAAAAGGTACGTACTCGATGTTTTCATTCGATACATCGAAAGACGTCGATGTACAGTTCCGATTTATCGAATTGAAAAAAACATCGATGTTTTTTCAAAGTGGACACCAATAATATAATCCATCGTTGAAATCAATTATTATGAGCTGTCAGTAATTTAAGTTAATAATTATTGAGTATATTATCTGACACATCTTGTCAATCTGTCATAAATTTAATCTGTGGTTCACACAGCAGAATTTTGAATGTACATATTTTTTAATTTTTAGTTTTACCGCAGTGACTTTTATAGTACATAATAGTTGTTCCTGTATAAGATTATTGGTGATTATGATAAGTTATGTCAATATGTGGTGAATTTTAATCTAATTAGAGGCCAATATTAAGACTAATATGTCAAATAAAAGAAAAACTATGGCATCAGTGACAGGCACTGCTGCTAAAAAAGCCAAACACTGGTCTTTTGGTCTGCTAGATTCCATGAAAGATCCTAATTCCATAGTTAAAGAAACAGAACGCGTTGTAGTAATAAAAGACAAATATCCTAAAGCTAAAATTCATTACCTGGTACTGCCGCGTGACGATATCAATAGTATATATAAGTTAGACAAGTCTCACATAGAACTTTTGAAAGAATTCGGTGTATTGTATAAAGAAATTAAAGAATCAACAAATCTAGAAGTTAAAGCTGGTTTCCACGCTGTACCTAGCATGCAAAGGCTACACATGCACATCATTAGCACAGACATGATATCTCCATCTTTAAAAACTAAAATACACTGGAATAGTTTTACTACAGATTTTTTTAAGTCATATGAAGGTAAATAAAAAAAATGTATAACAACTTTAATCAATAATTTCACACTCATATTTTAACAGATGTGGAGGAAATTATTAAAATTTCCCAGGAAGCAATGAAAATTGAACAAAAATTTATATTTTTTTATATAGGCATATAATTTATTAACATTATAGGCACAATTTACAATTTATTATGATAGTTTATCAATGACTCTAGGAACATATTTCCTATAGTCAAAACATGGTGTTCTGCTAGCCAAGATAACAATTTTATTCAATTATTGTTAATCACATAATTCACTGAACATTGAGGTCAAGTCAAGTCTAGTTATCAGTCACATTGTTGCATATACCTATACAGATTTCAATCAAAATTATTATGCATATTTCTACATTTCAGATATCTTTCAACAACTACAAGAGAAAGGCACAATAAACAAAATAGACCCAGAAGTACATAAAAGCTTAATGGCTACACCATTGAAATGTAATCAATGCCCTTATTTGCCTAAAAATATGCCACAACTTAAAGAACATTTACTTAGTCACAAGGAATAAAAATATAAAATTAATACATGCTTGTATGTTTTTTTTGAGCCTTGAAATTTATTCCTTTAAAATTGCACTAATTTTATTTGATATATTAATGTTCATTAACAATTTATGATAAATTTTATTGCTATTAATATTTTTAAGTACATACATACATCTCAATATAATTTAGGAAATTCTATATCATTGATTTCCATAAGTTCCCTAAAATTGATAAAAAGATTATAAAAATATACCCTCTATTAAAAAAAAATTTGTCTAAGTATGATGCTGACACACATATATTAAAATTAATCATTCAAATCATATCAGCCAAATAGAGATTAAAGATGTAAACTACATAATATGTATTTCTCTATTGACACAAGGAACAACATAAAATAATATATATGTAATATACATATTTACAAAGACATATCCCTATGGGGCAATTTATGAGGGCTCCCAGAACTGGCAAAAAGAATTGAAGATGCACATTCAGCGTCCTCATCAGGAGTATTATAAATAGATACATTACGTCTTTTGAATGTCTTTTTTTCACCACTTGACATGGGGGTTACACAATCAGAAGAAAAATTCAAAGTATTATCAGGAGTTGAAAAGGTATTCACTGAATTCTCAGGTTGCAAATCTTGTTCACTCTGATTTTCACTTGGGGTAACAGGTGGTGGCAATGACAATTTTGTACATTTCTTTGGTGTTACTATTTCAGTTATTGGGTTGGTCTTGGGCTCAACACAGGGTTCAGTGCATGGCTGTGTTGCAATTGCTGTGCTTTTATTACTGGCACTAAATGATTGTTTCATAGTTCTTCCAGATCGGGCCATCACTACCTGGACGGGGTCATCTATACCTAAAGTTTCACATAACTTTACTGTCTGAGGATTCATTATAGGATCTGTCAATTTGCCTTTTATTGAGTTGGGTTTATAAATTGGGGCAGTTTGAACAAAGCTTGATTCATCTATTTTCATATTTTTCATTATTTTTTTCACAGATTCCTTTTCCTCTTCTGTAGGTGTGAAGTCATATCTGTAAAAGAATATTTTTATCACTGCAAGTAGGTAAGTACATAAGTGCTTTTTTTTTTTTTTTTTTTTTTTTTTTTTTTTTTTTTTTTTTATTCTGGCACGGCAAAGTGACTCCACTGTACCTGATGGTAAGCTTATGCTATTTAGGCAATGTCAATTTCAAACTAATGCTATACAGCAGCGTCTGCCATTTGCTAAACCAGCTTGGATTTAAAAGTATTCAGTGGGTCACAAAGGAGCAGAGTGAAAATTACCAGTCCATGGCAGTACAATGTTTGGGAAACACTGCTATACAGGATAGACTACTATTCATTTAAAAAATCTTACTGTTCATCTCCTCCTGGACCCGGCATATGGCAATCAATATTCTTAACTGTCAATAAATGGTTAGTCTTCTTGAGAATCATCAACCACTCAGGATCATATTTTAAACATTTGTCACCATCTAATTCTGATGGAATGTCTAAGACTTGTAAGTGCCTTCTTTTGGGCAAACATTTGTCTAGTGCCAAGAATTTTGTTTCTGTGCCATCTTCATGTTTTACAAGGGCTGCAAACTGGCAATGCAAGTGTGCAGCAAACCAGTAATCAGGCTTCAGTTTATGGAGTAATGCTTTAGCTGGTATGCTTCCTAGTTCATCAGATTCTATATCCTCCCTAAAATGGATGTTATAATACACTAGTAATCAATAACAAAAACAAAAAATAAATCCAGTCATTTTAATAAATACCTGAAATATGGTTTTATTCTCAATAAATGTGTAACATCACCATAATCAGTTATTCCACGAGGCCAATCATGAGAAAGCATGACATGCATCTTCTCTTTTAGCTGATTTAATCGGAATACATCAAGCGACCTGATATGATATACTGATCTCATTGAATTTGGTGTATATGGGGGACATTCCCACAGCCCCTGTAGATAATCTCGTCCTTTAAAAATTCCGGACAAACCTGAAAAATAAATAAAAGGTAAATCTAATTATATTCATTAATCTAAATATATTATCTCATGCAATTCTATATGGATCACTTATTCTTTGAACATTATATAAATATGTGAACCACATTATGCCATCAATTACCAATTTTATTTTAATCTTGTTAAGCAAGCAAATCAGTTACAGCTTAAAAACATTCTAAGGAGAAATATAGTTAAGATTTCATGGTAATAAATATTATGAGCCTAACACTAATTCTCTTAGAAATTATTGGGAATGTTGGGTATGGCTTTATCATTACTATATTATTATTTCTAACGTTTAAAATTGTGTTTATTGTACTTACCTCCTATTCTTAAATCTCCAAACCAAACAACTCCTGCTCTTCCTAAATAATAAATGTTTGGAGCAACCCAGCCACCATAAGGCAATTCTTGTAAATAATTAGAAGCTTCATGGTTACCACCAATGAATATTGTAAGTATAGGTGCTCTCTTTTCACCACTATAATATCTGAAAAGAATAATGTATTGCTTATTGGAGGAAATATCAGGGCATCAATATAATTAATATATTTGAATAAGTATATTTTTTTATAAAAATTTTTTTATTTCTATTAGTTATTGAGTAATGGACTACTGGATTGGTATTTGATCAGTTACAGACTCAAAAATTATTGTGTCAACACCTTAATGGTAGTGATGGGCAGCCACAAGTGATTCAGTTTTTTTGTTTTTTAGGTATGTAATCTTAAAACAGTCTTATAGAAGTAATTTCTCTAAATAGTAAAGTCCATCAGCCCACACTGGGTCAGTGTGTTGGTTGGTTGTTGTTCAGTGCACTTTTACACTGCGAAGCAAGCTAGTAATACCGATATAATAAATAGTTATAAAAAGATGAATATATCATAAACCGGTATACGTACTTATGAAAGGTACACATTCGTTGATATTTTGGAGGCACTGCCATAGCCTTCAAATCATCGGCATTACGGACTGCTTGAAAATCACCGCAACATATCAACAAGTCTATTTGAATACCTTCGATTTCTTGTAATCGTTCAACACATTCATAAATTGTCTCTAATTCCCCATGAGCACATCCCTCCACAGCGATTTTCATTATTGAATAACAATAACACCTTAACCTTATTGAAAAGATAGTTTAAAAGTTTCCTTAAAATACAGTTATTTGTAAATAAAACTTTGTTTATAAATAGATGAAACACGTTATTTAAACTTCATAATGAAATGATAGGCGCTTCCTGCGACAAATTGACTTGAAAAACGATTTTACAATTTTAGTTTTACAATTACTAACAGTAGTGTACCTATTTCAATTTCTTAGGCAATGATAATAAGAATTATACAGCCACACCGTTATGAACACTTTTTAAGCTATAAAAATATATGTTGAAATTATCTTATACATTTGTCATATAAATTAAAATTATTTATTGTAAATACATATACGATCAAGACTTAAAGTCGCTCATATTTATAATTTAGTTTAAATTAGAGGAACACGCACATAGACAACGCCATCTGCTGTCATATAAATTAGATGTGCACGGACATCATAACCGTTTTCCACTTATTGTGGGTTAATTTTTTAATTGATTAAGCAAATTATGAAAGAGTGGTATTATAACATACATACATAAACTCACGCCTGTATTCCCCGAAGGGGTAGGCAGAGGTGCATTTCTGCACCCACATTTCGCCAGGTATGTATCAGTCCCACGTAATAGGGGGCGAGCCTATTAACTTTTTCGGGCACATTTCCAGACTCCGTGCTGTTACTGAGAAATTCCTAATGGAAAAACCCAGTAACACTTTGCCCGACCCGGGAATCGAACCCAGGACCTCTTGATCCCACGACACATACTACCGCGAGACCACGAGGCAGTCATTGGTATTATAAGTATACTTTTATGCATGTATTTAAAAAATATTAACATATAAGTCTATTGCTTATTTTGGGAATAAAGTTACAAATGCATATTTTCTTATTAAAATTTTTGGTGAATACAAATCCAATCATCATTTATTTAAGACAAACGTCTTAATACGCACATTTTGGACGGCTTCAAATTTAATGTTCATATAACCTTTTGCCTTTTTTTGGGCAACAAATGGATTCCATCATAAAAAAACTGATTATCTTTTGAAGCGATTCATTTATCGATCCATTTTTGATACATACGATTTTTTTATAAGTGCTTATCTGCGCAATCTGCATCACTTAAAGAAGAAGAAGAATTGTTTAACCTTGTCCCATCCTCTCCGTTCCTCACCAGAACCACGCGTGCGGGCATGCGAAGCCACAGCTTTGTGGTCACAACATCCGCGGCTGGAACTAAAAAGTTCGCCAACTTTTGCCGCACCATCAAGCTGTGGAATAGTTTGCCGGCTCACGTGTTCCCTCCTTCCTATGATCCTGGATCCTTTAAGCGAAGCGTGAAGAAGCATTTGTGCGGGCCGGCATGATTGTGTCGACCAGCGGGTGACCATCGTTTCTCGCTGGTCGGTATTATTTTTCTGGACTCCACTGTGCTTACCATCAGGTACAGTGGAGTCACTTTGCCGTGCCAGAATAAAAAAATAAAAATAAAAAACTTCCCTCTGAAGATCCCTCTCTGAAGAACTCTGAAGAAACAGGAGTAAATGATAAAAAATATTTTAATCGCGTTCCATATTTAATCACACTAAAAACTTGTATACGTTTACTATAAATGAGTTACTTCGAATAATTAAAGTGCAGGCTAAAATACGCAACATCGAATATCTAAGTAATTTGTACCGACGTGTGGGTCAGGTACTTGACTCGTTCCCTCAAAACTAACCGGAACGGTGTCGTGCGGTGGTCTACTGGGCTCGGTTCTCGGGCCGCTCCTGTGGAACATCGGATACGACTGGGTGCTTCCTGGTGCCAACCTTCGGGGCGTCGCTGTCGTCTGCTACGCGGACGACACGTTGGTGACAGCGACGGCCAGGACCCCACAGCGGGCCGCCCTGCTCGACGGGTTCGGCACCGAACTCGTGTTGGGCAGGATTCGGATTCCTCCAGGTGGCCCTGCACAAGACTGAAGCTCTGTGTTTTCACGGACCTCGGTCTAGGCCACCGCCGGAGGCGCACCTGACGGTGGAGGGCGTGCGGATTCCCATCGGCTCCCAGATGAAGTACTTAGGTCTGATTCTGGACAGTCGGTGGAAATTCCGTGCGCACTTCGAGATGTTGTCGCCGAAGTTGGTCCGGGCAGCGGGCGCTCTCGGTCGCCTGCTGCCCAACATTAATAGTCTTGGCTTCCCTTGCCGAAGCCTTTATGCTGGAGTCGTGCGGTCCATGGCCCTGTACGGGTGTCCCGTGTAGGCCAATTCCCTCGGCGCTCGCTGCGTCCGCCTGCTGCATCGTCCGCAGCGTATGGTGGCGCAGCGAATCGTTAGAGGGTACCGCACGATTTCGCACGAGGCGGCCTGTGTTTGGCGTGGTGACCGTCGCGGCAGTGGGTCCTGTCCTCCAGCAGTGGATGGACAAGCGCCACGGTGCGCCGACCTTTAGATTGACGCAGGTGCTCACCGGGCACGGCTGCTTCGGTGCGTACCTGTGTCGCATCGTTGGAGTGGAGGAGTCCGCCGTGTGCCACCATTGTGGCAACTGCCGTGAGGACACGGCCCAGCACACGCTTGAGGAGTGCCCAGCCTGGGACGAGGAGCGCAGCGCTCTCGTAGCGGTCGTGGGGAGAGACCTCTCGCTGCCAACTGTGGTCGCCGCCATGGTCGGCAGCCGGAGGTCGTGGAAAGCTATGCTCTCCTTCTGCGAACGTGTCATTTCGCAGAAGGAGAACGCGGAGCGGGATCGGGAGCAGACCGATCCCGCTTATCGCAACAGGCGACGTAAGAGGCGCCGGGCCAACACCTAGCCCGGCGCCTAGAGGCCACATGGGGCCGCCGTCCCTACCTTGGCGGCCCCCGAGGTGTTATTAATATCTTTTGGGTGTGCCTCTTGGCACCGCGCAGAGGCGGTCCTGGTCCAATCCATAGCTCTGGCTTCAGGGTATACCGGGGCCGTCTCGTTGAATGCGCTGATGGTGGCCGTCGCGGGGTTTTTAGTCGGTATTACGGCGCATTGATTTTTGGTAGGGACCCGGCCCAGCGGCCGCCCGACACATCCACGAGCGGTAACATCCATGCTGGGTCGGAAGGCGCCACGCCGGTGAGTCTGACACACCGTCCGTAAATAGGATTTTCCCCGCTATATATATTAGGCTATGTGCTAGTATTACCTACAGGAGTTCAAATAACAGAAGCATAGATATTAGGGTCAAGTAAAGGGCCAGGCCTATTTATTATATTCTGTCTAACTATGACTCAATAACGTTGTGAGGTTTAAAGATTACAAAGATGTCTAAGTAGGTACCTATATTTGTTTTAAAATAATTAATTTTATCATACTGTAGTAAGCTTACAAACACAATAATTGATTGACAATCTACCTCTTTTAATTACATTTAATGATGGCCATAAAAATAATTATTTAATAGGCAAAATAGTAACATATCACCAGTTTTAACTCTTCGAAAAAAAACGCAGTTAATTTGTTTCTGACTTTGTTTTGTTTTATACCTTTTTGTGTCATTTTTCAGAGCTTGGTCAAATTGAAAAACTTGTAAAATTTTATTATTTTTCAGTGGTAATCCATAGAAAGAAAAAGTTTCACTTTAATAATTAGGATAATGGAATAATCTTATCACATTATTGTATTGAAAACGGTCCTCAATAAGTCTGTTAACTTTGAATGAAATCTGACGTTTAAACTGGGTCAAAATAAGTCCAAAGAGTCGGTCACAAACAAATATACAGGTGAACCTAATAAAAAGCGTACAAATAAATCAAAGTGTTTACCGTAAAAGAAATCCCATAAAAAACAAAACTTGTAAAAAACCCAAGTCTCGCAACTCATTTCTTCTACCGTAAAAAGTTGTGAGAACCATGTTACACCAAGTCGATTAATTTATTCAGTCCCCCGTTTAAGGGGCCTTTTGTCTTAAGTTTATGCACTCAGCTTACCAGACAACATCTTTTAGTGACCATATCAATACTAAAAATCTTTTATGTTTTAAATAAAAGAGTTAGATTTGGCAATCGCATGAAAACACGATGTAAGTAGGTATCTCACTTTTTGTGAAGACCGTCACGGTTTCAAACCCCAGGCACGCACCTCTGACTTTTCGAAGTTATGTGTGTATTCAGAATGAATTATCACTTTATACTTTAACGGTGATGGAAAACATCGTGATGAAACCTGCACACCTTAAAGTTATTTGGAATTTCTTGGGCGTGTAGTCCGCCAACCCGCACTAGGCCAGCGTGATGGACTAAGGCCTAAACCCTCTCAGATAGAGGAGGCCCGTGCCCAGCAGTGGGACGTATATGGGCTGATGCCTATTGCCTGATGATGATATTTCCTTTCATAAAAAATAGAAAATAATTATTGGTACCAAAATTATCTGTGCAGTTTTATTTTTTAATACAGTAGGTATCTACTGATTATAAACTCAAACATTGATTGTCCGTTGACCGTTCGTCTCACTACTTAATTTTAAGAGTGCTTTAAAACATATCCTTGTATAGCCATAATGAGATATAATGATGTTGGTACGCATTTTACTGCCCACCGCATAGGTACCTTGACAACTCAATTAGCGGTTTCATTGCGAGTAGTGGGCACAAAATTAGATCGTGCTAATTGGACGAAGTGGAAGATTTAATAAAAAGCATCTAATTGCCAGTATACGTACATTCGAGTGCGCGACTCTCCTGTGCGCGCACTTCTATCTTGTATTGCGTTACAACATTCAGCCTCAAAACAGTAATACTTACGAGTAGGTATATACTTTGTTATACAAAACGCCAAAGTAGTCGCATCTGATTGTAAGGACAGAGCTGGCTGGGTAGTGTTAAGTTGCGAGAAAGCACTTTCACAGAAGGGCTGCTTTCAAAGGAAATCATAAAGGTGCTCAAAGGTTGTACCTACACAATTTCTATGTAGTAAATAATATTAGCTTGATGGTACGATGAATATAATTATGTATATATTGCAAACTATGGTTATACACGTGGTTCTATTATAGTAGGACGGAGAATATTATGAAATAAGGTTAAAAATACCTCAGAGTGTTCGTAGCGATAGAATTGCGTCAATTTTTTTTAAGACCGCTGGTGCTGCAGAATTATCTAGGAAATAGCAATCTTAATATAAATTTGGCATGTTTGAAAATAAACGAGAAAAGCTTTAATAACACTAGCCAACATAAAATTAATTTTTTTGGGTAGCAATGGCACGCCTTATGGCGATGGTCTGGAGTCAGTGGATTCCAACTACGACAACAAAAATGAGTCTCGCAAATACGTAATAATTACTTAGGCTGGCCTAATCGTTTCGCTATCCCTTTTGTCTATAACGTAGCGATAACATTTTCTAAACAATCTATAATTGTAATTTTTTTTCGGTAATTTTTTATTTTTATTTAAGCAAATAATGAGATATTGGAAATTTGAAACTTTTTCTGCCAGTTTAAATCATAGTACACCCAACAGTCATAGTAGGTAACAAACATAAGCTTGTTTAACTTCTGGTACCAGAATAAATTAAACATAGCAATTGTAAAATTGCGTTGTTGGTTAGTTCGTTAGAGATAATGATTTAGGATTTAATAGTGAAGTTGGACAGATATGTGTCGGGTGATCGGGTCGGTGGCGGCCGCTGGCTCCAGTAGGCACGTGGATAAAAGCGCAGGCGTCGTGACGTCAGAGCGGCCGGCACCGCGCGCCAATGGGCGGCCGAGGCGGCACCGCGCTGCGCTCGCGCACCGCCCACCCATCTCCATAACGGGAAAACTCGGAAAATTTATTGCAAAATTTACTCATCCGTCACATTCATAGTTAAATAATATTTATATTTTATGTATTTCTTACGATCCAATTGTATTACATGCCATAAGTGAAATACCTTTATTTAAATATGTATACACATATAACAAAGTCTTATTAATTTTATTAATAACAAAAGATCAGCTTGCTAGAGGACTGGAATTTATTTTATATACTATTATCGTAAATACCTGCAATGAAAAATCTAAATCATTTTTACATTCAACTTTTCATAAAGACTTTACTGAAAGTATTTATTACCTCTATTTACATTCACAAGCATTATAATAAAGAAGCAATCGATAAGTAAACAAACAGGATGGTATCAACGTTCCGCGCGCGCCCCTTCTGTCGAACATTTTTATAGTAAGGCGCGGGCACAAGGGACTCTTTATAGAGTGTGCGCGCGAGTCGACTGCACGCGCGTTCATCCCGCGACGTTCACTGCGCCCCTTCATTCTTCATAACGACAGTAGTTTGAGTGTAAACATGAACTGGGACCAAGACCGCGGCAAGCAGGGGATCAACGAAGCTGTCGGAAAACTATTGGTGAATTTCAACTACAACGACATCGTACCACAACCGCCCAGGTGAGTCTTGTTTGTATATATTATAGTTGGACACATTTTGCTTTGTAATTTTAACTTTTATAACATGACGTACGTGGAAATATTTGGTGTTCTCATATTAGTAACTCGAATAAGTACCGACGATCCACATCGAGCTTTTATAACATTAAAGTTAGTTTAAAATTGAAACGAAATATGATGAAGAAAATAGAAACGATATTACGAAGTTTAGATTCTTTGTTTGATTCTCACATGTCTCAAAGTTAACGTTAAGTATTGTAGATTATCTGAAACTGATACAACCTTTTCAGAGTGATTATTATTTTAAAATAGGCAATAAGAGGTTTTCACATATTTGATATAGGTAAATCTAATTCAATATTTTACAAACGACCCATGGAATAATTTCCCTCTGGATATACATTACATACACTAAAATACAGCATTACCTATAAATGCATTTTTTATAATGTTGGTTGTCTCCTTTATTTTCGATAATATTGTTTTTTCGTATTATTCTAAATATTTTGTGCTAAAATATATCCTACATCAATTCATAACTAAGATGAGGATTACTATTGTGCAAGAATTAAAATAAATAAAGTTTTATTCTGAATTAATTATACGCCGATTTTTCTTGCTATGTATGATGATTTTATATACCTACATATAAGAAAGTGGCTAAAATAGTCGTTTCAATTTAGGTATTTTTGGAAAGCCGAAGTTTATATCTATTATTCTATTTTTGATAACATAGCAAAGTGACCGCACCTTATAGTTACCTAACGTGCAGACCTACAATGTGCCGACAGACATGAAACAATTAATTAACATTTATCAGTAGACGAAATTTTGCCCGCCTCTTGTTTGTAGGTACAGTTCCCGTCGGTTTTTTTTGTTACACACATACCTACCAAATAGGTAGGTAGTAGTTGCCTCTACGATTTATTTTTGATAACTGTTCTTTTAATTTTTCGGCTGCTGAAAATCTTATAGCGTAGGTACGTATTTTTGCAGGCAGTTTAGACAACAAATTTTATAAAAAAAATATCTTAAGAACCAAATTCTTTCTGATAGAAAAGTAGCCTATGATTGTCTCCAGAATGTCTTCGTATAAGTCTGAACGAGAAACAAACAAACACAATTTAATATTTTAATTTAACTTAGAATTTTGGTACGACATATTCTACTTTTTATTATTTAATTAAACGTTTAATAGTTCGTCATTATATTTAAAAAATATATAGGTATCTTATCCACAGCATGTTTAAGTTACTTACAATAAATCGAAAATAGTAACGCGTGGTCTTTCTCGTAGAACAATCTAGAACTTGAAGCTAGTCGATGAATCAATTTAAGTACCTACCTACACATCTGCCGTCGTGATAACAATCAATGAACATCAAACCAATAAGCGGTAATAATTAAATAATCACATCACTGAATAGACATCATATATTTATTAGGTATAATAAGTATATATATTTCATATGGGCGGAGTTATGTTTGTGCATCTGTGCGCTGATCGGCTCCGCTCAAAGGCCATGACCCGCGGCTTATGAAAGTGAAACTCCCTTTATAAACATGATGATTACTTCTTGAAATACCCAGTGACAATTTTATGCTGTAATGACCCGTCCATTACTCTCGTTTACGTCTCGATCTATAGTCGTTGTATAGCCAGCCTTTTTTTTTTTTTTTTTTGTTCTCGAGGGGAAAGCTGTTTATGGCTCTACTTCCCGCCAGCCCCGGGGGAGGAGGGGGCGGGAAGCGTATGTCGGGGTCACCGGTCTTCCAGCCCGGCGCGCGGCGACGTCATGTCCGCGCAGATGTTAGTGCCGGGCTGGGTCCCTAACAAAATTCCCTAAACCGGCATACCGACCAAAACCCCCCGGTGGCCATCTCCGCGCCGAGTGGGGCGACCGCGGTACGTTGGCGAGAGGCGCCAACCGTAATGCCGCAGCCGCCCGGTGCGCCTCCGAGACGTTAATGTCTCGGCCGTCTCGGAGTATGTAGGGGGCGCAGTTGCACCCCCACTAGCTTGGTTCGGGCGCCCCGGTTGTGAATGGGCGCCCGCGACGTACACAGGCCACAATGCCGCCGCCCCTCTCGGGGTCACTTTCAGTGAGGACGCGCCGCCCCCGCAGCGCGCCCAGCGACCCCAGGGCCCCTTTGAGTCGCCTTTTACGACAGGCAGGGGATACCGTGGTGGGATTCTAACGCCCCCTTGCCACAGGGCAGGGCGCCGGGTCTAGTTATCTCTGTCGACCCGGCGCCTCCTTCTCTGACGTCTTTGGCGGGCGGGATCGTTGATCTCTCGATCCCGCTCCGCGCTCTCCTTCTGCGACATGACGTGCTCGCAGAAGGAGAGCATCGCTCGCCACGACCTCGGACTCCCGACCATTGAAGATACGACGGCCGGGAGCGAGAGGTCGCCACCAACAATAGCGCGGAGAGCGCTGCGCTCCGTCTCCCAGGCTGGACACTCTTGTAGTGTGTGCTGGGCTGTGTCGTCCGGGCAGTTGTCACAGTGGTGACACACGGCCGACTCCTCCTTCAGAGCCACCCGACACAGGTAGTGGCCGAAGCATCCGTGCCCCGACAATACCTGCGTCAGGCGAAACGTCGCCGCACCGTGGCGCCTGTCCACCCACTGGTCGAGGACAGGACGCACTGCCTCGACGGTCCTAGCACCAGCACTGGGATCCTCCAGCCTGGTTCGCCATTCCTCCACGGCGGCCGTACGGAGGGAGGCTTTTATTGCCTCAACCTCTCTCGGGGCCAGTCTGTCCCCGCGACTTGACGCCTCCTCCCGCTGATGATAAAGACGCGAGAGGAATTTGGCGTCAAGATCCCACGGCAGGGACCCGGCCAAGACGCAGGCCGCCTCGTAGGAGATCGTGCGGTAGCCCCTGATCAGTCGCTGCGCCAGCGCACGCTGAGGCCTGCGCAGAAGAGCGACGCAGCGCCTGTTCAGGGACTCGGCCCATACTGGGCTTCCATACAACGCCATAGACCGCACGACTCCCATGTACATCCTTCGGCAAGGGATGCCTGGACCTTCCAGGTTGGGCAGCAGGCCAGACAGAGCGCCTGCTACCCGCAGCAGCTTCGGCTGCAACGCCTCAAAATGGGCGCGGAATTCCCACCGACTGTCGAGCAGCAGCCCCAAGTATTTGAGCTGCTTGCCGATGGGAATTCGCACGCCCTGAACCTCGATGTGGGCCCCAGCCGGTGGTCCCATCCGAGGCCGGTGAAAACAAATGGCCTCGGATTTGTGGAGGGCCACCGTGAGGCCCAACCGCCGAATCCTCCTCGCCACGTTGCCAGTTCCAACCGCGGCGAGGTCGGCGGCCTCCTGGAAGGTCCCGCCCGTCGCAGTGACGAGCGTGTCGTCGGCGTAACAGAATACGCCGACGCCCCGGGGGTTGGCACCACGGAGCACCCAGTCGTAGCCGATGTTCCACAGAAGGGGCCCAAGAACCGACCCCTGTGGAACACCGCACGACACCGCTCTTCGGTACCACCCGTTGGCGCCCGGATACACCACGTCCCTGTTGGAGAGGTACGAGTGCACCAGACGCCTGAGATAGGGTGGCACCACGTGGTACCGCAGTGCTTCCTCGATGCAGGCCCAGGGCAGGGAGTTGAAGGCATTGGCGATGTCCAAGGACACCGCCACGACGCATTTGCCCCGGGCCACCGCTTCCTCCGCTAGTGCCTTGACCCGCAGAATCGCCGAGATGGTCGATCGGCCCCGCCGGAACCCAAATTGGCAATCGGCCAGGTCCGGGCCGACCCTCTCGAGATGCTCGACGAGGCGCGCATGGACGATGCGCTCGAAGAGCTTGGCGACCTCGTCGAGCAGCACGATGGGCCGGTAGGCCGATGGCGACTCAGCGGGTCGATTGCCTTTCTTCAGCAGGACCAGCTTCCCAGTTTTCCATCTCGATGGAAACTGGCCCTGCTCTAGGCATGCGGAGAACAGGCCGCGGAGCCTCTCCCCCAGGAACTCGACTACGAGCACCCAGACACGTCCTGGGATGCCGTCGAGCCCCGGGGCGCAGTTCTTGCTCCGCAGCCGAAGCACTGCTGCTTCTAACTCCCCGGGCGACACACCCGGGGGAGGACCCTCCGGGGTCTCCCTTGCCGAAACGGACGACGACGACGATGCCGCCGGAGATCTCGGCGGCATCCGTGGAGGAACGACGACGACATCGGTGGCCGGAAAGAGAGCGGCGACCACGTCTCCCAGGAGCTCCGGACGGAGACTCTGGGTGAGGGGGGGCGCCGGCGGGCGTAACTTGTTCAACGCCAGCCGATACGGGCGCCCCCACGGATCGCGGTCCAGAGTCCCCAAGAACTCCTTTCTGGCCGCAGCCTTCGCCTCTTTGATGGCCACCCGCAGCGCTCTCCTGGCCTCTTTATAGAGGCCGCGGAGCAGCCGCTCCTGGTCCAGGTAATCTGCCTGCCGTGTCCGCCGGCGCCTGAGTCTGGCGAGTCGGCGGCGCGCCACCTCACAACAATATTTCAACTGCGCGAGCTCCGCCGACCACCAGTATACTTGGCGCCGCGGAGGGAGGCGTTGGACTCGGGGCATCGCCGCATCGCAGATACAAGTTAGCGCTGCCCCGAACCATTCGGCCTCCTCCTCAACCCGCACCGTAGATTCCGGCGCGGGGAGCCAGGCTTGGACCAGAGCGGCCAGTTCCAAGGCCTCTATATCGAGGCGTTTTTGTGCCCATCGCGGGCCGCCCCCAATCGGGGCGTTCGGTCTGCCGCCGGACTGATTGGCGGCGGGCGCGGAGACATCGAACCGTATGTATCGGTGGTCCGACAATGTCTCCACGCCCACGAGGACTTTCCAGCCCCGGACACGGCGTGCGACGGTGTCGGTGGCAAACGAGATATCCACCACCGAACCGCCGTTGTGCCTCACGCACGTGTCCACCGACCCCCGATTGAGGACGATCAGGCCGAGGGAGGTCGCCCACTCCTCCAGGACCCTGCCACGAGCGTCAGTCGCCGATGAGCCCCAGGCCAGGGACTTGGCATTAAAGTCACCGGCGACGACGACGGGGCGAGGTTGGCTCTGCGACACCAGGGCCCCCAGCCGAGTGAGAAAGGCTTCAAACTCGACTAAGGGTCTGTTGGGAGAAAAGTAAACTCCTACAATCCAAACTCCTCCCAACAGAGTCGCTACGCATCCCCGGTCCTTCGCTACTTTTTCGAAGGGCGGGGAGCCTGCGGCACCCTGGGTAATAACGGCCACCGAACCGTCAAGGTCTCCGGCCCAATTGTCGCGGGGCGGGACGAAGTACGGCTCGGCGACCACAGCCACGTTTACCAACCACTGCGCCATGGACTGAAGGAGCAGATCTTGAGCTCCGGCGCAGTGGTTGACGTTCGCCTGGAGGATCTTGAGGACCATTATTGGGCGACCTCCATTGGCTCATTCTCGGCCTGCGATGGGCGGACGGACTGCGGCTGGGCCGTGGCCTCAGCGGCAGTGCGTCTCTTCGACTTCTTATTTCGGCGGCTCGACTTGGCCACGCAAGCCTTGCCGCCGATTAGATGCCCCGCAGGTTTGTTGGCCGCGGCGCACAGAGTGCAGTGCGGCCCTGCGGAGCAACCTCGCGCTTTGTGGCCCGGTTGACCGCAGCGGTAGCACAAGTTGCTACGGTCAACCTCGGCGGTGCAGCGCTCCCTGACGTGTCCTCGCTCGAGACACCGGAAGCACTGCAGGGGCCTGGGTTCCAAAACGGCGACACGTGCCGCCGACCACCCGACCAGGACACGTCCAGCCCTGGCCGCTTTCTCCGCCGCTTGGGCGGGAGCACGAATCCAGACCACGCCCAAGCCTGAGCGGTCTGGCCTGACCTCGCCCACTTTCAGGCTCTCGGCCGAGCACTGAGTGGCCGTGGCGAAGGCCTGTGCGACCTTCTCGGGGGTGACAGACTCGTCAAGCCCCGAGAGTCGCAATTCCGCGGTTTTCACGGGGCGGGTGACGCGCACGTCTTCCGACCCGCGGAATACCTCCCTCAACTTAGTGGCGAGGGAGTCGGCCTTCGCCTGGTTCTCGGGCCCAGGCACCTCGATGATGGTGGCGCCCGTCACCGCCTTGCGCCACTTGATGTTGTCGATGCCGAGGTCCTTCAGCACAACATGCTGCTGTGCCTCGGCAACGACGCGGGCGTAGGTCAGCCCCTTCTCTTGTGCCCCGGTAGCCAGCGTAATGGTGACTGCGGCTGACCGAGGCGGTCGAATACGCGGCAATGGGCTGCGTTTTGGTTGCAGTGGCCTCGACTGGACCACTGCTTTCGCAGCCGTTTTGCGCCCTTTCTTCTTTTTACCGACGACCTCCCAGCCGTCGGGTTTGTTGACTGGGGCTGGTGGTTGTGGGCGAGGCTCCCTAGGTGCGGCCCTAGGTGGCGCGTCCCTTTTAGTCTTCCGCCCCGTCCTGGGCTCTTGAGGTGGAGCCGAGCGTACCGCAGCTGCGTAACTCTGCACAGGCTTAGGTTTGGCCACCTGTGCCGGCTTCTCATTTAAAGTGCCCTTTGTTGGTTTGGGCATTTTTCCCGCTTTCTGTTTGTCCCCAGCGAGTGGCGGACGAAGGCCAGCCTCGGGGGGCAGCGCCAAGGAGTCGAGCTTAGCGTTAACTATATTAATAATTCGCGCTTCCTGCTCCTTGAGCAGCCTCTTCATTTCCTCCTGCTGATTGGTCGTCAGCTCTTGCAGGCGGCGGATCTCCGCCATGCGTCCCTCATCGACTGCACGCAGCCGGATGATCTCGGCTTCGAGGCCAGCAACTTGGCCCGCCGATGGAACTTCGGCAAAATCCAGGAGTTCCTGGTGCACGTCGTTCAGCTCCCGAACGAACGTGCCTTTGAGGTTGCCAGATTGGCTGGCAACCATCTTCACTTTTTCTGCGAGGCGGTGGCAAAGGTCGCGTCGGAGTACGACCGTGTCCACCGCCTTCGCAGCCGCTGTGCGTCGCTTGCCCTTGCGGCTCACAGCGCTCACTTTGGCCGCGGGCTCGCTCTCGTCACCGCTGGTGTGCGATGCACGAGAGCGGGAGCTATCCCGCGACCAAAGCCTTCCTTTCAAGCGAGTTTGAGGACGACTCTGCTCGGAGCCAGAGCTTGGCTCCAAAGCAGTTGCCGTCCTCTTCTCCCCAGCAACTTTCGCGGGCGTCGCACCCGACTTCTCCTCTGCGTCTCCAGACTCCGCCTTCCCGGTGTGAGCCGGGGAAGGCAACTTCGTCAATACAATTTTTGGGGTTTTAAAATAAGAAATATCCATTAGAAGTCCCACGAGTATGGGGGAAAGGGTAGTCCGCCCAGGCAGTGCCCCCTGTACCTGGGTAAGCCTAGCGTAACCCGCCAAGAGGTTCGGCCGGTACTCTGGCGGGAGTCGCACTAGAGACTGAACCTCCCATCAGCCATGCATCCCCTCACGGTGCGCCGCCGCTTGGGATTCGGGGTAACTTTTTATAGAGGTTTTCTCCCTCGCGGCCCGGGCGGTTAAGCCAAGGCCCTCGCGCCGGCCGAACTGCGAGACATGACCACAGCTTCGACCGGATTACGAGTTCGACGGTGGAAACGGGATCCGCCCATTTCCTGCTCGGAAGCAAGAGATTGCTAACCGAGCCCGCCAATGACCCGAGACAGAACCGGGATGGCCCAGAAGGGGCCCCAGCACCGGTGGGGGACACAACAAAGAGATGGCAGAAATCGCCAGTCCCCCCCGACAGGAATTAGCCGCCGGCAAGCATAACTTGTTGCAAACTGCAACAGCTTATGCTGGCCGTCGTTGCCCAGGGTGCACCACGTGGAGGTTTCCTGTTAAAGCACCCCTGTATAGCCAGCCTAGATTAAGAATGGCCTAACCGGGATGATACTGTCTCACAGAGAAGCGAACTGAAGCAATATTTCGTTCCATGTTATAATACGCAACAAAATTTTGTAGGTATATCTGGATTGAAAAGTTCGAAGCGTAATTAATAGATTTTTTTTGGTGTAATAGCATCGTTGAGTGCTAGCATAATATTTAATTCAGATTAGTAAGCACTTATTTTGGACCTAGATCTTTATCCGTAATTCTTACTTGATTTAGTACACATCATCATCAGAAATACAATGTTAGTACAATAAAAATATTGGACTGTGTTAAACATATTGGTGCTTAAAATAGACGTCTTCGCTCTTAAGAGAGGAAAGCTTTAAAGCAAACTTTACTATAATAGACAAAGTCGTGTTTCCTACATAGACATACTCGTACAAGGGAGCCACTGCCTTGCGTCCAATGAAGCTCCTCTATTTGCTACCTACGACCTACGAATTATGCGAATATAAAGGATTTGCGTGCTACTATTTAATTTAATAACAAGTCTGAGAAAAAATGTTTTCTTTAAATTTTCTTAAATGAATATTTTTTCTGATCCATTGACTTTGTTGTAATTTATAAAAGAACGTAAAATAATGCATGACTTGAAATAATGATGATGAATAATGTGATTGCCTCGAGGTTTAGGCGCGCGGTCGAGAATCTCGACAGTCGCAGGTTCAAACCCCTGGCACACACCTCTGACTTTTCGAAGTTATGTGTGTATTCACAGTAAATTATCACTTGCTTTAACGGTGAAGGAAAACATCGTGAAGAAACCTGCACACCTAAAAGTTCTTAGGAATTTCTTAGGTGTGTAGTCCACCAACTCGCACTAGGCCAGCGTGGTGGACTAAGGCCTAAACCCTCTATATACTATACATAAGTCTTGTCGAGGGTATCAGACACACATTTGCCTCTGTTCGGGATTCGTACCCTCGGCGTCTCGTTTCTCAAGCTGGTGTCTAACCAACTGCGCTACGAAGGCTATCGTTAGCATCATTTCAGTCGTTTTACGTCCATCAGTGAAAAATAATATATGCCTGTGGAACAAAGGCGTTTGATTCCCGGCGCCAACTAACCCAATAGGCTTGGCTTCTCATTAGACAATTCTGACCAGCAACATAATACTATCAGGGTCTTAAAACACTTATTAACGTATTTCCTTTTTATGAAGACCTATTCATCAACGGATCCTCTAGAAATCATTAAGATATTGTGTAATCATAGTCGACATCTCTTAATATGAAATGCTGGTAATTGCACATAAGTATTGAAAGGCATTAGTACATATCTCTTGACAAGTCGCGGTAAGGTCAGCGGTGTCGTCTCTACAAAAGTCACATGAACTGCCGCTGCTTATTGAAACGACACTGCGTTATCTATTATCCGCTCCTTGTTTATTAATTACTGTCGGGACTTCACATCTATTATAATGACCCAAGAAAATTAGACTATTTAATTAAAGGCAATGTTAAAAAGTTTAAAAGTCGTGATGGCCTCAAGGTTTGGGCACGCGGTCGAGAATCTGGACGGTCGCGGATTTAAACCCCAGGCACACACCTCTGACTTTTCGAAGTTATGTGTGTATTCACAAAGAATTATCACGTACTTGAACGGTGAAGGAAAACATCGTGATAAGACCTGCTCACCTAAAAGTTCTTAGGAATTTCTTAGGTGTGTACTGTGTATTCCGCCAACCCGCACTAGGCCAGCGTGGTGGACTAAGGCCTAAACTCTCTCAGTTGTAGACGAGGCTCGTGCCCAGCAGTGGGACGTATATAAGCTGATGATGATAATTAAAGGCAATTTTAAAAAGTAAAAAGCTCGTCTACTATCTGTGAGGAGCTTGTGATTTAAGGGTTTTAAAATATCATTAGAATATGTTGTATGACCCTATGTAAATAAAAGGACAAGTAAATAAATATCAGTCGTTGTCTGGCATTCAACGTAGTTACGGCGTGAATGTACCGTTTAAAATGTGAAGAAAAACTTGTATGCAAAGCTTTAATGAATAATAATAATTCTTCACAGTATTTTCCTACACAGCAAAGCGATCATTAACTTCCTACTTGCATCAAATATCAGAAGTATATGCGCTGAATTCAAACCCCTGATCATTAGTTTATAACAATATTTGCGATGATAACTTAATTTTTTCATCATCATTTTCGTCACCTTTAAAGAGTTTGTTAATCCATGCTTGTAACTGGCGCTGCGTTGTTCGTACGTGATGCGCCGTTTTGTTATTGCTCTATTGATGAACCATAAGAATCACACTGTGTGACAAAAATTAGGTTGAAGAGGACGCGGCCCATCGTGTGACGATCTTTATCAAGTTCCCTTCCTGCCTAGGAGCGATTTATTTCCGCGTGGCGCAGCGATAAATGCGCCTGCGCAAACATTCACATTATGGGGCGCTTATCTCCCGCCGAGGGCGTCCCCGCCTGCTAAACCTCCATCCCGTCTAATGTTGAGCTTCAATATTTACATGTTACTGACTAATTAATAACTGTACTCTAAACAGGAAGACAAGGACGGGTTACTCTAATGTGATCTAATGAAGTACATAAAAAAATTATTTTTTTACGTATGCATATACATAAACAACCTTAAGATTTTCTTTTAATCATCTTGAAAAATATATTGCATTTTGTTTATTTAACGCTTTAAGCAAAGTGCTGCTTTACTTGTTTTAACATTGACTGGAAAAGAACATTAATATATCAATTTGATTCTAAAAATATGACAGCAAAAGTCTCTTTTTAGTAATGTTTCTAATTAAACATTAAGAATACCGACATTTAGTAACGTCCGGAACGGTTGGTTTAATTTGACTTCCGATAAAAAAGGACATTTAAGACATATGTATTTGATTCAAATGCATCATTTAAAAGACCGCTTGGACTAATACAACGACAAATTGAAAGCTCATTTCGATACAACAAAAATATATATAATTATCAATCTAGTTTGTTGCCCTCAATTCTGTATCCGAAACATTAGACATTGAAAGGAATATTATTTCTCCGTTTTTGCCATATTTTTCATCGCTGATCTGCTCTCATTAGGCGTAGCGTGATGACATATAGTCTATAGCCTTGCTCGATAAATGGGCTATCTAAGACTGAAAGATTTTTTCCCATCAGATCAGAAGTTCCTGAGATTACCGCATTCAAGCAAATAAACAAACAAACTTTTCAACTTTATTATATTTGTATAGGCATGTAATATCAGAAACATATTGTCTATAGAAGCTTTAGTAGGAACTCCTGATTCAGTTTGAGTAAGAGCTTAAAATCGGAAAGCACACGGATGTTAGATGTTTTAATTGCTTCTCTGTAGTAACGTGTAATTTCCGAGCGATTGCCAAACATAGAGTTCTAATGGAAATTCCTTAGGAATTAAATTTTACGGCATTGTCTACACAATCAATGTAAGTTGAAAGCTCCGCTAGATTAAGATTTCCACGCGTGGAATGGTCCCGCTGCGGAGCGGCTCACCGGTGCGAGCAAACATCCCGTCGGTTTGCGGAGCTGATTGTAGCCTGCATTGTAAGTGGGGGCGCAAACACCTCACAGGTGCCGCCACCGAGCTCTGCACCCTCGTGTTTGTTCGGACCACTTCGCGCCCTCTGAACACTTGTCCCACTTTGACAATGCCTTTCGAACTTCGGCACTTCATCAAATTTGTTTTATGAATGACACATACATATCTAACACTAAGTATTGGACACTACGAGCTTACAACATATATTTTTTTATAAAATGGGCCTTGATTATTATTTGTGCCCGACCTAATAACTTGCTGGGTGTATAAAGTGTAATTTTCGTTATAATGACCCTTGTAAGGTGTTCCGAGATCATACTGTGGATATCCGATGTAGATGTAAACAAATCGATATAATTTTTTCGATTAGTGAAATACAGTCATAACACTCTCTCGCCGTCACATTGTTCGGGCCGAACTGCACATTTAGGTATACGCAGACGTACTGTCCTATGCAAGGTGGAATACCCATGCACTTTTTGTTACCGTAAACTTTTCAAAATATAACACGTTTTTTCATAAGTGTCATAAGACTCGGTAGAGAATTAGCCTGTACTAGAAATTTTCAATGGGACTTGAAATGGGCTTAAAACTCACGGACTGTAACCTTTATAAATGTGTATTATTGCATAAACAAATTTAAGCTAGCTAAATTCCTCTGACGACAGGAAGGAAGGAAAAATATTGTAACCGAGAATCACATATGTATGTATAATATATATGTTAAAAAGGTTACAGTCGTTGAGGTTTAAGCCCATTTCAAGTCCCATTAAAATTTTCTATAACACACTACAATAATTAGTGCCGATAGGTATTTGGCGACTCCCTGTCACATTGCAATGCAAAGACTGCGACCTCTCTCTACTCTCCTCTCCTATACTCTCCTATCTCTCTATATTAAGTAAATAGAAACGAATAGACCAACAGAGCACACATTGCGCCCGGCCCGTACAATAATTTTTAATTATCCAGGCGCGGCAAGCGAGGCAGCTCCGACGGCCACTGTCCATCGTGTTTCAAATATTGACAGAGTTGTAATCTAACCGGCACCGTATGTGTGTTTAGCGTGGTGCCGGTAATGCACACGGTTAACACTGACGCCACTAACACCGCTCTTCATTACCGCCTCACTATTTGTTTCCGATGCTCGCTAAATGTTATTCGCAACACACCATTCCCATCTACGTTCTGTGATTTATATTTCATCGTTTTTGTCTGATATGCGTACACATCTGTGCACTAGACTTGGATTTAATTTATATACTAATCATTTGATTTTTCTGTATGCAGCTAAACTCAAAAACCTGAATTATATTTTTACCTTGGGAATTCTTAAACCTCCTTTCCGTAACCTCAGGGAGGTGTTATAGGTATATTTTGTAAATCGAGCTTTCTAGACCGGCAAAGTTGGACTACTAAATAGAATTCTTGGCCACCAAGTGAACTTAAATGTCATAGGCATTAGGGATGCTAAAACGCATCCAACGACAGAAAATACGATGGCGTCACTTCTACAAAAGATATTTAAAAAAATTCTGGACGAGAAATAATGGCTAAATTTCCAAAAAGTAACTTGGGAGCAATCTCTCTGACTCTACGCGAAATAAGTGCCGTTTAACAAAGACACGACGATATGATTAGAGTTAAATAGGCGTCAGTGGAATCTTGTGACTCTTAAATTTAATTTCCCCCCTTTGTATCTGTAAACATCAAAAGCAATCGTTAAAGACTGATCTATCAACGCATAGCTCATACTATCGGAACGTAATGTTCCGATTCGACTCACTCGTCACACAGACATCATGGCTAAATTTTTTTCCAAACTTCACCTATGAGGTGAAGGAGATATAAAATGAAAAGAAGGGGATTATATGGATGAGATAGGTTGACAGGATCTATATTAAAGAGAAAGAGGCTGCCAACAAAAGCTAGTGTATTTACTATTTATTATCATCAGCCCATATACGTCCCACTGCTGGGCACGGGCCTCCTCTACAATTGAGAGGGTTTAGGCCTTAGTCTACCACGCTGGCCTAGTGCGGGTTGGCTATTTACTATTTATAGGGACAACAAATTATACCTATAGAATGTTGTATGAAAATATTGGTGTATTGGGATAGATGCATGATGCGGGTACCTATATAATATGTAAATACAAATCTATTATATAATTACTAGTAAGTGATAGAGCCATGCCGTACTCAACTCGGACTGCGATTGATTTATGCAATCAATTTGGAATAGGCTGCCAAACTGGACCGACTGTTAAGAAATATCTCGCCATCGATGCTAGTTCTAGCTATGTACATTTACACGACTGTGTACGGGTAAAAAATCATCATCATTATCAGCCCATATTCGTCTTACTGCTCGGCATGGGCATCCTGTACCATTGAATGGGTTTAGGCCTCAGTCCACCACGCTGGCTTAGCGCGGCTTGACTGTTCCACACCTAAGAAATTCCTAAGAACTTATAGATTTGCAGGTTTCATCACGATGTTTTTCTTCACCGTTAAAGTGAGTGATTATAATTCATAGTGAATACACACATAACTTCGAAAAGTCAGAGGTGTAGGGGTTTGAACCCGCCACGGACCGCCGAGATTCTTGACGTCATCTGAAAAAGTTTTAATTAGTCTGTTAGAAAGTACCTACCTATATTAGTCAAAACAGAATAAAATTTGTCTCCGTAGCCGAGTTAAAAAAAGATACGAGGCGGCAAGCAAACCACCTATTTACGGAGATATCGCAAGCCGAGTGGACGTTATCAGTGATAATGTGGACACAGATGGGTGCCCAATGTTCTCAAGCGTCTTACCGCCCCTCTTACTGTGCAGTAATTGAATCGGCCGCCTTATCGTTTCCAATACTAACGTTTCATCTTGACATATTTTACTGTACACGGTTTTGTTTTATTATTAAAATGATAATTTATATTGTGTGCACCGTCAGTAGGTACCTATACGCGTAGAATGAACAAAATTAAAACAAAGTAAATAGAAACAAAGTAAGTAAATTATGAATGACAAAGCTTCTAACCAACGGAGTAGACAATTTTTTTAAATAGTGACTCTGTACTACCTACCTTACATACATTTCATTTCAACAGTAAATGCCATTAAATAATAAAATACGCTCCATTGGAAGCATAGTCTGTCACAAAAAAGAATACGAAATAGATGTAAATATTAAGGTATACTTTTCAAAATAATAGACCTGCTGTATGATGTGATATACAAAATGATAGCGTTAACTAAAGATGTTGATTGGACAAAACCAAATAACATTTGTCAGGACATAAGACAAATATACATAAATATATACAAGTAATGGTGGGTTTTAGTCCTTTTCAAAAAATAATCGATACATACAAATAAATAAAATTGGAGTGTCTGTTTGTAATATTGAAATAACCGCTTTTTAATAAATGTATATGGATTTATACACGGTACATATACAAAAATAACGTTTTTTACTATTTTTGTCTGTCTGTCTGTTTGTTCCGGCTAATCTCTGAAACGTGTGGACCAATTTTAACGGGACTTTCACTGGCAGATAGCTGATGTAATAAGGAGGTTTTTTTAGGCTAAAAAAACAAAAAAATTGACTGTTAGGCGGAACGAAGTTCGCCGGGTCAGCTAGTTTATAATAAACGAACAAAATATAAATGTAATAAAATCTATAGAGGATCCATGTATTTCAACGTCAATACCTACGTGAAATTCTTAGTATACAAGTAAAGTGTATAGGTATGCATGTAATTTCCGGGATGTGAAGGCGCATCGGATTGCATTCGCAGAACCGCCGGAGCTTATCGAACGGCGAGGCGTATCTGTCGGCGGACACTCCCTTTATCTGTTTTGTTCAATAATCGTGTATGTATTGGAAACAAAAACTTTATTCAACATTAAATATCTACCTGAATTATGCGCAGAATAGAAAATAGGTTAAATTTTCAGTCGTTACGAATTGTATGAAAAATTGGCCTACACTTTCCTGTTACTCATTTATGGCAGATTACAACTTACGGTCGAAAGTTGCTATAAGACAAATTGTTATAAGTTTTGAAACTTTCAATAATAAATATTTCTGTATAGTCACCAGGTACTGAAACTTTTAATTAAATAAAGAAAAATATTGACTTATAAAGACAATGTAATTTTGATAATTTATAATTAAGAAAATTGGCTAACTTTATTTTAGTATCATAAAATGTTATTTTTTTAGTAAATAAAATATAAAGAAGGGTAAAAATAAATAAGATAAGATACAATTATTTATCAACTTTCTTATCAAAAAGCATTTGTGAGAATTTTTCTCCCTTTTAATTCAATTCCGATACACGATGCTATTCCCCTTTCAATAGAAAATTTTCCCAAGGGAGCCTCGGCCAGGTGACTGATAATCTAATCGTCGTGTACATGTGTAATGGTGAAACAATCTTCAAGTACCAGAATGATGATTGTAAAAGTCATCCGTCGGCTACTGTGGCGCTTAACAGAGCCATTAATTGTTTTATGGTGGATGTTACATCGACTGTAAAGATAACTGCGCCGGGGGATGTTTACAAGACGCCAGCACGCGGTGACAGAATGCCACGTTATAGCCCACTTGCACATTGTTTAAGACATACTAAAACATCTAGCAGAATTTAAGTAAACTCAAGAAATGTGCAAGAATACATACCCATGTGCGCAAGTGTGTGCTTCGCTCTTCTTTTAATAATTTCGTCAAAATAAATGATATCATAAAGTAATTAAAAACTCATCGTTTATGACGCATGTCTTATTACTCACATCTTGGTTCAATCGAAGGAGAGCTCCTCAAAACAATATTAATGTTCATGAATAAATCGTCATTATAATATATTTTATTACGTAGTTATATTTATGCAAATACCTTCAATATTACCAATAATTCAGGCATTTAATCAGAATCTTTACAAAGAGTTGCACCGTTGTTTATGTATTTATATTGTAAGCTTTCAATATCAACAAACTGGGCAGTATAGTACGTAGTATTCGCGAGTGTGATGTATGTTCGGAGGGCGGCTGCGTCGGCTGCGTCGGCGCAACACTGAAAGGCAGAAATAGCGTGGGCGGGCTCGTCACAGATGACAGCTATCTGCTCTGTTTATGACTTCCTCAGCCAATGGCCTCGAGCAAGTGCCCGTGTGCCTAAATGTGTACCTGGCTAGATAAGTTTTGTTATAATTCTTCCGTTGGTAAACTTTATTGAAAAACGTTCGTAACTAAACTTTAATCAGACTGATACACACATCTATAACATAGAACATGAAAAATGAAAAATGAACCGGCCTGCCGCGATGTTGTTCCTAGATACAATAATTTCCATTTCTTACAAAAGTAAAATTAAACTTAAAGATCCTAATAATCTGCTGCGCTCATATCTAATTTAAAAATTACTTTATCTTATTATGTTTATGTTAGCAAGTTAAATTTTCACCTTTAGCTAAGGTGTTCATTATACGTAAGTAATATTATGTTACCGTCACTTACACAGGCTTCATTTTATTTCCATCTCTATTAATAAAAATATGTAATATTACAACAACACACATACATATATTGACAGCCCCGTGGCGCAGTAGGCTAGATACCAGCTTGCGAAACGAGAGGCCGCGGGTTCGATCCCCGCACCGAGACAAATGTTTGTGTGATCCACAAACATTTGTTTCGGGTCTGGGTGTTTGTGAGACCGAAAAGTCTCTCGTATTTTCTGATACCCACGACAGAAGACTTGTATCTTAATGTGGGGTCAGAACTATGTATGTGACTGTTGGGTGTATTTATTATTTATTTATTTATTTATTTATATATACTACACAATAAACAAATATTTTAGAGTGGGGTTCCATTTCAGATAAACAGTCACGCACCATTAAAATACCTCAATAACATTCAGACACTAGCAGCGCGTGTAGAAATTATTTAGCACACGTTGAAACCATATCTTTATTTATAGTAATCAATCACGTTGCAAATTCATAACAAGCACTTGCTACTAGTTCTACACATTGTGTTACCGCACAAAAACACCGCTCGTCAGCTTGCTAAACAATAGCACCAAATAATGAGCTAAGCATAGCCCAAATATTGCTTACAACATGCTCGCGACTAAACCACGACACGTGCAAGGCTTTGTAAAATAAATACTTTAGCGGACTTTAAATTATTTATGTCGAAAATAGCAAAGCTTTTGTGGTTTAGGTTTCGAATTTGCACACACTCACGACTGTTTCCTCGATGAGGCAGGCAGAGGTGTATATCAAAATTATTTCCATAACTCCATACCACCCGATCTGGAAATCGAACCAAGGGTCTGCAGATAGCACGATTCTTCCTTCTAGAAATTAACCTATCTCATGTCCTCTTTCTTCTATTTAATATCTTATTTAACCCTCTTACTCCTACTTATCTCAAAACCCGCTTTGAATTTCTTCATGAATCACATTCAAGAACCTTGAGGTCGTCAGAGAATCTAAAGCTGAAAATGCCCGTGCATACTACTACGTTCCTGGATAGCTCTTTCACTATCAAGGCTGTCCGTTTGTGGAATGCTCTTCCTGTTACGGTACGCCGGGCTAAAACACTCTCGCAATTTAAAAAACTTGTCAAAGATCACTATCTCCGTATTAAATAGTAACAATATCTTATTTATATATTTATTTATGTACGTATATGTATTTATGTGTGTATATTATGTTTTTCGTGTATGTATGATTTTAATCGTAACTTATATTCTATATAGAGATATATATATATATATATATATATTATTCTTTTTTTTTTTTTTTTCTTTTTCTTTTTGTACACACTGCCCTCCAAATTAAATCCCTTCAGGTTGTCCATCCTATGGTTGCCTTGAAAAGATCGCCATGTGCGATAAGGCCGCCATTTGTACCTTTCAATGTATGTTTTTTTTTTATGTATTTTTTTGTGTTTAGTGTACAATAAAGTGTTAAATAAATAAATAAATAAACCTATTCAAATTTTTTATTGCATGTAGACAAAATAAATCATATTTGTAACTATGTTCAACCAACAAACATAGCGAACACGTGCCGTGGATTGGTTTCTAGCTGAAGCCGAAACACTTGTGGCCTGTATATACCTACTTACTCAGATTTACCAAACAGTACCTACTCAAAGCAATATTTACAATACGCACATAATGACATCTCCTAGTGGAAACACGTGCGCGATTTGATATTTTTTGTCGTTTTATTGGCTGCTTTTTTATAGGCCTACGTAATCATTAATATTAATCTAAAATTTGCATATGTATGTGACAACACACTTGAGACCATATGTCTCGAACCGAAAAAATGTTCATCACGTAATTTATAATTTGTTTAATTGATTTTCTAGTAAGTTTTCGCTTCTCTGGTAGGTACTATTACATTAGATTTATGCTTGGAGGTAATGGCGTTTTATTGCAGATATATTGTTTTATACAATTCTAGCTATGGGTCTTGCCTTCGTTCGAGCGCTATTTTATAAAAATATGTATAGTCATTTTTCAAGGTAGGTACTATCTTTCTCCATACCAAAACTCATTCATATTGGTCGGGTTTTAGGCGTAAAAGTGTACCTAACAGAAATACGTGCAAACAGAGTAACTTCCGTCTTTATAAGATTAGTAGGGATTACTCCATACTAAGGATTATTAAACGGAAAATTGAGCGGAATGTAATATTTCTCTACATTGCATAGGTATATTTATAAAATTTATTTTACTTAATTTTGCCAGTGAAGGAAACCATTTTTGAATTAGCAGAGCCACATCGCAGTCAGACGGAACTGTGGTTGTTGCACTTGTGTCTTGATGGCTGTGATTGTCGGAGGTACTTGTTTAAGGTAAATTGGAAAAAATGGGGCACATTTTTTTTAAATAACAAGAGGTAACCATAATCATTATTGGCTATTTTGCCCCCACTTACTACATATGAATGCACCGAACTTGCCATCAGATGTCAGACTGGATTCCGTGCTGTGCCAGTACAAAAATGCAAAAAATCCAATCGCAATACAATTATAATGTGTTTTTATTATTTTACTATGTCTTGGTACATTTGTACGAAGAAATATTGAACCCATGACGCATAACACACTATGCATGATACTCGTATTTCCAAATCGGAACCATGTCTACAATTAAACTCATAAATCTCCGCAAAGTTCGTAAGTACTTAGTCGAGTGTAGCAATTAAATTAGTAACAACGAGTAGTTCCTATCTGTGATTGTCAGAAGCCGAGATGTTACTAACCAGATGGCGGCGCGTGGTGGGTCCTCATCTGTCACACCACAAAAACTGCCCACGCTCCAATCCGATTGTACTCGCACTAACGTGTTTAACTATTTCTATTAACCAGCGCTTGTATACAATTTTCTCTCGGCGTAATATAAAGCTCACAATTCTATGTATACGGGTGACGTAATAAAATTCAAAAACGTTACGAGAACTCATTGGAAGTAATAAACAAGGAAACCGGCGCAAGTTCGCCGAAGCTATAGGTGATTATTATTCCTCCTCACATTGCTTCCCGAGAGTAATCCGTTAGAAATCGATCGCTTTTAGTGGCGTGTCAGTGTTTGAAGAAAAAAACATAATTTATTGTCAGCATTCAAATCGCAAGGAAACCTGAACGCGGCATTAGAAAATAAAAAGAGTAATAAAATAAAAGATGTTTACGAGCGTAAAATGACGTGAGCCCGCGCCACTTCGGCTGTTTACAAATTTTACATGCACTCTGGTTACTGCTCGCTTGAGTAAAGGGTAACTCGTAATTTATTTTCTTTATAGTCGTCACTTGATGGTTTAGTTACCTAGTAATTATTGGAGTCGCGCTGAAAGCCAAACCGATTTGAGTTGTGTCGGCCACTCAGAGCGCGCTCGCTCAAGTGCGCAATACATATTGTTTATGTCAACAGAACTTTTTGTTCGCTTTTTGCTCTAAGCTCTTCCTATTTATAGCTTTTTAGTCGTACCGCCTGAGTAGTTATTATTAATCAATCTTATTGTTTAATTAGTTTTTACCTTTGACACAAGTAAACTGCAGCAGTTATTATACGATGTGTGTTTTTTATGTACAGGGGTGGCAGCTGCACGCAACGGAATCATGTGAAAAGACCAATGAACGCCTTCATGGTCTTCGCCCAAGCCATGCGCAGACGACTCTCTGAACAACGTCCATCTTTACACAACGCGGAACTCAGCAAGTCACTGGGAACTATGTGGAAGTCAGTAGATATAAACAATACTCAATTTCATTAATTCTATTCAATTTTTTAAAAAAACCTACAATTTAGACCAGATATATTAAATTAATTTATGATTATAGTTTCATCATCAGCCCATATACGTCCCACTGCTGGGCACGGGCCTCCTCTACAACTGAGAGGGTTTAGGCCTTAGTCCACCACGCTCGCCTAGTGCGGGTTGGCGGACTACACACCTAAGAAATTCCTAAGAACTTTTAGGTGTGCAGGTTTTATCACGATGTTTTCCTTCACCGTTAAAGCAAGTGATAATTCATTGTGAATACACACATAACTTCGAAAACTCAGAGGTGTGTGCCTGGTTTATGATTATAGTTTATCAATACTTAATCTGTAAAAATAGTAATGAGGAATGTGATGTCAAAAGTCTCATCTTCAAGAAGGCCGTAAAAGTAAATCAGCTAAGCGACCCGTGTACCACGAGAGATAAAACCGAAAACGATCATAAGCTACATTTAGAAAGGTAATGTTTGGATTTTGGAAAGGCGAAGTTGCGGAAGAAATGTGGATCGTGGTACGGGATGCGCGTGCGGCGCCCAGCCGTGCGGCGTGCATCGATTGTTTACTCATTAAAATGCTATCGCCGCTAACTGACATGATAACATCTCTAACTGTTTCGGTTCGGTCAAACAGAAAATTGTGCTTCATTTTCGCACAAAGAAAAAAAAACATGTTTGAAACTTTAATAATGTTTGTTACCGAATTTTTTATAGTTCTTCGATGTCAATATCATTGAAAAGTGTAATTTGCTTGCCCAAATATGATTTTAAGTGACCCTTAATTAACAATATCATGTATAACATACAAGCTAGGCCACCCACGCCCTTATGCCCCGCTCGAAGCGCTATCGGTTATGACACAAGAAAGCCGTGACTATGCAAGTGTTAACTCTCGAATCATCAAAGAAAACAGGCGGTGAAAAGAGGCTGATTGCAATGTAACCCCGTCGTAACGGAACGCGCATTTGTTTATATTGGCATAGTTTCGGAAAAAAGTGTACAGAAATAATGCTTAAATGATAGAGTCCTAAAAATATCCACGCAAATCATGTTATCCTTACCTGCGGCATTCGTTTCATTAACTGTGGAACAGTATAAGTGTTGAAAGAGACAATAAAAAAGATAGTCGTGCTCAAAATTTCATAAATATGAGTCATAATTACTTAAAAGCAAAAACAAATGTTCAATGTCGTTTACGGCTTCATTTCACGACAAACATATAATTCACGTGGTTCATATCCATAAGGAATTTGAATTATCATCCAAAATCCATTAGCTAATTTGATTTCAGTATATTGCAATTTTCAATCTTAAGTCAATAATCTAAACAGGTCATACCTATCTAAAGTCTAGTTATATTCGAGCAATATGTGTGTATCATATTGTTTCTAACACATGACTCTTGTATGCCACGTGAAATACAGTAAACGACTGCTAGAAAAAATATAGGTTTTTCTGAAGAATTTGATTTCAAACATCAGTATACATTACCAATGAATACAGGTGTACAAAATGCGTTAATAATATTGCACTTTATAACTTTGTAAAAGTGATTTAGTAACAAAATTATGAATCTTGTCCTGTGTGATCTGTCGAGCCATAAACATATTTTATACGATTGGTGTAGCAAAGTATTGGAGCGCAGTTCGCGGCACATTAGCAGTGACCGCCGGCATCTGGATAGTCTCGCCGATGCTATCGCGCAATCGCCGCTGGCTCACTTCACTTGCACGATCAGTTCTTTACAATCATTCCATGATGCAGCACTTTACGTTGCACTTACTCTTCTGAATATCTTACAACGTTTACTGACATTGTTTAAACAACATTGGAATGTATATTACTTGTTTTAGGAGTTTAAGCCAAGAACAGAAGTTACCATTCATCGAAGAGGCAGAAAACCTTCGCACACAACACAAGAAAATGTATCCCGGGTACAAGTACAGCCCACGCCGTCGGAAGCCAGCCCCTGCAACATCAACGAGACTGAAACGAGAACTGTCGTCGGAACAGAGTCATATTGACTTTGCGGAAATGCCAGACATTTCGCCAGCATTATTAGGCGCAGTGGGCGGGCCGCCAGATGGCGCTGAGCTTGACCAATACCTAAAGTCTGGCCCGGACTATCATGAGCTGCAACCAAGATGTTCCCACAACCTCACTCATCACACCGCACCTCCGTTATATGCTCCAATTCCTCCTCATTCTCACTCACCATATGCTGAATGGCAACCATATCCCGGACATTCTTGATTTTATTATCGTCATCAATTTGTATCGAGAAAGGACCAGTTATTAGTTTCCTAAAATGGCCATATTTTATGGACAAATTTCGTTAAGTTATAAAGTAGGTCACATAAGTTGTAAATATAAGTAGGTCTACATCGCTAGGCGGTTCTACAACGCACGTGCATTTAATCAGGAGCAAAACAAACATTCGGTTTGCTATACAGTTATTATTTAAATACAGATGTTACTCGTCGGTCACGTCGCGTTTTCCTTTAAAGTTAGAAGTAATTTAAAGCTAGAAAAATAAAACTTTAATATGAAATTATGAATTAGCTACTACGTAAGTGTTTAGTGTGTTAATGTTATACAATTTATAAATAGTAAGAATAAGTTAGTTCAAAAATCTCAAGTTCCAAAGTTATATTAAATAAGACTTCCAGCTTTTCTAAAGGCGCTTTGAATAATTGCATAAATTTTACGAATATTATCCTATTATTTTCACATTCAACATAGCATTATAATTTTTTTGAATTTAAATAAGTTTCAGCAATTTATTCGAAAGTTTATGCATCAAATTTATATTCAACACGTTAAACATAACTGTAATTAGTTTAATAACAAATGTACCGATATAATTTCAAAATCCCGGAACTTTATATGGAATCAAAAACAAGATTTATAAATTTATGGAAAATTTGCTACTGCAAGAAAAATACAAATAAGTAATGAATATGTTGGAATTTTCCAATTAATATGTGACTCTATAAATACTAAGGAATATGAACTGTTTTAAATAAATATTGTTGTGATTAATTACTTATAAGTATCATATTCATGTTATTATTTAAATAAAGTGGGTTAATATAACTCGGACTATGTTTTATTAATAAAATTGCTTAGTTTATCATACGTATTTTCACAAACCCGCGAAATAAGACAGATTTATATACATACAAATTTGTCATAAAATTTACATCAACTAAGGAAACCGATACAAAATATATTTATATGAGTTAATTTTTTTGGAAATGTTACATGTGGCTAATTAAAATTCCGAGTAATTGATATGTAGGCACGGCGAGCAGATGATGGCCGAGATACGCGACCCTTAACCGGGCGGCAGTTTCCGGCCGTGGCCGACCGATCTCCGCGCACTAGGGTCACGCCCGCCCCGGCGCACAAAGCCTCCCTTGTTGTCAACCCTATCTTATCTTCCTCACATTTTTCGCCAATGACACTAATGATGCCAATAAACATATCTGCAAATTATGTTATTACGCTACTTAAAGAGAATTTCTATGGAATTATCATCGGGAACGTTTATGAAGTTTTGCCGTCCAATGATAAGGGAAACATCGTCGTGCCTGCGTCCGTTTGTTATCAATTCAGACGAAATTGCAATATTGTTATTAACACGGTTGTTCTGATACTGAAACAATCTAAGGGATGAATTGAATTTCATAACAAACTCGACGTATGCTAGATAATTGAATTGTAGTTTTTGCGTCTGGAATAAGAATTCGAGTTTAAGAGATCAATGAAACTGATGACAGTTTGGTAATTTCCAGCTTTGACATGCACAAAAAGATGAATACGGTTGTTGTGAATGTGTAATGGTGCATTCTGATGCTGCAATATTAAGATTGAGTGCAAATGATGCGCGAGGCGCGTGCTCGGCGCGGCGTCTCGCGTTACACACACGCTCCGTACATATGGACCGACTTCGGACGGAGCGATACCCAATACTTTGACTGACACGCTTTTTGTGCGCCAAACCATAAGATATTAATTACTGGGGCGGAGCAACATGCTAAATTCGTTCTCACTTTTTATTTGTTTTGGACGGAAATTATGTTATTTATTACTCTGGCGCAAAATGATTATTTGACTTAACAAGTTGTTTCAGTAAATCTACTAGTAAGAATAAAAGAAAAACATAGGTAATGTGCAATGTTCCAGCCCCGTGGCGCAGTTGATTAGCCACCAGCTTGCGAAACGATAGGCCGCGGGTTCGATCCCCGCTACGAGACAAATGTTTGTGTGATTCGCGAATATTTATTTTTGGCCGGGGTATTTATGTGACCGGAAAGTTCTTGTTCGTGTATCTTAGTGTGTGGTCAGAACTATGTATGTGACTAAGTATTAGGTGTATTTATTTATTTATAGATTTACGAACTAGCATATTATTTCCTAATGTAAGAGATATATTTTTTACGAGAATCCTTTCTTTATAATATGTAGGTACCTATTACTATCACTACACAGAGATCACCGTTGAAAATAGCCCTTACTCTAATTTTACCATTAACATTAAACATAGTATTACAAAGTCATCAAAGTATAAAAAAACATGCCTCTAATGTACAAATATTCTTTTATAGTGCGTCTAGTTTTAGTTTAGTTTTATTTTATATATTTTTTTTATTCTGGCACGGAAAAGTGACTCCACTGTAGCGAGAAACGATATGGTCACCCGCTGGTCGACACAATAATGCCGGCCTGCACAAATGCTTCTTCACGCTTCGCTTAAAGGATCCAGGATCATAGGAAGGAGGGAACACGTGAGCCGGCAAACCATTCCACAGCTTGATGGTGCGGCAAAAGTAGGAGTATGCGAACTTTCTAGTTCCCAAAATACGACCACAACCCAATAACATAAGGGCTTATTCCCATTGTCTGATATAATCATTCTTTTAGAACATCACCTCACTTTCTGTAAATATTCATTCTCTTTTTAAGAAATAGGGGGCAAGTGATTTGGCAATGCTAAGTGAATCACTAGAGGAATTGTCGGTGTATTATCAATACTTATATATTTAACGTTTTCTTTTATGTTTTCCTTAAAACAATGCAACACAAAGTACAATTCTCATGAGAATATTCGAATTTGACTGAAGTAAATAGAAATAAATTTTGTTTCAAATAAAATACCTAACATTAGAAAGGAAGTCTAATGACCGCGTGTTTATTTAATCCATCGATGAATGTTCGAAACAGACTCAAGTGGAAGTGTAGCAAGCGACAGTCCGTGTGAAACTTCTCTATGTCCACGATGGAAGATACCAAGCGAGTAAGTTGATACCGCCGCGTCTGGAGAACATCGCGCACCGACAAATAATCAAATCCAACATTACAATATAACAACATGATATCTTCTCTCAACAACACGTGTGGAATGACACGATTAAGGCTTGCGCATATTGCTTTGCACCACATGTGTCTAACAACAATTACTTTTCATATTAAATTATTATTTTATTTAAACTAACATGCAATATAAATTGCCTTTTTTGTAATAGGCCTTCGCAATAAGGCAGTAAATTTTCATCATCATCATATTCATCAGCCCATATACGTCCCACTGCTGGGCACGGGACTCATCTACCATTGAGAAGGTTAAGGCCTTAGTCCACTACGCTGGCCTAGTGCGGATTGGTGGATTAAACACCTAAGAAATTACTAAGAACTTCTAGGTTTGCAGGTTTCATCACGTTGTTTTCCTTCGGCGTTAAATTTTAAATGACAAAATAACGTAAATTTTAGATGTCTAAATAACGCTGCATACATTCATATATACATATGTCCCACCGGGCACAGGTTTTGTCTACAACTAGGAGGGGTTAGGCCTTAGTCCAGTCGTCGGAGTGGAGGAGTCCGCCGTGTGCCACCATTGTGGCAACTGCCGTGAGGATACGGCCCAGCACACGCTGGAGGAGTGCCCAGCCTGGGACGAGGAGCGCAGCGCTCTCGTAGCGGTCGTAGGGAGCGACCTCTCGCTGCCGACTGTGGTCGCCGCTATGGTCGGCAGCCGGAGGTCATGGAAAGCTATGCTCTCCTTCTGCGAACGTGTCATTTCGCAGAAGGAGAGCGCGGAGCGGGATCGGGAGCAGACCGATCCCGCTCGTCGCAACAGGCGACGTAGGAGGCGCCGGGTGAACATCTAGCCCGGCGCCCAGAGGCCACGCGGGGCCGCCGTCCCTACCTTGGCGGCCCCCGAGGAGGAACAAAAATCCTTTTGCCGTGCCTTTTGGCACCGCGCAGAGGCGGTCCCGGGTCAATCCATAGCTCTGGCTTCAGGGTATTCCGGGGCCGTCTCGCTGAATGCGCTGATGGTGGCCATCGCGGGGTTTTTAGTCGGTATTACGGCGCAATTATTTTTGGTAGGGACCCGGCCCAGCGGCCGCCCGCAACAACTACGGGCGGTAACATCTATGCTGGGTCGGAAGGCGCCGGTGAGTCCGACACACCCTCGCCCCTCCGGGGGTGGGATGGTCCGTAAATGGATTTTCCCCGCGAGAAAAAAAAAAAAAAAAAGGCCTTAGTCCATGACGCAGGCCTAATGCGGACTACACACATAAGAACTACCTATAATTTTTTGGGGTTTTTCCTCACAATATTAAAGTGCCTTTAAAGTACGCGATAATTCATTCTGAATAAACCCATGACTTCAAAAAGTCATAGGTGTGTGCCTAGAATTTGAATCTGCTGCCGTCGAGATATATTCGACCGCACGCCTAATTCTGAACGCTATTACGATTCACAACAAAATACTCCTTTAGGTCTGTAAGTATCGCCAGAGTGTCGTACAGTTGTTTATTATTGCATCAAATCTTTAATTATTACTATGTCCCAGGTTTCAGGAGTGGAGCATATTTAGATTTACCGGGCACATCTCCACATCCCAAAACCCAAATAAAACTTTGCATTACCATCATTACCTGTATTCGGGACCTGACGAGCGTTCGCCGCATGTTTTGGCATATAAAATTCCTTCAAATTGCAAAGCTGCAAGCAAAAAAATATGAGTAAAAATATATTTCTGGAACGCACCTATAGTCATACCTATAGGAATTACAAAAGAAGAACAACAACACATAAGTTGTCGCTGTACCTTCCGATGAAAGAAAATGTGGGGTTACTTACATAAATAAAATGTATTGTAGTCACCGGCATCGCGTTCTACAAGTAAACTGCGTGAACACTAGGTAAAAGAGGTTTTAAAGAATAAGAATAATAAAACATATGCCTCCATGACCTCCATGAGCCCGTAGGTCGACGATAAATTCGTAGTCTGTAAATTTTTCCCAGTAGCACTGACATTCTTGTTTTTAACGTAAGAATTATATAGCTGGGCATTAACAGACAGCAAATTACAAAATTGAGCTCCATTCTTCATGGTAATCACACGTTGTAGGGCACTAGACCCAAGTCTTGTTTCATATTGAGTTTATTCATCATTATCATAAGCCCATATACCTATGTACGTCCCGATGCTAGCATCGGCCTAGGCATTGGCCTCCTTTACAACTGAGAGGATTTAGACCTCAGTCCACCACGCTGGCCTAAGCGGGTTGGCGGACTACACACCTAAGAAATTCCTAAGAGCTTTTACGTGTGTAGATATACTCAACCACGAGCCTAAACTTCGAGGCTTTCACTACCCGTACCTACTCCTATTGAGTTTATTTTAGTGGTGGATTTACCCAACATAATATGTCGTTAGGTAGGTACAAATGTAGGTATATTTATTCCCGTTCTACCGTACCGCTGTTCTATCCTTGTGTAATGCCATTAAAACTCCGCTGTTTACTAGATTACCAGCGTGTCATAAAGAACTTGGACATATTACCAAAGTTTCGGGAAAGTCCCGAAGCATATTGTTGGTTTCGTTAAATAAATAGTTAAAAACAAAACAAAAAACAGACACATTGAAATCATCGGTAGAACAAAACTGAGCGGCACTGACATATTAATTAAATTTCTTTTATAAAGCTATAACTTGTTTCTGTGAACGTTAGGTTCGAGGAGCAACTACGTAGTTAGCGGCCTTATTAAAAAAGAAATTGCATCCTGTATTTGGGTTAACTAGTAGGGCAAGTGGGAATTATTGCATTATGTAATGATGTCAGAAATGAAAAAAAATCTTTAGAAATAGTGTACCCAAATATATTGTAACTAAGTGGAGCCAACTGATTTGCCGCTAGTTGAATATACTGTAGGGTTTTTATTTTTTAACATTATTGTATAAACAGTTACTGTTTATTTTAAAATTATCTTATGGACACATTCTAAAGTTATTCTTAGATTTTTGCAAAAAATATCAAATGACTTTTCTTTTAATCCCACATTGCAAGTTAGGGTGTCTGCATGAATGTCTTATGTCACTCATGCTAAAACCGAAAAGAAAAGCTACAGATTTCTTAGCACTGTTTTCTAAACTGGTTTGCACCCCTGCACTCACCACATGTCACAAATCGTCGAGGAATCAGCAACACCACCGAGCTCGATTTTTTGACAAAATGAGTTATTGGTATCGTTGGATTCATATTTTCAATTTTATAAATTCAAATTTTACATACAATTTTTTTTTGAGAAAACAGATAATGTCATTCATCATAGATATTGAGTAAACTTCAGTCAATTAGGCCTTGATGGACGAAAAAATCGGTTTTTTTCTCTCTCCTGAAAAGTTGTGAAAACAAGCTTGGTGGTGTTACTGATTCCTCGACGAAATGTCATGAGAGTCCATATAGGCATGTATATCCCAGGCAAAGTAGAGAAAACGTGACATAAAATTAACTTATTAAATCTTAACACTCAATATACCTACTTACTTTATTTACTACTTCATTTTCATCAATTTAGTCTTAATAAAAAATTAAAGTGCGAAATTACAGTATTTCTTACATTTTTTAATAAAGACTACACACACTAATCTGGGAGTATTATTTATCTTATGAAATCAATTAAATTCGGCACATACAAGCTCATGGTTACTCAATAGTCAGTACCTTGTTTATTTGCGTTTTAATTATTAAGTAGCGCTTCCATCGCTACTAGTGCTCAGTATCTCATACAAGCTACAGTAAAAATCGACTACTTTCAAAAAATTATTTAGTGACAACACTGCTAAGCGTTAACTGTCATTCTATGTCATAAGGAGTGGCTGGGAAATTTAGCATAACATTTATTTATCTTACCAAAATACGCCTAGTAAGAGCAAGGTAGAAGAACTTAATAATTTGATATTTACATACAATAGGTATGAGCCAGTAGTGAGTAGACAGACATGTCAAATTGTCAGTCAATGTGACAAATGACATCTTGAATTACTCAAAGGAAAAATGTTATCAGTTTATTTGTGACTGTACATTCAGTTTTCAACATCCTGGTGGCGGTTAATAATTTTTGGAAATGATAACAAGTTTAACAAGGATTGTTTAGTAATCGTATTGATGGCCGAGCTACCGAATGGCTGGCTTCAGTTGGTGAGGAATTTTGGTCTTTTAAATTACGTTGAGATTAATTCCCATGCATTCAGTGTGTTTGTGTGCTCCTATTGTCTTCATTGAACTGTAATTGGATAAAATTGACCAATTGACTCGTTAATGTACAGTACATAAATTGATTGAGGGTTTCTAAAGAATTAAAGTTGCATTATAAATTGTTTACTGCATAAAAACAATTCATAAAGTAACAGAAATCAGCCTTTAGATTTAATTTTGCAAATGTATATTTTCCATTATAACTATTTACTGTTATCAATATTATCTAGTAAATAAAATTAGATAAGAAACAAGATAAAAAATGATAGTTAAAATGGGCCATTTAGAAAAATAATTCTTTTTATTATTTTATTGATATAATCAAACAATTTAATATTATATTTATATAAATAATTATTACATTTTTTCTACTATTACTTTTTAAATTACATAAAGTTCCATATCTTATTATAAATATAATTACTATAATCAAGTACTGTTTTTTCTTTTTTCAAAAATATATTACATTAGTACAAATATGTGATATGTGTGTAAAGTTGCCTCACTCTTGTGTCTTCTAGGCATATACATAGGAATGTTCTAATTGTTTACAAGGTCCTATTCTGTATTTGAACTTAACAATGACCAATAAATGTGAATCTTGCCTTAGATTAAGCACAACTTACTTTTGTACAGTTAATCTAAAGTAAGTTGTTTTATATACTTTGGTACTGGAAATAAATAAGTAATACATTTCTAATTGTTGATAAAAATTGTTATACAAGTGTAACTCATCCCATTAATTAATGTAAATCATATTTTCATTATTGATATTTTTCAGGTACCTTTCTGAAGGCTTCCAAGTTATTATTGAGAAGTCAAAAGAGGCAAAATGCACTCTAAAAGATGTTCAGTTGCGTTTTCTGTGCCCTGATGACCTGGAAGAGGTAATTGTATTTTATAATTCATGTTTTAAGTTTTAAAAGTGGTAAATCTTGGTAAATGTGTATTTATTATGACTATGACTTTCCTCAAATATACCTATTGGATTTGCACATTGGCTATTTGTCTAATTATTTGCACTGCAATTGCCAAGTTTCTGTAATACTCGGCATATTATATTTTTTTAAAAATAGTTACTACCTCCTTTAAATTTAATGTTAATAGAAGAATGGCAAAACCGATGGAGTCTGTCGGTAAAGGGACGTCATCTTTATCAATATTTTCCTTCAGTTAGTGATTGCTTGGCAAAAACTTAGCTCGAGATTGATCATTACGTGTCGCAATTTCTAACGGGTTACGGCAATTTTCGTAGCAAATTATTGTCATTTAAGTTGGTTGATTCTCCTATGTGCCAATGTTCAACACACGATTACGAATATGAATAGTCCTTTGGGAGTACAATCTTTGGTCGGATGAGCGTAACATTATGCTCAATAGTATGCATGTAACTTCTGGTGTTGTTTATTATACAGACCCCGTGGAATCTAGGAAGAACTTCCGTGCTTTTCAGCGTTTTTGCCATGCCTATTATTGGAAGTGTACATAACAGCTCGCACTTTAGGTCCAATTTACTTAATAAATCTCATATATGTAAGTAGTTATTTATCCGTGGTGCGTTAATTGCGTCTAATTTGACTAATTGTAATTGTATTTCATTTTTATGTGAGGGTGAAACCTCATAGCTCAATGTTTTTGTCACCCGCTTTGCCGTGGAGGGAAGTGGACAACTCTTTGTTTTCCAACTCCTCCTTTATTTTGTCTTTCTGATTAACTTCATTGCGGGATTATGACTGAGCTTCATTGCTCAGCGTGAATACTGTGCGTGCCGCTGTTGATCCTGGAGCCAGGAGTTACAGTGGCGGGTGTGTGGTGGGATAGGGCCAAAGAAAATTAAATGTTAGTTATATTTTGGCATATATATATAAATATGGCATATAAGATTATTCGCACAGTCAACAGAATATACTTAATAGGATTAAAAAGATATAGATTAATAAATAAATATGTAGGTAGGATAGATGTAACATTAGAAGGAGATTATGTTGCTATAAATAGCACTAAATATATCTGTTGTCCTGCATATTCAGCTTAGGTAAAGCCATATTTTCTGTAAATGTTTACCATCTCTTAACCTTGTTAAAGTATTCCAGATAAGAAGCAGAGCATCCATGAATCATGTCCTGTTTTGTTATTGTTACTCCATTAAAATAAATTGACTCAAGACAAATTTGGTACACAAGTTTATATTTATGGTGTAGAAATTACAAATCTAAATGTTTAAATAAATAACTATCTTATGTTAGTTCATCGGGTGAGAATGTTAGGTCTTCCAATTCAAGGATAAAATGGCAGCAAAAATGAGTCTGCTAGTGTTTTTCCGAAATTCCATTAAGTAACATTTGAATTAAATGAGTCAATTAATATTTACATTTAAATGACTAACCCATGAATGATCAACTATGTTGTATGAATGAAATGATTCCAACATATATTGTGTATGCTTAATTCCAGGTAAGGTCTCTTTGCAGAGATTGGTTCCCAATAGAGTATCCTCAATCCTGGTATGAAGATATCACATCATCGGAGAGGTTCTTTGCACTGGCTGCTGTGTACAAAACACAGATCATAGGGCTCATTGTAGCGGAAATTAAACCATATCTTAAGCTAAATACTGAAGACCGAGGCATACTGTCAAGATGGTTTGCCTCAAAAGACACACTTGTTGCCTACATATTGTCACTAGGTGAGTTTTGTTTTGTACAAGTTTAAACACCTTGTTGCCAGTTATTATAATGTAATGACCTCACAAGTTAATATTTGTTGTAGCTTGAGGTCATTACCTTATTGTTTAACCAAATTGTATGTGTTCTTTGGTATTTAGTATTAATAAATTATGTTTTAAGTAAATACATATAAAAATATGTGGTGTTAAATTTTAAATTACTTTTGTTTAAAGATACAACAGAGCTTATAATATTTTATAATGTTGCCTGGCAGAATTAAAAATTCTAGACATTAAAAGAAAAAGATGATCTCTTTATCTTGAAGCCCTACATAATATTAGGTTAGCTAGGGTATGGCTTTGGGTCACATTCCAGACTCCATACTGCTATTGAGAATTTCCTAAGGGAGAAAATCAATTACATTTTACCCAGCCGGGAACCGATCCCGGAACTCTAAATCGCACGACATTCCCATGTGACGCAAGACAACAAAGCAGTTTCACGTGCAAGTATATTTATTTACTTCAAGAAATTAACAAAACAATATAGGTACCTACATATGTAATTGTTTATTGCTAATCCCCAATCATAAAGTGATCTAGAGGTCCCGGATGCAATTTTCGGTTAGGATAAAGTTTTTTTTTTTCGTTAGAACATTCATAGTAACAACGTCGGCCCTATAATTGTGTCTGGCAAGCGGCAATTAGCTCATCCTCTAAGGGGTCGTTCAAGTATCACGTAAGCACTATTGGCTCTTTGCTTTGCTTATCTTGGATGATGGGGGGTAGGAGAGTCTAGATAATGATTACGTCATCGGAAGCTAAATCTATTTTCATATTTTTAAATTAAATTATAACATTCTAATTATAATATAAAAAAAAAACATTAATAGAAAAATGTTTACGTAAGCATGGGGGAGGGGGTAAGTGTTTTGCTTATTTTTGCTGACAAGGGGGGGGGGGGTAAATAATTGTAATAAATCTGCTAATACTTGAACGGCCCCAAATTAAGTCGGACTTAATTAATGTAATAAACATGACAATAAAATGCTCTTGCTTGGCCTTTCATCAGGAATATAGGCGTGAGTGTATGAGACAGTTTAATAATAGAAGGTGTGACGTTTGTCCGTAGGAGTGGTCCGCTCTCACCGTCGGTCCGGGATTGCCACAATGTTGCTGGACGTGCTCATCAACCACCTGTCGGGGCCGGTGCCGCAGCCGCCGCACATGCACCGGGTCAAAGCGATATTCCTCCATGTACTCACCACCAACAGCGAAGCTATACTTTTTTATGAGCACAGAAGGTACGATATTTTCTCCATCTATATGAGGGTATAAATAAATAATACGAAAAACTTTTAACAGTCAGCGCCCAATTGGAGCATTGAAAAATAAACTGAAGTCCAATCGCATCATCAAATATTTATTACTCCATTGCAACATATCATTGGTGATAATAAAATCTTCTATCACAATACAATCTTACATCTATTAACTATCCGCTACATGTATAATTTTTAACGTCAACAATCAATGTTCATTTGATAATCTGTAACAATAAGTCCGTGAGCGTCGGCTCTGGATGCGTCTGCGCGGTTAACATACAAGGCAGTGATGTGAAGCCTACTGCCTACGAGAACAAGTACAAGCGTCGCTGCGGCGTGGGCACGCGCTAGTGAGTGAGTGAGTGAATAGATGTGTTGTGTGCAGGTTCCGGCTCCATTCGTTCCTGCCGTACTACTACTCGATAAAGGGGCGGTGCAAGGACGGGTTCACGTACGTGTACTACGTGAACGGCGGGCACGCGCCGTGGGGCGTGTACGACTACGTGAAGATGGTGGCTCGCGCGGCGTGGCGCGGCGGCGGCCTGTACCCGTGGCTGTGGGGCAAGCTGCGCGCCGCGCTGGCCGCCGCCTGGCACAGGTAGTGCCGCTCTCACTCACCACTCGCTCACCACTCGCTCACTACTCGCTCACGACTCACTCACTACTCACTACGGTGCCATCGACAATACTCCATGCCCACTAATGTACTACTCCACACTATTTTAAGTCGTAAGTCGTAACACACATATCTCTGTGGGTGGCGTGTGACACCGTCGAGGCGCTTGTGAAGCTAAATCGTTATGTCGTCCGCCGATTGAATCGTTAATGTTAATAGCTTTTGTATGTTCCGAATGTAATGTGTTGAGCTAAATTGCCTTTCTGAGTGCTTGCAAGAGTGTATATAGACATGATTTTATATTAAATGACAAATATTTTCACAGTTTCACTTCGTCTTCACAAACGACAAAACTTAGAGGTGCAGTGTTTAAGCAGTAATTGAACGCGTGAAAGATACGTTAATATTAATTAATTAATTATAAGAAACTGTTCAAGGTACTGTATTATTTTTTGTTTCAATATATAAATGTAAGCTAAATTGACACAAACACAATTTTGATATAACAATAACACTTTACGTGCGGTCCGGCGTGCGCTGCTCTGTGCAGCACAACTCAATGTTAAATATTATATTAATTATTTCATACAGTGGCTACAAACTGCACAGTGGTAATCATGATTTGAACACATGAAATCATTGATGAAGTATTCGCGTATATTTATAATGTTTATTGCAGATTGCCATTAGACGGCGGAAAGTATAACACTAACAATTAACATGACGAGTATCTACTGTCCAGTGCATAAAGTGTTACAATGGTATTTCGCAATTATTTATGTAAAGAATAAAAATACTTGTGTCAACTTGGCTAAAGAGGAAAAGTTTACAAAATTATTTTGTGATATTTTTTACACTGAAAGCTTTAAATTATTACACGATATAATTATTTGTGATTTATGTGAACCTTTGACACATGTTTTGCGCGTAGAATATGATTGTGAGTATGTAGTTGTGTTCGTGTACTATGGCGATGAAGATGAGGGCATTGTGTGTGCTAGAGACAGTGTAGGGACTAGATACACCATCTAGTCACGTGCCATGTTCAACTGCCAACAAACAATATTCTAGTGAGGTGCCTGAAAGTTCATATGACAAATTATTTATCATTAAAGAATAATATTTTGTTGAAGGTCTGACATGTGTAAAATGTAGTGTGTAAATTGTAAATTATTCCTTTTAAACGTGTACAGTTTTGGTACTGTGGCAGATGTTGATTATTTCTACATTGAACCAGTGTTCGTAGTCGTAATTATTACTCAGTACTCATTGCAAACCAAAGCATTGTCTTCATTTTGTTATTGACTCACACAATCATATTATTATAATTCTTATTTTATTTAACATTTAAGTATTATATCTTAATGCGACAGTGAGTATTATTTTGACCATTATTAAATTATTTTTATTGGAGTCATTGATATTTAAGTGCGTCGGTGCTGTTGTACTCGTGTCTGGTTGCATTGTATTCATTTGTTTACAATTATGATTGGCGCCGATTGTGTGTTAAATTTTCCCTTTTCTTCACGAGCACGTTCCTAAAGTTATATGTGGATTTTATGTTATATTTCTACACTTTTAATACTTATTATGGAAAATATATTAGCTTCCAAATAAATATTATTGTTGACTAATAATGAGTGTTGATAATTTCAGCCGTCGAATAATATCTAAACATTTAACAATACAACCTCGTCTTATCACGCTACGCTATAAACAAACAGGTATTAAAAATAGATTTTTTCAACAATTTCAGAAAATGTTTAATTTTAATAATTGCTTCACTTTCATCTACTATGCTGTACAAACTACGACCCTTACATTACAATTAGCAATTAATAATTGCACGTAAAAAACTTAACAAATAGGTACTTTCAACTTTTCGATTGGAATGAACGATTATTACTCAGTAAGTAATATATTTTTTACAATATTTATAACTACGAAATGAAAATCTATTCAACAAGCAGTCACAATCGCCCAATGATATGTTAAATTATTTGAATATATTTTATATATTATGTTATTGCGGTGTGTCGTTGGTAGTAGCGGCGGTGTGACAGTCGCCGCTTACGTCACCAGGTCGTCCTTCTCTGGCGCGCCAGCCTTGTGGTTCTGTGCCTTGAAGTCTTTCAGTCTGATAGGCGACGACTCACTGCCCGAGTCACCCTGAAAGTAGGTACATACCCGATCAATATTAAACTTTTATTACCTATTGTATTTGTTCAAATAATTCAGGCTAAATAGTTTAACTTGTAAGGGCCCTGCATGCCTAAGGTTACTAAGCCCGTATTTCGCCGACTCAAGGTCATTGTTGCGAGTTTTACATCTTGGTATCGCCCAGATAGAGTGTGACCGTTTTTACCAAAGCTTCGTTTGACTTGGGCGTGACTCTACCACTTCAGCCGTAGTATGGGTAACATATACAGTAGACCTGCGTTAATTCGAACCTCTCTTTAATTCGAATTTATCACGAGTTCTCTAGAAAATCTCTTAATATTTCGAATTAAATCAATACATTATTATACACTTGGTAATTCGAACGAAAAAATCATCGCTACGTAACAAAACGACGCGATAATTCGAACTCATCTGCGTCAAACACTCGACAATTCAAAGCTGCAGAGAGAAAGATTTTAGAAGGTGAAAAGAAAAGTGATGTTGCAAAATAATTTACCATTCCTCGGAGTACCTACTCTCTCAACCATAATAACAAGGAGAAAATTATGCTGCTCAAACTGCTAGAGTACGGAAAAGAACTACTAAAAGGTGAATTTCCTCGTCTGGAAAATTTTTGAGCCATTCGATATTTCGAACATTCGATAATTCGTAATATTTTAAGAGTCCCTCCAGTTTCGAATTAACGAGAGTCGACTGTATATGTTTATTTTAGCTACCCTAAACTCGGGCTTACGTGGGGTAATCATTTTTTTAAATTGTAATATACAAAACTATCTTTACGTTAAGGTAAAGTGGTTTTGTATATTATTTAACTAACAACAGAAAATAATAATAACCATATTTTATATTTTCACGATAGGAATATCACGCTTAACAGCTCTGTGGCGCGGTTGGCTAGACACCAGCTTGTAAAATGTAGGTAAGGCCGCGGGCTTGATCCCGGACCGAGACAAATGTTTGTGTGATCCACAAAAAAAAATCGGGTCTGCGTGTTTGTTAGACCGAAACATTAGGCAGAGAATCAACTCAGGACTGCATGTAGTAGAATTCGCGTTTCTACTCTTATTCGTACTCGTACCTACTCGAATGGTGGCGACTGGTGACGTCCATAGTAATTATTCCGTCTTTTGCTAATTGTTAAGGAGATATCGCTACCACTAGTCTTGGAACCGATGTGACATTTTCTGTTTGATAAAATTTTATAAAATCCTCATATTTACGTAGAATTGGTTTAATAAAAAAGTAAAAGTGAACTTCCTTATTCCACAAAGGGTTACTTTTCTAAACATCGAGACCAATAGTAAATGATTACCTACTTAAAACTGAAAGCAAAGGAACACTACAAACTTACATTAGCACCAATGGATGTGGTTTCCTGCAGAAGTAACTCGCTGTCCGTACCCCGTGACTCTTTGTTTTTGAGAATGGAACGTGAACGCGAGTCGCCATCTAGCGGCCAACCACCGCCGCGTTTATTGCCATTTTTACCTGTGCTCAAAAAAGTTCGAGCATTTTACTTCGTTGCTATATAGACTTTACTAATTAAAAAATTAAGATTAAAAATTTAACAAACCAAATAATATATGGTGATTAATTATTCTTGTCGCTATCCCTCTCGGCGGTCTCCTCTCCTCCTCCGACCAATCCTGGCAAAGAGGAACGTGACAATAATAATATAACCTAAATTCAAACCACACATGATTTAGGAAAGTGTCAAGAAAAGAAAACACGATTACATGCATAAACACATTGAGAACCCAAACTAAAATATTATACAACTACATCGTGCAGACACAAGGATTGCTTTCATAGGAATCAAAATGCGGTCGTTAGAACAGTCATACCTAAATATCGGTACACAGCGATTTGTAGTCGCAACGCAGACGGGCGGGCGCCAGTGACGTGTGTTTAGGCGCAAAGTGCGCGGCCTTACCTGTTGAAAGCGCGCCTTCCTGTGCTTGGGCTTGGCGTCCTCGGGCTGCGCCAGGGCGGACAGCGCGGCGGCCGCGTCCTCCAGCGGCTGCGGCAGCGACGTGCGCGACGCGTCCAGCGCCCCCGCCCCTGCCCCCACCCCCGCGCCCGCGCCCGCACACACACCCGCGCACGCGCCGCGCAGGCTGGCCCGGGAGCCGCGGGAACCGCGCGGCGACGCCTCGCCCTGCGAACCTTTCGCACACAACACGCTTCCGTCCCCGGAGGCGCTCCGGCGCACTCCATTAAACTCAGCCGACACCCCCTCCCCACCCGCACCCGCGCCGCCTCCGCCGTTACCGTCCAGAGGATTCACATACAAGTTTGACGAGTCGTTCTCGCAGGCGATGTCGCCCTCTGAAGGAAAAGGGTGCGTAAGGCATGATGCAAATGTATCTGTAACGTAAGACATAGACGCATATGGAGCCAGGCAGGACCCACGTTTGCACAAACGGTGTGGTGCTGCACGAGAGACTGTCGGCGGTGGTGGGTTACGATTGCATGAGACGCGCACGGTGCGTGCTCAAACACTGATACAACGGTGAGCGAACAACATAAGTGACGTATGAAAGTGAAAACGTACACCGTATAATCAGACATTATGTATAAGAAAATAACTATAAAGAATTAATTATCTACAGGATTTGTTATAAGTAAAATAGAGAAAATTTGTGGATGATCTGAATTCATTCATTTTATTATCACAAACATTGAAAGAAAACAGAACACGTGTAAACAACAATATTACCTTGTCATTTCTTTTACACGCAAGAGCACATATGTACATATATGTATATATTGTTTACACTTGTCCGACGAAATATAAGGAAGTGTCGCTCACCTGGACTGTCTAAGCTATTAGGCGTGGCTTCAGGCAATGCTTTCGGCGCCGGATGCCGCTGCAAACACGCCAACTCAACACACACTGGCTGTCGTAAGTCGGAGGTAGGCATTGGCATCAGCTGTTCTGCATCTATGAACTCCTTGTAGCCCTAAATAAATAAATAACATATAAAACTATCAATCAGAACTTTTTCATTGTTTGTGTTACAGATATACTATAAATACATAGTAAAAAGTTAAAAGAATCAATATGTACTCATTTCCATGTATGTATAAAACCGCTAAAAACAAAAATAAATGTAATAAGTTTATTAACATTGTATACTCGGTGCAATTTATATAATGTGGTACTTACTTAATTCACACTGAATTAGTCACAAAAATATACTTACATACATAAAGCTTGAAAAAGGTAAGTAAAATATATTAAATCTACAAAGGAAATCATAAATGACGTAATCATTAACGATTTACGTGGGTGTTACATGATTTTTGGGCGTTAGTAGCTTTAGTACCTTGAACGTGCAAAAACAACATTCAAACTCAGAAGGCAGCTGATCCAAGTCAAGCTGTTTGTCAGCCATCTTCTTTTCCTAGAAAAAGAGAAATTATTAGTGGTTATATGTATTTTTTTCTAATGCGTCACAATGTTAAACATTGAACTAGCGACATTTAGAAAATCTTTTCTCTAATACTAACAGAATCAAAAAAACGCTAACGATTAAAGCTTCTTTTAGACTATTATAGTGCGATCTCAAATCAACTACACTCATTAATTTGGTAATCTCGTTAATCGTAATGTTATCAACCAATTATTATTGGTCATCGTTGCAATGATTGTTAGTATGTAAAGTAACAATAATGACTAAGATATCTTACTGGTGTCGGCTCAGGGTTTAAGAGTAAGCGTTTTTCCGGCGAACCAAGACCCTCATTAGAATACCGCCGTTCTTTCTTAGGACTGCTCTGAAACTGCGACCCAAAATTATTAAGCTCAATTTGATTTAAGGATCTACAAAAAGGTGCATCCTAGAATTTAACAAAGTGGTAGATACATACAGTCGATTTACTTATTTGGAATACGTAAGTTGTAATTTAAAAATTTATATGTTTTATAAAGATTAGATAAAGATATTTAGAGCCAAAATCTCAAGCTCTTTTATGGACATTACAATAATATTATAAATTGTCATAGACAGTGGTATGGATGCACCAAAAAATAAACAAGTTGTGATTTAGATGAATTACCTGATTAGGGTCAGTGTTCTGAGTCTGCTTGTTAGTCATGGCATGCTCGTACTGTTTGTAGCAGCCAGTGATTGCGGGAGCCTCGCCTTCAAGGCTAGTGGCGTCTGCCTGCGACAAGTTGTGTCCTGAAGACACACACCATCGTAAGTAGCGGCGTTTTCCACAGCTTCTTTTGAGTGATATCGAACAATCGTGTTTTGTATGAACGAAGTAACAGTTGAAGAATGACTACGTAACAGCGTGAACAACACAACACACATACAACATGAATACTCTATGAAATCCAGCGTCCTCCGGAAACACACATCGAACAGTTCACAGAAGAGGATTGTTAGTTCTAGAAAGCGTTAGGCTTACGTTCACAACGTAATAGACCTTAAATTATAGTGTCTTCGCCGCACATCGCAAGCTACACGCGACGCGAACCCGACCCCGAGTTACTGTTTATTAATTAAGGGGTCGAGTGTGACGACTGTGCGATAGTAGCAAGTAGCTCATCTGGTGTCGTCTCTCGCCTCAATGAGGACGCATTTGTCACCTGAAGACAAGGAATAAAACACTCTGAGTGCGCCTCGTCATATCGAACGGGTGAAGATAGCTGTAGCTGCGATGTTACGTGAGCTCATTTTGAATTTAGAGATGTTTCGAGTCCGGGGGCCAACACGATTCGATCGACATGCATTCATTCAACATTCACTGCATTCGGTAACACGAAAGCGTTTGAAGCTTGAAGGCATGCGTGCAGTCATAGTACATACGAAGGCGTAAGACATGACATGGACAAGCGGCTAAAGCGAATAAAAATTGAAATACTGACCTGTATCGACAATGACATCGATGAGGTCCATGCTCTTAGCGAAGGCGTCGCGCAAGTTTATGTGATGGAAGGAGACGATGGAACCCTCGCGCTTAGCGCGCTCGAGCGCCTCCCGCCGCTTCAACGCCTTTTCGCGCCTCATCTGATTCTTGTAAAACTCGGCGAAATTGTTGACGATAATGGGGATGGGTAACGCAATTACCAGCACGCCGCAAATACAGCAAACTGAGCCGATGACCTTGCCCAACGGGGTCGTGGGGTAAATGTCACCGTATCCAACTGTGGTCATAGTGATGCCGGCCCACCAAAACGTCTCCGGAATAGAAATAAATTTAGTGCCCGGCTCTTCTTTCTCCGCGAAGTAAGCCAACGAAGAGAATATGAGCACTCCCATGGCAAGAAACAACATGAGCAGTCCGAGCTCCTTGTATGAGTTTCTGAGCGTGAAACCGAGGGATTGTAGCCCGGTCGAATGTCGTGCAAGTTTGAGAATGCGCAATATTCGCATTATGCGGAAAATTTGAACGACGCGTCGGACGTCTTGAAATTGGTCCGTTGCGTTTTTATTAGTTTCAAGCAGAAAAAGAGACACAAAGTATGGCAGTATAGCCAGCAGGTCTATAACGTTGAGTCCACCCTTGAAGAACTTCCACTTATCCGGGGAGGCACTAAATCGCAGCACGTACTCGAGTGTGAACCAAGTGATGCACACGGCTTCGACCATGGCAAGCTGCGGGTTGTCCATGGGCGCGCCTTTCTCGTCGGACACTTGCATCTGGGGTATCGTGTTGAGAGTGAGCCCTATCGTGGACAGCACGATGAAGAGGATCGATATCACCGCGATCACCTGCAAGCATGCACCTTTCAGCAACCGGAATGCAGCGACGGCACGCGCCCCACGCTACTGGGCGCTACGGCCGTCGAGTGCGCTACTCCGGACGCGGTCACTGGTCAACTGCTCACTAGATGTTACATGTGTCAAGTACGGTATGGTAGTGTCTGTACAGATTTATAATTGTATTACATGTTTGTACAATGGTAAGCCACAGACTTAAGTTATTTTATATTATTATGTTATACGTATTTACAGATATAGAAACAATGAAAGCCAATAGTAACTTAAATAAAGTCTTAACAGTAAGTAATATTGGTAACAGAGATAGTTAAAATTTTGGTGTAGAAATAACATCTATACGTGTACATGTCAGTAGTGTTGTGTAGTAGTGGTGTAAATAGGTAGTAAAAATATATGTATGTCGGTGAACGGACGTGCGTTTAGTAATGTCTATGTGAGAAGTACTATGGGGCGAAGCGAAACGCGCGTCCGTACATCGCCCGCGTTGTACAGTTAGTAGTATGAGTACCACGAAGCGAAGCATCGGTGAATTGAATGCCATAACGACATATTGGGCGGACGGAGCTGACGGGGTGGACGGGGGACCAGAGGAAAGGTTCGATGGAGGTGGGGGTTGATGCCGGCGAGGCGACGCTCAGCCGTGGTGGGGAGCGGCGCGGGAGCGACGCGGCGCGCGGCTCGCTCGCTACATGTGTGGAGTCGTGCGGAGCGTCGCGTCGTCCCGTGCCGCCCCGCACGCCGGCCGCACAGCGTCGCCGAGCGGCGGCTGGCTACATCGCGTAAGCCCATCCCATCTTTACATTTTCACGACAACAATTAAGCTTTGTTTTTTTTTATTCTCCTTTTCGAAAATGATCTGGGCTGTGAACATTTATAAAAATTAATTGTAAATTTAAGTGCTGCGTACGGACACGCATTTACTCACGGCAGTAAAAACTGGACGTATATATAAATTACCAATACTCAGTAATAAAAACTGATATTAAAGTTTAACATTCATTATTTAGTGCTATAACTCTGTGTCTAAGTAATTTTCCTAAGCTGTACAACTAATATTCCTAAAAACGACGAAAAGCTTTAAGGCAAAAGTTATTCGAAAACAGAGAATTGAAATTCAACAGCAACTGTAACGGCAATTAATATACACTAACACACATCACGGAATAAAAATCAACAGTTTAAAAATAATTAATTTTCTAAATTCACTGAACTTAATTATGAGAATATAATTTAATGCCATATAAATCAGCATCAGCCCTAAACTATCAAAATAATTTAGTGAATATTTTTGTGTTTTTGAACATAAAAAATATTACGTAAAAGATAAATAAATATGAAAAGAAATAAAATAAAATAGACTTCGAAAAAGCTCTTCACGGTAAATAACTGCGTAGTACAGTGTTTTTTATTATTTTGTACATTAACTTACTGTTTCCGTGTGGAAAATAATACTAAACCAAATAAATTATAAATTTACAAAACGGATTAAAAATATAGATAAAAATGGAAGAAAGTTTCTATAGAAGAACATCCTTTTTTATACTTACATATTTAAGAATATTAGTAGCACCGCTGTTGTCGAAAAAACATCTAACCCAGAATATAATAATAAAGTGGCTGAAAAATTAGTCCCGTAGAATTCTATGCGTACACAATAAATTATTCGACAAAAGCGATCACGCGTAATCTTTAAACCACGATTTATATACGTACAGCTCCGAACACAACACCACATGCCATAACACGACAAACAGACAGACTACATCAAAGTAGGAGACATTAATAGATGTTATTCATGCACCACATATACTATTAAACAGATATATTATACAATTTAAAGTGTGCATACACATATTATATACCTAGTAGGCTGGCTATGCTATGTCCTACGTTAAAGTACTTGTGTATATGTATGTATAAGTATGTATGTGGTTCCTTAGTAAACAGTAATAAGTCAGTAACCAGTCCAACCGTGTATTCAAATCTTATGATAATGTTGTAGTTGTTTATCTTGAATTATGTTATTCTTTGTATGTTTTTTATTTAATTATAAATATAATGTGTTGGCACAAAAGCTCGATAGAATACAAATGTAACATCTGTGATATATAGGTAATGACTTGTAGTTAATTTTTAGCAATAAATGAATGAATGAATGTATAAATATATAATAATAAAATTAAAAGTGAAGTGTAAATATATAAAGATAAAGTGTATTTTAAACGTGCTTAGTGTAATCCAATTGTCATAATTTGCAATAGACAAAAGCATTTCTAAAAATTTAATGCTACAAACGGAGTCCAAAAATCTATACAGTGGGTATACCTGTATTTTACTACTTATCCCTCGGCTGCTTTACTAAATTATATTTAATCAATATGTAAATGTTAGTTGTTTAATAACAGCTCATTAACAATACGTTACCCTGGCTGCTATACTCGTGGTAGGCTTCTCGAGTAAGTCCCAGAGCCATTTTTGGTATTGTGCGCAGGTGCCTTGGCCGAACTCTTCTTCCTCGCGTTGCCGAAGACTCTCGGCCTCCTTGCGCATCTCTTCGTGCACGTGCTCCTTGCGTTGATGGTATTTATGTTGACAGCAAGACTCAAGGTACAGCTCGTCGACGCCCCAGTACTCCAAGTCGTCGCTGAATGCCAACACGCACATCTCGTCCACTAAATGTAATTTTCCAGTCCGATAAAAATTGAGGATTGAGCTGAAGCTTTTCGGATGTCTGAAATGTATGTTTGTTAAATTTAGTAAATAATACAACCAGTTGACAATCTGTCTACATTAACTCATACAAGTCCTACTAGGCGTGGATATGCTCCACTATTGAGTCTTCTCAGTAACAGATTACCATTGTCCCACTGCGGGTTCGATGATTTTACGTCAGAAAACCATTACGGGTGCAGGTATCGTCACCATGTTCTCCTTGTCAGTTAAAGTGCGTGATAACTCATTAAAACAAAACCAAGACGGTCTGGGTACACCGTAGCCTTATCATTATAAACATCACCACTGTGAAAATATTTAGATATTGTATTTCTCAAGAAGATATATATTAGAATAAATAAACAATAGTGTGTTGCGTTGTGGGTACACTATATTTGTAAGATAATCCTAATGACGAAAGTGAGATGATAATATGATATTTTTTTTTAACGCAGACTGCAGAGTATATTTACCTATCGAAGAAGTACTCATTGTCTTGAAGAGAATAGTCGTCGCAGAGTTCAGTGATGGCCTCGTGCGTGTTGCAGTCGCGCAGCCTGCCGAGTCTTGTGTGAGGGAGCCGCTCCAACGTGCGCCACAGAACCTCGTGTCGCACGCCACCCACGTTGATGATCACCCGCTTGCTCAGCGCCTTAGCGCGGAGCATCATAAACGGCTCCGGTGGTAACGACGACATTGATCTGTAATCATATGCGCTCCTTTTAAACATTATTCAAGCAATATTGTAAAATTCATAATCAATCGTAATAGGTACCTAAGATTACGGAAATGTGAAATCGTCGTAGAGTGTTAATAAGAAACTAAGCATGTAAAATTGAGAACCTTGAATGCGCTCGCTGCAGGGCGGCGTTTGCGCCGGTGGTGAGTGCGGGCGCGGGCGCCGGCGCGAGCCCGCGGTCGAGCAGCGCATCCTGCGCGGGCGCCGCGAAGCCCATGGGCGCGCGCGGGGGCGAGTCGCCCACGTGCAAGCGCGCGGCGCCGCGGCCCGCCCCCTCGCCTCCCATGCCCGCTAGCTCATGATGCCAAACTTCGCCGCCTCACTGCTTCACACATTTTTGCGCTGTCCGCTCAATCCTGCGAAGGGACAAAAATTATACATTAGGTACTTCAATCATATCGTGTGTTCAGTGAAAATTCTCATCAACGCATTGGGCACCAAAAGCTTTTTTCGTTAAAGCTAAACGTTGGAAACGGAACACAATTGGAACAATCATGGTTGTTGTAGCATCGCCGTGTAGCGTGCAAAACCGCGACCGAGTACCTACAGTGCATTCAAACTGTGTCACGGTGAGCAGCATCCGTCCTGATTTTACCGGCCTTGACCTCTACCCTTTTGTCGCACTTCCAATAATTTAACATAGATACAGCCACACTAAAACTACTTTCCCTAAAACAAATATTAGGCCTAATATACTTCATTCATCTTAAAAAAAATATCCTTTGAACAATGAACATACTATATAAATATCTCTATGTAATATTCTCACAATATAAGGACACATTTTTAAGCTCTGATATGATTATGACCGATCTAAGTCCATTATTTTTTTATCTTTAAAATATAACCAAAAAAAAATAACGACACCTAAATTTTGTCCTGTAAACATACTACATATAGCTAATGGCACAATGACAATACATATATACAAAATGGTGTTGCAAGTGTCAGTGTTGTTTCAGCTTTAGGTGAAATAATAGTAATTGTAGTAACTGAATTAAAATAACATTTTATTCAATCTTATACGTTTATATATGAATTTTTAAAAGCATATAACATGCATGCAGTGTACAATTTTGAAAGAAATATACGTAGAAACTAGGCTACACCCACTAAGTTATATAGGTTATATTTATTTAATTACTATATTTTATAATACGAAGTGCATTGCCGCATCCGATTGTCAGTTAAGTTATTTCGCATTAAACTCAAATCTACTGCGGCACTCATGCGGCTTTTACGCGAGATTCATGCATTGAGCATATTTATTCATGGATTTATACAAACCCTTGTAATACTTAAAATATTACAATAATTGTTAAAATTGACAGAAAATATCAATCCGCCTTCAAGCATTTATCGACAACGTTACCTAATCCCTTTCAAAATATGAATATTTTAGAGCATAAAGTGAGTTAATAAAAATTGAATATGTAACAAAATAATTATAATATGCCTTAGCAAATCATTATGAGTTATTAGTCTCAGAGTCTGAAAGTTGAAGTCTGAAGTTGAGTCCTGTGATAGAAAACCTGAAAGGAAACCGTCTGTCGTGGTATGAGCATGTTATGAGGAGGGATGAATCATACGTAGGTAAAAAGGTGATAGATATGAAAGTTGATGGATGGGCGAGCAGAGGAAGGCCAAAGAAAAGATGGATGGAGTGCCTGACTGATGATATGAAAGGAAAAGGGGTGAATGAAGACATGACGGCTGATAGGGATGTGTGGAAGGATAAAACATACTGCGCCGACCCCAAATGAAATTGGGAATAGGGCAAGGAGATGATGATTATTAGTCTCAAAATATCTTGCTTATTTTGCTACTTCTGATATATGATCAGCTTACCGTAAACTGTTTATTTAAAGGAGAGAACGATAGAGATACCATAGTATAAAATATGTTTAGACACACGCGCGCTTGTGAGGCCAAATAAATAAATTATATGTTTAAATGTACCAGTGCTAATGTATTATTCAAGAACATCCGTCATAAAGTTACCCGATATAAAATATACAGAGGAAAACGAAAGGCACGAACGTACATGTTGAGACCATTTCAAAGAGTAGTGAGTGGGCGGAGACATCAATCGATTACCGGATCGCGTGGTCTGCCCTGCGACCCGGCCTTATCAACCTTCTGTAAGATCGACCCTCATCTAACACAATACTCTAATTCAATGTATTGTCAAGTAAGCACGTCTACACTAAATAATCTCATTTTATTTATTTTAGATATTTTTTTTATTTTGCTTTGTGTACATAGTCATAACCCGTACACACGTCCTACGGAACCTTTACGAAAAATATATAAATATTTTGCTTCCTCGTTCGCTTTTACTCTTTTTCTAGGGTTTTAGTGGGGTTACTCAATAGAGGCCTTTCTTTGGAAAACCTATCCATCCATTTTTTGGGACGCAGTTTATTATACTAAAACTTTATATTCTCTTTCCTTATCGTGTTCCAGTAAACAGCAAGTTCGGAGGATTAAAATTTTGTTGTATTGTTGTACCTACAAGAGAAGATTTAAAACCGAAATTCAAACTTTTTATTTTTTATTTAATAGTATACGTTTAAAGCCAATATCGAAAAATGTATAAAATTTTTAAAAATGAATATAATTGTGACCGACCGTGAGTGACTGCCGCTTCAGCCTTGCGGCATGAAAGTGGGACTAGGAAACGACGTGTTCAAATTTCCGTGTCCAAAAATTTAAGAAACAAAATAATTTGACGTTATAAATGTTATTTTTACGTTTAGTTTTTTCAAACTTCTTAATTGAGAGATCCTTGCTTCAATTATATATCAGCAACTACTTATGTGTAGAAAAAATGTAGGTTACCTTTTAACTTAAAAGTGGCTCTACTACGTTCTGGTTTTATAGCTTCACTAGCTTTTGCCCGCGACTCCGTCCGCGTAGACTACAGGGTTGGGTTCAGAAAGAAAATAAGTTGTAGTCTATTTTATTCCACAGAGTCCCATTTATGTCCATACCAAAAATCGTTCACATCGGTCAAATGATTAAGGCGTGAAAGCGTAACAGTCATAATATAGTTATTTTCTCATTTATAACATACCAGGTAAAACCAAGGAGTTTAAAAATAAATTTCTGAACGCACGCATAAATATTTGACAACTAACAAATATGTCACTCCCTTTTCATTACTGATTATTCTACATTTTAAAAGGTAAAATGCGCAATTGTTCGAATATTGTGGATATATGTTGTCGATTCAAAACCTTTATTTAAATACGTTCATTAATATGAGGGGACCATTAACCGTATTGGCGGGATAAACATAAAATGTTTGACGTACGTGACGCGTACGCCAAAATAGCCCGCAGATAGCAGATTTTTCCCGACTTACTTGACAATTATCGTTATATTTTGGACAATTCACACACTATCTTTAAAAAGTATAGCCTATGTGTTATTCTGATGTATAAGCTATATTATTGTAAACTTTCATTACAATCCATTCGGTAGTTTTTGCGTGAAAGAGCAACAAATATCCAGACATCCAGACATCCATACATTATTACAAACTTTCGCGTTTATAATATTAGTAAGATTAAGAAAAGTGTAAAGTGCTTTCACAAGCCAAAAATATATAAGTACTGTCGACAGTCTCGTATAAATTATATGAACACTTTAAGTTTTATAATGTACTTTATCGAACGTTTCACCGGTCTCCCTTGCATTATTAAAACCAAATGCCGCAAGAAAATACCTACATTTTTTCCCCCCAAAGAGGGTTTTCTTTGTTTAAAGTACAAAACATCGTACATATTAAATAGGACCATATATACGACAAATTGTTGCTTATTTTTTTTTAACATTTACTTTATTAATACTTATAGATACTCCTAGACACATCCTTAGTTATTCTAATTTATGGCCCTGATTGAGATTGATTCTAAGAGATTCTAAAAATGGCTCACTTTGCGTAAAGTTTTTTTTACTATTACCATATCTCGAGTTCGAACTCCTGGTTTCAGTACGTTTTGCCTCGTTTTTTGGTAGCTATCTCGAAGTTCATTAAGAATTTTCAACTCAGTTCGAATACGCAGATATACCTAAGTTAATTCACGTTGGGAGTGACCTAACCTGGCCTTCAGTACCTATATATTTCGTGGAAATTTCTCCGTGAATACGGAACGAAAAACGAAACTGACTTTTGTTATTCTTGGTAATCACGCTGTTTCTGATATCGGAGCTGCGATATCAGCTCGATATACTGCGCGCTTAGTCCTCTACAAGGCTATCCTTTAATGAAGTGCAGGCGCCCCGGATGACCCAATTCTTAAAATTACCTCCCATTATTATAAATCGGAAAAGTAATTAAAAGTACAATGTACAATTGACATTCGCACACATCTTAGTAGCGATATTTTTACCAAAAAACCCATTACAATTACCAAGTATACTGGTATAATTTACAAAGTTACAGAATACGCATAACCTCTGTGTAATCATATCCAACAAAAGTTATTATTATATATAATATTGCATCAAATCTATTTATTTAGTCCCTTAAATAAAAAATAAAACCAGATCGTATAAAATCGATTTAGTACCTACTTGTTCATTAGGTAAATTTGAATAAAATAAATCATGTGACTTAATTTGATACTCATTTTTGAAAACATACACATTTTATTGTCTAAAAACTAATTCAAAATATATTTAATTACACTTTATATAATTTAAAATTTATTTACACTTTATACATTTTGTATAGGTGGACTTAACGTGGACTTGTATAGTTTATTGTTAAAAAAACAAACATAACAATATTTATCAGACCTAATACATTTTATAGGCTATGTTTGCAAAAAAGTTTTTGCTGGCCTATATACCTGAATAATAGAATGTGATGTAGCCAGCTTCAGCCGGCGCGGCGGCGCCACACAGTCTGGCCGTTAGCTCCTCCCGGCCTTTCTTACGACGACGCCTCCAAGGCCCCAAAATATGCCTTTTTTGTTATTCATCGGGGAAATTGCATAATGGACACACCAAGTGATAAGTATCCAGTGAATTATCTATTTTCTGTGATGGGTGAACGAGATAGAAGTATAAAATAGGCTCGAACAAGAGTGGTGTAGACGTGGTCCGTATTGATCTCAAGTTGTAAACGGGACAGCCGAGGCGCCGCCGCCAGTAAATAAGCCGAAGCTACTTCACTTACTTTTTATTCGTCTTACCGTCCTTCTTGGAGTAAAAACAAAAACAAATGACGCATTTTTGCGGAAACTCGCACTGAAATAAGAACACGTATATCTTCTATTTAAAAAATATTATATAGGAGTAGCAATATTATACATGAAAAAAAATATACAGAGAGGCTATTTTCGCTGATCTATAATAACACAAACCAAATTTTAAATAAATTTAAAATTTCGTACAAAACATAACGGTTAATAATAACGGCTTTATGATTTATGAAGATTGCATAGGTCGAATAAATCATCTGTAACATGAAATAATAGAATAATAGAGATAGAATATACATACAACACGTTTAAACATATTTATATACATAGTACTATATTAAACAGTGGAGGATTTTAAACCATCGTCGTGTTTATTCAGTACGGAGCGTAGAAATGCCGCAGTCTCCTAAGATTACGGTACAAATAGGCCAGATCGACCAGCATAGTCGCACTATCTCTGAGTAAATCTATGAGGAACAATAATTTAGTGTTTCGTTCGATGAGCGAGATTGCCGAAAGCCGGAAAAAATCATTCGCTTGCCCAAATAGCAATATAAAATCACACAAATATGACGACATTTAAAACACTTGAAGTAATGCAAATTTAAGATAAGACATTCCTGAATGATTGAAGAACCTTCATAGAACCAGGAATGCATTAATATCACTTCCATTTCAAACATGAGAGAGATATTATAATGATTTCAGAGTTTACATTTCTTTAGCATTTAGAGAACACACACAAACCAAGATTTTTTCTGTATCATGGACTTAATTTTATGATTTTTTATCTTTTTTTTGTTGAGGATATAGCCATACTGTACACAACTTGGACTGTAGACTGTAAAACTTACCACAATTATGTAAGGGATTGAACAAGCTGGTACTACTCATAATTTTGTCAATCAGTGGTATACGCGTACATACATATGTAGGTATGTAGACGGTGCCTCTGCTTCGCTAGCATTAGAACAATTTTCAACGAAGGGTAATAAAAATATTTTTAGAATCTGCTTTATTTTCCGGATATTAGTTAACCTAAAACCATCGTTGATATTTTTTCCATCTCTGTTCTTAAATTCATCAAAAATAGTTTGGCATAACGACTTGATAAATAAAGGTTTTTTCGCATTTATTAGTAAACTTTGGTTAAATGAAGGTCGCGCAGCTTACAGGAATGTTGTGATACTTTTGTAAAATTAGATACTGTAGCATAATAATAATACTTAATATTAAAATTATTTGATGGAAGATTATTTTGACTTTGACTTAGCGCCAAAAGTCGCATTACCTGTAAAATGCAACAAAATTACTGGCGAAGAGTAGATACAAATTAACAAAAACAAAGTGGCTATACACGTTTACCAACCACTACAGGAATTCAGATGTAAAAAATATGTATGTGTATTCCTATATAGATTGAAATTGTCATAACAAAACAATCAGACATTTCCTTTGTTACTTTAAATATACAATCAATAAGATTGAATTCGACACAAGTAAAATGCGTCATTATCGACTTTCTCATCTTGGCTCGAGAAGTCTATGCGATTACAGAATATTTCTTGCGCAATTGAATTGCGATTGAAGAAAAATCTTTTACTACGACGCCCTATATTTTTACGATACATAAGATAGAGAGCGGTTAACTCTCTGATAAGTAAAACGTTACTGCTAATTATAATGAAAAATGATATGTATTACATCAAGAGACACATTTTCTCAAATAGAATACCTACTATTACATAATAGTAAAACATTTTTCACATTTATTTTCGCTTTACAAAGACGTAAAAGTAATATTGAACCTTCAATATGTGAAAGGTAGCAAGAACACCAGGCAGTATACACGGATGACTTTTGGAGCGTAACGGAGTCGTAGCGAGCTGCTACGAACCACCGCTTGCTAACCTCTGACCTTTTGTGAGCGCGACCGCTTCTCGTTCAGGCTAATGTAGCTTGCGCCGCAAATTCTCTACGCCGGAGCTACCAATAATTGAATATACAGCACGAGTGCACGAATAAACCACTTTGTTATAAACTCTTTACGCCAGCCTTTGTTGTTACCTACATTAATTGGCTTGTATTATATTGTACCGAACAGCACCGGCATTGCCTTGCATTATGGGACCATGTATGAACTTTAATAGAACCACATTCATGCAATATTGTTGATAGAAATGTGATTTATACATCAACCAATGCGATTTTATCAACGTTAAATGTCAAGACGTAAAGTCCGTTCAGTTATGAAATACATTTGGCAATAACAAGGCCAGCTCTACATAGTTTGTGAATGAGTTTAAACTATTGGCAAGAAATGCGATAATTGCCTATTCTAGACCAAGCTTAAAACAGTTGTCACTAAAAGGCACATCTACCGTTCTACCAATAAATTGACGTATCTGCAGACTTATGCTCTTATGTCTCCAGAATTCTCATAGCAATTTAGAAACTGATCATTTAGTTTAACAGGAGGAATAGGGAAGCGTTTACGCTAAATAGCTATAAATCGTGCTTATTTAACTCCCCAATAAAACAATTAACACATAATGGATGGCTTGTACACGTCAATTTATTGGCGATTGTTCTTACTGCCCGTAATGTCGCTCGGTCATACTTTCACCAAGACTATAATATTAATACGTCAGAGTGTGGCACGAGATTTATGCCTAGTTCTGGCAGATGAGACTATAATAGGCATTCTAAGGTTATCGACTTTTCATTAAATATAATTCTTTTTAAATTAAATAGTAATAAGCAATCAACTTGTAAGGGTAGGATCAATGTCATCATCAAAAAATGTACAGTCTCGAACAAAGAAAATAAATCCACAAATTTAATATAAAATATCTTAACTGGTCGCGTGACTTGCATAAATTGTGCCCAAGTATACAAACAAACCTGAATATTTATATAAGTAGGTACATACTGAAATAAATACTATAAATTCAAGATTATTATTTATTCGCAAATGCTTTCTTAATGTTATATGAATAAAAACAATTAATTTATTCACCAATCAGGGAAAACTATCCACTGACAACAGCTGGTTTAATATAGTGAAATAAAAATATTGTTCAAATTATTTGCATTATTTTGCATACACTTTTCTGTTGAATGAAGGGTTGACACAAATTTTATACAACATTAAACTTAAGGACTCACTGACGGCGGAGTAATGAACATAATTACTGGTATGTTTATCTGTACTGTTGTGGCGCCATCAACTCTGAATAAATTATAATGTAAATGGTTCAAGCTGTCCTGCTATAAAAATCAATACCAACTCAAATACAAAATGCAACGAGTAATTGACTCATGAAGGTCATTGACCGCTGGTAATATGATCAAAAAAATTTGGATGAGTTATGGAATTGTTTGTATATTTATTTATATTTTTTATACTAGAAACTTCTACAACACAATGATACTTTATATTGAGTATGCCCATTTTTATTACCCACAAAGGAATTTTCTATCATACAGCGCAGCTGGAGCTTCACATTTTTTTTATTATTTGCAGTCACGTTTTGTTTTTAAAGCTTTCATGAATGGGATAAAAACAATTGTTCAGAAAGAAATTATTTACTTTTATTCAACTCCACGAATAAAGGTATGTGTTTTTAATTTTTATAGTAATTGCATAAAATCACGAACTTTAAGAGAAGTGAAATTGGAATGGGAAACAGTATGTTACATTGTTTCATAAAACCCAAAGCATTTTTATCTTACAAAACGAAACCATCAATCATACCTAACCTTAAGGATATTTTATTACTTTATTACTCACGCACGTATGATTGGTAGTGAAGTATAATAGGTGTATACACTAAGACTAAGCAAACATTGAATTCTAAAAACTTTATGGCATTTTTTTATGAATTTAAATCAATATCAGCCTTGATACCATGTCATAAAATATTTCGAAAAATATCGAAGAGAATTTGTTTTAAAAACTTTGTAAACGTGTTAATAGACATTTAATAACAAGATGCATAAGAAATTAACAAATTAAGAAATTAACAGCGAGAAACAGAGCGACACGCGACAGTTCACCAGAGTTGCGCATGACGTGTCCGTCCGCATTTAGCTCGAGGAGTGTTTTTGGCACGACTTACGAGATCTTCCCGTACTCTCTCGCTTCTCGTTCCCTTCAAACTACAGTCAACACTCAGGAAAGCATCTATTCTGCTGACACGCAGCGATCGTATCTCTCATTACCATGCCAGGCTTGTAAATCAAACAGAACGGTATTGTTAATCAAAGCTGTAAAATAATTAATTTATATTTACAACCATACCCAATTTTTAATAATGTAATGAGTCACGAGTAAAAAGCATTCGTTGCCAGTGATTCACACTTATCCTGGGCGAAGGTATGTGAACCGTCCAATCTTATGTGCATGTTTCTGTGTTTATTTATAAGTTTTACTGTCACTTACGGAAGAAATGCGTCTTTCAGCCGATGTAAACAATGTGTACTAAATGCTAAAATGCGAGTGAATATACATAAAAAATGCGATCGTATTCATTTTCGAATGCTTATATCTGTATGACATGAAACTTTCGCTATCGTACCTATTACTCGTACACATAATGAACTAATGGACATACTCGTGTTGTTTTGCCCGTTTTATTGTTGATGGCTCGAGTTGATAATATCACATTATGAAGGGTGGGTAATCAACAATTGCATGCATTAATCATATGATTTAAGTGCGTTGGTGCGTCATACTTTTTATGTAAACGGTATTAAGCCCATTAGATTCAATACTTTATAGGGTTCCGTATCACAGAGGTCACTTTATTTTGTTTTTCTTTGGCTATTAAAGGAAACAAAAGATGTAATGTAGAATATACCACAATAGTACAAACTACATTACAATACGTGTCTCATAACGTTTGCTAAAGTTGACTTTTAAGTTCCATTACTAATCTCCCACTAATCCGTTTGTCATTCTACAATATATTATTCTATAACTTATCGTAGAAAACATTTAGATTACATTGACGTATTTACACTGTGTAAATAAAAATGTACGCCATTTGAACTAAACATTATTAAAATTGTTTAGTGACCTGAAGGAAGCTCGATTTATGTAAAAATTGATTAGCTTTTACTCTGACAAGAACTTTGAAAGCCTTGGATGCATTTATAGATTATACACATAACTGTTTTTTTTTTCTATTGAACTCTTACGTTTATTTTCGCGGTCCGATCAAGAAGTCCCGAGTTCGATAAAAGGTCTGTTAAACGTTTTAATTTTTACTATTACGAATTTCTCAGGAAGAACATTGAGTCAAGAAAAAAGGCAATACACTCGCTGCCTAAAACTTGCGGCTAAAATACAATTGGCGAAACAGTTCTGTAGAAATATGTATAACCTTACTGACTCCTCCGGTCATATTTGTAAGTAGGTATATTTTTCAATTTTTACTAAGGCTGTAAAGACCACAACATACCATAAATATTAAGAGCAAATATTAAAAGTATAACATAAGGAAGAGTGGCAGCATAGTTCCTCCTACTGAGTTGAAGAAATGACTAACTTCAGTAAATTACTTCGTTTTATGATGCGACTGCTTCAAAAGATACAATAGACACAAAACTTATTTATTTACACTTTATATAATTAAATAATTGTCAAAGTGGACTTAATACCTAAGGTATTCTCTGCCAATCGAACATTCGGTAATTTTTTATTGGAATAATAAGGAAAAATCGAGCTCTGTCTCACTTTAAAGCCTTTAAATGTTCTTTATTACTAACTCTCACAAAAAAAACAGAAAGTAATTAGAGAAGGGTGACCTAATGAACATTTAAAATCAGTTTAATCTATTAATAATTTAATCCACCAGAAGCAGATATTTCTTTGGAGTCCCCTTTGAGATAAATTTTGAGTTGCGTGTTTTTTTTTGTTAGCTGCGCTATTAAATTATTTTTTTCCAGCTATACATTTAATTGTAGTATAATTCGAGTCGCATATTTATCGCTTTACGTTGATTAGATAGCTTTACACTGCTAAATACAATATATTATGTACAAAATCCACATATAGGTATATATTATACATTACAAGTCCATTTATTCTACAAAAGATTTGTACCTACTTATTTCGCTTGCTCTAAAAAAAAATTAAACTAATATTAAACTGAATTTTGTAAGCAACAGGTTAATTTCTGGCACTGTCCGGAAAAGTACGGATAGAACTTTTAACGAATTCCCGGCGGAGATCATAATTAATGACAATCATACCTACATATATTTCGAAATTCATGCATCTATCTGTATTTTGTTGTGTTGAGTGCTGTGCGATAATGACTGTGACAATTAGTCAGTGCCACTTGTGTCATCATTTCCACTTTTAACTTACAGTATTTGTTTTATGACTACGTTGTGTCAAGAGACGGTGGAATATTATGCGTATAACTTTTATAGAGTAACTTACTTTTATTGTATTATTAAAAATGCTGTGTCTCGTTTTCTCAAATGCCACAGGTCAATCAATCAAACAGGTCAAACCATGCTTAAGAGGTAGTTACGTACATAAACTAACGTATAGAAATAAAGCCGTAACTGAAACATTAAAGAGAAGTAAAGTATTGCTCGTGGTGATTCTAGGTTAATGCCTACAATACGATATTTTCAGATTATTGAAAACCTTTAAATGTCAAGACATCAAATAGAAAATTTTAATCAAACTCGTCCGAGCAAGGTGAAACAAATATTCGAAAATTATTTGAATTTTTGTAAAAGTAGGTCCAGAATTCGGTATTAAGGGTAAAAGTAAAAAATATAGCAGACCTTCATGTAATTTCTTTTGAGTATCTTATTAAAAATATAATTTCGTAAAATGAAAAAAAAACAAAGATAGGTATATGTGAACCTAATTAAAATTAATTTTACCGATAATGTAAAACTATGGACGATAGACTCACATCAGTCACGTCAGCTGCATTCTCGAAATAGATCGATCCTAAGTAATGAAGTAACTTTAGTTGTGTCTTGAGACTCAAGGCGTTGAATAGATTCTGGCAGCGATATCGAAGTCGGCAGTAGGCTATGCCTACCTTATGAAAGTATATTTACAACTAAAACTATATTAGAACTTCCGCTTTATTTTTCACTAGCTGACCCGGCAAACGTTGTTTTGCCATATATATAAAATTCTCGTGTCGCGGTGTTTTTTGGCAAACTCCTCCGAAACGGCTCGACTGATTTTTATGAAATATTGTGTGTATATTGTAGGTAGGTCTGAGAATCGGTCAACATTTAAGGGTTTAACATTTAGGGGTATGTTTTTTTTTTTCTATTGACTTTATTTTCTTTATTTTTTATGATTCAGCATTGATAAATTATTATAATCATAAATTTTCACCCTTCTACGATCAACCTCTATCTTATACTGATCATTTTAATTTGATTTTTTATTTATTAAAATGTAAATAAATGATAATAGCACTGAAAAATTATAATGATACGTATAACAGTCATTGCTTTGATCGATATACAAATTAAACAAAAAAATATGGTCAAAATTGTATAGAGTGAGATATACATACAAAATTAAATTGTTGTTTTTACCATATTCCTCGCAATTTTCTTAACTTTTTCTTCCATAAGAACCTTCTCCTAACAATAGCAAACACAACAAAAAAAGAATTAGCGAAATCGGTCCAGGCGTTGTTGAGTTATGCGCTTACCAACACATTTTGCGATTCATTTTTATATATAAGATTTATTGTCTCATTGATAAATAACTTAAAAATATAAAATGGGATGTATTATAAATAATGTGGTAACCGCACACAGTTTTGTTATTAATATTCATTGCTTTATATACAAGATCAAAATAAGTGGTGGGCATACGTAAATCATCCTTTTTGGAATTTGAAGCAAACCTAATAAAGAGAACGATGAAGTGTGTTCTAAGGGGTAGAAGCTTACCGTAATCAATGGGTCTACGATATTAACCGACTTGACTGGGCTGCTATTACTGTCATGCCTAAGGAGGCATCCGAGCTGAAACTAATCTGTTGCGGTTCGTTTGTTGTGTGATTTACCAGAGGCTTAATTTTCTGGTTGTTAGTGTGCAAACGTGAAACAGATGGGTAGGCGACGAGATTCTACCATTGTCTCATAAAAGACTACTTCTTTTCAGTGAATGAAATTGATGAAGGCCAAGTTACATACACCAAATAATGTAATATTTTAAAAGGAAAAGCATCAGTCGAAAGCTTAGTATTTAGGAAAAAGATAAAATAGGTAACATTGCTAACTTTAAAATTGGACCTGAAGGAACAGCTATAATTAATTAAAATAGCACTTAGGGTTATTTGAAGGTTCAAGTCGTGGTTTGTAGACGTTACCCCAAAGTGAGTAAAAGGCCATCGACACGGTCGCACGCCAGCTGCCTTATGTACGCGTGCGGTGTACAGTGGTCGCGGTGTGGCGCCGAGAGCCGCCGACGTAGCTCATAACGCGTATTTTGGTCGTCGCCTTGATACAGGGCTGCCGCATATCATACGCATACGTTTAATATTAACTATTCCGTCATACGCAACGAACGCCGATTCGGAACCGGGGCGCATCCGCACCACACTTCCCAATCATTTTCGCATCGAGAAACGATAAATCGCAATGTGAAATCCAATCAACACAACTGTTTTTAACCGCCATATGCCGGAATTCTGCCTATATCTGATTGCGTTTGATGGGATTGTATTGTAATAGAGTTAATAATAAATAACACAGTTTATTGATGCATAACCAAGCAAACCATTCACGTCCTCATTGCGTTCGTTATTACATATCCAAGTGTCTGTGTGATATGTGTTTCTCGTGTTATACAATCACGATAGTTTAACCATTAAACATCTGGATCTCGCGAAGCACACAAAATAAATATTTTGCATGGATATAAATGTTTTATAAATAGGAAAACACAAGTCGAAAATGATGGGATATTTTTAAAAGAAGGCATTTGTACCTAAGTAAATAATTTAACATTTATGTTTCACAAAAATGTTTATTTATGGCTTAAAATAGGTACTCGTGGATTTATTACGTGTATCTACATTCAAATAAAAAATTCGCGTGCTCGTAATGAGCTCTCTTTACGATAATTCAAGCATTCATTTTATTAGTAAACTGCAAACCGATGTTACATCAATGGTATTAAAATTTAAAAGTCAAAAATATTCTTGAAAGTATTTCGGCTTTGCTGTCGTGCTAAAAATAATTAATTTATATTTAAACTTTGTTCCAACAGTACGTTTTCGCTATCGGCGATAATAACAATAATAAGACAATGAGGATCACGCTCACTTTAACCACTTTTAATTTAGATAATTTTTTAATAACAAAATATACCTACTAAGTTCATCAGCAGAAACAAAATGTTGCTAACACTTAGCCGTACCTATAAATTTTTATTATGGCCTAAATGTTTAATTGAATGACCTATTACGTTAGAGAAAATAATACATTATTACTTTTGATATTTATAGTAAATGTTTTTATGAAATAAAAATGCCCAATATATAAATATCATGTAAACATTCGATGCACAAAGAAATTCACAATACTGTGCGCCTAAAGAAAACGGTGACCAAAGATTCAAACAAAAAAAATATGCCGAAATGTTCGGTATCAAGTCGTGATGGCCTCGAGGTTTAGGCACGCGGTCGAGAATCTCGACGGTCGCGGGTTCAAACCCCAGGCACACACCTCTGACTTTTCGAAGTTATGTGTGTATTTACATTGAATTATCACGTACTTTAACGGTGAAGGAAAACATCGTGATAAAACCTGCACACCTAAAAGTTCTTAGGAATTTCTTGGGTGTGTAGTCCGCCAACCCGCATTAGGCCAGCGTGGTGGACTAAGGCCTAAAACCCTCCCAGTTGTAGAGGAGGCCCGTGCCCGGCAGTGGGACGTATATGGGCTGATGATGATGATGATGATGTTCGGTATCAGTTATCACCGATTATTTCAGAAACACTACACTATAGAGCAGTCTTTCCCAAAGTGGGTGATAACGCCCCCTTGTGGGTAGGTACTGCATGCTTAACCCAAGATTCTTCGCGAGACACGCGTCTTTCTTTCGTAAATAAAAGAAAATACAGTACTTATGAGGTGACAAGCGAGACAAAGTCTCTACGCTAAAATTACAGTTTCAGAAACATGAGTAGGTAGGTACGTTTAAGGCGCCTGCAATCTTGTCAAATTGTGAATGATGTTTGTCAATAAGTGACTTTCCTTCGAGGTGCTTTTGAGGTGCAATGGCTATTGACTCGAGAACACTTAATAGCTCGGCTTCGTTGCTTTTGTTCTTTAGTGGATCTTTTCATTTCTGTTTTTATCACACAGAGAACCAATCTTGTACCTACCCCACCCATGAAGTACCTACTTGAGAAATAACGATGCGACGAGATCTGGACTAATTTTTTTGACTCAATTTGATTCAGGTTGCAGAGAAACAATTTTCGCGTAAATGTTTAGAACTTTCTCAACAAGTTATAATGTAGATTAAGATATGCATGTTTTTAATGACACGTAAAAAAGTTGGATTGTGTAGCATTAAAAATAAAAAATATATAAGGTACCTGGGTCGAATATGGCCAGGCGGAAAATATGGCCACATACCATTATTTCAAACACGAAAAATTGTAATTACCTGAACGCCACTATAAATTGTAACAAGTCAGAAGTATCCTAACGGCGTACCTTACACCTTTCCTGGGCGCCCACTAGCCGCCAAGCGTCCATTAAAATAAAACATGCTGTTGAAGTTATAAAAATATGAAATAAGTATTTTGTCATTTTTCAAATAAGAATCTTTGTTAATCACACCACAACATTGTATGACGATTGTTATTTGCTATTTCCTTATTTAATTATCAAAGTAATAGTGTCTTTTTCATTATCAAATAAAATAAAATCAGCCCCAAATATAATACAAGCCACTTGGAACATTATCAATTCTGAATCGGGAAGGCACATAGCACACCACAATGAATTTAGGATTCAAGTTAATAATAATATTGTTTCAAAAGACACTGAAGTGGCCTCTGAATTTGAAAGATTTTTTACAAATATTCCCATAGTAACTACTCAACATCTTCAGTCGTCTTCTAGGTCTGCTGTGTTACTTCTTGAAGATAATGTTCCTCAATGTGATGCATCGATTGAATTTACAGCAATTAGTCATTATGATATTTTAAAAGCCTTTAAAGAAATTAGTAAAAAAAAGACTAAAGACTTGTGGGGAATATCAGTAGTTACTATATCCTCTATTATCAATATTATAGCACCTCACATGGCAGCTGTGTTCAATCGTTGCGTCGCATCTGGAGTATTTCCTGACCTGATGAAACTTAGTAAGGTAATACCACTTTTTAAATCTGGCGATACCTCAGACCCTTCAAATTTTCGACCTGTTTCTGTTTTACCAACTCTTAGTAAGTTATTTGAAAAAATTATACTTAACTTACTTCATCGGAAACAGTTCGGATTTACTAAGGGTAGATCAACTATCGATGCAGGAGTTGAACTTTTAAAAACTGTGTTCAGGGCATGGGAAGAGTCGCGGGATGCTATTGGCATTTTCTGCGACTTGTCCAAAGCCTTTGACTGCGTCAAACATGACATTCTTGTCAGGAAGCTTCATCATTATGGCATTAGAAACGGAGCTCTCAATCTTCTGACTTCGTATTTGAATAATAGAGTCCAGAGGGTTGACGTTAATGGAAATCTTTCTCCAGGATCGTCGGTTACCATGGGAGTCCCACAGGGTTCAATTCTTGGGCCGTTTCTGTTTCTCGTGTACATTAATGACTTGCCTTACTACGTAGGGGATAAAAACGATATAGTGCTGTTTGCGGATGATACATCTCTTATATTTAATGTAAAAAGACGTCTCGATAATTTTGACGAAGTAAACAATGCACTTCGTAAAGTTGTTCAGTGGTTTGATAATAATAATTTACTTTTAAATGCAAATAAAACTAAATGTGTAAAATTCACAATGCCCAATGTTAAGCAATTAAAAACCACTGTACAAATTAACGGTGAAGAACTGGATCCTGTTGCGTCTACTACATTTCTGGGCATTACGGTAGACGCAAAACTCCAATGGGGACCGCACATTCTACGATTGGCAAGCAAATTAAGTTCAGCGGCATATGCAGTTAAAAAGATCAGACGTCTGACTGACGAGGAAACGGCAAGAATGGTTTATTTTAGCTATTTCCATAGCCTTATGTCGTATGGTATTCTTTTGTGGGGAGCTGCTGCGGATATTAACACTATTTTTGTTTTGCAAAAAAGAGCCATTAGGGCTATTTATAATTTAGGTCCCAGGGCTTCACTTAGAGAAAAATTTAAGGAAATAAATATTCTTACCGTCACTTGTCAGTTTATATACGAAAACTTAATGTACGTCCAAAAGAATCTTGATAAATTTAATAAAATTTGTAATGTACACAATAAAAATACTAGGAACAAATGTAATCTTGTACAACACGTAACTCGTCTCCGGAAAGTTAGTAACTCTTTTATGGGGCAATGTATACGCTTCTATAACAAACTTCCGAAGGCTATTAGGGAGCTTCCCCTGAATAAGTTTAAGGAATCAATTAAAGATAAACTTTGCAAAAATGCATACTATAAAATTTCAGATTTTATTGAAGATAAGCCTTGGGAGTAAGTAAATTGATCGGAGTTGTATCGTGTTGCTACAGTTTGTATCGCTATGACATGTATCTCTATGACATGTATAGTTATGACATTTATTATGTAAAAATGAAACAATGTGAATTAAAAAATAATAATAATATTGCTGTTTTTAAGAAAAAAAATGACAAGTCGTGTTGCTGAGGGAGTTTCTTGCCGTTTCTTCTCCACAGCTATAACACGTTTCGAAGCGGCAATAGTTTAAAAAAAATAAGAAGTGTAAAATTGACGATTCAAAAGAGCTTGTAAAAGTCTATTTGAATAAAGATAATTTGATTTGATTTGATTTGATCATTCGTGAATATGAAAACACAAAAAAGGATGGATAAATAGCTATTATAAATAATAACTGGTCGTTATATATAGGTATATAATAATAAAATTGTCTAGACAATGTGATAAATTAATCACTTTATCCGGATATTATTAATAATAGCGGGTCAAAGTTAGCTAAAGTAATAAATAGGCTATTATTAGGATCTCCCAAAGAAGGAGTTAGAATTGTTAGGAGGTACACAAATAAGAATTCAGATACGTAAAGACTCTGACCTTTGTTAGGGGAACGAGGAAAAAAAACATAACCTAAACTACTCTATGTAATGTTTATTGTTTATAATTCTTATAATAAACATTATCTATAATTTATTAATACATAAAGGCAGATTGAAATACAATTTTATAATCTTTACCTGTACCTACTTGTTTTATTTCTTTATCCAAGTCTTCGAAGATATAAAACTGCTAGTTATCTGTGCCATTTAAGTCACTTTGTCTTAAAAGAGTAGATATTATAAATAATGGCCGGATAGTATATATCATTTCCGGATTTATTACTTTGGCTGTAACATAATATACAGAAACACATATTTGTACCATCATACAAATTGTCGTAATATTGTAATATATAATGTCTTATAAAACAATAACTTAACTGTAAGTTTCTAAGAGTAGGTTTTTGAACGCGCTGCGCTTTCAATTCGGGCCGCATACGATCTAGTTCGAGACATTGACCTATCTGTTCGTCCGAGTGGTATCGACATTAAACTGCGCGCAACATATAACTACATAGTACGTACATGTAACTATTACGAATATAAGCCGAGTGGAGATATTTTTGCCCAAGCAGCTGTCTGATGCGACCGCGACTCTGGCACATCGATCGACAAGCTTTCGTTGGAAGTGATTTCAAAAACTTCCACATTATAAGTATACGAAATAATAAAACAATTCGGCGAGGCTGTTCCAACTGATTTCTTTCATCGTGTACTCTAAACATTAGTGATTCATTTCTATAATTAAATGTTGTTAAGAACATAGATAGGATAGATTTGTTGATGAGTAGATACGCGAGTTTTTAACATCAACCTCCTACCAACGCCAAAAGGAGTACTAAATAGTAGTTTTGAGGTACGGTTTTTCAATAAATTTGGTACATGTAGGTACCATTTTACGCCATCCGGTCGTACATAAAACACATTTCGTTATAATAAACCACATTCAACCCGACCGCAACGTTTCCTGTCGATTTGCAAAGACAACATACAGTGGGCATCATTACAGAATTAAAATATTTCTGCTTGACATAAAACTTTATTTAGTTATCATAAATAGTAGTCACCTAAAAATAAAGCAAGCGCTGTAAAGCTGTAATATACTGCTTATTAAAAAATACAGCTATAATTTCTCAAACGTCTCTACGTTTCGCAGTGTCTCTACACTGCTTATCTACTCCGACCAAACAAGCTAATAAAAGCGAATAACCAAAAGCATCTCTATAATATCAAATTAGATTATTAAATAACATTACAATATAACCAATTTTAATATTGCTTTTCTAACAAAAAAAAATTGTTGCGCAAAAAATATATAAATTAAAAAAGCAAATTATTGACTGTAAAAGCACATCTATAACAGTTGTAATAAAACCAAACCCTTTTTTCACATTACATCAAATGATAGCACCTATGATAACTATGGGGGTTAATAGCTTTACATAAAAAACACTGTGTTAAGAATTTAATCCTCTAAGTTTCATTATAACTTCATAAATCTCAACGTAAACCTCATAAACAGTGTTCTAATCCCCCGATTATACTTCTCCATATTTCGGTTTTACTAAGAAACCGTACTAGTAACAAATTAGGAACATAATATGCTCTGTTGATATTTGCTCACATAAATATAGGTGTAGCGCTAATTTGTTAAGGGCCCGCTGTGACATGGGCCCCAGGCTGCCGTCACCACACGTAACTCATAAATTCGCCAGTTTAATGGCTGTCAATAATGACCAAGTTTATTAGCTATCCTGCCAATTTACGACATATTGGCAAGAAGCCGTACATACCGTGCATGCTCATTGTTACACGACAATCATTCCTTGACTGAATCGAGTACAATGCACTCGGGCCGGATTTTGTGTCATCGATGAGTTAAATATCATCTCAGTGTTGATCATGCTTGAAACTTTAGGGGAATATTATAGCACTTATTAGCAGAGCAAATTCATTAATACGGTAAACAAATAACATTTTTAAACAATTGAAACCTTATGAAAATTCTATTATTAGAAAATAATACTAAACGTTATTCGTTAATTCCACGTATTCTGTAACCTAGGGCAATGGGAATAGATTTATTATATAAAAACCTGATCAAAATAACTGACATCAATTAATTTATCTTTGGTTTAACGGTAGGCGTATTTATAAATCCAAGTACCCACATTATTTTCTCTTGAGCACATGCATTGCACGCATGGTTGTCGAATAGTTTGCATAGAGCTCTTATATTTCCATTAATGAAGTTCTCTCCTAGAACATTTCGTTAAATTAATAATGTTAAATGTAAATTTCCAAGTATGAACGAAAACTCATTTATGTACCTATTTGATTCATGAGCATAACATTGGTATTGCTAATGTCAAAATGATGAATACATCTCATTAAACACCCGGCGGGGCGGCAGTTTAATGTCCATTTCGTAATGAGATTTAAGAGAATTCCAACTCATAATCATTTGCACGGCTGATTAATGGGAATCCTGACCTAATTTCATACAAGTGATGGTAACACCTGTTCATAGTCGTAATGGGGTGTAAACGAGCCATTTATAAACACAAGAGCGTAGCCATGACCATTGACGACTTTTTTGTGTTTCGCTTTCATTAACTGTCACCGGTGACGCAACATGATAATTTATGTGCGAAGGATGATAAATACACCTTATTTATTTACATGTTCACGCATCCGGATGGTTCTGTCGATGGTACGTTGATTTATTGTGAGTAAATAAACTTTTACAAACTACAGAAAAGCTTGTCAAAACAAATTAAATCATCTCGACAAAATACCCCATAGGAAACTTGTGTTTGCAATATTTTACAAGCTTATTCTCACTTACGTTTATAGACTTTTATGGCACGCTTAACCTTACCCTCTGTATATAATAAAATGTGATATAAAATAACAAATTTTCTTCATAATGGAAACGACCGCAAGAGCACCCTTTAAGTGCCGTGTGTAGAGTATACACTTTCAAGATCAAAGAAGATCGATCACCTCCATCTGTAAACATCTAAACACATCGGGTTCCGAGCGCGTGCGACGCCGGAATAACATATTTTCTCAGAATATTAACTAACATTTGCCTTCCGTTCCCTTGTTTAAAATTAACTCTGTTAATCTGACACTAATAGATCTAGCCTTGACAGCCGTAAATATTTATAACATGTTAACGGTGGTCAGTGTGAATGTCTTCTAAATTTAAGCTGATCCCTATTGATAAATATGGCACCCGAATGGCAGCGCTATTAGCAACACCGGCCATCGTCCGCCTGGGATTGTCAGCTGTGACAACCGACGAGCAGAATACTTCGAGTTATATTTAAGAATAGAAGAACGGAAACTCACATTAAGAAATCGAATTACAAAAACAACTGAACGTGTTTTCAAGAAACTGATCTTAATGACTAATGTTCTCCCTTCTATTAAGTGTACTATATAAAGGTGCATTTATAGATCATAATTATTATGATCTGTATCTGTTCGTTGTATTTCATTAAAATAATAATTGTTATGCTCTATGTCTGACTTAAGCAGTGATGGCCTCGAGGTTTAAGCGCGCAGTCGAGAATCCTTCGAGAGTCGAGAACCTCTGACTTTACATAGTTTTGTGTGTATTCACAATGAATTAATCCCTTTGTTTAACGGTGAAGGAAAACATCGTGAGGAAACCTGCACACCTAAAAAAATATCTTAGGAATTTCTTAGGTGTATAATCCGCAATGCACTAGACCAGCGTGGTGGACTAAGGTTAGGCTGATGATGATGATGCCTCATATTTTCGCTTTCTATGTGATATAATACCACCAAGAAATTTATCGACATACGTAGATATAATATTTACCATCAGTTAAGTCGTTACAAACCACAGTCTACACAATAGGGCAGATTCACGCCTATATGCCTGAAACAGTGGACATAGATGCATTTTTGCAGTCCCACGTTTCATCAGTTGTAATCACAGGTCCTAAGTAAATTTACTATACTTTTTTATAATCACCTTATAGAAAGTGATTATAAATTATTCTGAATTGTAAGAATAATTGGAAGATAATTTATTGGTTTTTACAACTACAACAAAATAATAATGTTAAATTAGTAATGGCGTTCATATACATATGTATGTGGAGCAGACAGCTATCTCATACCATGTAACACAATTAATCCCGTTCTTTTTCTTCTTCACAAATTTCTCCTAATTATTTTATCTTTATTTAATGCTTACATTTTATAAGTAAATTATATACATTTAGTATTATAATATGATTCTACCTTTCATCCTTTGAAAATGTGTTAAATTAATGAATAGCCAACCACGCTGGCTCTATTAGATACAATTTAAAAAATATCCTCTTAGTTATTCTAAGAATGCATTCAACTTCTAGAGGCGTAAAAAAATAACGTGTCTCACTGTACTAATAAAATGTGTTTAATTTTTTGCTATTACTATAAGAGAAATACTTCGTATCTATATTATCTTCGTCATACTTAATTAGCAAAAATTTCTAGAATGAATAATTAATTGGCAAATGACGTAATCAAAATAGGCAAAAACAATTAATCAGTATTTATAGGTGAGCTCGCAGGTCCTGCTACACAATCGTTCTTTAATTAAGTGTCATGGTGTTTGACGGGTTGCTAGTGTGCTCGACACCATATTAAAATCTGTTCTCCACGCATAAATTAAATGTACAATATTTTTTGTATTCATACTTTAACGTTTATGCGGTCAAAATTCTTCTCTTTACTTTGGGGTTATTAGACTTAAAACAATGTTTTATGCAATTAGGCTATGTCCCATTATTTAAATTCTTAAGTTTTTAACGTCATCAAGTCATTTTCGTTCGTAGTTTATACACACGTCTAAAATCTCCGCAATCCAATGAGCTCATTGAAAATGAGTTTGTCTCATTGAAGAAAGTCTTTTTGGTGTTTATTTGTACAGATATTTGTAAGATCCTGGAGACGGTCATAGTTTATTTATTGTAACATGACGCTTGCACGTTAGATAGTTAACAAAATAAGAAAATAAATTTCTGTATAAACAAATCAAAATATTAAATGTAAATTTTATTTCATTTTGGAAATCCACCACTACTTATGTGGAATGCTGAAAACTGTGTCAAAAGCTTTCCTACTAACACTTACTTTGCTTACAAAAAAAAACATGAAAAATTACACACGCACAAATTCTACACGTTCCAATTAACGTAATAAACTACTGAATTAAAATTAAATATGTTGTAGGTATTTTACACGTAATAAAAAAATACGTGGACAATATATAATGTGTAATATAATATTCTTGTTGGATAAGAGCGCCAAAGAAATACGTAATATTATTAGAGAATGACTACATAATATTTTTGATGGCCTATGCCACGGTCATACACTTAAGTAACATTGGTATGGATACAAAGCAGCAAACAAACGATTGTAAAAGGCCTTGAGGAAATTAAAACTATATAATAAAACCAGCTGCCCAATAAAATAAAATATAAAAAAAACAAATTAGTTTATGAATAATGCTACCAATGCCAAATACATAAATTGTGTTTGTACTAGGTATATATATATATATATATTTATTTATTTATTTAAAACTTCATTGTACACATAACACTTAAACTAAGGAGTACAGTAGAGAAGAAAAGTACAATAGGCGGCCTTATCGCACAAGGCGATCTCTTACAGGCAACCAAGGATGGAGAAGTAGGGAAAGGTGTACATAATGATCCCTGGAGGTAAAACGATCCCCCATTGTTTCATTGACTTAGCAACAAAATATAGTATATATGATTGAACTACGTGATTCCACCAGCATCCACGCAGTGCTGTGCAAAATTTCATGGCGGTGTGAGTGTTTTCAATAATTTTATGACAAAAAAAATTAAATCAGTGTACTCGAACTAAAGTAAGTACACGTTTGATATTACATAGCTTTAGTTCCACTATACATAATGCGATTGCCGAATTTGTAGCATACTTTGGAGTGATTTAACAATATAATTAGTCATATTCTTTTGTCGTACCTAAAGCAAGTGCCTTAATTTTGTGAAGTTTTAGGTAATGTTGCCGTTTGGGGTAAAATGATCCCGTCATAGGTGGGTAAAAACGATCCCAGGGATCATTTTACCCCCTGCTTTTGTTTATAATTATTTGAATTAACTTTGTTTATATCTTACTGCTATCCAGTTGCCTGAAGTTGTTAAAATTTAAATCTATAAAACATTGATAGTTATTTTATGAGAAGATTGTTAATTTTGTTTTATTAATGTTCTTATTTCTTTAATGTTTTTATCATTAATACTAGTAAAGAGAGTATTGCTTCATTTTGTTCCTATGTCTTAAAACTTTTATTTTCAATGATAATAGTTTAGTGGGAAGATCGTTTGTTTTGTTCCTATTTATTTTGTTTTGTTTATTTTGCTTTAAAGTTTTATTCAATGATGATAACTCAATTTTAACAGAAGATTATTTAATTGCGTTTCTTTTTTTTTAAAGTCATCATATTAGTCGGTATAAATTTAAGAAATTTTTAAAATTTTGACTCATTATTCTAAGATCTACTTGTGATAATAGTACAATTTTAAATTATAAGATAACTATTATTTTTATTAAGAACGTTTACGCTCCACTGTATTGACAGTAATTTCGAATGCCTTAGATTTTTATTACTTTAATAAGGGATCTAAATCTTAAAATGTTTTTCACTAACAATTTGCTTGGGGATATTTCCAATTCAACAACATTTTATTTTGATTAAATATGTTATAAATTAACTCGAATTTTGAGCCTCGAAAATGACTCTAAAATTGAATTTATAAAAACCTTCGTTCAGTTATCTTGTTATTTATCAAAAATTACACAAAAACCTTAAAATGTTCTACATTAACTATTTAGATGACAATACCCCCTAAAATAATTGGTAATTGTATTGAGTAATAAATGTTTGTACGATGAGTCTTTCATCAATTTTAAGGAGTTCGAAAAGTACTGTTTTTGCTCAAATTACGCTAAAACCGCGTAAACGCTCTTAAATAAAAAAAAAATTCTTCAAATAAATGTTAAGCCTGATGTTTTTTAAAGTTTTTTTTTACTTTTTATATCGATTTAATTCATGGGGCAAAACAATTCCCAGGGATCATTTTGGCCATACTCAGGGGATCGTTTTGTACACCGGTTTTGTACAACGACTCTTCAATAGACCTTGACAAAAAACGAAATAGGAGAGAAATCCTTCGAGATAATTGAGTAGAAAGCTTATTAATTTGTAGAGCGATAAACTAGCTAACCATAGAATTTACTAATCGAACGAAAGGTTTTATTAACACACATTTATGGCAATTTTCCCTTAGGGGGATCGTTATGTACACCTTTCCCCTATATGTATTTTTTGAGGGCTAATTTTACAGATTTCACAAAATACTTCAAGCGATTAATATTCAAGATTTTTTAGAACTCTGGTTCTAACCTGACCTCAGTTCGAGATTTTTATGTGTGGTATGAAATATTTTCAAAATAATGATAGCATACCAGTTGATTTTACTCTAAGGTCCGTAAATAAGTCTATCAAAAAATAACGTCATCGAAATTCAATAATCAGAAGCGCCGTTGCTTACTCAAAACATAATTTTGCGTTATATACATATATTATAAGTAGTTTGAAATAACAATTAATTATATTATAAATGTTAATCACACCAAAATAATATGATTGTAAGTAGTTTAAGAAACTTGAGGAAGATTGTAAGTCAAGCATTAACGTGATTTAATCATTCCATAAATGTAGACAAGAAAAGTCGTAAAATAGAATTTATTGACTAAACCAAAATACGTAAGAGTCGACAAACGAGTGAAACGAGCAACACACAGTCGTATACTGTTACAGATTACAGACTCGCAATTATCTTGTATTCCGCACGAATAAGCCAACAATCATTACAATCACAAATGTTTATACTATGATGTTTACTGTTGCTTCATGTTTGCTAATATTTGTTATATCAATCACATGGGAGAGAAACACTGTACAACACACTTGCTACTTTTCATACAAACTACATACATGATGTGCTCGCTGTAATAATTGTGTGTAACACATGTTTATGATATAAAACAAAGTCAAACAGAAACTATCCCAGCAGTAACTGCTACTTCGGATATTAGCTTTAATTCTTACGTCATAGTTTACATTCGGTAGCTCAATACATTATCGATTGTTTAAAAGGATAAAAGAAAGCCTATTCAAAATATGTTATATTATACTAAAAATCAGTGGCGGTACTTCCATAGAAGCCCAAAAACCCGGCTTGCCTTACAAAATTCCGAAAAATAATCTTTAAGCTTTAAATCTTTATTTAATAAAATCTATTTGACATATAAACGACAATATCCTGACAATAAACAATTATAAACTAGACATAACACAATTAACGTGTAACGCTTTTAGGCTTCTATGAAAGTACCGCCACTGGTAAAAATAACATCTAATCTTAATAGTTTACTGGAATTTTAAACTAACAGGTTTATTAATTTATATTTATATATTTAATTTATTTTCTAACATAATAAAAGTTTACTGACGATATATACATAATACCTATATACATATATCGCTGTTTTGAAGATACTTATGCTATAGTACAAAATACTTGTAGGTATGTTCTAATCACTAATGGGTCTCTGTAAATATACCTATCATAAGAAACTGATTACTTGCTAAAAAAAGATTTAAAGACAAAGTATCATATGCTTCTTTACGCAATTTAAATAAATAAAGTCAAATAAAAGCCTTCCGACTGTAACAATTGAATCTTATTAACCAATATAACCTCAGAAAATTGCGAAAATTATTCTTTAAATTCAGGAAAGCGTAAATAAACCCATTCACATTTGAAAAGAAATATGGAAAGTGCGCTTGGAAACAACTGGCAGCTTGCCAACAATCATGCGGGCAACAGTCTAACCGATCTTCTCATATTCTGCTATATGAGGTTTAAGTTCCTTATAAGATGGTGAACGTAAACCTAAAAACAATAACAATTTAATGCACACAACATGCTGTCTAGCAGTAATAAGTAGGTAGGTACTTATCCTTTAATTTAAAAAACGATCTACAATATATCCTAAATAATTGTAGGAGGCGATAGTTGCCCATAGATGCAAAAATTATGGACGAACTTTAAAAACTTTAACTTTAAAAAAATGCAACTTTTCTTAAAAATCTTAGTCTCTTTTTATGAGCTTGTTTCAATGAATCTCTTCGTTAATTAGAGCTCTTTATACCGTCAAATATAATGTCTATCGTCAACTACAATAGAATTACCATGAATATGAGAACAATATTTAAATTTAAACTTTTGTATTTGAAGTCAATAGGCGGCCGTCAAATAATATATATTTGACGATGAAACCAAACCAATTCAGAATGCTCAAAAATTAGATAAGATAATAATTAATAGAGCCGTCAAAATTTAACTTCATGTGCGCTGCTCTTTCGCTTTAAAACTAAATGAGAAATAAATTGTACCTACTTTGCCAAAATTGTAAGAGGTCCATATTTCTTGTTTAAGAATACTTGTATCCGCCTGGATTACTTCCACCATTGATAAGGCTTAAAATAAGTTTTTAACACATTTTGTTCAATCACAAATTTCTATTCTATCAAATAAGTAAAATAAGTTCCCAACATAAGTATATGTATTTAAAAATTATAAGAGTTAGCACGTGTATTGTAGATTTGTATGTCACCTATTTTACTTTAAATCACAAATAAAAGGTTAACCAAAAGCTGGTGTGGAATAATGGGACAAAAATGGAAAAAGTGAATTCAAGTAACCCGAAGCACAGTGAATTGGAAATAATTGAGGCAGTAGGAAATAAAATTGCACTTAGCAAATGCAGGCCAGGTTGCTAGTACGATTAAAATTAATATATCTCTCAAGATTAGATAAAAGTTCAATACTCTTAAATGTAATTAATAATAACACAACAAGCTATTCTGGGAATGCAATAAATACTATGCCTCTAGCAATCATTTGAATGACAGAATGTTTTAACTGGGACGTTTTAAAATACCTATTCACGTCTCCGTCGACATAAATAAAAAAACTAAAAGTTTGCGCGCTAAAGTTCTGCGTGACTTTCCTCGAACAGACCACAGCTGGAAATAGGAATTCCGTTCTACAAAACTGTAGCTCAAGATCACTTTAGAAGTTAAATGAATTGTGGCCACTTAGGAGTGGCACTCTTTATCCAGTTAACGTACTGGAATAAGCTGCGTTACAGAGATCTGCTGAAGTAATATTGGCGTAAAGTTTAGACACGCAGTGCGCTCAGATGCAAATCGAGCTCAGTGATTCATGATTATTTTATGAAATCCGCAATTCAGATGCCCGCTAATTTGTTATTTAACGCTGTTATCCATTTTATTTTCACTAACAATACACGCTGCAGGCTTGCCAAATATATTTTTCTACTTGTATTTGCTCGCTCTATTTACATGAATATTTTATATTAAGGAGCGCGAATTAAATTCTTTAGCTAAATTGAGCTGCACATTCTGTTAAGAAATTACTATTTTTGTGATTAGTAATGTATGTAATGAAAATTTGATTACTCTAACCAATAATGGGTCTCTACAAAGTACAATCTACATGTTGTTGTTCTCAACCTGAAGAACCCGAATTAACAATATAATGACGCAACAAAACGTATCAAGAGCCAAATTAATATTTAACTGCACAACGCATCGCCAACCGCCACTGCCCTAGCATAACTGTGTTATGGAGCTAGGTGACGTGTACATCAGAAATAGGTACCTATCTGTATGTCGAAAGCGGTGACGTACTAGTCCCGGAGAGTAGGCAAAGCTGGTGGGCTGCCAGCACCAGCCTGCCAAGTGGGTGAACTAGGTCCCGTCGCAGGCGAGCTGTCTCCGACGACCGTTATCTTATCGATTTATAACAACACAATGCCGCCATCACAATACAAGCTCTTCCACTTATATAATGTTAATGTTTATTTTCGGAACCATTTACTCCGTGCTGCGATCATAATAATGCGTTCATATACTCGTCTAAAAACAATGTAAATCCTACTTACATTCCAAGATTCCGCAGCCAAACAGAGAATCCGCTATAGACGCAAAAACAAACATAAAGTAATTCGTGAATGCGCACATTGCCGGCTATTATATTCTAATGTTGAAATTAAAACTCATCAAAATGTCAGGATATCCTGCATTAGCGCACGATGTAAAACATTATTAGGTGTAGTTGTATTCGTGGCAAGTTTTAATTATGATATCGAAATGCAATTCATATTTACGTATGTACCTATACGTACAAGCTATACTGTGAGTTGAGTAATTTCAAAATTAAAATTGTGGATATTACATTTATATCTATGTAGGTACCCATAAATCAATAGGAATTGTCTAATTGAGGTGTAGGCACACAGCACACACGATACAAATAGACGTTCTCTGTTTAATATCACTAACACTGCCTTATCGTCCAATTACAATTGTGATGATTGTACTCATAGAATATTTTTACTTATTATATGAATGACTTCTTATAATGAGTTTTATTGCAGGATAATAATGATGAATGATTCAACCATCTTGTGTTTCTAAATGTTAATCGCTGAAGCTTGGAGTGTCATTTTTTGCCCTATTGCATAAAATGCGAGCAACTCAATAGTTTTTAATTAAGTAGTAGTAACCTAGTTTTAGTTTTATTAGTAGTTTACGAAAAATGGAGAACATTTTATTTTTATCTTGAAAGAATCTAAACTTCCAAAAACAAATTCAATATAATTTAATTAAGAACTTTTCAATCTTGAACGTGTAGTAAATCTGTGTAAAAGTTTGAAAATCTAGTTCGGGGTGCTGGGTGCGGGGTGCGGGGTGCACGGGTCAAAAGGACTTCCTTCGAATGGCACCACCCTTCGATGGACCGACAGAGTATAGAGCCTCAAGCCAAGTATATAAATCCATATGTAGATAAAGTGACACCGTTGAACATAAGTGTGTAAACTACTCGTATGAGGTGCTATGTTGGACGGCGATCCCGATTCCCGCCGACTAATTACATTGCTCCAACCCAATGGCTCTTATCATTATAATCGTTAATAGTCCGATAGCGGGACGGCTGTCTCCACTAACGCGCACTATCAGGGATCACTACGTTGTTAATATGAAATGTATCACTTCAAATTATTGATAAATATTTTGTGATATACTATATTTCATATAATATTAAATTAGCCCAGGTGCTATATATATTTCCGCCGCATTTTGCTCTATAAGTTTAATAAATTATCTGTAGGTTTAATAAATACGAGTATGAAGTGGAAGCAGTCGCCAGCTGCTGCTTTATATAGTGATATTTACGATGCAATCGAAGGTAAATCCATAAATATCTACATGTACATATAGTCAATGTATAACAAAACTGCTAAGTTCTCGTCTAAGTGAAAAGTAAAAGTTAAAACATAAAATAAAATAAAATAATAAAACTACCATTTTGGAATATATATTTCCGTTCGTTGCTTGAATGTTGATATATTGCACTAACCAATCAATCAATCACGCATCAATAACAATAAATTGAAATGTAGAATAATTTTGTGGAATCATGTGATGTAACATTAAAAATCACAGTCCGCATACGTACATGTTCAGAGCTAACATAGTCAAGATTCATAAAAGCTTGAAATACGTTGCCAAGAACTTAGTTTTATAGAGACATCAGTTACATGACATGGAACATACTTTACCTGCTGTTCAACAAACTAAACATACTTTGGCGCAGTACAAAGGAAGCAATAAAATAAACCTATATCCACTTAATTTAAGAAGTAGGCTTGCCAATATTTTTTATACTCATGCGGTAAAGAAACAAAGGCGTGTTTGAAAGAGATGTCTATATTTTGTCACTCGAGCACACTCATGTCTGAGCGTAGATGTTTCTTCAAACTACACTTTAAAGACGCAGAATAATAGGAGGAAGCATACACGTTGGCAAACTATACCTCAACTTAATGGCATTCTGTAAGCAAATATACAAACTTGAGAAACTGTTCGTTAAGAGTAGTCTGCCACTGCAATCCACTCTATGCACTGAGTAGTTATTTGACGACACACAGCTTCCGCCGTGCATTCGGATCTCGCCTGCGCTTTATACAAAAGGCATACTTGACCGGGAGCGTCAAAGCGCCGTAATCCGTGTAGGGTACCGGTGATGAGTGGAACGGAAGAGATATCGCCCTTGATGTGACTCCTTTGATTAAAATCACAGCAAAGATTAATTCGATACTTGGCCTAAATTTTGTTGTTATAGTACCAAGAAGCAGTGATGGCCTCGAGGTTTAGGCGCGCGGTCGAGAATTGCGGCGGTCGCAGGTTCAAACCCCAGGCACACACCTCTGACTTTTCGAAGTTATGTGTGTATTCACAATGAATTATCACTTGCTTTAACGGTGAAGGAAAACATCGTGATAAAACCTGCACACCTAAAAGTTCTTAGGAATTTCTTAGGTGTGTAGTCCGCCAACCCGCAATAGGCCAGCGTGGTGGACTAAGGTCTAAACCCTCTCAGTTGTAGAGGAGGCCCGTGCCCAGCAGTGGGACGTATTTGGGCTGATGATGATGATAGTACCAAGCCCACTCCGCATTGTGAGTGGAATAATCTAGCAGCTAGGTTGGGAAGAGTGCCCGATGTATGAAGATTCTACTTCAGAATTATCTACACATTGTATAAAGGGGGAATATCTGTAAAAATATAAGTGTAGGTAACTAAGTGCCGTCACTTAGACCACACAGCTCTTATAAGCTTGCAAACAAGATGTATCAAGCGTACCAGCGTCCTTCAAATTAAATCAATTATTCAAGTTAGCTAGAGATGCTATCTAAGATATTGCGCAGCTCACGGCGTTTCTCACCTTGGGACTACTACTGGGAAGTTTTAATCGGTATGCCGGCTTCAATTTATTAGTAGGAATCCAACCCTGCAACTGTACTTGCGTGCGAATCGAGCTAGAAGGCCGGCCACACTAGCCCACCCTTTGTCCCCTTTACCCATGCATTTCTTCTTAAAGACATTATGGATTTTGATACCAGTTTTAATATCAACTAGCTGTGCCCGCGACTTCGTCCGCGCGGAAAATTAATTTTTAATAAGAAAATTTATAAACTAAAAGTAGCCTAAGTTACTCCTTATTACATCAGCTATCTGCCAGTGAAAGTCCCGTTAAAATTGGTCCACCCTTTTCAGAGATTAGGCGGAACAGACAGACAGACAGACAAAAATTGTTAAAAAGGTTTTTTTGGTATATGTACCGTGTATACATCCATATGCATTTATTAAAAAGCGGTTATTTCAATATTACAAACAGACACTCCAATTTTATTTATTTGTATGTATATGTATAGAGTATAGATGTATAGATATATTACATAATAGCTGACCCGGCGAACTTCGTTCCACTTACCAGCATTTTTTTAGCCTAAGTTACTCCTTATTACATCAGCTATCTGCCAGTGAAAGTTCCGTTCAAATTGGTCTACCCGTTTCTGAGATTAGCCGGAACAAACAGACAGACAAAAATTGTAAAACACGTTATTTTGGTATATGTACCTACCGTGTATACATCCATACGCATTTATTAAAAAGCGGTTATTTCAATATTACAAAAAGACAATCCAATTTCATTTATTTGAATAGATTAAATCCTATGTGGGGAACTCTTGGCGTGTAGAAGAATTCTTCACTGTATTAATGTGAGTGTATCGCAAAAATTCGATGTATTGCGGTAAGATACTCGTGATTGCGACCACAGTACATAAATGTAACTGAAGTGCTACGACCAGATAGGCAAAAGTATGTTGGTGGAAAACAACCCTTGTTCTTTATGGGTAGTAGTCAATCTATTTGGACCCCACTGCACTTACTATCAAGTACCAAGTTGGCGCTTTGTCGTTCTTGTATAAAGAATAAAACATTACAGTAAAACAACAGTGTTTTTTACTGTAATAAAAAAAAAGCTTATCAGCAAATGACGTCCGCGGTATATGTTACATTTAATTATTACCACTTAAAATTTTATTTAGGCATATTTAATCTACTTGTCAAAATAATAACCAAGTCGGCATGATTTCGCCTTATTATGAGCCTTGGGCATATAATCAACTAATCAGAAAGTAGTGCGTGATGGTAACTGCAAGGGCATCTAAGATCGCATGACAAAATAAAGTGTAGGAAAAATTACCCAGTTACGTAATTGCACAGGAAGGTGCAATATATTATACACCCGTATACACGCGTTTAGAAGGGGGAAGGGGGTTGTGCGCGGGGTGCGAGCTTTAAGTCTACCCATCTAATAGTTGATCGGGATAAATTGTTTACATCCTCTCGTGTATACGGCTCGGTATCGGGAAATTACAATGCCGAGATGCGTATTGTAAACGTAAACATTTTGTAGCGAAATAAAATACACATACAACAATCTGAATGCGCAAACTACGTGTAGATTTACAGATGACGTCTATGGCTCGTTATAAACTCGTCATACAGAACTCAACTCGAACTAACTTCACGTGACACGTACTTTATAGGTACCTAGTAGGCACACCACCGTAGCCTAGAATGCGCTACGAATGGCCGATTCGACCGGGGAGGTACCATCGCTACACAGAAACACGAGGTAAAGAAAAACAAAACTGTTGTATTTTGACGACCTCGTGGTGTCGAGGCAAAAGTGTGTGCGATCTAGAGGTGCAGCGTTTAATGCCCAGGTTGGGCAAATTGTTAGTGGATTTCCACTACAATATCCTCAGTAACAACACGGAGACAGGAAATGAGTACGAAAAGTACGGCCTTAATTCACTGAATGCAGGCCGCTTGTAACAGGTGGCTAAACAATAAAAAACTAATTTTGAATCGCAGGAAATGAGCGCATAAGACGGTTGTTGTAAAAGAAGCGCGTTGATATATTTATTGGGAAATAGATACGTAATTACCGATGATGGACTACAGATAGGCTCGTATTAATAACAGTACCTGGATGACCGAGCTTTGCTCGGTTTTTTTTTTTTTTTAATTGTGTTTTTTGGAAATTATATTTAAGTACGAATTACTAATAAAATGATGAAATATGAATAATGTTACTTAACAAGGCATCTGCTATTGTGTCGTTAAAGCAATTAGTTGCTCACCAAAAAATAGTATTATTATTCGTCAATAGATGTCAGGAAGAGTTTTCAGTTGAGACTACTCAAACGCCTCCTTTTTGTTATTTTTCTTCCAAATGACATTTTCTAAAAATGATTCCTAGCTAGATCGATTTATCGCCCCCGAAACCCCCTATACTAAATTTTATGAAAATCGTTGGAGCCGATTCCGAGATTCCAATTATATACATATATATACAGGGTGTATTCAGACCGTGATCGGAAACTAAGGCAGGTAATAGCTAAGGTGATTACAAACCCCCTGGCGTTAAAGAAAATTCTGACAAAAAATAAAAATTTTGACGTTTTCCATACAACCATCGGTATTAAATGTACGCGGTTTGTATGGAAAACGTCAAAATTTTTATTTTTTGTCAGAATTTTCTTTAACGCCAGGGGGTTTGTAATCACCTTAGCTATTACCTGCCTTAGTTTCCGATCACGGTCTGAATACACCCTGTATATATATACAAGAATTGCTCATTTAAAGATATAAGATTAGGTGTAAAAGCTCACTACAAGTTTGTTAGCGTGACCGTGGATCATATCATAACTAGGTGCTGTCAAATTACCTTCTAAATAGATAAAATATTCCTGTACATCAATCTGACGGTAAACAAAACAGATTTATACTCGTATAACAACTTGGGCGTAAAGTTTACGAGTCTATACGGTTATCAAGCTGTGGCTACCGGAAAAAGTCAGACAAAATTATTTTGAGGAAAATTTTAAATACCAAATGAACACTGTTTTTTTTTTAATAGACACACACATTGTCACTGTATGCATGTTGAAGGTATATTTAAGGACCCACGTGTCACCAGTTGTGTTTAAAGTCTGACGTAATACTTGGGGCGCAAATCTATGACCGTTTCCTTTGTGAACGTCCAACGTTGGTGTGTAGTCCGCCAACCCGCACTAGGCCAGCGAAGTGGACTAAGGTCTAAACCCTCTCAGTTGTAGAGGAGGCCCGTACCCAGCAGTGGGACGTATTTGGGCTGATGACGAATGGTAGGAGAAGTCGCGACGGTAAATGTAATTATGATATTTTCGTTAAAAAATTATCTTCAATATTGTTTTTATAATAAAAATACATTATTTTTCCTAAATCTAAAATAAAAACAATAAAAACCTTGCATTTTATTGTGCCGAATTAATTATGTTTTTTATTTACAGCAAGAAGCAAAAATGAAGATTTTAAGAGGCCTCCGCCGCTTGTGGAGGGCCACAATAAGTTAATTTCCCTGCAGTGCTGAACAAAGGGGCAATTATCATACTAGGCACAACAACAAAATTATGACGCGTCATAAATTTTATTCACGTTAATCGCGCAAATTAAATAAATATAATATTTTACAGTTTTGTTCTAAATTAAATTATTTCTGAACAGTGACACTAAAATCACATTTAGTTTCGTGTCACAAAGTGTTTATAGTCTTTGTAATTAAAAAAATAACAAAAGATTATAATTGGCTAATTTTCAAGCGACACATTGTTAATTTATACACGAAGGTATGTGTATATTGAAATCATAAGGGATATATAAGCGAGCTTCAAATCACTAACAATAATATTTCTAAAATATTCGTTTAAATATGTCATCTAGTATCTACAGCAATTAAATATGCGACTACGTACAGAAGTTTTGTCAGATTTCACGCGAGATACACACGTGACCGGTGAGCGAACAACAGAACAGTGAGCGTTTCGGGGGGCAGTGTGGGCCGACCGCCGACCCAACTTAGCCCGGCCTTTGTTCTGCACCTCGCAGCCGTGGACCGATCGATATGAGCCAGTGCCCCGAGTCCAACTTACATATGCTTCCTGTCTATTCATACACTCACTTATTGACACAATATTGTGTTAACCCTGTGCGGCCGACTAATATCTTTTGAATTACGTACCCTGATAAGCTTAGTTAACTAGTTACAAAGAAATCTCACCATTTTGTTCACGTAGGAAAAAATAATTCCCATTAAAATGTTTCGTGAGTTATTTTTGGCTTTATTATGTCAAAGGTTTATAATATTAGATTAAGTAAAAAAAACAAATATTATACTTAATTTTCTTTAAAATTCTTACCTTAAGTCAACTTTGAAACCGTTCAACAATGAAAAATAATACCTAGTTAAACAGAATCCTGTCTCATTTTTATTAAACCAATTGTAAAGTGATATGCTATTATATAAATTTGTAAGGTAAAATGAATGGAATAAAAAATTTATCGACGTAGTGTCACAGGCTGCTTAGTGGACGGTCGTTCCCGTTGGTCACTGTGGCAAACATTAAAATGTACTTTTCCAGTATACGGACACGGCGAGGCAGGGAACGCACGAACTTGTCATATTCACATTGTTAACTGGCTTCGTAATACTTTCAATGTTATCCGGGAACTCCGCGTTTTATATAATTTAACGTACCTAATAAAAACGAGAAATGTGTTTTTACGTTTGTTTACGACCATTATGAGAATGCTCTACACGGGGGAGGAACTTGGCGCGGATTGACGAACTAAATGATGTTTGTTTAGTCGTTCTCATTAGCGCCGCATCCTATATCAGTTTGCGTCTAAATATTTTAAGTATTACACAATACACATTCAAACTCTGTAATACGGGGCAATGAGCAAAGTGCATTAAAGTTTTGTATTGCAATTATGTCTGGAATGCCGAATAGCCTAAGGAAATGGGGTTAGTAGATGTCTCAGCTGGAACCTCGCCAGATGATGAATTTTTATTATATAGTATGTAAGTAATCTCAATTCCTATTTATAATAAGAAATTGCATAGTCTCATTCAAGTTTATTAAAAAATAAATAAAATCTTAAAGCCGAATACGGTGCAAAACCGTAAATGAATTCAGTTTAACCTCCTAGCGCTTTATAACGCAGACCAAATACAATGCTGTTGCCTTTATCCTAGAAAGATGGGAATTTCCGCACCCACACAACAAGTTTGAGAGACTCAAGTATATTAACATAGATTAAAAACAGTTCCTATAAGCATCGGGCTAATCGCCCACAATTTTTTTAATTTTAGTAGATCATTATTCATTCTATAATTAAATAAAATGTTCGCATTTAAGAAAAATCCGAATTTGTCATAATATAATTATTGTCTATTGCACTCTGATATTAAAAGTATGTGAAACATTTTACCATAATTCTATACACTTTAAACGCTTGTTAACGCTGTACACCTTTACCGTACTTGGTAACTATTGTCTGTGCCTAGACTGATGTATATGAATGAAACTAATCGATAGCCAATAGCAACCTAGTGCGACGTCGTAAGACGTTGGATCAATATTATTGGTACTTTGTAAATAACAAACGTCACACGATACTACTGAATTATTAACCTCTTAACTGTATTGCTTATCAACCATAGTCAAATTAAGTGATTAGGTGCTAAGTATTAACTCCGCAACTTGTGTATTTTATTTAGGAGTTATTTTACACCTTGCGTTCACAATAATATGAGCATGGAAATTGATGCAGTAGATGCTTTTAAATAATGATGTACTAAGCAGCTGTAGTAGCCAACATAAATGTGAAACCGTCCGATCGCACGGCCAGCAAATACGTTCCTGTTAAATAAATATTCGGTTCAGTGTTACCGTCACCCTGTTGTTTACTTGACAGGTGCGTGCACGAACCTTATCTATCTGCTCACTTCATTCACTTACAGTAGTATGCCTAATCAACATTACTTATTCCCATTACGTGTGGTAATTACAATTCCCAATTTTTACCGTTTGAGTGAATTATTTTTAAAATTGTTGCTATTATTAAATGTTACGTATTACTATGAAACCAAGTTTAAACCAAATTACACTAATTAAAATGATCACAATTGATTTTTAAAACGTATGCTACCTAATACCGCATAAGCAAAAAATAAAGGGAATGCCATTTCCTCGATGATCTCCAATTGTCATCGCAGATTAATACTAACACTTCGAAAATTGCAGTTGCTTTACCACATTTCAAAAAGCTAGTGAGAGATATATTAAGTATTTTCGGTTCATCCTACCATACATATAATATATACAATTCCTGCAGCTATCCGAATTAGGTCAACTTAATACACTGTAGTGTATATAGGTTATTACTAGAGATGTGCCGACTAGTCGGTAAAGCCGACTATCTGGTCACTATCATAGTCGGCAAATGTACGTAGATGGAATTACATTAAACAAAAACCTTGATTACGTATCTATATTTATTAATATTTTCATTTTATAATCAGACAATTTGAAATGTATATACCTAAAGCAAAGTAACCTTTCCTTTGGTTATCATTTTTTACAATTTGTAAGGAAATCATATCTATGACAGTTATTAAACTTAATCAACAAACAAAACAACATTTCATTCATGCATTTTTAAACACTAGAAATTATAATTTGGCATTCATTTGGTTACACTTAACTTTGCGAGAATCAGTGTCCAAGTGTTCAAAAAACATCCATACACGAGATTTTCTTTTTGACATGATTACTCGTAAATTTTAATTGCACTATTTTTTTTATACAAAAACACCACTCTGATCTTTACAAAAGCAAAACTAAGAAACAATGCGAAGTAAACAAAACAGGTAGAGACCAGTGGCGGTGCTTCCATAGAAGCCCAAAAACGTTACACCTATTGCCTATTGCCGTTTTTCGGGCACATTTCCAGACTCCGTGCCGCTATTGAGAATTTCCTTATGAAAAAAACCAAGAACACTTTGCCCGACCCGGGAATCGAACCCAGGACCTCTAGATCACACGGCACATACATGTACCGCGAGACATGTATATAAGCTAATAAACAAAGAACCTGACCAGCAGATGCCAAATTTAACCAAACACTCCAAGCAAGCTTTAAGCTTCATCGAGAGTGTTCATTGAGATACCTACATAATATACAGCAGGTCAATATAAAGCGAACTTCTTTAGTAACAATATAAACACTTTAAATTTTATAACCTCGATTGTATGCCGATAAAAAAATTAACTAATTGCCAAGTCTCAAATAGTATCAAATTCATAAAATTCCAACAATTCACGAAAAGCTTTCAATTTGGCAGCCGTTATAGTGTGAACAAAAATATTTTTAAAATAGTTGAGAAACAAAACTTTCCAATGAATGTGTAAATTGTAAAGCTGTAGCTTTTTTTCACGGGCAATAACTGATTACATACGAGTATTATTTAGTTCAAATGTAAGGAAAGCTCATGCGTTATAATACACCTGCTTGAAGATATTTTGTAACTGACCACATATTATGTTTGTCACTTCCAACAGGCAGTCCAAAAAATCTATTGTTTGCACTAACACAATAAAAATAAATGTGATAAAAGATAACCATGACACACATCATTTTCCATTCCAAAAATATCTTCAAACACAAAGTGGCGAGCAAAAATGTCCCACCAATAACTATCGTCGACGTTGACGAGTTACCGAATGTTCAAATTGCAAAAATGGGTCACTCATGTGTTGTTGACTTGCATTAAATTCAATTCAAATAAGATACCACAATGATTGTTAAACTATTATGCATTCCCTACGAATTGATTTACGCTGTAAGCGATATTGAGCACCAGGAATCGTAACACAGTTAAGGAACACGAAACTTCTTAAGGGCTCAAACCAACTATCAAAAATCAGCCATATTTTTGAATGATTATGAATGAAATCATCGATGTTTACCTCCCCGTGTGACCTTGAGAAGAACTAAGAGGGGTGTATCCCTTCTATCGATCTCGCTGCCACGTGCTCCCACTCAATTGCCGCCTCACAGATGCACCTGATGAGGCCAGGATGATGTGCAGGTTTCACACAAAGTTGGAGCACAAATTTCGGAAAAATTTCGTTCAACACGACACGCGCCAAAGACACAATGTAAAAACCCTAATTTATATGTGATGATTGGATTTTTCAATTGATACGTTATCATTCGTAGGTTCGAGGACCATAATCGGCAAGCTCGCGTGATCGGAGCAGTAAGCGGCTGAACGCACGGTCGCGGACTGGCCGCGCGGATGCCTCGTCGAACGCGCGCTGCCGCTATTTGCGCCCGATGCGCCCGCTCGCCGCCCACCCCGACCGCGGCCGCCCGCGCCCGCACGCGCCCGCCCGCCCAGAGCTTTCTCTGCGCAACGCAGTAAAGCGACCAAATACACATATAAATTCCCTTCATTTTCCTGCAAGCGCTTTTGCTACAAAAGGCAAAATTATGCCAACCCTTTGTGTAACTAGGTATATTCAATCTGCAGCACTCCAAATTTAACTTGTTAAGTTCAAACTCTGTTGGTATGGACTGTAATGTAGGGTACATTAAGTAACATAACAGAATTAAACGGTATTGGAATTTTTATAACTTGGGAGTTACAATTTTAACAATTTGTTTTGTGGCATACATAAATAAATAAATACATATATACTAATATAAGAGTCTTGTGTCTTGGGTATCAGAAACTACGCGAGACTTTTCGGCCTCACAAACACCCGGACCTGAAACAAATATTTGTAGATCACACAAACATTTGTCTCGGTGCTAAACCCGTAGCCTCTCATTTCACAAGATGTTGTCTAGCCAACTGCGTCACGGGGCTGTCTAATTCATTATTAGACTTTAATAATTACTAAATACATAATTGTACTAATTATGAAAATATTAGTCCAATAAAAATTTGCAGTTTATTTATATTTTATCTTTTCCTGGTTTAATGCATTGTTCCGTTATTAATATTTTATTCAAAAAAACTTTCAGTACAGTCATGCTTTGTTATGCCTATATTCCCGGATGCCGAAGCGTAGGCAGAGGTATTGTACATCCACGTTTGACCTTTTATATTTTTAAGATCCACGTAACAAGCGACGAGCCTCATTTACCAGGAAATTTTCCGAATTTTGTGCAGCTACTAAGAATTTTCCAACATAAAAAATCCAAAACTCTTTGTCCGCCCCAGATATAAGCTTACCTAATGTTATTCATGCTGTCCCCAATTAGTTTTGTTCGGGGTCCGTTTTAAGAAATGAAATGACCATTGTGGTCCGCACATTTTATTTATAAGAAAAAATATTTATTAAACAAATGTTTATTATTAAAAGAACGGAAGTTATTTATATCGGAAGTAGTCTATAGTGCAAGATGCTGTGTTCTCGCGGACCGCACAAAATGGGTTGGCGGTCCGGATGCGGACCGCGGTCCGCCACTTGGCGACCCCTGCTATATTACTTAAACTAATAAATCAATAAAATGTTTTCATTAGACAAATTGTTACTTAATTTATTATATTTAAATTATTATTAAGTATGAGAGTAATATTCGATAGATCAGCGATCAGCGGCTTTCCAACTGAAGATTACGAATTCATTTCAGCAAAGATATTTCTTTATTACCATATCTAATAGCAGTATTATAAATAGGTACAGAAGTAACTCTGTAGGTATATCTGTGTCTATGTTACTTTCATGGACATTACACTCAACCCAGTTGTATGGTTTTTGGGATGGAGAAAGACAATGCCTTGAAAAACTACATAGGGTACTACATTCATACTACACACACTACAAAATTGCGCCCGCGTGGAGCTTGGCCCCACAATTAGTCTAATGTAATATTTGTACGGAATGGGATGTTATTTGTAAGACATTGTAATAGCATAACTTTTTAATTTAATGTGTACCAGAGTCCTTTGTCCTTTACATAATCATGTAAACAAATTGAGACAATTTGGCCCGAATTCATTTGAGACATTTTCAAATTCCAGGCACACCCCTAACTTTTGCATATTGATATTATGTGTGTGATAACATCTATAGTAATGCCATGCAAACGGTAAAGTTTAACGGTTAAGCTTCCTGAAAAAGCCTGCATGCCATAAGTAACAGTCAAATTATTTTTGCACGTGCATGTGTAAATCACCAATACTTACGCTCTAAGCGAGCATGGTGGAGCATGGTGTCTTAGTCCACCTTAATTAATCCTTGCCGATCGTAGATATGGGACCTGTGTCCCGCATTTACGAAGATGTGAGCTGAAAATAACGGAAACAAATAAACTGATTCTTTTGAAGAGAGACTACGACTCATGACTTTTTTATTCGTTATGCCGTGTCGCCCTGCAGTGTCGCTTTGTTGTCCGTCTCCAAATGAACTCCGCCTACGGCTTATTAACCATGTTGAACATCCATTAATTTTATAGATATCTATTTTTATTTAACGGTGTGTTTCAGGTCATCTAGCTAAAATACCGCTTCAAATATTTACCTTATCTACACAATATGTTTTATTATAAATACTGTTTTGCAATACCTACCTATAAGTTGTAATGTTATAAATGTGGATGAATTTAATAATGCCTTGTGGTCTCGTGGTACAAGTAAGTATGTGCTGTCCGATCTAGAGGAAAATTGTTATTGGGTTTTTCCGTTTGGAAATTCTCAGAAGCCGCACGGAGTCTGGAAATGTTCCCGAAATACTTCAATTACTTGGGACTGATATATACATATATGTATACCTGCCAAAATATGGGTGCAGAAATTCATTCATTATACATCTTAAATAAATCTTTTTGGCATAAAAAGCCAATTTTTATCATCAGGGGCCGTTCAAGTATTACTTAAGCACTATGGGGCGCGAGGGGGTCTTTGCTTTGATTATTTTGGATGACATGGGGCGTAGGGGAGTCTAGATGATGATTATGTCATCGGTAGTTACATAAATCTATTATCTTATTTTTTATAATTATAACAATTATAATATTATATTTAAGAAAACAATACATTAATTGAAAAATGTTCACGTAAGCATGGGGGGAGGGGGTAAGAGCTTTGCTTACTTTTGCTGACAAGGGGAATGGGGGGTAAATAATGGTAGATATTAAATCTACTTACATAATACTTGAACGGTCCCTCATCAGAAATCAGGAGTCCGAACATAGGCCCCACTAAAGACTAGTGTGACCTGTTATCTGTCACTATCCTTGTGTCCATACTGTTACAATGGATGTATTTTTATTCGTATATGTAACATTATGCTTCAAACCTTTATTTAATCCCTACCATCCTAAATTTTAAAGGTTTCAATCAAAAATATTTAATTCGTTGTATCTCTATTATTATTTTGATCATCTTCCAATACAAAGTAAAAGTTAAAAGTAGCATATACTCGTACATAGATACTTCCACGTTATAAATTCTTGTGCAAAAGCCTTCATCATCAGCCTATACAGTATACATGTCCCACTGCTGGGCACGGGCCTCCTCTACAGCTCAGAGGGTTTAGGCCTTAGTCCACCACGCTGGCCTAGTGCGGGTTGGCGGACTACACACCTAAGAAATTCATAAGAACTTTTAGGTGTGCAGGTTTTATCACGATGTTTTCCTTCACCGTTAAAGTACGTGATAATTCTTTGTGAATACACACATTACTTTGAAAAGTCAGAGGTGTGTGCCTGGAGTTTGAACCCGCAACCGTCGAGATTCTCGACCGCGTGCCTAAACCTCGAAGCCATCACATTATTCAATTATTATTGTTTTATTTCATCGTTAAATGCGTGATAGGTAATTCATTCTATTTCCATGGGTTGCAGTTAGTACCTAGAGCTTTTGTGAGTAGGGCCTACTCAAAATTCGCTCTCGACTCCCTCGGGCTATAGCTTAGTTCATGCTGGTTAGCTGTTAAGGCAACAACATGAAACAAAGCTTTAAAATTTCGGAAAATCAAGTAAATTAAGAAAATAATTTATTATGTAAGTATTTTAATAAGATTAAATTAACATGTCTTTCCTACGTGACCAAATTTTTAAGATTCGGATTCGAGCATTGGATACCATATACCTACGAGTAATATATTACTGTTCAGAACCGTCGAGAACGACCCTTAAGCACTTTGAACTATGTATATGCTAAGTAGAGAATGAACTTTTAATTAATTTACTGTTAGAATCATTGAATTTATTGATGACTTAAATCTCCATTAAAGGAAATGTTTTAAAAACAATATAAGAAGAAGTTAAATATAGATACTTCTATTTTGCTTTTATTTTACGCTGTTTTTTGCATTAGCTTTTTTCTGCTAAGTTTTCGTCAAGCTTTTTTTCTAAAATCGATGCTCATTTTATTCCATCCATACATTCGAAGTTATGTGGGTATTCACAATAAATTATCACGTACTTTAACGGTGAAGGAAAACATCGTGATGAAACCTGCACACCTAAAAGTTCTTACGAATTTCTTAGGTGTGTAGTCCGCCAACACGCATTAGGCCAGCGTGGTGGACTAAGGCCTAAACCCTCTGAGTTGTAGAGGAGGCCCGTGCCCAGCAGTGGGACGTATATGGGCTGATGATGATGATGATGATACATTCATAACATCACGCCTGTATATCCCGAAGGTGTCCGAAAGGTGAATTTCTGCACCCACATTTCGCCACATTGCGCAATCAAGTATATTTTGAATTTGGACTTCATAAAGTACTCTCGGTTTATATGAGTAATTAACGCCGCTATTTATAGTCCTTTTAATAAATTTTAAACGAATAATAAGAACTAATTATAGAAAGCAGCTTATGTAATATTGATGTAACTGTTGTTACAGGTATAGAGAAGGCCGAGGAACCTGCAAACGTCAATAAAACTTAAAAGAGGAAGGCCTCCTTTCGCGCCCTTTTCGTCCAAAGTGAGACGAGTTCATGGGATTGATCATCTTCCAGATGTGGGATTAATAAACAGTTAAATTCTTAATACAAAGAGATTGTTATTTGATATGAAACTATTAGGATAAAAGTTTTAGACTAACTCATTTTAATGCCCAAAAATAATGTGTATTTTTGTTTTTTTAAGAAGATTTATTTGGAATTGTTCTTTAATATAGTACCTATTGTAATGTTATCTTTTTTTATTTTCTTTATAAATAGACATCATCTTTGATACAAAATGATAAAAAATTGGCCTTACAAAAAACGCAAATAGTTCATATTAAAAAGCCGAGAGTGATTCATAAAGTACAAATAATTTACAAATTAAAAGTAAGGTTTATGCATTCCTTATAGGGTATAGAAAAATCTTTGTTCCAGGTAAAAACGGTCACATTCATTTCAGACCTTTACAAGCGACAGAAGATTCAGGACTCTAGGCTAAATTCTTTATAAAGTACTATCGGCTATTATAGCAGCGTAATTTTTTTCTTATTGGGATCCAGGAGGATATATCAGTCCCACGTAATAAGGATTTCATTCATCATTTTATTCATGTGTCATTTAATTCCCTTTCATTCAAATTGTTGAAGTCATTTAAATTGTTACCATAAACGGTGAACGTTGTGACTGTCTCAAATAAATGTAAAATTATTGCATTTTTCACTAATTTTCATAAATATTTTTTTAAATGTAAGCACGTTTAGGGGAAGAGGGGGCATGATGGGGTACTTAAGGGAAATCACAAAAATACAGCATAATTATTATGTTTATTACTTTTATTAATTTATGGTATGTTACTTTATTTATGTAACTATGATTTGCAAAATCAACTTATCACATTTATCAATTAATTAACTACACATACTATGGGGTAAGATGGGGTAATAAAATTTGAGCATGATTACGAAGCTAATTATTCTCACAAAACACACAAATGTGTATTTCCTCCGCATCTTTATTGTCCACGTCCAGCAAGCATTGTGAGCGCAACGTCCACAGAGCTACCAGCCTGCCCATGATTCTGACAATTTCAAAAATTGCCATTTACGTACTTTCATGTAGGCAAATGGCATCTTCATCATTTCACCATTGTATTTTTGTGATTTATGTTTTTTTGTGTAATAAACCAATATTACGAGTATTTATTTAGGAATTTAAATGAACCCAGGCCCAAATTCTATTTAGCTCCAATGCCCCATCATACCCCGTACGCAATACCCCATCTTGCCTCAAAAGGTGACTTTGAACAAAAAAAGAAACTACAATAAAATGTTTAATGTATTCATACAAACAATATACCATATCCAAACAATCGTTGGTTGGATCGTTGGTCGCATGAGACTTCATCATCATCAGCAGCCTTTATTACTTCCACTGCTGGACATAGGCCTTTCCTATGGCACGCCACTGGGCTCGATCTTCGGCCCTCCTCATCCAACCGCTGCCAGCCACCTTGCGAATATCGTCAATGTTATTGGCTTATTGCTTTCTATTCTCAAACGTCTAGTTTCTTGTATTTGTGCGGTACCTCGTCTTACCTCAAGACCCCTTCATGCCCCCCCTTCCCTAGGCATGAGACGAGACGCGACCAATGTTGTCTCGAATATCTATTATCTACCTACTTAGAACTTTACTCTTTAGTTGTTTGTTGTCAAATTTGACAGTTATCATAAAATGCGGCGTTTGTATTTGTAGATTTGTGGCGGTTGCAATTTGGTTATTTATGAAATAAAGTAACTGATTGAAAAGAAATGTTCGTTATATATATATATTTTAATTTACCTATGATTTTGTAATCCAAAACGTAAACATTATTTTATTCAGATATAAACAGCAGTGTCGTATATAATAAATGATAATCCTCATATTCAAAACTCAAAAACAACAATGTCAATCTGGAAACTAGTACGACAATGTTATGGAAGCGAAGAATATATATTGAGTGAAGGCGATGAGGTATCTTTAGGAAGGAGTACAGAAAACATCATAGTTCTTGCTAGCGCGGTTGTATCAAGAAAACATTGCTTGATAAAATTTCTAGGAGACACAGTCCTCGTCACTGATTTCAAGGTACTGTCATTACTATGCGACATATAAGTTTAATAAAATTCAATTATACAGACATAATATGTAACAAGTTTTTTATTATAATGTAAATATATAACCCTCTCAGATGTAGAGGAGGTTTGGGCCCAGCAGTGGGACATATGTATATGGGCTGATGATGAAATATACAAAAATAGTAATAATACCCAATGTTGTATTTGCTCTTACTAACCCAACAATTATTTACAGAGTGCTAATGGTGTTTATGTTGCTGGAAAAAAAATCAGTCCAAATATACCATGTGTTGCAAGAAACTTTGACATTATAGGTGTTGGATGGAATTCCAATTTAAAAGGGATAGTTGAGGATACAGATAAATATGAGTTTAAACTTCTTTTAATTTCACCTCCAGTGAAAGCCATAAAAGATGATAATAAAATAGATGAAATTGAAGAAAAATTATCTTCATTTGAGAGCATTGACCACTCTATTAATTCCAATTTATCAACAGAGAACAATAGAAAGGAACTAAAAAGGAAAGTTGATTTAAGTAATAGACTTGAAGAACCTGAAATTGTGACTATAAAGAATGAAATCATTAATATAATATCTGACAGCGAAAATGAAATCAAACTGGAAGAAGATGTAGCATGCAAAAAACCTAAACTATCAGCCACAGATGAAAGTTCTAAAATAGGGCCTATTTCTATAAACACAGCAATATGTGAAAATGACTATATGCCGTTTGAAGCTTTCAATGTGAAACAAAGTCACTGGAAGGGTAGTGATATTGAATTAATTGAAATTGATAGTGATAGTGATATTGACAATGATTCAGGTCAGTGGTTTGCAAGGCTCTCACAAAATTCCCCGGGGAAACCTCTAAAAAATTTATCTCAACAAATTAAAAATGAGTTGAAGCTTGAAAACAGCTCTTACAGTCAAATAGAAGACATGGACAATGTAGACAATTATGAGAATGAATATGACAGCGATGTTGTAGCAATTGCCACTGCTGATGAAACTGATGGGTCATGCAATATTTCATCAGTTACACAAGACAAAAAGATACAAAATATTGATAATGATCATATTGGATTTGAAACAAAAACAAAACCACTCAATGAGTCTCATGAGAAAAATTTTCAAGAAAAAATAACCCACAAGTCATCTAAAGGTATGTTTTGTTTTTAATGAAAGAAGAAAACCATTTTTTTTCGTAAGTTCTATGTTATGTATTAATATTGTAGTATATAACTGTTAATAACTGTCCAAGGTAACTGTAGACCTCCAAAAAAGGGTGGGTTTTGGGAAATACAATCATTGAGATGTAAGTAGCAATATAATTCCTAATATCCTTTTCTTATATCTTTCCTGGGTAATTGTGAGATCAACTTACCTCATGAAAAGACTATTAAATAACAAGGTAAAATTTACATTTTCGGAAACATATTAAGTTAGGTAGCTTCCCATCTTCAAATTTTAAACTGTCATTTAAAAAAATTGTATATATGTAATTATTTTATTTTCATGTAAAGTTCCTTATATGATGTTGTTACTTTACTTTTCATCATCATCATTATCAGCAGCCTTTCTTACGTCCACTGCTGGACATAGGCCTCTCCTATGGCACGCCACTGGGCTCGATCTTCAGCCTTCTTCATCCAACTGCTGCCAGCCACCTTGTAAATATCCTCACCCCACCTAGCCAGAGGGTGCCCTACACCACAATTGCCGAGTCGCGGTGTCCACTCCAGACCCCGTTTCCCCCTAACTGTTGTCGGTTCTGCAACAAATGTGACCGCCACTTCAGCTCGCTATCTTCTGGGCTATGTTGATAACTTTTAATTTCCTATAACCATTTTTTTCTCAGTAGTAGCCCAAATATGTACATAGGTCAATAATTTTAATCTAACTAAGTCTATTGTCACAATTTAAAATTATTTTTTTCCAGTTGATACAAAAAGCAGCACATCCAAATCTAGCAAAACTAAAAAAGAAAATACAACTAAACAAGATATATCTATATCAGATAAAGAGGTACGAAAGAAAAAATTAAAAGAATTAGCTTTATTAGAAAAAGAAAAGAAAACTGTGGAAAGCGAATCTACAACTTTCATTTCCAATAAGTCAAAATTGTATACAAAGCCTAGTAATAATCGTGGAGCTTTTTTAACTGACACTGTACAAATTGTTAAACCATTAGACAAAAAAGAAAAACATGAAAACCAGTCAAATAAAAAACGAAATTCGATTGATAATAAAACAAATGCCAAAGACAAAAAGATGACTAAGAATAGACAAACACAACACAACAAAGATGAACACACCACACATGAGAAACAAAAGAATTATATTGTGCCATTAAAGGACCTCAAGCCCCTATCGGACAGAGAAGATGCAAGTACAGATGAGAGAACAATATTGGGAAAACCATTTAATAAAGGTGTACCTTTACTTCCTGAAAAATCTAAGAAAAGAGTAAGGTTTTCTGATGTGGGACCTAAAGTTCATGTATTTGAAATTGAACCAGGAAATAGAATGAAAAAGACTAGTTTAGTAAAAACAACATTACTTGATATAAGACATGCACCTAAGTTATCTTCAGATAAAATCACATTAATAAAGATTTTAAGGTGGAACCCACACTGGTTATATGAGCAAACAACTACTGAAGATCCACCTCCTATATTGGGGCATGATAAACTGCCAACAAGTATTTTCCACTCATTTACAAATCACAGGCAATATATCCAGTAAGTAAAACTGCCATCTATTGTAGATAGAATACATGCTTATATAGTTGACTAACAACAAAAAGCAAACTACCAAAATAATGGATAGTACTATGACCTGTGATTTCTTTATTTATGTATCAGACTTATTACTTATACTTTTACTTAAAATTCCGAATAATAAACTTTAAGCTTTAAACATTTATTCAACAAAAGCAATTTGACATATTAATGAGAAAATATTGACCCCACAATAAACAATTATTAACTAGACATTACACAATTAACGTCAATTGTGTTCGATATTGTTTATAAAATTCACCGTAAATTAGCAGTGGGGCCCGGCTCTGCCCGGAGGCAATTTTAAATTTCGTGCCTATTCCACACTGCATTTTACCGAGATAAAAAGTAGCATGTATTTTCCCAAGATTCTATTTGTCTCAACCGAAAATCTTTCAAATTGGTCCAGTGGTTTAGGCGTGAATGCGTAACAGACATAGAATTTCGCATTTATAATATGAGTATAGGCCCGTATATGTAAGTTAAAGTATATTTTCATTGCTTTGCAGACAAGTTGGGGATCTACTACTCATGGAAATTTGGGAATCATTGTCTGTGGCTTACATGAAAGGTCGTGATCAAAGGAACGAAATTACAATGCAAATTGAGTGTATGCCAACAGCACCTCTACAAGAGAGTAGTTTTGACTTGACAGCCGTGAGCGTTAACAGTAAGTGAATCTTTATTAAGAATAAATAGGCCAAAATGTCACATACAGCCTTGGCCAAAAGTATTGAGCACCCATGCCATCTCTCGATTTTGTGAAGAGTATTATATCAAATTAAAATAAAACAATTTCACAAGGTTTTATACTGTTTTTTATTGCTAAAAAATCAATATTTAGTGGGTCCACCCTTAGTTTTAATCAAAACAGATATTCTTTTTGGAATATAGCTAACTAACTTTTTACAGTCTTCTGTAATTATAGCGTTCCATTCGAGACGCAGACAGCGTTTCAGCTCTTCTTTGTTGGTGATTGTGTGGCGCCGGACTCTACGCTTTTATAAACCCCATAAATGCCATAGAACATTTAAATCCGGAGACTGGGCAGGCCAGTCCAGATGATCGACTTGATCTTCTCGAAACCACGCCATAGTGCAATCAGGTTTGTGACACGGCGCGTTATCCTGTTGGAATTTAACGCCATCCATATTCGTATCGCCGAAAAGTTTTGTTAAAGAAGGCAGCAACGCATTTTCGAGGACATTTATATATTTTGTAGAGTTCGTGCGACCCTCGCACACGAACAATTCGCCAACTCCTGAATCGGTCATACAGCCGCAGACCATTATGCTTCCGCCGCCGTGTTTTACTGCTGGTACCACACACTCTGGCTTGACTTCTTCGCCGACTCGGCGACGCACAAAGGTCACAACAGGGGTGCCAAAAATCTGCAATAAAGAAAGAAACATAGAGTTTTGAAAAATTTAATAACTTTATAAAGGCACTTTGTTTTCAAATGATTTTATTAAATATTGTTAGTGCATTTAACTGACAACTCACCTCGAAGTTCGATTCATCTGACCAAACAACATAAGGCCAGTCTTCGTCGGTGAAACTTCGGTATTTCAAGGCCCACTCATACCGAGATTTCTTATTCTTGTGGGAAAGTCATGGCTTCTTTCTGGCTTTACAGCCTTTCAGGCTAGCTTCCTGTAGTCTTCTGCGAGTAGTTCAAGTAGAAATTGTTCGGTTATTCTCTACTAAAAACTTAGCAGCGACCTTAAAAGATGTTTTTTTCCTAATTTTTATAGACTCTCAGTAATTGACGATCCTCACGCTCTGTATTGATGCATTTGCGCCCGCTTCTGGGCCTAATTTGATGAGACCCGGTAGCAGCAAATCGTTTAATAGCATATTGCATGGATCAGCACGAACATTTCACAGTTTTCGAAATCTCCCTTGCTCGTGTAGAAGCTTTATTTTTACACGTTTTCCTAATGAAAGTTCGTTTCTTTTTGTCATAATAAAACGATATAACCTCAAACTCTCGAAACAAAACACCAAAAGTACACTAATTCACTAGACGTGTCCACAAGGAGTGATAGTAGCGAACTGCTAAATAAAAAAATATATCGTAAAATAACAAATTTTCATTGCACCCGGGTGTTTTATTGCTAGTTGCGGTATGAATTACTGTGTTTTAATCTTTTTAGACGACGACAAAATAATCCTTAGACAAAAGCTTTGTTTATTGGCCATACTTTCCCTACACGTCCGAATTTTTTAAGGTGCTCAATACTTTTGGCCATGGCTGTATTGTACTGTCCCCACTTTAAGATACAAGTGTTGTAAAAATTTACGTGAGACTTATCGGTCTCACAAATATCCAGACATTATACTTGTACTCGCACCACAGTTTGCATTTTATACATTTTGGCGTGTGTTTGACCCCGCGACCGCCGAGCTTTGACTCGACCGCGCCCCTTAACCTCAAGGCCATCACTACTTGTACTATATTGGCACCTCAAATTATATTTAACTCGATAGTAGTAAATGTTTTATTTCCTAGTGTCTGTGCCAACGGCGGATGTCAAGAAAGTCCCTCGAATAGGTGAAGTACTGCTCGTCACATTTGGACCAGAGAATGGGAAATACTCTAGATTTTTCTTTGTACATAATGTGAGATCTCTTCCATCGCCACCAAGTGAGTACAATGTGTTTATTTCAGCTTGGTACGTTTTTTCTTAAAGCGCAAGTGACAATTTTCGAATATTTTTTTCACATTTGTTAATAATTTCATTTTATACATTTGTTTGTGTAACATATTCTAAAACAATCATAACACATACATATGTATGTGTTATGATTAAAGTAAAGTAAGTAAGTACAGTCAAATAATAATACCTAAAGTTAAATTGGCTACTTATTCACGTATTTTTATTACTTCAGGTAATAAAAACTCATTCTTTTCGATAACACTGTACGCGGCGAACAGTCAAAAAATTCTCTCAATGAGACAAGGCGAAGTGATATCGGCTAAGCCACTGGCTTATATCAACAACGAGCTGTTGTTGTTCGAAGCTATGGATTATTTGAGCATGACTCCCCTTGGCGAAATCATTCTGCGACCCGAGCCCTATCATTTCCCACCGGTCAATATGCTCCCTATTTCAACATTGCAAGTAAGTCTAAGTGAACTTAATAGTTAAGAACCAGTGCTTAATGCTTATTGTACACACAGTATTTAATGCTTAGGTACTGTGTAATTTTATGACATCGATTCGATTTGGCGATAGATTCATCTTCTATCTATGCGATGGCAATGTAGACTGTGTTGTCATACAAAGAGTTAAAAAGCCGACGCAACCTGCCGGCAGCTGTACCAAATTTATGAAAAAAAAAAAAAACATAGAAATAATACTGTGTTATGTGATTGTGATTCATACCCATTTTTGTCTCTTCGTAGTGGAACGAAACTTTAAATGACAGTCAAAAAGTGGCAGTGAATGCGTCAGTAGCGGCTGCACTTAGTGATCGGCCGAGCATACAAATGGTGCAAGGACCACCCGGCACAGGTACAAACTTACTGTTGACAAAACACTATTGTTTTCACACTATAAGAACAGAAACTCACTAATCTAGATTTTCTTTACACAAAGGGAAATATTATTTTTTTATACTGATAAGGCAAAATGGCAACACCGCACCAAATGGTAAGGACAGTGGTAACTAAACAGAATAGTTCCAATAGACAGTCAACTCATATCATTCAATACACTTATGCCGGCTTGTTGACTTCTTCTATGAAAAATTATTATCATTACTTTGAGAATGTGTTAAGTTTATCCAGTTTTTTCAATTTTCTCAAAAACGCTTTTAATTTTTCTCCCATCGGATAATTATTCATATACGTAGTTATACGGATTTAAAAATTCATTCGTTATCAGTTCTCGAGGTCTTGCCGAATTGAATTCATTATCAAAATCGAAAGTTGCAAATGCTTTTAATTTATCCATGATACCCAGTACTACTTGCGGTAATTAATTTACCATCATTTGTTTCAGGGAAATCTAGTGTCATATGTTGCATGGTAATGTCATACTTTTATGACGCACAAAATAGAAGGAATCATAATAGAGGTAAAATATTAATTTGTGCAACAAGCAACGCCGCCGTCGACGCTCTAGTCATCCGCTTACTGAATATTCGACAAACTCTGCCCAAATGTAAGTTCAATTATATTAACATCATTGAATTCGGTACAAATATTTAGTTACTGATCATTTCAGGATCTGGTCTAATCTAGGCCTGTAGATCAATTAGACAGCCTTAATATCAATTGTACAAAATTTTCTTAAGGTTGCTTCATCTCAATTTCTATATATATGGTGCCGGCATCGCTGATTGAAGGTAAATATCTTTTTTTTTTCAATTTATAACATAAATTAACAAACCTAAAACTTTGAACGCGTTTTTTCTCAAAACCACTTTTTTCAGTGCGGCACGCAGCAGAACTCGAGCAATTTTTATCCGATTGAGTTCAAATTTTTACTGTATCAATAAAACTAGATTATCTAGAGAAGTACACAGGACTTTTTCGATATCTCAATAATTATAAAAGTTATAGACTATTTTCGACGGAAATTTTGCTCAAACATCATTCTTTAATTCAAAGGCGTGCCTATTTTTTTAAAATCAATATTTTTCCAAATCCCTGTGTACTTCTCTTCAAAATATCATATTGTTAACGAAAACACTCGGTATTTTTTTTCAGATCGACGTTGAAGAGAGTTCTGCTGCGTGCCGCGAACCACTATGGAGATGACAGCAAAGAGCGTTTACGCAGTTTTAGCGTAATTTGAGCAAAAACAGTATTTTTCGAACTCCTTAAAATTGACGAAAGACTCATCGTACAAACATGTTAATTACCAATTATTTTAGGGAATATTGTCTTCTAAATAGTTAGTGAAGAACATTTTAGGATTTTTGTGTAAATTTTGATAAATAGCAATATAACTGAACGAAGGTTTTCATAAATTCACTTTTAGAGTCATTTTCGAGGCTCAAAGTTCGGGTTTATTTATAATATACTAGCTTTTGCTCGCGACTCCGTCCGGGTAGACTACAGGGTTGGGTTCAGAAAGAAAATAATTTGTAGTCTATTTTACACCCCAGAGTCCCATTTATGTCCATACCAAAAATCATTCAAATCGGTCAAATGGTTTGGACGTGAAACCGTAACAGACATATACATAAAGTTACTATTAGTTATTCTGTGCCACCGCGCACCGGCCGGCCTGCGCCTTGTACATCATAATTGCGCGCTTGATCATTTTTTCGCTGCGGTGTTATTTTAAAACCGCATATCTTCTAAGATACTCATTGAAATCAAATGATGTAAAGGGAAAATTTCTTTTAAATTAAATACTTGTAATGAATAACGTATTTATTTGGATAAGGATTAATATCATCTTTATAAAAACACCTTCACAAATAATGCTTTATTTTAGAACAAAATTGGTTAGCTTAAAAAAGGTTATAGTGTGCCAACCTTAAGAGATAGACATATGCTGTCGCGGACTTTTTTTTTAGAACTTTTAAAGGGAAACAATTCTGTCATACATTATTTAAGCGAAACTTTAATCGTTTCCGCAGCGCATGCAGCGGAAGCTCTCAAAAGGAAAATAAACCCCCCGATCTTAAAACATTTATTATTGGTGCTCTGCTCGTATTGGTCTTAGCGTAATGTTATATAGCCTATAGCCTTCCTCAATAAATGGACTATCTAACACTGAAAAAAAAATTCAAATCGGAAATATTCCATCCATCCATCCATCAGCCAATGGAGGTCCGCTGCTGGACATAGGCCTCTCCTAATGACTTCCACAGGGACCTGTTGGAAGCAGTCTGCATCCAGCGACGTCCCGCGGCCTTTACCAGGTCGTCCGACCATCTTGTCGGAGGACGTCCCAAGCTGCGCTTTCCTGTACGTGGCCTCCACTCGGGAACTTTTTGGCCCCATCGGCCATCAGTTCTCCGCGCTATGTGCCCGGCCCATTGCCACTTCAACTTGCTAATCCGCTGGGCTATGTCGGTTTCTTTAGTTCTCCTACGGATCTCATCATTTCTGATTCGATCTCATAGGGAGTTGAGTGACTCTGAGCCGTCTAATGAGGCCCATAGTAAGAGGCCACGTCTCAGTGCCGTATGTAACTGGTAACACACAACTATCGAAGACTTTCGTCTTCAGGCACTGAGGTATTTTGGACGAGAAGACGTCGCGTAGTTTCCCGAACGCTGCCCAACCGAGTTGGATTCGACGATTGACCTCTCTCTCGAAATTGGACCTGCCTAACCTGACCACTTGTCCCAAATAGACATATTCTTCGACAACTTCGAGAGTCGAGCCCCCAACTGTTTTCCAGCGCGGCAGTGAACAGTTTCGGAGATATGACATCTCCCTGTCTCACGCCTCTGTAGCGGAATAGCCTTCGTGCTCTGATCTTGTACTCGGACCGACATGGTGGCGTTGCTGTATATACTTTTCAACAACTCGATGTACCGATAGTCGATTTGGCACCGCTGGAGAGACTCTAGCACAGCCCAGGTCTTGATCGAATCAAAGGCTTTCTCATAGTCCACAAACGCTAAACAAAGCGGCAAGTTATATTCCTCGGTTTTTTGTATAACTTGCCGAAGCGTGTGGATGTGGTCTATGGTGTTAAAGCCTTTTCGGAAACCGGCTTGTTCGAGAGGCTGGAAGTCATCAAACCTGCGTTCGAGACGATTTGTGATGACCCTCGAAAACAACTTATAGACATGGCTCAGGAGCGAGATGGGCTCCTGCTCCATGCCTCTGGCGTTGAGCCCGCGAGGAGAACGGAATTGAAGAGCCTCTGAAGGACTTCAAGTACCGGCGTTCCGCCCGCTTTCAGAAGCTCTGAAGTGATTCCGTCCTCACCCGGCGCCTTGTTGTTCTTAAGTTGCTTCAGGGCCATCTCAATCTCACACAGGCTGATGTCCGGGATATCCTCACTGTAGTGGCGGATCAGCTCGGCTCTCGGGTCTTCGGCCGAGCTAACAGTCGGTTCAGCAACCGAGGTGTAAAGCTGTCCGTAGAACCTCTCGATCTCCCTTAACACTTCTGCCCTCGTCGACACTACGCGGCCGTCCTCCGTCTTCAGCTTAGACAACTGTCTTTGCCCAATAGACAAGTCTCTTGCCAACACTTTGGAGCCTCCGTTCCGCTCGATTGTCTCTTTAATGCTCACCGTATTGTGAGCACGTACATCGTGTCGCAAGGACTTCCAGATTCGTCTATTGAGCTGACGATATGCTTCGGCGTCCTCGGAAGACTGCAGCGCCATAGATCGACGTTCGGCCATAAGGTCAAGAGTCTGGACCGAGAGTTTTTGTGGTCTATCTCTACGGCGAGGTCTAAAATGCTTAGATCCCACCGTATGGACAGCTTCTACCAAACCGCTGTTTAGCTCGTCCACTGCAAGGTTTTCTTCTAGACATTCAAAGCGATTTCTCAGCTCGAGTTTTCGAGCTCTCGGGGTTTTGGATATGAACGCGAGTAGGTCGGAGCGTAGACTTCATCAAGCGACGCCATTCTAACTGGACGTTGATATTCAATGAGCCTCTAACCATTCGGTGATCACTGCCGTTTTTCACCCTGTTGATCACAGAGACATCACTAAATATCCGTCTTTTCGTCGTCAAGATGAAATCTATTTCATTTCTCGTAGAACCGTCAGGACTCAGCCAGGTCCATTTCCTGTGAGGCGGCTTCTGGAAAAAAGAGTTCATCGCGAAGAGTCCCTCTTTCTCCAGAAAGTCGGCCAGCCTCTGACCCCTGAGGTTCCGTTGCCCATATCCAAATTGCCCCACTTTCGACTCTGCATCGCTTCTCTTGCCCAACTTTGCGTTGAAGTTTCCCATAACAACATTGAAGTAGGTTTTGGAAGTATGTATGGCCCGACTTATGTCCTCATACATCTCCTCTACTTCTTCATCTGGGTGTGTCGAGGTTGGCGCGTATACCTGTATGACCTTCAACGAATATCTTTTAGATATTCTGAGTAAAAGGTACACTACCCTGCTCGACACACTTTCGATGGATACGATGTTGATGAGAGACCTGTTGAGAGACTGTTGGTCGTCCCCCCGGTAGAAGAGCAGGTTACTGGACTTCAGGGTTATCGTGTCCTCCCCGATTCTTCGGACTTCCGACAACCCTAGAATGTCCCAGTGTAACCCGCTCAATTCTTCTTCCAGTTCGACAATCTTCTCGTCTGTCCTCAAAGTGCGTACGTTGTGTGTTACCAGGGCCAGTCGTCGTCGGGGGTGGTAGCCGGGACCAACCCGGGGATTCTTAGCACCCCATGCCCCGCCGATACTCGCCACGCTTGGCAGGAGGGTTGGCGAGCGCAGGAGGGGACTCGCATTGATAACGCTGCTGCCCGTCATCAACCGTAGAAAAGAAATAAGGTTTTTTTGGGAGAGGATTTTATGGGAAAGGAAATTATGGCCTGTAGGAGTGGATACTGCAGTCACGGAAGGGAAGGTTGGTAGTGACTGCAGTAGCTCAGGGGGCCGAGGTCGCGTACTCGAAGCACCTATTCTAGGACAGGCCATGACCACTAGATAGGAGCATCCCTGACCACTTACTTACTTATAATATTAGTATAGATGTAATCAAAATAAAATGTTGAATCGGAGATATCCCCGAGCAAATAGTGAAAATCATTTTAAGATTTAGATCCCTTGTTCAAGTAATAAAAAATCTAAGGCATTCGAAATATTGAGAAATTACTTAATATGATACTTAATTTAATAAAACAACGACTTTTTATAATATAGGAACGTGTACTTGAAAACGTATAATTTTTGTTTTGAAGAAATTTCGCTTATTTATTTATTTTATAAATATTTTAAAATGTACTATAAAACGCTGCGCCCGGCCCGGTGCAAATAAGTCCGCTGTAAGGCTTTTCAGAGAGAGTACCTACGTATCGCTCTGCGCTCCATCGATTTTTAGTTTCGTCGATGTTTTCGCGGTTATCTGACTGCATTCCGAACAATGATGATGATCAGTGATGAAATAAGTGATGTATTTAACATTTTATAGACTCAATAAACATTGTTTCATTCATTTTCATTGTATATCATTGACTATCGACGCTCATATGTACGCGATTCATATAATTCTCATTTAAGCGTAAATTGATTATTACACCTTATTTAGTGTTTTTTTTTTACTACTAATTGAAAAGTAACTAGTAGATAAGTGTTAAAAAGGTACCTCCTGAGCTGCACCTATCGCAGCAACAGTATGTGCCCTGCGATCTATCGGTTATGTATGTGCGTATGTGTTTGTCGCAGCGGAGCGGTTCCGCATGGTGCGCGTGGGTCGCGCGGAGTCCATGCACCCGCGCGCGCTGCTCGTGAGCTCGCAACACCTTGCGCTCAGAGACCACGCGCGCGCCCGCGCCGCCGCACACCCCGCCGCACACCCCGCCGCTCACCCCGCCGCACACCTCGCCGCCGCGCACGAGGCACGTACGCACCGCACACGTCACGCGTCACGTACACGCACGTCACGCGTCACGTACACGCACGTCACGCGTCACGTACACACACTTCTCACGTCACATTCTAAGACACCTTTTAATAACAATCATATGAAAGCCCCGTGGCCTAGTTGGTTAGTCACCAGCCTGCGAAACGAAATGCCGCTGGTTCGATCCCTGCACCGAGTATGTTTGTGAGACCGAAATGGCTCTCTTAGTTTCTAGAATCCACGACACAATACTTGTATCTTTTAGTGTGGCGTCAAAACTATGTACTTGACTGTTGGATGTACCTACGCATACAAGGTGTATTCAAACCGTGATGGGAAACTAAGCCAGATAATAGCTACGGGAATTACGAATCCATTAGTGTTAAAAACATTAGTTTCCGACCACGGTCTGAATAGGTACACCCTGTATAATATAAAAAAGTTCAAATTTAGTAGAGCTGCACTCTACTTTATTAATAAACTAGCTTTTGCTCGCGACTCCGTCCGCGTAGGCCTGTAGTCTACGACCCTGTGGTTGGATTCAGAAAGAAAATAAGTTGTAGCCATTGATTGAAGAAATTCATATATTTTAAACTGAAAAGTTACTAATCTTATATAGCCTGCATCTCAAAATGCATTTCTTAGGAGATGCCGTCATAGTAGCTTTATGCATGCAAAGTCTCAGCCCAATCGGTTTAAAATTGATAAAGTTTCATACAAACTTTCATTCCCTATTTTATCCCCTTGGGGGTAGAATTAATCAAAATCCTTTCTTAGCGGATGCCTACGTCATAACATCTACCTGCATGCCAAATTTCAGCCCGATCCGTCCAATGGTTTGGGCTGTGCGTTGATAGATCACTATGTCAGTCAGTCAGTCACCTTTATATTTAGATTCAAGAATAATATTTCCTACATGTTTAGAATTTTTTTATGTCAACAAATATATTCTTTTGTAAAAACCTTAAACCTTCTTATGACACCTTCATATGAAACGCATTAATTTACCATTTCAGATTTGTCATTTAGAAGCCAAATTGAATATGTGGAAAACAGCGGAGCAGGATGCAAAGGACCCCGTTCGAGTCGCGTACTGCCAAACTAGAAAAAGCGAAATTATGAAGAGAATAGCATTGGTGCGTTGAGGTTTTCACCATACATTTAACGATATACATATTTATGGTCAATTTAGTTTATAGGTATTAAGTTTACCTTGTCATCGACAATCCATGTCAATTATGTTGGAAGTTAACGGTAACTAAGCAAATGAGTTAATTTATGCTTATATCTGTACTCTGTAATTGCGATAGAGCTAATCAATCTAGTCTTTCTTCAAAAGTTTACAGACCATCAAAAAGGAATTATTTTTTGAATTTTATCATAGATAGTCTACCTTGATGCTTATATTGAACCCGTGAACTAGAAACGTTGGTTTCACAACAACCAAGTTTCTGGATTTAAAAATGATATGATGGAACTCAAACGCTATAATATGTTTATGAAGTAAACATAGAATATGATGTATCATGTAATAAGAAGGTAGACATGAACCGTAGTATGTGTGCGCAGGTGCGTCAGGACGGCGGCAGCAGTACGAAGGGCGGGGCGGGCGCGGGGGGCGAAGCGCTAGTGCAGGCCGAGCGCCGCATCGTGGAGGGCGCGGACATCGTGCTCACCACGCTCGCCAGCGCACATTCGCACAAGACCAGGGGGTGCGCCCTTCCACCTCCACACCAGCTTTGGAAACGTGCTGCCTTGCTATACTTAACGTGTCCACTCTTTACAGGCTGAAGCGTCGCATAGCGCTGTGTATAATAGACGAGGCGGGGCAAGTCATCGAGCCCGAAACGTTGATCCCCTTGATGCTAGACGTCACGCATATCACACTCGTTGGAGACCCGCAGCAGCTGCCCGGATATATTTGCTCACAGGTTTATAATTGTCTTTGTATATCGTACATTACTTTTTGTACTGTACAATAGTGTTGTATCTCATAATGGAACATTTCTCAGAATTAACTGCAAAACATATACTTCAGATGCTTTATTAGTCAATTTAATGGATTTATGCCTAAATAACAAACATTTTTATAAATAATAGATAATCGTATACTTCATATTTGACGTACTTCGAGTAATAACATTGTTGTATTATTAATGCGATATGTCAAATTGTGACTGCACTAATATTTCATAGTATAATTTTAAGCGAGAATATACAGAAGAAGAAGCGAGAATTAAAAAGAACTGCACACCTTTTAAAATGTAATGTAGGCTATATTGTGCGCGGTGAAGATTGGTGCAGCCGAATTGAATGTAGTGTTTGTTGGAAGCGCGCCAAGAAGCACGGGCTGGGTGAGAGTCTGTTCGCGCGGCTGACGTCATGCACCGAGCTGTGGCCCCGCAGCCCCGTCGTGCTGCTCGACCAGCAGTACCGCATGCACGCCGACATCGTCGACTACCCCAACAGAGCCTTCTACGACTGCAAGATAAACACCTGCGTCAGCCTCAGACCAGCGCTCAGCATTCCGCCCTACTCCGTCATTAGCGTAACCAGTGCAGACAAAGGACAAGGTGACCTACACCATGTTCTTCTTAATATGTAGCAATGTTACTATATTATTTGTTTATTTCGTTGATGCAATTCGAAATTACGTTTATTATTATTAAATTGCGATAAAGTGACTTGTGGTCCTCATCAAAGTAAAAAAAATGTGAAAAAGTCGCGGACAGTTCTCCTTTTTTGAAAAATATATATTTGAATCATCATAAAATCGTTGGTACGTTATGACAGAACTGATATTACTACAGTGTGTACACGCCTGTGTCTAATGCATCGGTGCATAATATCAGATAATTGTAATATTGAGCCCATGTTAGTGCGAGGTGTTGTTCGCAGGCGCGAGCGGCAACGAGGCGGAGGCGTGGTGCGTGTCTCGGCTGGCGGCGGCGCTGCTCGCGCACCTGCGCCCGCGCGCGCTCAGCCTCGCCGTCATCACGCCCTACAACGCGCACAAGGAACTCATCAAGCGCAACCTGCAGCTGCTGCACTGCGAGTGAGTGTCGCGCGAGCGTGCGTGCGAGCGTGCGTGCGAGTGCGTGTGTGTACGTGACGCGTGTTGCAGGCAGGCGGCGCTGGACGTGAACACGGTGGACAGCTTCCAAGGGCAGGAGCGCGACGTGGTGGTGGTGTCGCTGGCGCGCTCGCACGGCGTGGGCTTCCTCACCGACACGGGCCGCATGAACGTCATGCTCACGCGCGCGCGACACGCGCTGCTCATCTGCCTCAACCCCTTCGCCATGATGGTAACTGTACATATATGTTATGTACATATGTCTACTTCAACTTATACCACGTTCCATACACATCTATTTCACCTCGACTGTCATTTACTTCTTTAACTTTACATGACTAAGTATAGGACGTTTGGATAAGCCCTTCTTTAATAGTTCCCAAATTTATTTTTTCGTAAGCTTCATTAAAGTTAAGCCCTAAATTCCATTTAAAAATTATCATAAACTCTAGAAAACCCACCTGATCATGGCGACTGCGACGGACATTTACAAAGAGCAGATACGCATCTCGTTTTATTTTCTTATTATTATCTTTCATACGAGCACGACAAAGTGACAACACCGCACCCGATGATAAATACGATGCTGTCCAAATAGAATTATGGTCATTTTACATTTTTGTGCACGTGACATGACAAACATTTGCACGGAGCTCATGCATTTAGATGTTTATAACTTTTTACTCATAATCGTACCGCATCCTTATAATACCACTATTTGATTCGATTCTGACATTTCAAGTTATCAATTAATCTAATTGCCGCTGGTAATTTTCACTTCAAAATATATATTTGGGATATTTATTTATTTATTTATGCTTTTTACACATTGCGTATAAAGGCGGACTTAATTAAGGCATTCTCTAACAGTCAACCGTTGGGTGATGCAGAGTTAAAAGGTAGGTGCATAAACAGTAAAAGGGTAAAATAATATACAACAATAATAATAAATGGAACAACTATATATATTAACATAAGTACACAGATAAGTATATAATTATAGATAAATACAAATACACATACAATATATAAAAATATATAATATATACATACATACATAAAAACATAAAAAGAGGGGAAAAAATAATCAAACATCACACGTATTGTTTAGTTCATTACAAAACTGCTGCCGAACTTTCATTTTGAATGCCAAGCGAGTTGTAATGTAACCGACCTAATTTCGGGGGGGAGTGCATTCCACAGGAGAATGGATTGAATGAAAAAGGAAGAGTGGACGAAATCGGAGGTGTGAGAAGGGCATTTAAGAAGAAGATTGCTTGAAGAGCGAAGGTTTCTAGTGTGGTTGCTACCTAGGTAAATAAAAGTGAAAATGGGGAGTTAAGTAGGAGGGTGAGGAAGGAGAGTTAAGAATAGAAAATAGGGTAGTAAGTGCACGCAGAGAACGTCGTTGACGGATAGGCAACCATTTTAATTGGGAGCGGAAGGAAGACACATGATCATATTTACGAAGGTTAAAAATGAATCGAATGCAGTTATTAAGAAGACGGTCAAGTTTATTGAGGTATTCTGCATTCAGATCGAAATAGCACACATCACCATAGTAATAGGGAAAATCAAAGTCTGCACAAGCATTGTTTTGGTCCTGAACGGTAGAAAATTCTTTAAACGGTATAAAGCGCGAAGAGTTTTTTTTTTTTATTTTATTCTGGCACGGCAATGTGACTCCACTGTACCTGTGAGTTCGTGAATTTTTGGCATACTGCAGATACCTGGACTCGCCAGCTCAGAGTTGGGTCTATTTATAAGCCAAGGTTCTTAACGGCTGAGCACCAGTCGATGACACATCCGTTAAACACGACAGGTTGAAGAGTATTCGTGTCCAATCTAGTCATCAACCTTGGGCTGCCAACAATTATGACTTGACATTTTGATAGGTTGACGGTCAAACCAAAATTGTCAGACCATTCCTTAATGCGAGCCAGATCCCTGTTAACCGCATTAATAGCTGAAGACACACAGTCAACCCTTGCCTGGGAGTAAATTTGCAAGTCATCGGCATACAGGTGATACGCACATTGTAGATCTTGGGTAATGAGATTAATAAAAATAGAAAATAACAAGGGAGAGAGTATACCGCCTTGAGGAACGCCAGAATCGAGATTGCGCCAATTTGACGATAAGCCATCAAGGCGCACCGATTGCTGACGTCCCTGAAGATAAGATGAGAACCATTGCAGTGCCTCAGGCGATATCAAAAGTGAGGAAAGGATAGCTAAAAGGATGTCGTGACTGACAGTATTAAAGGCATTGGAAAAGTCTATTAAAGCCAGAACCGTAACCATGAACTTCTCCATGCCAGCCCTAATATCGCCAGTCACTTTAAGAGGAGCGGAAACAGTGCTGTGCCCAGGCCTGAATCCGGACTGCAAGGGACTCAAAAAGTTATTAAGGTAGATAAACCGGGACAGCTGCTTGTGAAGACAGGCCTCTAGCACTTTGAATAGGACGGAAATGGTTTGGAGTAGAGGGATTTGGGATTTTAGGGAGAGGTATAACATGGGCTCTCCGCCACAAGGACGGAAAAATGCCGGAGTGTAGAGACGCGTTGATGATGTGGGAAATGGCGGGAAGGAGGAGGTCAAGTAAAGGAACTATCATGCGACGACTGATTTTATCACAGCCCGTAGCATTTGATTTGCACACAGCATTTGAGTTTGAGGTTTCACGGAACCAGTACGGATTTATGCCTGGCCGTAGGACAATGGATGCCATTTTTGCAGTTCGCCAGTTGTGTGAAAAATACAGAAGAGCACACAAGAACTTGCATATGGCATACATTGACCTAGAAAAGGCTTATGATCGGGTTCCGCGTGAAGTTGTATGGTGGGCCCTTAAGAAGAAATGTGTGCCTGAGAAGTACCTGCAGTTGATTCGAGCCATGTACCTCAAATGCAATACCCAAGTCAGGACGGCAGCTGGCCTTACAGCCAGTTTTGATGTCGCTGTTGGTGTGCACCAGGGATCGGCTCTTAGCCCGTACCTCTTCCTGTTGATTGTGGATGCTGTCACTGCAGATATACAGGAGGAGGCACCCTGGTGCATGCTCTTTGCGGACGACATTGTGCTGGTGGCAGAAAGTGGCCACGAGGTGCAGAACAGACTGGAGGTGTGGCAGCATAGACTTGGAAATTTTGGCCTTAAAGTCAGCAAAACTAAAACACAGTATATGTTTTGCGACTATGGCGGTCTTTCAAGTTCTGTGTCTGTCACACTTGATGGAATGCCGATACCAGTCTGTTCCGAATTCCGCTACCTTGGGTCACTTATGCAAAGTGACGGGGGTATTGACCGAGATATAAGGCAGAGGATCAACTCAGGATGGATGAAATGGCGACAGGTCTCATCCACAATATGTGACCCCAGAATGCCCTTCAAATTGAAGGGCCAAATATATAAGACCATAATAAGACCTGTCGTTATGTATGGAGTGTTGGGCTACAAAGAAGACGGATGAAAGGCGACTGCATGCATCAGAAATGCGAATGTTGCGACGGATGTATGGGGTAACACGGATTGACAGAGTGAGGAATGAATACGTTAGAGGAAGTTTGAAAGTGGCTCCTGAGATAGATGAAAGGAAACCGTCTGTCGTGGTATGGTCATATTATGAGAAGGGACGAAACATATATTGGTAAAAAAAGTAATGAGTATGAAAGTCGAAGGATGAACAAACAGAGGAAGGCCAAAGAAAACATGGATGGAGTGCGTGAGAGAAGATATGAAAGAAAAAGGGGTGACTGAAGACATGACGGCTGATAGGGATGTTTGGAAGGATAAAACATACTGCGCCGACCCCAAATAAAATTGGGAACAGGGCAAGTGAATGATGATGATGATTATCTTTTTGATATCGTCATCAGCATCTGGAGAAAAATGAAAAGGATTATTATTAGGACGTGGTAGACTACTTAAAATCTCCTGAGTATGGCGTTTGATTTGGAGATTTAGAGAAGGAGAATCTGTAAAATGAATATTAATATCATCCAAATCAATACACCTTGGAAATTCTAAATTTTTTGATTTGTAAAACCTAGGGTTCCAAAAAACTTCCACCGGTGCTTCTTGAATTTCCGGAAGGCGCAGTCTCTACGCTTCATCGCCTTTCTTACATTGTCGGTTATCCAGGGTGCTGGAGGGCACTTCAACTTGATATTCTTCATGGGCGCATGCACCTCGTAGAGCGCAAGTAGGCTAGCATTAAATAATTCTACCTTGTCATTAATCGATGGAGTCGCCCACAGTGTATCCCACTTAACACGAGCAGCATCCCTGCGCAAGTTCTCTATATTCAAACGACCAAAACAACGCATGCGAAGAAACTTCGAAGGAATTTTGATGGGTTTAAGGGCGTAGGACAGGAAGATGAGGTCATGGTGAGAAAAACAAGGAGCCAAATACTGACCGTGACGTATTACAAGGGATGGGTCTGAGGTAAGGATAAGGTCCAGCCAGGTATCATTGCCATCGTTATTGTGATGAGTGGCTTGCAGAGGTAAAACATGTAGACTGGCTGACCTTAGGATTTCGAGAAGTTTACGGGAACGGGAGGACGTTTAGGAAAGAAGGTCGGTGTTGAAATCTCCCATGATGATGTGATGTGCATAATCCGATCCTAAAGATTTCAGTATCGATTCGACACTGGAGAAGTAATCAATAGAGGGAGGACAGTAAACCACTCCTAGCAAGGTTTTGACTCCCCTGACCCAAACCTCAAGAAAGAGATATTCAGAAGAAGGTGAAGAAGAAAGTGAGGAAGAAGCAATAATTTTATGAACAAGGTTACTCCGTAGGTAGATTGCAACGCCACCACCTCTTTTTCCGACTCGGTCGTTCCGAATAAGAATAAATCCCGGCAGAGAGTAGGTGGTTGAAAGTAAATGAAGTTTGAGCCAGCTCTCCGAAATCAGGACGGCATGAACGTTGGCATCGGCAAAAGTTTCAAGCAAGTCTGTGTAATGACTTGGTACACTCTGTGCATTTATGTGACACACAATTTTAAGCTCTGAAAACACTGAGTCAAATTATTATAATTAAAACCTCCTCTCCCTGCAACCTTTATGATATTGTCTTTCCTTGGATGCATTGCCCTGTTAAGTACTGGAATTAATGGTTACATCCTTTTTAATTAAAAAAACCCATGGCCAGCAGTAGAAGTCTAATATAACTGTTGATTTTGATGATCTACTACTACCCTTCTGCTCTCTATCTACTGTTTACACTTTTTATATATTAAAGATATACGACATATACTATATCGTTATTTTTAAAATATCGTGTATGCTATTGTGGCAATTATACATGGATTGTATGTATTTATTTTGCAGAAAAACAATCAGTGGCGAACACTAATAGAAGATGCACAACAAAAAGACATGTACACAATGTTCCCCGCTCACCTGTGCCAACCCGTAACTCCAGATGAACCACATACCGATGATCTTCTCAAACACTTATTTCCTAAATTAATAGAAAAAAACAATTCATAGAAGTATGTAAAGTGAAGTATGTATGACATTGGAATTCTCCGAAAGTGTGTATATCAATTTATTTCAAACTGCCAAACTTAAAAATAATGCCTCTATATTTTCATGTAAATAATTTCGAATGATGTTTGATGCCTTCAAATGATGTTAAAAATTTGGCACTCATCAAATATTTTAAGAACTTCTCACGTATGAAATCCGCCAACCCGCACTAAACCAGAATGTTAGACTAAGGCTTAGGATAGAAGACCCGTGCCCAGCAGTGGGGCTGATGATGATGATGAAACATTGGATTTCAAATGTCAAAACGATTTACATTCCAGTTGCCTAATCAGCAAGGCGTTTTGGTTGACGAATATAAATATTGTTATTTGTTATGTTTTTGTTTGCGACTGCTCTTGCATGTGGTGTACAATTGGCGATACTGTTTATTGCGGACAAATACAAAAATTTAAGCGTACGAGGAAGAGTTTAAGTAATCGATATGAATTTGTGTATTTGCAGCCGAAGGATACGAATTCTGTAACTAAGTTTGCAGTGGCGTTTTATTACCAATATGTCGATAAATATGAGTACACATTATTAAATTTACTGTAAACCTAACAGCGATTAGATAAAGAACCAAAGAAATTCATATGATTATATAGGTTGACTGGTTAAGAATAAAACCTGCACACCTTCAAGTTCTTAGGAATTTCTTGGGTGTGGAGTGTGCCAACCCGCTCCGGGGCAGAGTGATGGACTAAGGCCTAAATCCTCTCAGTTGTAGAGAAGGCCCGTGCCTGGCAGTGGGACGGATAACGGCTGATGATGACACGTGACGAATAAATCATCATCATCATCATCAGCCCAAATACGTCCCACTGCTGGGCACGGGCCTCCTCTACAACTGAGAGGGTTTAAGCCTTAGTCCACCACGCTGGCCTAGTGCGGGTTGGCGGACTACACACCTAAGAAATTCCTAAGAACTTTTTAGGTGTGCAGGTTTTATCACGATGTTTTCCTTCACCGTTAAAGCAAGTGATAATTCATTGTGAATACACATATAACTTCGAAAAGTCAGAGGTGTGTGCCTGGGGTTTGAACCTGCGACCGTCGAAATTCTCGACCGCGCGCCTAAACCTCGAGGCCATCACTGCTTAATAACGACTGCTGACGAATAAAATTAAATCCAAAATAAATATTAATTAACTACTGAGTAATGGAAAGTGGTCATAAAATATTTTTCTATGCATGCTAAAAATACAGTAGACAAAAGATCGCACGCGAACAACCGTGTCCACCTCGCACAATGCTGTAACCTGATTGACTGAAAGTCCCCAAATGTTTGGTTATTTAATTATTTGTCGACATTATAATATGACTAAATGTTATACTTTTATGCGCCTTACATTAAGTGGCCGGCGGGAAGTAAAAATGCATGTATGAGTAAAGATGTGTGTAGGTGTTTGTAAAAAAGTATGTTTTGAATACCTACAGATATTTTTTTTTTGTTATGTTATAATATAGGTTACTAACTATTTATAACTATTAATTTTCGCGGTTTGTAATGTTTTTATAATTGTCTCCCGTTTGCCTAGTTATACTAATTACTAATATAATCTAGGTGTCAGATTAATAAAAAAAACTGATGTTTTTATGATTGAATAAGTATGTATTGTGATCTTAGCAAATATACATAATACGTATTTTATTTTTAATATGCATTTCTTTTTAACTTTTCATTAAAGGTTTGAATTCAAGATAAAAATTTGATCATATCGAACAAGCTCAGGTTATAAATTTGCATGAATGTCTAACAGGATTGAGGATCATAAAATAAAGAGGTAATCTTTGAGAAGACTTAACTCCATATGACAAAAGAAAATGTATTGTCAACACAAGTATATTATTTCGAAGTACGCATCATGGCGAAGGTAATGGCTGCAGAATTTATTTTGATTTTACAAACAATGGTATAACTTTATCATACTGTGTGAAGCAAATATTAATTATGGAATGAAAATATCATCTCTTAGGTTTATTGGAATATGAAAAGCATGTATATTTTTAAATAGAAAAATTGATTATTTATTTTTATTTAATCGATTCTTTTCCATTAATCTCACATCCCTACCATACCAAAAGCAAGAGGTCCTTATAATTTATAATATTACTATGGATATAACTAATAGTTTAATCATACAAATAATGAAAAATAACATCTTTGTGTATTTCGTGTATAATCAAAGGAGTTATGAATTAAACTTTCTACTGGCTTCCTCGATTTGAGCGATTTCATTACCAATCATACAAACCTCCATTACTAGAATTTCGCATTTTAATAGCCCGAACAAAAAACTAAACTAGATAACTACGTACAGTGAAGTCACTTTGCCTAGCCAATTATAAAAAAAAAATCGCACTTCCAGTAGGTATATGAGTAACATGGAGGTCTAAAAGGACACAGACAGTAATTGGATACGAAATAAAACAAAACATGTGAGGTATGTAAACATTCTGTTTCTTTTCACATACAAGTATGTCACTGCATCGACTTCTTGTCGAATCCAAAACTTATATGTATAGACGCAGCAATCAAGTGCTACTCTGCTACATTAGCACTATATAAAAACAACATTAACTATTGATATAGGTACATAAATTTATACATTTTCTTGGACTTTATTTTCTCTGACATATAATACCAAAATGAACATGATTTTAAACGCATATTGCTTGTTTAATTTTCACTATAAGTATTTATCAAGCTTTATTTATTCCCTTAGATACAATGAAAACATGTTATAATATTTAAATATATTTACTCTTTGACAGGTTCATTTCATTATATTTATTTTAACCTTATGCATTATAGGTTTCCTTTGTTCAGCGATAATTAGAAACATGCCGAACATAAACTGCCAAAGTAACGACACCAACGTGTTGAACAAAAACATGATCACAAAATTAACATACACAATTGTTTATATCATACTGCTATGTCAACGAGTTGGTCTGGTGAATAAAGAGTAAAAATTGATGAACAAGGTGGCAAATATATTAAAAACATCAATATAGGCGGTCTCGAGTGTACCGGAACCAATGTATTTCGGCCTACGAGTGTATATCAAGGAAGAAAAACAAGAATTCAATATAACGTAAAAGTAAGCAAGCACACATTTGCCCGGACCGAACTGTTTAAAACAGTATGTGATTAACTTTATACTATTTATATATGTATAGAAGTGACTCATGCGAAATATATAGTAATAACAATCGGACCTGCACGTGTGTGTACTTGTTCCTTATTAATACCCCACATATATTAGATTTGTAAGGTCGATGTGAGAACTATATTTAAAACTAAAAAACGTACTAACTACGGCCTAGCTTATATATTACTTACTCGTGCGTGTTGATGTCCATAAACTTTTTGACACCAATAACATAAGTTTTAATACCTTTAGGACTCCCTTAAAGTTACACGAATATGCAGCATATAAATTTATATATCTCCTGATGGCATAAGCAATTTCATAACTATTTCAGTCAATTTGTTATATATCGTTTTAGATTTAATCCAGTAAATACGACTACGACGAGCAGTCTTAAAAAATTGCTTGCTACTAAAATAAATAAAAAAGAGGTAAGTAGTTATGTCTATTCAATAATATTAATAATAAGAAAATATTGAGGCAGAACAATCGACTATTATGTGACCAGTTCTGTCTAATATATGTTAATCAAGTCGTATTCTTACATAATTGACAGCCCCGTGGCGCAGTTGGCTAGATACCAGCTTGCGAAACGAGAGGCCGCGGGTTCGATCCCCGCACCGAGACAAATGTTTGTGTGATCCACAAGTATTTGTTTCGGGTCTGGGTGTTTGTGAGACCGAAAAGTCTCTCGTAGTTTCTGATACCCGCGACACAAGACTAGTATCTTAGTGTGGGGTCAGAACTATGTATGTGACTGTTGGGTGTATTTATTATATTTATTTATAATTATTACATTGCAAGGCATGGACTTCAAACAGAATCCACATAGAAATCTGCTGTACCGACAACTGTTTATCGCGCTGGGGCAAAAAATCTTGTTAATAAGCACGAAGTTTTATTAACACTTATTAAGGAATATTTAGGATTGAAATCACAATACCATTTCTAAATGAATCTTCGATCGTCAAGCCGTTATTAAATTAATACAATTCTTATTATTTGTGTCTATAATAATTCAAAGTCAATTATCTCACATAATGTCAGTCAAAAGCCTGTAAGACAAAAACATTAATAGGCAGAAGATGTCACATAAAAAACATTGAGTAAGTCTTTAAGGTAGCTAAGAGTAATGTCGACTAAGATACAACAGTAACCATGACCAACAACACAATTTATGTTGTCTCTATTTAAAACATTAAAAAGGCTTATGCTGGCAGTAAGTGGTAATGAATTCTGCTGAATTGTATCACCTGTCTGATGGCATATTTTATAATATTCATGTTTAGCGTTCCACACGACAGACCGGCGCAACAGCAGAGCAATGCTCTTGTTATATATCGAACTGTTCTTATTTATCGGGGACTTTTTACATTGCTAAACTACATAATAAGTCCATATACTATCTATATACACAATGGAGAGGACACTGGGAAGCCGCCGTCAATGGTGCCGCGGATAATGATGCCCATTACTGTATCTGTAACGTGAACATTTTATTTTAATACCTTTTAATACACACATCTGTTTTTAACAATCCAGTATATTGAAACAAATATGTACCTGTTAAATTGTTTGTACTTGTTGTTGTGATGTTTATTGAAATGGTGGGGCCTTCTGTCGCCTCTGTACTTAAAGTTTGTTCCCCAGTGTATTTTATTTTGTTTTTCCTGCAATAGATTACCTTCTTTTTAGCAAAAAAATATTCTTTTTGGTTTCCTTTGAACTAACAAAACTTTCAATTGACAAAATTTAAGGCCTTGAGGCTCACGTTGGCCTAGTGCAAAAGATATCCCTTGCAGAGAACTCTAATGACAAGTATTTTTAGTTTACCTGGAAAGGATTATATCCATTTCTGTTACTGTTAAATCTGTTGTAATTGTGAAACTTTTTTAGCTTCTTGGTACGGCCGCGGTCCATGTCGTCAGTAGCTTCAAGGGCGCGCTTGCGCTCCTCCCTTCTCTCCTCGAAAACCTGTACAAAAATCAAGTATTATTGACACAGTTCAAAATGAGCTTCGCAATGCTCTGTGTGCACTTTCCCGTGCCGGTATAAAAATAATATCTTTAGCGTTGCTAATATATTTCGGCAATATTACTGAGCCATTAAATGCGTATGGTGATGGATGTATCGGTAATAAGACGGCACATAAAAATTATACATAATGGGAACGCGTCGTCGTCACTTCAAGAGCTTAAGTTTCTACCCGGTACCAGCTTGTCTAAGCCGAAGTGTCTATATAAGCATGTCCACTCCCATCCATCGGAGCTATCATTGATTAATGTGAAGTAAAGGAGAGCCCTGAGCACAGTATAAAATGTAGTAGAATATAATGGAATGAGTGAGCGCGGCAGCTACCTGTCGCTGGAGCGCGCTGTGGTTGCCGCTCCACGAGTGCACGGGCGCACCGTAGCCGCGGTGTGAGCCCGCGTGCAGCTGGCGCACCACGTCCGCGCCCGCCAGCAGCGCCGCGCCAACTGCCGGGGCTGGGGCTGGGGCGGGGCTGAGGCCAGGACCGGGGGCGGGGGTGGGGGCGGGCGCCGCGGGGCACGGGGAGGACGCCGCGCCGCTGGCCGACACGCTGCCCGCCGCCTCGCTGCGGTCGCTCAACGGGGACATGCTGCTCACGCTTGTGTTGGGGCTCTGCTCGTTTTCTTCCTGCTGCTCCTTATCTTCTTTCTCTTTGAGCCTTAAATAGATAGTGGTTACATTTAAAAAACTGATTGCAAACAGATTTAGTTACACTATTGAATTGATTAAACTGCTTACTTTTTATTGGTGTCACCATTCAAACTTGGACTGAGTAAGGGACCGTTTTTTTCGCTAGAAACCGTCCACGCGTGATGCATGCTTTTAGTGGTGACCACCAGTCCCTGAGGCGACTTGCAGCGACTCGGTTTAGATTTCAAAACTGTTTTCTTGGCGCTGTCGTCGCTCAACCTTTCGTTCCGTTCGTCCCCACTAGACTCAGAATCGTAAGGAACCAATCTGGAACCCGAACAGCCGTTTCGTGGGGAATGACTGGATAAATCGTTTTTATTCATTTGTTCTTCTAATTTTTCTAATGGGGATTTGGAAGGTTTTATTAATTTACTAGTAGAAGCCGACTTCTCGACCTTAGTATTGGTGATCATCACTCTGAGATCAGATTCACTTTTTGACAATTTTGGTTTTACTTGGCATTCCTCACCACTTGGCTTTTTGATCACAAAGCTGATTTTCTTATCTTCCTCTATTTTGAATGCTTTATCGATTCCATTTAGAATCTTTGGTGGTTGAACTACTTTTTCAACCTCCCCATTTTGTTTCACAACCCAAGGTTCAGAATTAGCATGACACAAATCTGTTGACTTACTGAGAGTACTATTTAAAATAATAGGCTTATCAGATTTTGTTGCTTCAGTTGAAGTACTACTGAGAAAGCTTGGTTTTCTCTCATCATGTCTGAAGAATGTTAATTTGAGAGGGCTTTTTTCTCTATTGAGAATATTGTCTGGAAGCTGCGGCCCATACACAACATTTGATGGTGATGGTGATACCAATGATTCATCTGAGTTATTATCTTTTTCAAAGAACATTATATAGGCATTTGTACCCAACACAGCCGATAAGGGTAGTGGACGAACACAGCTGTCATCAAACTGATAATAGTTTCCATTTGGTGCTTGTCCTATAGCTGTGTAATGACCACAATTTTGTGATGGTCCAAGGTGGGTAACTAAACTTACTAGTTTATAAGACTGAAACAAGAAAATTGTTGCCATTATAGTGTGATATTAAATAAAAAAAAGCCTCAACTTATGTTTTAAATAACTAATGATATTGTGACAAATGACATAATATAGTCCTAACATATTCTTAACAATATTATTTCTTTTTATTAGGACATGATGATTAAATTGAGCTATAAAGAAAATTCTTACCAGTTGCTGGTGTGTATTTTTATGGAAAACATATTTATTGAGAGATATTTTTTTTCTAAACTGCACATGTTTGGAAAGTTTACCACCGGCCAAAGAAAACCTTTTCAATGCAATACAAAGCACCATAGGTGCACGTTCCACAAAAAATTGTTTTGTTGCAGAAACCTGAAATAACATTAAATAACATCTAAATTTACAACATAAACAATTTAAAAAACAATAATAACTCATAATAATAAACCAACTGCTAAATATTAAAATAATAATAATACCTTTTTATTGCATGCTTCACACTTATAACCCAAGTCTTCCAATCTCTCTCTTGAGAAAAATGAATCCAATGCTTCATCCAAAGTAGAATGTTTCCTTATATCCAACAACAAATCCTGCATACAGTATGAATATTATTTTCCTTGTTATGCACACAACTATTACAGAAAATCATATTTAATTTAATTCTTGTATGCTTAAAATATATTGTTACGATAAACTGTTAAATTTGAAGTGTAAGTGAAGTACATGGAAATGATATTTTAAAAAGATAACTAAAGATAAATTTAATATGGTAGAAAGAGGAAATTTCTTGACTACCTAAAATAGGTACACCAAAACAGTGACATCACAAGACACCAAATTACTATTTAAAACTATACCTGAAAATGTTGATAGGTAGTAGACAAATGCTGGCATGCAAGACACCTAACTGTGGACCTTAAATATCCACCCAAAATCTGATTGAGAGGAGTTGTCTCTTTGCTGTACTGGTCCAACTTGTCAGAATTGACAAATCGGAGCAAATAACATTTTTCCATAGCTTCAACAAGGTACCTTAAAACGATAAAAAATATTTACATATATTTTTTACATATAAAAAATTGCCAACTATCAGAAATTTTATTTAAAAGTACACATTCATATCCACAATATTTTATATGAAAAAGATGTTATTTTTATAAGGGTTTTAAAGTTTATAAGAAAAAGCACTGAATTTTACTTAAGGTATATATGTATATCAATGTTTTAAAACATAATTGGTAATATTAATATTAGTTAGTCTGAAATTCGAAATTCAATTTGTTATTTACCTTAGAAATTCATGTGCATCCTCTTGTCTGCCTGGAGTGAGGTGTCTACATATGAGACGTAGCTTAGAATACACCTGCCATGGTTTAATAGGAGCTCCTCCACTTTTCTGGGTAGCCATCAATGTAGCTCTCATGCCACATATTACACATGCCTCTGCAATAACAACGACAAAATTTGACACATGAGGGGGATTCCTTTTTACTTTTGTGACAATATTACTTTTCATTGGTAATTCTACCCTTATAAAGATGATAGAACTGAAATTATATAAGTGGTAAATGTTTGTTTCAATTTTAGTAAATTATTTAACAAACTTTATTACTGCTCTATCATTTTCTGATTTACTCTACTTATAATATAGATTGTGTCACTTTTCCTTACCCTGCTGATTACATTTATCAGCATGTGATGATTCCGATACAAGCCAATTTGCAAAAGCTGGGACATGGTACAATGCTTGCAAAGTAGAGTTCAGATAGCAAGTATTTCCCACATTCTGCATACCGGCTCCTGCTGCCCAGGGGCACTGCCATCCTGTATTGACTTTCTCAATGGGGAACAACACCCGCTTTGGCTTAGGCAAACCATCCTCAACATTTTTATTGGATTCTGAAAATTGTAAGTAAACAATGACAACATGTGCATATACATCTCCATGCTTAATTGTTTGCGTCGATAAAAGAAATAAAAAAAATCTTTTCAAAGGCACACGCGGTAATGGTCTACAAATAAATTTTAATTATTTATTAAACATAATTAAATATAAGAATTAATTAAAATAGTACTTAACAACATCTAAACACTTTTTTTGGTCACGCTTGCAACATTATTGACAACTAATCAGAAAATATAACCTCTAAATTGATCTTATCGCATTCGTAGATAACAAACAAACTCATGATTGACGATACTTATTTTTTAATAAAACCAACATTCACCTGTTCCCTGATTAGCAGAAACTCCTTCCTTTTTAAGTATTTTACTATCGTTCACAGGTTTTTTAGGTCGTATCACCACGTACTTTGACTTCAGTACGTCTAGAACTGTGCCTTGGAAATCACCAGATTCTTCAAATTCAATCTTGGACAATAGTACACTCTTAGCAGATGAGTATAATCTACCATCTAACATAGAAGAGCTTTGAGATTCATCTGGAGTTAAAGATAAACGTAATGCGCTTGTTACTGGGTCGCAAATGGAAGCAGGCATTTTACCTCCAAAACTGCACTATCACGTTATCAAATCACAATACACTCATTTTTTCATCGTGTTATTTGTAGGCTAACAATTTATGAAAATATTTATAAAATCTTTTTATTAGCATGTAATTTAGAAAATAATGGTAAAATCAGAAAACGCAACTATACAACGAGCAGCACGTACATGACCAAAGAACTGAACTGGGTTGCCAGATTTATTATTACCAACATTACAAATAAAGTAAAAAAAAAACTATTTAAGAAAATTAGCATTCATTGAATCAAAACATACATAAACATGTATGTAGGTACCTAAATAAAACGAATTGATACGTATCTTGAAATTATTTGTGAGGTAGGTACATTAAAACTAGAGTAATAATAAAATCATAGGTAGGTAAGGGAAGGGGGGGCATGATGGGGTCTCGAGGTAAGACGGTGTACACTGTACCGCACTAATACAAGAAACTAGACGTTGGTGAATAGAAAACAATAAGTCAATAACAAGCCTCCAGCTCCTACGTGATACGACCAACGATCAGTGCAAGAGAAATCGTAAGTGGTAGTCAAGGGGTCTTTTGTTTAGAAACGGAAAACCGTTTTAACGTTTCGTCGCGTCGATCTAATTTTGTGTAAGGTCAAAGGTCATTATTTTATGTAATTATTGAACCCACATTTATGTATTGTTGATATTTCATTACTAGTGTTGTTTATTTGGATATGGTATGTTGTTTGTACAAATACATTAAACATTTTATTTTAGTTTCTTTTTTTTGTTCAAAGTCACCTTTTGGGGCAAGATGGGGTATTGAGTACCGGGTATGATGGGGTATTGGAGCAAAATGGGATTTGGGCCTGGGTTCATTTAAATTTCTAAATATATACTAATAATAATAATTTAACTAGTGCGTCCTTCCAGTCATGACATACGGAGCCGAGACGTGGACACTGACGATGAGACTAATCCACCAATTTAAGGTCGCTCAGCCAGCTATGGAGAGGGCTATGTTGGGGGTTTCTCTGAAAGATAGGATCAGATATGATGCCATCCGTCAGAGAACCAAAGTTATAGCCCAAAGGATTAGCGAGCTGAAGTGGCAGTGGGCAGGTCACATTTGTCGCAGAACCGACAACCGTTGGGGGAAATAAGTTCTGGAGTGGAGACCGCGACTCGGCAAACGTAGTGTAGGGCGCCCTCTGGCTCGGTGGGGTCACGATATTCGCAGTGTGGCTGGCAGCGGTTGGATGAGGAGAGCCGAAGATCGAGCCCAGTGGCGTGCCATAGGAGAGGCCTATGTCCAGCAGTGGACGTAAGAAAGGCTGCTGATGATGATGATGATGATGAATAATAATACTCGTAAAATTGGTTTATAACACAAAAAAACACAAATCACAAAAATACAAAAGGAAAATGATGAAGATGCCATTTGCCTATATTGAAATTACGTAAACCGCAATTTTTGACATCGTCAGAATCTGGGGCAGGCTGGTAGCTCTGTGGACGTTGGGCTCACAATGCTTGCTGGACGTGGACAATGAAGATGCAGGAAAAAATACACATTTGTGTGTTTTGTGAGAATAATTAGCTTCATGATCATGCTCAAATTTGATTACCCCGTCTTACCCCATAGTATGGGGCAAGATGTTTTTTTACAATGTTCCAATTTAATGGTTAATTATTGACAAATGTGATAAGTTGATTTTGCAAAGACTACCAAATCATAGTTCGATAAATAACATAACGTAACGTAAATAAATATAAGTAATAAACATAGTAATTATGCTGTATTTTTGTGATTTCCCTTAGGTACCCCATCATGTCCTCCCTTCCTCTACCTACCTACCTACAACAGAAATGTCTGATAATAATTTACTAAGTATTTGTTTCTCCATTCAATTTAACTATTAAATTGCCTCGTGGTCTCGCGGCACAAGTATGTGCCGTGCGATCTAGAGGTCCTGGGTTCGATTCCCGGGTTGGTCAAAGTGTTATTGGGTTTTTCCATTAGGAAATTCTCAGTAGCAGCACGGAGTCTGGTATTGTGCCCGACAAACGGCAATAGGCTCGCCCCCTATTACGTGGGACTGATACATGCCTGGTGAAATGTGGGCGCAGAAATGCACCTCTGCCTGGAATACAGCCGTGAGGTTATGTATGTATGTATGTATGTAAATTTAATATTTTTACCTCTATAATTATGCTATAAAAAAGTTTTATTTTTATAAATTAAGTCAAATTAAAAATGTGTTGAGTCTGCATGATTCTGAGTTCCTTTGTCATCACTTGCAAAGGTTAAGAAAGTGAGATGAGTAAAAAAAAATTTTGACATAAACATATTGATTTTTGACCAAATTACAAATTAATAAGTATAAATGGGAAAATATTATAAGCTTTTGTTACAAAAATGCAATAATTAAGTTGTTAATTTAGGCTGCCGTAATAATGAAGTTTTGGACTGGATTTTTTTTTGCTTTTTTTACAGGTATTTTAAATACGTGTATTTGGAAACAAATAATTTGTTGACAACTTATTGCTTGTAATCTCTCTAAGCCGTAATAAACTAGTTACTTGAGAATTTCGTTTCTATATATTATTCTTATTAACATAGTATGTCATGCTTTGATTTAGTTTTTCTCTGAAACTAGTCACGTATGATGATCCGAAATGGATTTAAGTCAGCTTAATATTTCTGTTGCAGCATTTCCGGCTATATCGTCTTCGAGAGTACTGGAATTAAGTGATAAGTTTATTGAATTCAGCAGAGATGGCATATGGTTTGTCAAATTTTATGCCCCATGGTGTGCTCATTGTAAAAGATTAGAACCAGTGTGGGCCCATGTTGCCCAGTCACTCTACAATACACCTATAAAAGTTGCAAAAGTTGACTGCACTCGTTTTGTTGCTGTTGCCAACCATTTTAATATAAGAGCATATCCTACCATTTTATTGTAAGTATTGTTTATATCACTATGTAGTTAATCTAAATAAATTGTGGATATATCAAAAAAATTCCTGCAGGAAAAAAAAGACCTAATCACATATGTATGGATATCAATATTATAAGTATTTATTTTTTGTCAGATAATTTACTGCACACAAGGCAGCAAACATTTAAAAAAATAATCAAAATATAGTTTATTTTAAGATCAACTAATGAAATTTTCTGGATCTATTGGGTTTTTTTTTGGTAAAATATTAAAAACTTTAAATAATTAATTTATTTGTCTATTGTTAGTTAACTTTTAAGTAAACAAATGCAAATTCCAATGACTTGGTCAGAAAATGTTGTTTTTTCTTTCGTTATGTGCGTTACACATTGAGGTTGAAGATTCTGGAAGAAAATTTCACTGCTCGCGATTAATTTGAACAAAAGAAATATATTTATCATTGCATGTTGGGTGCTGTCAGTACAGAGAGTGGCCAAGTGTCTCAGAGTTTGTCCAACTATGGTCAGTTGAAACACAAAATAATAATTAAAAATATTATTAATATCATTCATTTCATTTCATGTTTATCAGTTCTGCCTACAAACATAAAGCTGTGTTTAACAGCTTTTTTATTATATATTTTATCTTTAATTCCCATTTAAATATTGTTTTATTGTATTACTGTGTTATTTTAATTCCTATTAAAGAAGTTACCAATGTCTGCACTGTTTCAATATACACCTTAATTGAATTAGTGTTATATTTTATTTTAGCATAAAAGGCACCTTTCATCATGAGTATAGAGGTGAAAGAGCAAAAGATGATATGGTAAATTATGCCATAAGAATGACCCAGCCAGCTATTCAAAGAGTTTCCCATGCTGACAGTTTGGGTTACTTGAAAGAAGCTCATCCTATTTTCTTTGGATATATTGGCAAACAACAAGGTCCATTATGGGTAATGCCAACTGTATTTTGATTTATATGTAATAAAAAAGTTTTAAATCAAAAATATTTTGCCTTTGTGATTATTAGATTGTAGCAATAACAATAAGTTCTAATGTAGGTTATTAAGGCATCCTAGTTCTATCTATTTATTAAGTTTATTTTAAGCAGTACAGTAATGTACATGAGTGCAGCTAAAAATATATTGTGGTTTAATATTAAATTTCAGGATATGTTTTTCCTGCATGCAGAGAAATATCAACCACACACATGGTTTTATGCAATGTCACATGATATAATTAAGAATGATTTAAAAGTGCCTAATGATACTGCCATTTTTGTCTACAAAGAAGAGGATGCTTACTTTTTTGAAGGTATCTTTAATAAATGTTGGGACCTAACAATCTAATCAAACTTATTATTACTTTTTTATATTAAAAATCAATTTACAGTAACTCAACAACTTCTTGAAGATAGAGAAAGTCTAAATACAACTTTAGATAAGTGGATAAATGCTGAAAGATTTGGGTTTTTCCCTAAAATTACCAGTGCCAACATAAACGCCTTGATGGATACTGAAAAATACCTGGTTATTGCTGTACTGTCAGAAAATAAACTGAATGAAGTGACACAAACGGAAAGAGACTTCAGAGATATGATAGAGGGTATAATCAGGTGAGGTGTCAAACAACAATAGCAAACTAATTTGTTTAGCAGTTGCAATTTTTCTTCTTCTAATCTTAATTTTGTGGGAAATATAAAAATTATGTTAAACAAATTGAATAATTTTTTTGTAACTTGAATATCAATTGTTTTGTACAAAAATCACTTAGATGCGCACAGTAGTCAGGAGTGTTAAGTCAATATTGTGCTAGTAAACGGTCTTTAAAATATGTGGCAAAACAGTATTCAACTACGCATGCAGAGTTCGAAAGCCTCTGGTTAACAAAAAGATTAGTCAATACCCATGAATACCTATAGTACAATACCCTACCCAAAAAGCCACAGGTTATACAGATTAAACCCGAAATACTCAACCGTCATTTCCATCTTATATAATTTCATAACAAATTATTGTACTCTTAGATAGTGCAGCAAAACTTTTTTTAATTACCTTCATACCAAAAAGTCTAATGCGTCTAAAGCATAAAAGTGACCTTTTTATTTCATAATTTATAAGAACTTTATCCATGAAGTAAATAATTACTTAATTGTTTTTAAGCCATACAGTAATGTAAGATAATTTTATTAATTATGTATTTTTTCTATTAAGGAAACGGAAACATGAACTTCACCATAATTTTCAATTTGGATGGATAGGCAGTCTGGAAATGGCAAATTCTATTGCCATGTCAGAATTGACTGTACCACATTTAATAGTACTCAACTCTACGACTACTCACCACCATATTCCTGATGACGATCCAGTTCTCATGACTCCAGAAGCTGTGTCACTATTTCTTGATCAAGTACACAAACAGCAAGTACCAGTATGTATTTAAATACATTTTTAGTTTGTATCTCTTACATTCTTAAGCATTAAGGTAGCAGTTGCTGCATTGTCATATTTTTTCTCTCAGCGTGTTCTACCGTGTGCATTATCGCGAAAACGCTTGTGGTTCAATGTGATCTCGTCCTTTGCGTGCTTATAAAAACACGTTTGCGGCTTGCGATTCCACAATATTCCATTCGGCTCTAATCTGAAACCAAAACGTCCGGAAACCAAAACGAGTCCATTTCTCTAAGTTCTCACTAGCCGGGCAAAAGTAGTGCGCGGTTGCTCGGAGAATAAGATATACAACCAACTCATCTCTGACCGCAAAATTATATATGAACTCTTAATGAATGATGTAATTAAAAGAGAGAAATTCCTAACAACGAATTTCTCAGGTAGACTAAAGCGTAACACCTATTAACCGTTGAGAAGGCTTTAAGGGATGATAATGAGATGAAAAGGAATGATTTGTTTCTAATGTTAGTATTTACCAAATATAAATATGCATTTTATAGGCATATGGAGGAAATAGCTGGCCAGTGCAAGTATACAGAGGCTTTTTTGAAATAAGAACTACATTCACAAACATGTGGAGAGGAAACCCAGTGTTGACATCCGTCGTATTCGGCCTCCCGCTTGGATTCTTATCGCTCATATGTTATTCTATATGCTGCGCTGACATACTAGATGCGGATGAAGACGAAGCGCCAGGTACGTGTACACTATATTATGACACGGAACCCAAAATCGTTTTATTCTAGATCATATTAAGATATTTTACGAATTCTCTGTATAGCTAATTTGCTTTCTAATATTGTGTTCTATTTTGAAAAAGCACGTACATATGTAATGGACAACGAAAATATTTGTCAACGTCCATAAGACTAATTATAAACGATTTTTTAAAGTGATTGTTGGGTTTGTGCCTCGTAAAATATACTAATTATATAGCCCATTGCCGAGTGCGCTATTGTACACTATAATATATTAACGAACTAAATCAAGATTTTTTTTGTTTCAGAATCGCATGAGAAAAAAGATTAAAACAGACTGAGTTTCTTCAACAGTTGTTAAGTTGGAACAGCTTCCCTTTCGTGCCAGTATTTCAATAACATGTGATACAAAGAGTCTATATTTTACTTCCGTTATTTATTTTATCGATTCTTGAATGATCTAAGTATATATCCTTCACGCGAAATGTCAACGAAATACCTCGTAGGCACTAGTGAACTGTAATACCACCCATTTAGATGCATTTGTATTCCAATTTTTAATACAAGTCTATGTTAAGGTTTTTAAATATAGGTACAATACCGACATAACATGATCTGAGTGTTAGTCCGCCAACCCGCACTAGGCCAGCGTGGTCGACTAAGGCCTAAACCCTCTCAGTTGTAGAGGAGGTCCGTGCCCAGCAGTGGGACGTATTTGTGCTGATGATGATGATCCGAGTGTGGACATATATATTAATATACATTTGTACCTTCTAGAGTAATCATGATGCAATAATATTTTTACCAATTAATGGCTTATATTTTGACCGTTATGTACAAATTTTAATTGGAGAAAACATCAAACAATCTCTTACTTAGGTGTTGTAAGGTAATAGCACCAGTAGATGACCACTTAAGGACGCAGAAATTTCTTTTTTAATGTCTAACTTTAATCATCATCCGAATTCAATGAGTGTTTTGTTTTGTAAACTCTGTGCAAGTCTTTTAACGAAATGAGCCAGTATTTTTTCTTGTACAATGGTTGAATTCAAGTAAAAAAATGAAAATAAAACTTAATATAAGAGATTCAGTAGTTGACCACCTAAAAACTAGTAGTTGACCATGTTTTGCATCAGTAGTTGACCATTCAGATTTTTTAATTATTTGTTAAATAAGAAGCCAAATTAAGACAACTTTGCGTTTTATTTGAAATATAATAACAATAACATCCCCCGCTCGTTAATAAATGTTCTGGCCATTTCCACAATCGACCATTTGCTTTCATCGATGATATTGTAGCTTTTTTTTATAGCTTTAAGTACTTTTCCGGGATAAAAGTTATTATCGTACTTCATCATCATCATCATCATCAGCCCATATACGTCCCACTGTTGGGCACGGGCCTACTCTACAATTGAGAGGGTTTAGGCCTTAGTCCACCACGCCAGCTTAGTGCGGGTTGGCGGACTACACACCTAAGAAATTCCTAAGAACTTTTAGGTGTGCCGGTTTCATCGCGATGTTTTCCTTCACCGTTAAAGTGCGTGATAATTCTTTGTCAATACACACATATGCAACTTCGAAAAGTCAGTCATGTGTGCCTGGGGTTTGAACCTGCGACCGTCGAGATTCTCGACCGCGTGCCTAAACCTCAAGGCCGTACTTAAATATGACAAATTCACCATTTACTTTTTGCCGAGGCTTTTGTCAGATTCTTAATCAGACAACAGTAGTTGAAAGTTTACGCATATTTTCAAGCATATCGTTAGGACGTATGATGTCAAATTGATCTAGAGTGGTTTCAAATATATCATCAGCAATGCTAATTGCTGGTGATCCTGGGATCGTCACTAGCACTAGTTCGTCACCAACAGTAATATGTACCGCAGTTGCTGATGGTTCCATTGTGGTTTCCAAAACACCATCATTATTGTGAGAGGTTTTTTTTTCAGCCGTTCTTATGGGTGTTTTATGAAGACGAACGTCATTTACTGCTGAGAGCATTGCAGCTTCAGTATAATTTAGGAATGTACCCCTTTTCCCAGACATCTACAAGGTGAAAATTTGGTTTTAGTAACTGATCGTACCTTACAATAAAGGTGGTCAACTACTAAATAAAATTAAGTTATTGTAAAAGTAAATAAAATAGTTAATTCTAATTGATGATGCCCTTCATATATTATTCCGTACAGTACATTTACATGATACAGAAATTCATCAGAAGTTGACCATCCTGGTCAATTACTAGAAAATCATGCTAAAACAGTATCAGTAGTGGACCACCCCCACATCTCAATCTTGTAAACAAATTTTCGTATTTTAAATACCCTGTTACCTCAATTAATCCTTAACGAATAAGAAAAGCAAAACACTTACCATCAACAAGGTGACAAAGTTGTTAATATTTAACTTCAAACTTTTTCAATCCTTAAGAAAATTATTACAAAAATACGAATAATAGATTTACGGTGCGTCAATCAACAAACAACTGGAGGCTATTTTGAATATTTGAAAATAATGGACGCGTAGTTTGCGCGCTTCGTAGACCACATGACAGCACTGACTACTCAATATGGAATTAGTTTAAAAATATGCCGCGAATTCTTATTTTATCAGTTTATGTGCATTGGTGGTCAACTACAGGTACATGGTCAACTACTAGTGCCATTACCTTACGTGTCAGACATTACGAGTTCCACGAATACCCAGAACCGCAAAAATATTAGTGGATCACGTAAACTCTTGTCGCGGATATGGAATATGAATCCGCTCTCGTTTCACATCCAACAAAACAGAGAGAAAAGACACATTTCCGTGAGTGAAGGAATCTCGAAAGAAAAGATAAAACTACATATTTCTGATATGTACAGACTTACGAGTAGGTATAGTAGAAATAATTTTGCCTAAGAGGCAGGGGGCCTAGACGAAGTAACTTATTTCTGGCTAAATTGATATAGTAATAACGCAAAATGTATGGATTTTACATCAAAAATTTAAAATCACGTGACCATTTCTATCTTTTACTTTGTCTACGCCCTCTGCAAGTCCTCAACTCAGTCCAAATTAAGTACTTAATCAATTAAATTAACTGAGAACAGACTGTTTTTACGTAATTACCTACTTGAATATAATAAAAAAATATCGCAATTAATTTAACTTTAGTATTTTTAAGTTGTTAAGTACGAAATGGCAATAAGGTAAAGATTGAGTCAAATAATCCGAGTAAAATTCATATTGTCTCGTCAAATTTTTACATGTTTAAGATTATATATTCAAAAAAGGTTATAATTAGCAAGTCATAATTGAATTATCTAATAATGTTAATTCAAAATATTACTACCGGCGATACAATGGCGATAGTTCTGGGTAAGAATATTTTAGCTGGTAAGAATATTATAACTTATGAATTTATCAAAAGTTTTTTTTTTTCATTTATTATGTACAAGTGAAAGCGTTCAGAGAATATTTCGTCTCTTGTGGCTGTAATTAACAACATTTAAATATTGAAACGAAGAATGTGATTGATGTAGGTAGGTCTATCTAAAACTGTATAGGTACATTCATTGAGTCTAGAGTTCCAGATTGACAAGAACAATAATAAGAACTATCACAACGCATTGAATAAGTATTCCACCATAGACTATAACATACGCGCGCCTTTTGTATAAACTATGTACTTATATGAGTTCCCTCCGACTTCCTTGTCCATTAAATTCCGTCTATACCTACACAAAGAAGGCCAACAGACCTATCCAGTATCTATACCTCATTATTTAAATCACAAGTGTTTTCATATACTTTATACATTATTCCACTTACATAATCACCATATCCTTATTTTGCTAAAAGTGACCAATATTATTATTAAGGTGCTCGGTTTGGTTATATTTAAAACTAGCTTTTGCCCGCGACTCCGTCCGCGTAGACTACATGGTTAGGTTCAGAAAGAAAATAAGTTGTAGTCTATTTTACTCCACAGAGTCCCATTTATGTCCATATCAAAAATCGTTTACATCGGTCAAATGATTTAGGCGTGAAAGCATAACAGACATTACAGTCGTCTACACGTCGTTTCATCATTTTAGCTTTAAAAATGACGAATTTCCACACAAACTTTCACCCCTATTTTTATTAAACCCCCTTAAAGATACATTTTTTTACAAACTTTTATTGTCATATTTATTTATATCTAATTAACAGCCTAAAAAAAAGTTTCAAGCTTCTAGCTTTAAAAATGACAATACTTCCATACAACCTTTCATCCCCCCTTTCAACCCCTTAAAACCCATTTTCCAGGATGAAAAGTAGCCTATGTCCTTTCTCAGGGTCTAAACTATCTGTGCACCAAATTCCATTTAAATCGGTTTAGTAGTTTTAGCAGGAAAGCGAGACAGACAGACAGACAGAGTTACTTTCGCATTTATAATATTAGTATGGATTAGTAAGGATTGATTACCTACTGTTGTTTTCTTGATCATACAGTAACTTTGACCGCGTTTTCTAATTATAAAAAAGGTCGTATATTGATGATTGAGGCCTGATTAGAGTGGGTCTTACCACGAGGCCTCCATGTATCACTTACAAAACTTGTGCCTAATTTAAAAAACATACGGTTTTATTTAGAATAGTAATTAAAATTAATCAGAATTTAAGTTTCTACTGAATAGAATTTGTATGTATTCCGATTGTTAATCATCAATGAAGTATAGATCAGTAGTCTTTGTGTGTGCAGGCTAAAAGCAAATTACACAGGAACGGCCCTTGCATGTTTGTCAGGTGATGCAGACCTTATTAATTCACTCTATAGCAGGGTTTCTCAAACTTTTGGTTTCACGAACTCCTGAAAGTTTCCAGGTGACAGCGAACCCCATAAGTCTTAAGTAACTAATCAAATCCCCCCACCAAAGAAAATAATAAAATTGTCTGTTGAAGAAAATAAGATTTTTATTTCAATAGAAATAATATTAATGTCATGGGTTAGCCTTGTTTCTTGTCGCAAACGGAGTCATTTTAGAACTAATTTTGGAAAATTTTAACCCTAATTCTGACTCGCTATCAAGTAAATTTTTGTATTTACTTTTTATCATAACCAGGGGTGGAAACCCACGTAAGTATGTTGTAGCCACTATGTGTGCCTGCTAGGCATCAAGTCACCATTACATAAATCTTGTGGCGAACCCCCTGCCGTGGAATGGCGAACCCCTATCGCGAACCCTACTTTGAGAAACCCTGCTCTATAGCAACTGATGGTTACTTACATATTTTTTTATATCCCAATTGTGTATTTTATTTTATCTCCTACTATGTATTTTAATGCCATAAAAATATTTGATTACACTTAATTGGAAGGTCTTCCAGCCAAGCCCGCCGCAAACCGGCGTGCAAAGCGTGCACCGCTCACGGGCGGCACGTCCAGGGGGGCGGCAAGTCGAGCGATTCATAATGTAATTCAAGTCATTGCATTGTCATAATACCTACCCCACTTTAAGTATAAGAAATTTTATGATACTGGATACAAAAAAGTTGATAGAATAATGTTTTAGGTAACCTTGTTTTTTTTGTTTCTTAAAAATAATATATAGGGCGCTATAATCGGGTTTGCACGCGGACGTTGAAGGAGCTAGCGGCGGGCCTGCTTCCAGCCAAGTGTTCAAATATTCTCCGCTCAAGAATCTATATCGGCATATCTGCTGTGGCAGTGCAATGGTTAATACATACTTAAAATGTAATCGACCTGAATTCGTTAATTCACCCCTAATCTTATTCATTAGAACATTACAAATGATTCCGTTTTTACCTTGGAAACCCATGGTGTGATGACCTTCTGAGGGGAAACAAGATCACGGATCCTATCCTTTACCTTCTTTTGATGCAAATTACCAACAAAGCCATTAGTCTGGTTATGGCCAGACCACAAAAAAATATCGATATTTCTGTGGGACAGACACTTCCTTTGATGTGATATGGATCATCGTTGGGGGTGGTGACTATTTAACGTCGAAAAGTCCACATTCTCGTTTGACGCCTAATTCACTATCATCTTTTGTCTAATAGAGCAACACTAGAGTTTCTTACCCGTTCTTCTCTAGTGATGACTGCCTTCCAAACACGGTGGTAAATTTTGAAATGACTGAATCTAAGTGATGTATTTGTCATTTTATAGATTCAATAAATATTATTTCATTTCATTTCATAAAGAGTAGGCGAAAATGTCTCGTTCTGAGAGGAATACTATTGTAAATATAGGTAATTGCTTCGCTCCGCGACAATATTGGCGCGTGCTGTCAAGATGTCTGGTCCGATTCCTGAGTCGAGCTCGGTCCAACGCTCTCTATAACTTAGAGCTGTGAATCACTGCTTACCTCTTCAGCATTAAAAACATGCGTGTATGTGTACCCTACAAATGGCGGACACATAGAAACATGGATCGCACACGTCCTCGTGGCTCGAAATCTTTCACGACATTGATATACTTACTCCTGAAACTTGTAGACGCTGTATCCGTGAATTTATATAAAATGCGTTTGTCAACTTTATCAAATATTTTGTATAGATTATTTTGCTCATATAAAACATACATGCATACATAAACTCACGCCTGTATTTTTCGATTCGTATACAGAGGTCCATTTCTGCACCCACAATTCACCAATTGTGTTTTCGTCCCATGTAACAGGGGGTAAGCCTATCGCAGTTTTCGTTCAACTCCAGTAGTATCCGTGCTGCTACAGAGAATTTCCTAATGGAAAAACCCAATAATGCTTTACTCGACCTAGGAATCAAATCCAGGAACTCTAAATAGATAGCACAGATTTGTGCCGCAAGACCACGAGGCAGTCAGCTCATGTAAAATTTATGTTCTTCTGTTACTGACCGTTTTTAACTCATCAATTTCGGTAAACTGTCGGTGTGTGTATCTGTGTGGACGAAAGAGGTAGGTATGTTGGTTATCCCAAGCCACTACTATCAAAAATCATTCAACGACTATTGCGGTCGTGGCTTAAGTACGTCCCGTGCCGGTGCGATCTAGAGGTCTCGGGTTCTATTCCCGGGTCGTAATATTTGGTAATAGGTTTCTCCATTAGGGAGTGCTCAGTATCAATATGGAGTCTGGAAATATCTCCAAAAATCGGCAATAAGCTTCTACATTAACCTTTCTCATATGACTAAACACAGCAGCAAAATGTGGGTACAGAACTATTCTGTCAACGCCTATGGGTATACAGATGTAAGTGTGTAAGTATACAGGGTTATTGGTTAAGTCGACCTATTCCCGTTAAGGGCGTGTAGTTTACATGACTGATTTCACTATGAGACACCCTATCCTAAATCTAACCGTTTTCGAGATATTTGAATTTAATTGTTTTTTTCCAAAAAACTCCCGGCAGACATGATGAACATAAAATTTATACTAAGATGTAACAAAAGTCAATCTGGAAAGTTTAATAAATTTAGTATTTTGTGCTCATCAATTATTTTATTTAGTTTATTTTTGCCTCCCCTATAGCCCATGAAACTAAGTTTTTTCTACAATTTTTTGATAAAACCCTAGATTGTTATACCTCGTTGGATAGCTGATGAAACGTAGATATTTTTAGGCACATCTGCAAAACAGGCGCCATATTTTTTTTATAAATATCCTTTCAAGAAAAATAAACTTTCAAATTTTTTATTAAAGTTTTTGTTTTAATGGTCTACAACGATTTATTTATTTTCTTTTTATGTATAATATTGGTTATTGAGGTCATAAAGCATCTAATTTTACATAGAAAAATCTAATAATAGTAATAATAAGACTTACACATTTCAAAATATCTAAGCTGATAGCCGAAAATCGGGAGTTTTTTGGAAAAAAACAATTAAATTCAAATATCTCGAAAACGGTTAGATTTAGGATCGGGTGTCTCATAGTGAAATCAGTCAGAAATGATGTAAACTACACGCCCTTAACGGGAATAGGTCGACTTAACCAATAACCCTGTATATTTGTATTTGTTAAAACCTATTTTTATGTTTCACCTACATAAAAATGTAGTTATGTAAAGATTCTTTTTTATTGAAATAAAACATTACAAAATGTTGTTTTATTGACTTTTAATTTGCATTAAGTTTCGACATCTCATCCATATAAATAACATATTCCATTTGTTTCATACATGTTTTAAGGTTTTTATACCAAATTTCATAACTGCTACTATTATTTTTACTTTTCATGGTATTGTTATCTATTTTAACATTTGTAAATTCTTTATCCTGGAAATCTTGTAAATTCTGTTTAGTTTTGTTTCTTAGATTATTACTATTTGTAACTATTCTGGTAGATTCTTCCACTCCTTTGTGAGAATTTTGCTGTTTGGTATTTAATACATTTTTCCTATTTAAGTCTTGAGCAATTAAGACTCCTTGTGTAGTGCATAATTTCTGGCTGTTTATTGCACAATCAAGGCTATTTAACTTTTTATTATGACATCTCTTTTTGATTTTTCCAAAAGATGTGGGGAGTCCTGCTTTTGATAAAGCTTTTGAATTACCTTGGATATAATCATTATTTACATTACTATAAAATGCTGACATGTTTTCCTCTTTATGGACACAAGCATTTTTCTGTTCTGGTTCATTGATTTCACTTTTTTCAACTTTCAATGTATTCTTTATGAAATTGATATTCTCGTCTTCAGGGTTGTCATCATCATATGCAATTTTATTCAAGATACCATCTTTACAATTATTGTTTTCCTCAACAGATTCAAATTTATTTATATTTCTATTCATCTCTCCATTAAATACCTGTTTATTACCATCTACCCCATTTTCCAAACATGTTAAATATTGTTTAATATAAATTTTTCTGAAATTCATGTGAGAATAAATTACATCTTCATTAGGAGTATAATTGTATTGCTGAAAAGAAGTAACTAAATCAGAAAAAGATTCAATGTTATTTTTGGATGAAAGATTTGTTGTTTGAAATGAATTTTGGAGTGCCTCAAAAGTTTGTAATGTTTCCATTTTTTTTTCACTCTCAGATGTAAGTATATTCCACAGTCCTTCATTTGTCACTTCCAATGGCTTTTCTTTTTCTGTTAGTTCTTTTTTTATTTGGCTTAGACTTGGAAGGTCTAAAAATATACTATGGGAACTATAAACAAATTCGTCATCTGTCCACAAATTTCTTAAATTCAGTGATAAATTTATTGATTGAAAAACTTCTTTAAATTTAACTACTTCTTTTCCTTCACTTAAGATAGTTATTGCTGTCCCAAAAGACCCATATCTTCCTGCTCTGCCTATCCTGTGTAAATATGTCTGCCATTCAAAAGGTGGTTCAAAATTAATAACAAGATCAACATTTGATGCATCTATTCCTCTTGCTGCTAAATCAGTTGATATTAATAATCTACATTTATATTCTTGCAAAGTCTTTAAGGCATCTAATCTGTCAATTTGTCCCTGTTGGCCATAAAGTAACTTTGCTGGCCATTTTTCTCTTGTCAACAGTTTGTGCAGCTCTCCAACTCTAGCTTGATAATTGCAAAATATGAGGCACTGTTTAAATTCTTTTGTAGTCAAAATCTTCAGTAATTCCCGAAATCTATATTGTGTTTGTTTTACAATGTTATTATTTTGTTGAACCACCGTCACCTTCTGTGTTATTCCCAATAAGACACAATTATTATTTGGACATATGTGCTGAGCATTATGCACATATTTATTTATGAAGATTTTGCAGTTTTCAGGATATGTTGCACTGCACATTATAACCTGTTTTTGTTTTGGCAAAATGGAAAATATAGTATGTATATCTGGTAAAAAACTTTTATCTACCAATTTATCACACTCATCTAAAACAAGAAGTCTGACAGCAGATACATCTATGTGTTTGTCCATTATTAAATGTTTCAGGCGACCTGGACTTCCTACTACAATGTGCACTTGCTTTGATGTAAATTTAGAGATATCTTCTTTTACAGGTAAGCCACCCATCACTACCTCAACATTGAGACCTAGAATACATTTAAAGCTATAAATTATGGCAATAAGTATGATAATATCAATATATAGGATAATAAATGTGATAGTGTTGTTACCTGAATAGTCAGATCCTATTTGTTTTATGACATCACATATTTGGGCTGCAATTTCACGAGTAGGTGCTAATATAATCACTTGAAGTCCCTTAGCCAAATCCAGATTTTCCAATGCTATGACAGTAAACACAGCTGTCTTTCCAGTTCCAGATTTGGCTTCAAGAAGTAAATCTATAACAATGTATTTTTAATGAGTTCACACTTTAGAGGACAGTCACTAGCAATTTAATGTTTCACTTAAGGCAATCATAGTGAATATTCACCGAAACCACATTTTCCTAAAGGTATACCATGCAGTTGAATTGGTGAAGGTTTGTAAAACCCAGATTTTTTCAAACCACTTAACGTAGTTTTGGTTAATAAAATGGAATCAAATGTAATGTCTTCCTCAATTTGAACATCTTGGGTTCTTTCCCCCTCATTAATATTATGACCCAAAACCATCTTAGTCGCTAATATGTGGGTTTTAGGGGTTGTAAATTTTTAATTTCACTTGGAATAACCAGTAATACAATCATTTACAGCAAAACTGGGCATACGCTTTTGAGAATTATGTCTTTAATACTGTTCTTAGATACGCTGTCTTCTGGAGATATCGCAATGATAGTGCAGACTACCGTCACTATTCACACGTTAGTCTAAACTATTCTCACAGATTTGAACAGACTCCAAAACACAATTTTCTAAATATGGATTTTCTCATTTCTGTGCTATACTGCTATAGCTATTTGACTTTGACATTTATAAATTTATAACAACTATTTGTCATTTTATGCTGAGTACAGATAAGAAATACGAACAAATATACCTTCACTTATTTTGTCATAATAGAAGTAAAACCAGAAAATGATAGTGAAACAAGAATTTCGATATTTTGTAGGCAAGGGAAGGGGGGGCATGATGGGGTCTTGAGGTAAGACGGGGTACCGCACAAATACAAGAAACTAGACGTTTATGAATAGAAAGCAATAAGCCAATAACAAGCCTCATACGACCAACGATTAGTGCGAGAGAAATTTTGAGTAGTAGTCTAGGCGGCTTTTGTTTACAAATGGAAAACCGTTTTACCGTTTCGTCGATATAAATTTGTGTAAGGTCAAAGGTCATTATTTTATGTAATTATTGTACCCACATTTATGTATTGTTGATATTTCATTACTAGTGTTGTTTATTTGGATATGGTATGTTGTTTGTAAGAATACATTAAACATTTTATTTTAGTTTCTTCTTTTGTTCAAAGTCTTCTTTTATTTATGACGATTTCATTTCTACTGAGACTAGGAATATACAAAATATGGCAGACTCGTCGGATGTAGAACAATTTCTCGAATTTGTGCCGGCCTACTAGTTGAATGGTTTGGCCAAGGTAGATGTATTCTTGGACAACTTCGAGCGTGGCATTCCCTACAACTACAGGCCTCCCTATATTGAAATTACGTAAACCGCAATTTTTGACATCGTCAGAATCTTGGACAGGCTGCTTGCTCTGTGGATGTTCTTGAGTGGTATATGTGGCTAGTCTGAACATTTTAAAAGCATGAAGTCACTTAAAGACTTGTAACAAAAACTCTTTATTTAGATTTCAACATTGTGCAATTTATTCTTCTTGAAACAATCATTATTAAAATACAAATTATATCAGACAACTAAAACATGTTATTACTTCAGAATAGACTACAAGCCCATGGTAAAAATTAACCTGTGAAATGAACCACCGTGAATTACGCTTAGAAGGCTGTTACCATAGATAATACACTAATAACTGAGATAGATGTGCCACTCATGTTTTCATTTCGTAAAAAGCAAGTACCATTGCGGATAGATGGCGCTGATTTTTATACATTCTATTCGCACACACCCGCTAGATGGCGCTCAAAAAGGACTTTTTTTTTCTCTAGAATATATTTGAGATAGTTATATTTGATGTTGAAAGGAATAAATAAATTCTTAACTTGTGTATGCTAGCCCAAGTTCAAATGTCTCTCGAAATATGGTTGTTTATTGTATCAACCTTTATTTCGAAACACAAGAATTTACTTATTCTACAAAATAAATACATTTAAAAAAAGCCTTCATTTATTTTTTCAACAATCAAACTTGTAAAAAACTGTAATATTCCACATTGAAATAAAAGATGGTTTTTCTCATTTCCTTTTATTGTTTTTCTTATAATAATGCAGTGCTTGTATTTTTGTATTATTGTTTTGACAGATGCTACTTTTACCTTTGAGTATTCTGTTGACATTAGTGCACCAGCTATTAACAATAATATTAAACACAGTGTCCATTAGGAAATTTTGTATTCTCGTTTTGTGATCCAAGCAAGAGAAATAGGATACATTGCAAAATATATTGACAATTTCCTTAATTGTACCCCTCAGACATTTTTGGTGTGGTTCTTCATTTAATATATTTTGGATTATCATGCAAACATCATCTACATACTCGCACAGTGCCTCCGATGGATAATTAAGGGATCTTCGGGTATAATCCCTTTCTAATATATAATCATTATGAGTCGGAGGCACTGTGCTTATTAAATGCATTCGGCAAGTGTGACATCTTTTTGAAATTTTTTGCAAAGCTTTTTTGACAACATAGCCCGCAACATATCTTTTTGATTCTTTCGATGTTATGTTCCGAGAATTTTCCATTTGTGATGTTTGCATGAATTGGTTAATTATAGAATCCACATAAACTCTGTCTGTGGTTTGTTCTCTTGCTTCTTTTTCTTTATTTTTCAGCAATGATTTTAATGGCTTTAACATTTTACTATTGTCTTGCTCGCAGTTTGCTCCAATTGAGTGTGGAGAAGTTAAATTATTCACTAGTAATGTTTTAAATGCTCCAATAAACTGCGAGCAAGTTGGAGACATATTTCTAATGCCATTACTTCTAATGTTGCAGAAAAAAATTTCTAATGGATCCTGGTTAATGTTTCTTGTCAACAGACTACATACATTATATGTCTCATGTAAATAAGTAAACATTTCTTTGTAAACATTAATATTGGCAATCCAATTTTTAATGGATGGTACTTGCGTAAATTTTATAGCAACTGTACCATCCCTTAGTTTTTTTTTTCTATTTTAAATTGCATTGATTTCAATACCTTTAAAGATTCATTCCACAATTTGAGGTGTGGTGAGTTTTTTTTAAGGGCACACTTATATATTTTTTCCATGCTTTGATACGAATGGCCATTAAACGAGTCGAACAATTTGTCAAAGAATAATAATAAATCTGCTGTACCGACGCACTCCTTCGGAAGAATGTTGTGATCTGTAATAATAATAAAAACTATGATTACGAGTTGAAATAGGAAAATAAAATTTATTCTAATAATTGCCGCTTTAGTGTAACTGGATGATATAAATTATAATTGGCATTCATTTTTTAATAAATAGGTATCACTATTTCTTTGTAGACAATAATTGAATAAAACTTTGCGATACAAAATATCGCACAAATTATAATATGATTGTATAAGAAAGTTTCATACTTGTTGACAAGTACTGCTGTACAGTGAATACCATATCCAAAATACCAAAGAACAAAAGTTAAATAAATCTCAAAGGGTTTTTACTTCCTTTGGGTTTTACTTGCCAGAGAATATATGAGGTGATTTTGTTTCATGATAATATCCTCGACTAAAACATATGAGTGCATAACATATTTATTATCCCTATTATAAGACTGGTTAAATCTTAATTTAGTAGTTAATCAGTTAGTGTAAATGATATATTAGTTTTTGTGAATGGACAATGGCTTCGTTTTAATTATGTGCACCCTGCACAACTATTTATTTAAAGTATTTTTATTTATATCTAATGGCTGTCTATAAGAGATTGCCAAGACCAATAAGACCAACATATGTTCTAAGTTTTTTTTTACCTGTTATCGTGTGTCCCTTTGATGTATAATAAAGTTTTAAATAAATAAATTAGTGTACGACCGAAACCAGTTTTTCAAAGGAAACCGAAACTTTCGGTCGGTCAATAAAATAAATACTTACTTGCTAAGAATCTCATTGTTGAGGACACCTGCTGGCTGAATACTTGGGCTGCATTCTTTACCTTCATTTTTGGTATTTTCTCGTGTACAACATGACTTTCAGTCAATTTGTTGATCAACCTGACATCATGTTCGCCTGGATCAGCATCAAGGAGCATTTGTCTAGACGTTAGCTCCGCTTATGATAATGTTCATCTTCCCCTACTCAGGCAGAAATTGCTACAGCTGAGTATTCCGCCGAGGATGATTAATTTCATATTTAACATTTATATGGGTCGCTCGGTTGTTTTTAATGCTCATGGCTCCGTATGCGCCTCTAGAACTGTATGGAAGGGCCTCCCGCAAGGTTCTGTACTTAGTCCAATTCTTTATAATGTGTATACAGCTGATTTAGAACATTCTGTCAATTGTTTTGGAAATGTTTTGCAATTTGCAGATGATATTGCCCTATATTCATCTTCTAAATGTCTTATCGATGCTGCAAATAAATTAAATGCTGCTTTATACTATTTAAATCAATGGCTGAATGAACATTGCCTTAGTCTCTCTATTCCTAAGTGTAAGGCTGTAATATTTTCCCGCAAGAGAAGTAATCCCTCTATTTCGATATCTGTCGATAGCGAACCTATTAGTATCGAAAATCAGGCTAAATTTCTAGGTGTGATTCTAGATAGCAAAATGACAGGTGTACCCCATTTAAAATATATTAGTGACAAGTGTGAAAAGAGCATCAATGTCCTAAGGGCTGTCTCGGGTGTCCGTTGGGGGTCCCACCCTTACAGTCAGAAACTACTGTATAATGCCATTATACGTAGTCATTTTGATTACGGTTGCTTTGTACTCGAACCATGTAATAAACTTGCACTTACTATATTAGACAAAATACAAGCCAAATCCCTTCGCATAATAACTGGTGCAATGAAATCTTCTCCTGTCAATGCCCTTCAGGTTGAGTGCTCAGACCCTCCTCTTTTCCTTCGAAGACAATACTTAAGCGATCGTTTTTTATATAAAATTCTCCAAAATGATTGTCATCCTTTATATGATAAACTTAACAATTTATCCCAATTAATTCTTAACTCCAGGTACTGGTCTAACAAAACTACCCCCCCCTTGATTAACAGTTTCCGAAAATTACAGTTTCTCCCCCCAGTATTTCGTACTAGCCCCCATATCCTCTATTTATTTGATTACGCGTCTTTGATCTTCAAACCTAATGTAATTCTAAATTTTGGTATCCATAAAAATGACGTAGATGCTAATGCACAGTTTAGTAGCATACTGTCAGAAAGTTGGAACGGTTGGATCACTATGTATACAGATGCTTCGAAAATGTCTGCAGATCACGCTGTGGGTGCGGCCGTGTGGATTCCAAAGTACAAAATAATTCTCAGTTTTAAATGCCCACCTCTAACATCTATATTCACAGGAGAAGCTATAGCAGTCCTAGAAGCTATTGATTATGTTCTTTCTCATGAACTACACAGGTGTATAATTTTTTCAGACTCTCTTAGTCTTCTTCAGGATATCCTCAAACATCCTTTCCATAAACAAGTTACTTATATAACCCTCAAAATTAGGGACTCACTTCGTCAATGTTATATTGCTGGTCTTCAAGTGGTGCTCGCTTGGATTCCTAGCCATTGCGGTATATTAGGTAACGAAACAGCTGACCAATGTGCCCGTAAGGCTATAACCTCTGGAATGGTATCTCACAACAATTGTTTTCCACATGACATGTTGTGTTTGTCTACAGCTGACCTTATGTCATCATGGAGTAATTGCTGGCAGCGCAGTCGAACCGTCAAAGGCATCCGCTATGGTTCTCTTCAACCCACTATTCCTCATAAACCTTGGTTTTTCACTTTCCGGAATATAGGCAAGAAGGAAACTTCTGCAATAATTCGTTTGCGATTGGGCCATGTGTGTTCCCCGGTATTCTTGGCTAAAATACGTGTACGAGATCATTCCCTTTGCGAATGTGGACTGGATGAAGGCACTTTAGACCACATCTTTTTAAACTGCCCTAGAATACTCATCCCCATGTATGATATGTTACCCCAGAACTTTCCACGGCCGGTCAATTTAATGTTTTTACTAACTCGTGTTTTCACACCCCATATATACATTTTATGTAAATTTATTAAAGTAAATAATATTTATCTATAACTTTACACACTACTTGCTACATGTATTTATACTGACACCCTTGTTCTATCAGTATAATAACTTTATATTTATATGTAAATACAATAAGTAGCTATTGGTGCTGGCTAATTTTATCTAAATAGTAATTAATTATGTGGTCAGAGCTATCTTGCTTTGTAATTATTTTCTTTTTTTGATATTCAACTACAGCTTTCACTATTTCTATCATTCTTCCATCTCTTTTTTGTTTTTCTCTTTCTTTCTTGCTTAACCTCTCTCATCTGTCATTGTCCAGGTAAACGGAATTTGTCTTTTGGCATCTGTATCGTCAAAAATTAATAAACACTTGACATTGGCATAATCACTGGAAAACGGTGGAGCCATTACATTAAAAAGAAGAAGAAGAAGAAGGAGCATTTGTAAATGATTCCATTTTGCGTGTTTTATCTCTCCGTTTTGGATGTATCTTAAATCCTTTGTAAGGAGATTGTTCCTTAATCCTTTAAGTAGATGTGGGGGATCAAATATTGGGAATATTTTTGTCCCATCAATTTCAAAGGCTGAAGTTCTACATTCTTTGCCTTCCAGTATATATTTTCTTTTAGTATCATTTACAAAGCTTTTTATGACGCTCATATTCGATGTAGATTGATCACAAACTGTGGCAATAACCTTGAGCCCCGTGCTATGTACGGCTTTTATATTTTTTTGGATTATCATTTTTAAATCTCCGCTCTTCGTTGCACTCTGGCAGAAAGTGAAAGAGATTGGCTGTTTATATTTCCCTTTTAAACCCTTGATCATAAAAACCAATGCACGGTCGGCAATCTTGTTGGTTTTATGGGAACCAAAGTCCTCAAAACCAATAATTTGATCGCCACATTTATGGTAATGTAAACTCGGACTTAATGCAACTTCATCAAATATGAGCGTACATAGCCTCTTCTCATGCGGTAATTTCCTTACAGCGCTTTTCAGGTTTTCTGTGATAATGTCATTTATTCCAGGTTTGATAGTAATATGGTTCAATAATTTTTGTATTGTTCTTCTTGATGGCAATGCAAACAGTCTTTGTAACAATTTGTAGGCTTTTTGACTCTGTTTGTATATTGTAAGGCATAAAATTTTTTCTTGATTCGTGAATCTTCTTCCCCTCGGTTTTACAGATGTCTTTTTTAATTGCATTCTTGTGAAAATTCTAGCAGTTTCAGGGAGGTTTTCAACAGCTTTCAAAAAAGATTTACATTGAGAAACCTTTGCAGCTTGCCGAACTTTTTCGCTGATATCTTTACATTTGTACTTTAATTTTAAAAGCTTTACTTTCAATTGAGCATTCTGTTTTATATATTTATTTTGGTCAACTTTTATGTATTGGAAGCCTGAAATAAGAGAAACAATAAATCTTTAAACCGCAATATATTACCGAAATTATTAATCAAGTCTCATGTACATATATATATCATAGTAGTTGTGTGCAACAATATTTTATATACAAATTAATAAAGTTATTAAATTATTTTTTTATCAATTTCTTTTAATAAGATAAAACATAAAGGTACTGACCTTTTTTGGAAGAAATACATCTCGAGGGCTTTGACACTGGTGGATCCTGACATATTGGTTCAATATGTATAGATGTCGATCCTTAAAAGAAAAAAGTATGCAATTTATTAACCATAATTAACTATTGACTACAGCAATACCAATCATTGAACAAAATAACCTATTGACTTGAGATTACAGTACAGCCGACTGTTATACGATTTGTGGTGTTATTGGCACATTATAATAATTATTTTACAATGCAAATTGCTAATTATTATTTTTTTGTACTTAAATTTCTTTTCTACTATTATTGCTATTTTTATTGTACTATTATTTTATGGATCCTAATAGTAATGATCCCTGTTTTCGTTTAATATTCTGTTTATAGTTTTTTGAATTATATACAAAGAATGGAACTTTTTTCGTTTTTTAGTCGAAAACCATTGTTAACAGCTGTCTCGCAATAACTTTTGTTTGCGGACGCCATTAAAACAATAAACTTGCAATGAACCTTGCTATGTTTAACTTTTTGTTTCTTTAAGTTTATTGTTTTAAAGGTGGATGCAAACAATAGTGCAAAAGTTTTTGCGAGACAGCTGTTAACAATGGTTTTCGCCTAAAAAAACAAAACAAAGTTATATTCTTTTTAAAAACAATTAACAGAAAATTAAACAAAAACAAGGTTTGGCACTATTAGAATCCAAAAAAAAAATAGTACCATAAAACAGCAATTATAGTAGTTTTTTTTAAGTACAAACAAAAAGTAATTGGCAGATTGTTTTGTAACAAGGATTATTATCATGAAGTATAAGTCAGTGATGCCACAGCTACAAACTCATTACTTCTTATTAAAATTATTATTGCTATGTGTTTATGTATTCATTACACAATCAAACACACTTACAATGTAAACATTTCCTACAATCACTCTCCAGACATTTATCAAATGTTTAATAAGGTATATATTACTAATTTCACAATAAATGATAGCTATTTGATTTTAAATTCACTTGCAATGAATACAATTGTTTGTTTAAAAAATATTCATTTTATATAAATAAATAAATATACCCAACTTTCACATATACTCCTGACCTTACACTAACTAAAATATGAGTATTGTGGAGTGGGTGTCAGAAATTATGAAGACTATGGTCTCACAATTCAAAAAATGAAAACATATTTTGTTCACAAAAAATAATTGTCTAGGTGCAGCAATCGAATCTGAAGCTTCTCATATTACACAGACACTTTCTCGACTACTGCGCCACAAAGGCTGTTTTATAAATTATCTATATATATATATTATCTTTACCTTGGTCGGAAGTGGCTTGTGCAGTGTGAGATGTTGTAACTGGCTCAACAAAATATGAAGTTGACGTAGAGGCTGAAATTAACATGTTATAAAGTAAATATAAGTAGTCATTAGACACATAACGCACATGTGAAACAAAGAAAATTCAAATACTGATTGTGTTATGTAATACACCAGGGTGTTATGATAGAGAAAAATATTGATGTTCTGTCCATAATGATCATTACATCTCCATACACATTAAGCTTAATGTTTTCATAGGGTAGGCAAAGGCACAACTTGTCCTCCTAGTTTTTACAATTTCCATCTCATGATGTGATAGATTGAACCTATCACCATATCAAGCAAAAACTCCAATCCCAGACAACCTTATCTACAATTAGTGAAATGGGAAAAATGTTCCCTATTTCACTAATTGACTGGAGCTATTAGATAAAATCAATCGAACCAAGGACCTTATTGATTCGGCAGCTTATGAATGTTGCCACTAGGCCAAGCAACTCCTCAGTTACAAGAATGAGGCAATACATAAATTCTGTACAAATTGAAAAAAAAAATATATGAACTAAGTTTTCAAGGATCAGAACTTCAAAACAAATGAAACACCTTAAATTATACTATAATATAGATTGTGGGATGGTATATACAGTGTACTACAACTATTTTTTTATGTCTATTTATAGATTTGTAGTATTGGCCAATAATGGAAAATATTCACCTTAAAAATGAACATACATACCAATATTTAATGTTGGAACAGCATTTTTGGTAAGACGACCAGTACATGTTAGATAAAAGTCTTCAAAATGGTGATCACATATGCGTATGTTGTAGCGTATGTATTTATCACCTTTTGCTTTATCTGCTTCACTCAAAATCATTTTCCACTGTTGGAATTTATCTGAGTAAGGATATTCCGAAGGTGGAAAGCTATGAACTCTTCCTGCAAGAAAGTTTTAAGTCATAATACATTAAAAGTTATTTTATTTTAAACCAATAATATATTGCGCCTATTTATTTTAAAAGTATCAGAGATGTACCAACCTTTAAGAGGATTGCATCCAAAATAGCATTTGAAAGCAGACTTTCTCGGCATTGTAGAAATTTCAACGTATCCAAATCAAAGGCAAAAACTGAGTCCAATATGCACGGCGTTAGGTAAATCGTTTATGTATATTATCACAGGGTCCGGGAGAAAAGCGAGGTCAAACGTTTATAGCAGATATCACGTTAAAAAGCACAGTCCGTAGGTCGAAAAAAAAAACGCAATACGAAACAACTAAACACCACGAAGCAAGCAACGAAAGTGATTTGAATTTTGGCAAGAAGTTCACAACTTTTATAATACTAAACTTTATGAGTCGTTTACGTTTCGTTTCAAGTTACAAGTATATGTAAGAAATAGTAAATTATTTTTACTATTTTTTTTGTTTTTTTTTTATAAGTTATCATTTTTAAATTAATTTAACAAAGAACTATATGTAGTTTTTAAGAATACTGTTTTTACTTTAGTTATTCTGTTCTAAACTAGCTCGATCTATCGGAATCTATGTAAAATTACGTAGAAATTTCAGTTCCACTGCACATAGGTGGCAGCACCATCTATGAATATTTTTGTGGAACGTCAATGTATGGAAGTTACACCACCCTGGCTGTTACTATATCATAAAATAACTCTGAGCGCTATGCCGTCATTTCTGAGCGGTACAGGTGAGTACGAGAGTAAATGGAATTTCTCTGCTACAGGGGTGGAAATACGACTACTTATTAATGTACGGCTTTTATTATAACTTATAGACGATTAAAAATAAATGTCGAAAAACCTAGTGCCGTACTAAAGTGGTGGTACCGGAAGTTAGTGCAAATTTTTAATTCGCCGGTAATTTTAGGAGCAAAATAGGTCATTTATTACTGTACGGCATTTGTGTAATTCTTTTTGTATACGTATACAGATACTTTACCCATGAACGCCGTACAAATTTTCCAGTGCAGGGGTCGAAAGCCAAGGGTCGCAAACCTTTCCCTACACCATATGATATAAGGTCATTGTAAAATGTACGGCATCTTGTTCAAAATGTTATTTAATACGGACATTATTGTCCGGTTTGTTTGTTTGTTTGTTTGATAATTATGCCGTCTAAAAATTATAGTTCATATAAATTATATTATTTATGTAAATAAATAAGTATCTTCATTTCAGGATTTACCGAGTTATTACTGCTGTAAGGTCATAAATTTATGTACGGCAACCTTTTTTTTAATATAATGTTATTAAATATTACCGTTGTACCTTATAGCCGTTCATTATAAATGGTAACAAATAAAAATATTAGGATTTTAAAAAAAGGAAATTTCCGAGATTTATAAGATTTTTCAAATGTTCCTGTAGTAATTTGGGAAGTAATATTTTTAAAGATTATTGTTATTTTACTTGTAACAAATATAAATAAACAAAAAAACCATATGCCGTACATTTTACGTCAGATTATTCTTTACAGCTGATCAAAACTTCGATAACATTTGAGATGTCCCTTGAGGTCATTAATAACTATACGGCATTTGATAAATTTTGTTTTTAATATTAAATAATAATAAAAAATTATAATGCCGTACATTTTAAATGGAACATTACGTGAAATAAACAAATTTTCTTCAAATTTTCTTATTACGGATAAATTTGTCAATTGTTTGTAGCACTGTCGGTTATACCCTTTTTCTTCTATTACAGACAGCGGTCTGAGGCGGTGGATTAATCTTCCATTTTATAGAATAGCGGACTATCAAAATTGTACGGCATTTATTTTTTATCGAAGATTTTCTAAAGAGCTAAAAACCTATGTTATTGCCGTACAGAAAAAAGTCACCAAGTTACTCTTTTCGGAGGGAAGTAATTTACTCCATACACCTATGTGTCCCACAAAAAATGTACGGCATGCTAGAAAATATTATCTACTCATGAAGTACTCTGAAGATCATTTAATTTTATGTTGTTTCATTTCATCATCATTTATATATAATCAGAAATAAGAGTTGCGACCCTTGGCTTTCGACCCCTGCACTGGAAAATTTGTACGGCGTTCATGGGTAAAGTATCTGTATATGTATACAAAAAGAATTACACAAATGCCGTACAGTAATAAATGACCTATTTTGCTCCTAAAATTACCGGCGAATTAAAAATTTGCACTAACTTCCGGTACCACCACTTTAGTACGGCGCTAGGTTTTTCGACATTTATTTTTAATTGTCTATAAGTTATAATAAAAGCCGTACATTAATAAGTAGTCGTATTTCCACCCCTGTAGCAGAGAAATTCCATTTACTCTCGTACTCACCTGTACCGCTCAGAAATGACGGCATAGCGCTCAGAGTTATTTTATGATATAGTAACAGCCTTCTAAGCGTAATTCACGGTGGTTCATTTCACAGGTAAATTTTTACCATGGGCTTGTAGTCTAGATGATTTAAACGGAATAAAAAAATATGTCACAATTTCTATCTTACCAAATAAAACATTCCAAATTCAAACTAACTTAAACATATTACAAAAACCAACCAGATCCATTGTTAACATCAAAAGAGTATGTATCATCTGAGATTACCAATCAACAGATGTTGGGCTCACAATGCTTGCTGGACGTTGACAATGAAGATGCGGAGGAAATACACATTTGTGTGTTTTGTGAGAATAATTATCCTTCGTGATCATGCTCAAATTTTATTACCCCATCTTACCCCATAGTATGGGGCAAGATGGTTTTTGGCAATGTTCCAATTAATGGTTAATTATTAAAAAAATATGATAAGTTGATTTTGCAAAGAGTGTATCAAATCATAGTTAGATAAATAACACAACGTACCATAAATTAATAAAAGTAATAAACATAGTAATTATGCTGTAATTTTGTAATTTCCCTTAAGTACTCCATCATGGGGAGCTCTTCCCCTACCTATTCAATAATGACTGAAGCTTTATGCATCATTTAAACACATTCATCTTTGCATTCAAACGACACTATATTAATGAATATTACGGTGAACTAGTTTGATAAAACATGCTTACATTTTTAAAACTTAAAATCTAAAGTGTTATTCTCACTACCTATATGAAATATTTTTTGACGCAAGAATCCACTGGTAACACTTTTTTTGCTTTGCATTGACTTGTTTGTAGGAAGTTTTTGATAATTGGTTTCTAAACGGAATTTTGGGAAATGGCGAAGTTGTGATTCCTGTACATTAATTTGTTTAGCTATATTGTCAATTTTATAACTATAATGCAGTTTCCTGATCTTAAGGAACACAATTAATTATTGGCGCTGTTTTACTTATGAGTTATTTGTGTGGCGTTGTCTGATTCTTACTATGATATTCGAAACTAGTTGATAGAATTTTTGTCAAGTGTTGGGTTTCTCGAGTTTATATATTTAATTTTATTTACACAGGTAAACACTTAAACTACTGCATGTCTGTAAACTAGTAATTGACTTTCATGTAAGACAATTTAATCAATTGATTCAGTTATTGCCGTGCTGTGTTAAATAATGGTATGTAGAATCATTTACTGATCTATGATAAAATGTAGGTCAACAAAATAATATATTAACTGCCAGATATATTCGCCGAAATAGCTTTCATTATATTGCTTAATTGATACTGATTATAATATAATTTACACTTAAAGAGTACCTATAGACAATTGTAGGTATATATCATAACATTTATGTTTATTTGCATAGCACATGAAAATTTTTACAGCTCTTACGCATATTTCATAAGTTATTTAGCAAGTCTTCAGCTAGTTTTTGCTATGCAATAATGTTCATTGACTTTTCTCCATATATGTAAAACAAAAACACCATGAGTTATTCAAATGGAAGTAAACTTATCATTTAAATAGTATGAAATATAACATGAGAAATCATTCTCATATGGTTAAAATATGCAGTTTAAGTGTTTTTCAATATGTTGAAATACATTTAAATGATTAACATACCTTTTGTTAATTGAAATGTCATAATGACTTAGTGTTGAACTAAAATATTCACATGAGTGTTATCTTGGAAGGTAAACACTAATGCAATAAAAATTACAAATTTAAACCTAAGATCTTATTAAGTAATGTTTTATTATTATTATATGTTTTCTGATTAAACATTGACATTAAATATTTTTTAGAGAATTATTTTAATACAGGAGATAGAGATGAATAACAACTGCAGTGGAGTTGGAGGAGGTGGTATTGTTGCTGGAGGAGGAGCTTACGATGCCAAGATAGCTGGTCTATATGATTTACTTGACACACTGGGTTCAGGGCATTTTGCTGTTGTGAAACTAGCAAGACACGTCTTTACTGGAGAAAAAGTTGCTGTAAAAGTAATTGACAAGAGTAAACTTGATGATGTGTCCAAATCACATCTATTTCAAGAGGTAATTATTGTATTTGCACAAACTGCTTATAGCCATACATACCATTCACATGTTTTACCAATCATGTTGCAACACCAGATAAATAAATACACCCAACAGTCACATACATAGTTCTAATCCCACACTAAGATACAAGTCTTGTGTTGTGGGAAACTACGAGAGATTTTTCCGTCTCACATACACCCAGACCCGAAACAAATATTTGTGGATCACCAAAACATTTGTCTTGGTGCGGGGATTTAACCCGCGGCCTCTCGTTCGTAAGCTGGTGTCTAGCGCCACAGGCCGTCAAAGATTGCCATATACATAGTTAAATCTATAGCTATAAGTGGTGTATATTATAACATGCAAAACTATACAGACATTATTATCTACTTCTGACGTGTATATGTGAGGCTAAATTATTTACTCTAATATGTCAGTAATATGTATTCCATGTTTTCTTCTTTATTATTTATTTTATTAAAAATATAATAATAACCAATTTAATGAAATGTTTGTTTTGGATAATCAGTTTTTTATTAATAATTGGAGCAGATGATTATGTTTCAAAGTTGAAGAGGTTTTCCTTTTAAACTTATAATAATTTTGTGAATATTATTTTTTTATTATTCATAGTACTTTTGGTTTTATTCTAACTTCTTGTCAGATAAAGTGTCTCAGACTATTCAGCTTTCTTAGGCTTAAAACAAACTCACATATTAAACTTTGGAAAAAATATATACATAAACACATAGAATTTTCAGGTGCTAGATAGGGCATTTTATGATAATTTAGAGGAAATCATTTTCTTAGATTAGAGAAGCCACACAACATCATGTAAAAGAAAACGGATCCCTTCCCAAAATTATTGAATGAGGCCCTACTGAAATTTTACTTTAAAAGGAAAGAAAGTTAATGCTAATGTTAAGAATGCTGAGCTAAATAAAATATTTCTTTTTATAATTTACAAAGAAGGCAGTCCATTTATCATCAATCACTACTGGAAATATGTCTAACCTAATTATACACAACATGCCAAATCCTGAGTTTCTTTAGAAGACCACAAGAAACCCAACACCTTGTGTTAGGGTGTCCTACCCCTTGTTTATTTATGCAGACTTTGCTCCAGAATATATCACTCAATTAAATCATGATTGTAAATTATTTCTTTGAAAGGTATTGAGATATCTTATACTGGGTAAATATATTGTCAAGTGATACCTACATTCATTTCATTTTCATTCATTACACTGGTCAACAAAAAAAATATTTTTTTTGCCACGGTTTGAAACTTGTATTTTTCAATACCTTACCATGATATTACTTAAAATATGTCCATAAAAAATTGAAACACCCACTTTCTAAGAAAAAATATTTATTTGAAATTTATTTGTAGGCTGAGGCTGTTTTCAGTATAAGGAATCGGTTTAGTTACAGATTCCACATTAGAATATTTAATTTTACTTCTTGTTTTAACAATCATTCACATGATCTTTTTGTTCCCTCCAAATTACAGGTTTAGAAACAGGCATTGATCGGTGGGTACTATTAAACCACCCCCTCAAATAATGTACACATCTTAAACTAAAAAACACTTGGCGTCCTCAATACTCTCAGAAATCTTGAAACCAAAATACAAATTGTAACTTTTATATAGTAACGGTGTAGGCCGTTCTCGATTGGAACTTGAATTAAACTCCCCAAAAAATTAAACAGAAGAGATCCGGTGAATTAAAGCACTTTCGATTCATAATGCAAACTATATATGTATTTAGTACACTTCTTCAAAACCGAAACGTATTCAAATTGACAAAAAACTTCACAATTTAAACAACAACACTTTAGAATAAACACTAGGATCTGCACGTCGTCGTATCAATATTACGTATTGGTACGTGTTAAAGCAATATTAAAAAATTAAACATCAATGAACGAACCATACTGAGTTGAAAATATACATGTTATATACACATATTATTGTGTACTACCAACAACAATATTGTTTTTGTTAGTAAGATTAGCTGTTGCAATACTCTTTTTACTCTCACAAAATTAACCTAAATATATCATATATGTCCATATTTAGATATTTCGATGTAATAGATTTTTTTTATTATTTTTCCGATAATATTTACACATAAAAGATACCGAAAAAGTACAATTGGATTAACGGTAAAAAGTCATGTTGACCAGTGTTATCAGCCCATACATGATCCACTGCTGGGCACGGGCCTCCTCTACAAATGAGAGGGTATAGGCCTTAGTCCACCACACTGACCTAATGTGGATTGGCGGACTACACACCAAAGACATTCCTAAGAACTTTTAGGTGTGCAACCTGCACACCTGTTCCTGTGACCTGTGTCACATTGTGAGCAATGTTTTCCTTCACCGTTAAAGTATGTGCAAATTCATTATGAATACACACGTTATTCGAAAATTTAGAGTTGTGCGCCTGAGTTTAAACCCGACACCGCCGAGATTCTCGATCGCGCGCCTAAACCTCGAGGCCATCACGACTTCCATTCGTACAATATTTGACTTACTATATGTATTTTATCTGTCAATTCTATGGAGGGTAAAGGTATTAACCTCTATAGTCAATTCTTAGGCAGCCCATGGCACAGTTTGCTATACACTAGTTTGTGACATGTAATTGTGGGTTTGATCCTCTCACCAAGACAAAAGTTTGTGTGATTCACAAATAAATTTATTTCAGGTTTATGAGACTGAAAAGTCTCGTATTTTCTGTTACACAACTCAATCTTAGTGTAGGGTCAGAACTATGTATGTGATTGTTGGGTATATTAATTAATTGTATTCTCTGATATATGGAAAGGAATTTGATTAGGTATTTGACCTTTAATTATACAAATTGCAGAAAAGATTTTCTTACGATCTCATTTTTGTTATAGGTACGTTGTATGAAGCTCGTGCAGCATCCGAATGTTGTACGTCTGTATGAAGTAATTGATACTCAAACTAAATTGTATTTGATTTTGGAGTTGGGCGATGGTGGAGACTTGTATGATTATATTATGAGACATGAATCAGGCTTATCAGAATCTCTTGCTCGTGATTATTTTCGACAAATAGTTCGAGCAATCTCATACTGTCACAGGTTGTTATCACTTGAATTTGCATAATTCACATAAATAATTATTTGAACGTTTTATAATTTCGATTATATTTTTTTTTTCAGATTACATGTTGTTCACCGAGACTTAAAACCGGAAAATGTTGTGTTCTTCGAGAAATTAGGCGTAGTGAAATTGACTGATTTTGGTTTTAGTAATAAATTTTGCCCTGGTCAGAAACTAGAAACGTCATGTGGCTCACTAGCGTATTCGGCTCCTGAGATATTACTAGGAGATTCGTATGACGCGCCCGCTGTTGATGTGTGGTCACTAGGAGTTATACTGTACATGTTGGTTTGCGGACAAGCTCCATTTCAAGAGGCTAATGACAGCGAAACATTGACTATGATTATGGATTGTAAATATACTATACCGCCACATATATCAAACGCCTGTAAAAGGTATGTTATCGATTATCATTTTACGTATCAGACGAATATTCATAATAATATAATGTCAATGGCCTAGAATCCTAGATAACTGCGACTTAGATATACAATGGACAATGAATGAAAAATATATATTTATCTCCTTTTATTGGAATTGAACAGTTAGTCTGCTTTAGCGACTTTACACTCATGGGTACAAATAATACGAAAAATGGTTGTAAGGCTCATTTATTTTCAGGCTTATAGGAAGAATGCTGGTTAGAGAACCTGAAAAACGAGCCACGCTTGGGGAAATTGCGAATGATCCATGGGTGACTGCGGGTGAAGGTATCACCGTGCAGGACTTTGACACCCCTCTCGTAGCCAAAGAACAATTGTCAGAAGATGATCGCTCGGCCATAGTGCAGAGGATGGTGAACGGATCCATTGCTACTAAGGAGCAGATTTTAGAATCATTAGAAAAAAACGATTACAATCATATCACTGCCACATATTATCTGTTGGCGGAGAGGAAACTGCGTTCAAACAGGTCAGTATGTAACACATTGTTAAAAAACTTTTTTATTTTAAGTTAAGGTGTACATTTAAAAATATGGTAGATATTTCGCTTTTTAATCAATCGTATAAATAAAATAAAAGCCTTTATCGTAAATCGTATACAAGTATAGTTAAAAGTATAGGATAACTTCTAACAAAGAAAGAATATTGCTATTGCACGTTACTTATAGTCAGGGCTGGGCAAAATACATGCTTTGCTTTAATTGAAATACAAATTACAAAATATGATATCGCAAGTAATTAAAATACGAAATACAAAATACATTTAGGTAAGGTATTTGAAATACAAAATACAGTATTTTAGGTATTTTTAATTGAAATACAAATTACAAAATACCAAATAATGCATATTTATTTGTTTTGGAATAGTTTTTTTTAAGGCGGTTTTTGTTTTGTTATTGCGGGTCCTGATGAGCACAAACTTAATACTAAATGAAGGCTAAATGTATTTTAATAAATGTATTTTGAAGCCTCGAGTATTTGAAATACTAATTACAAAATACTTCGGCTTCACGTATTTGAAATACAAATCACATTTTAAGAAAGTAATTAAAATACAAATACAAAATACGTATTTGTATTTCAATTACGTATTTTAATTACAAGTAATTCAAATACTGCCCAACCCTGCTTATAGTGAGTAAGTCGTTAGTGATGGCCTCGCGGTTTATGCGTGCGATCGAGAATCTCAGCGGTCACGGGTTCAAACCCCAGGCACACACCTCTGACTTTTCAAAGTTATGTGTGTATTCAGAATGAATATTCACTTACTTTAACGGTGAAGGAAAACATCGTGTTGAAACCTACACACCTAAAAGTTCTTAGGAATTTCTTAGATGTGTAGTCCGCCAACCCGCACTAGGCCAGCGTGGTGGACTAAGGCCTATACCCTCTCAGTTGTAGATGAGGCCCGTGCCCAGCACGCAGCAGCAGTAGGACGTGTATCACTTGAGAATATATTTACAGATTAGACATAATTTGACATACATTATGATTTAACCGAGTGATATATTCTGGAGCAGTCTGCATAAGTAAACAAAGGGTGCCCAGCAGTGGGACGTATATGGGCTGATGATGATGATGATAATGACGTTTCTTATAATGTTCATTCAATTGACGTGAGCGAGTTGAACGGCTAGCAAAAATATAAATAGTTTTGTTCTCAGAATGGAGGCGCTGCGCAGACAGGAGGCGTCGCGCGGCGCTCGGCGGCCCGAGGCGCTGAGCGTGGCTCGACCCGCGGGCGGCGCGGTCGGCGCGGGCGGCGCGGGCGCGGCCGGGGGTGCGGCGCGCGGCGCGGAGGGAGGGGGCGCCGCCGTGCGCTCGCTGCTGGCGCCGCCGCCGCTCGCCGCCGCGCCGCGCACGCCGCAGGACGTGCCGCCGGTGAGCACGCTCCAACAGGCTCTGGAATCTGTTACCACACCAAGCCACACTTGTGTTGCGGCCACCAGTATATATCAGAGACTAAGTAACGATCAATTCTGATATCCGCGAAATTTATGAGCTATTTACAGTTGCACCGCGTAGCTTACGTGTCAGACTGAAACGCCTGACTCGCATATGCCAAACCCAGTCACCTTATTACTATTAGAAGGCTTCTCGTTAAAAAATATACTAAGCGAAGTTGCACATATGAGTTTATTTCTACGTTTGAAAGCATTATTTATCTTTAGAGGTCGCGCAAGTGCAGTATTGTTCGCGAGGAGGACGACGATGAGGAAGGAGCGGTAGCGGGCTCTTGCGGCTCTCGTAACGGCGACACCCGGCGTGGCTCGCGCTCCGAGGGACGCTTGCATCTCGCCGCGCGCCTCGCGCACCCGCACCCCGCGCCGCTCCCCGCGCCGCACCCCGCGCCCATTGTCGTGCTCGCACCGCCTGCGCACCACCGCCCTGCGCATCTCGCCGATAATTTTACCAAGGTGCACTTCCTTTTACGCCAATGGAACCATCTATAGTCGCTTATCGCACGGTGGGAAGTTCAAGATTCCGAAATTGCAACGTTTATTGGAATGAATAATGTATTAATAGTGCTCTGATTTTTTTCAAGGTCAATCTAGACGACGAGAAAAGTGTCGAGGCGCCACGTGCACCCCCACCTGCACCACCGCCTGCACGCCGTCAGCGAGTCGATTGTCGTCGTAGAAGGCCCCGAGCCGGTTCCTGCTCGTCTTCGGATCTCTCGGATGAAGACTCGGAGAAGAAAAAACGCGCCGCTGAACGCGCCGACGCTCCGGCGGATCGCACCAGACGTGACTCGCACGACGATTCGAGCGACAGTCAAGAGAGAGGTGCCGGGGCCGGAGCCGGCGCCGTGGGAGGAGGGCGCGGCGGCGCGGCGACGGCGGGGCGCGCGGCCCCCCCAGGCGGCGGGGGCGGGGGCGGGGGCGGCGGCGCGGGCGGGGACGGTCGCGGCGCGGGCGCGGGCGCGGGCGCGGCGGCGGGCGGGGGCGCGGGGCGGCGGCGGCGCGCGGCGCGCAAGGAGAGTCGGCTGCGGGAGTCGCGCTCGCTGAACCGCATCGCGGAGGTGGAGGAGGCGGGCGCGCGCTGGGCGGGCGGCGGGCTGGTGGCGCTGTGCGGGCGGCCGCTGCTGCGCCTGCTGGCGGCGGCGCGGCCGGCGCCGACTGCGCGTCGCCTGCACGGGCTGTGCTAGTGCGGCGCGGCCACCACGTGCCGGCCGCGATGGTTCCTTCTTATTCGGCGTTGCGTTTGCGTCTGATTTGCTGCACCTGTTTGACGCGCAGAACCATCTTTGCCGTATTCCGTCTGATGATCGAGGTATCTCGAATTATCGAACAAATTTCTATTTTTTATAATGAATGTAGGTGAACAGGGTTTTACGAAATTTCAGTTTCTATAAAAATCAGACATGATCGGTATCTTCCTCACTATTTAATGCAGTATTAAGAAATACGGTCTTTTCGACCTCGCCTCTGTGTGTTTATTATCTTTTAGGTAAAATCTTGACAGGGTTTATGATTCGCATGGATTCAATATACGATTTAAAACTCAATGAAAACTGCAAGCATCTTGACGCCACCCGAAAACTGCTCACGTTATTGAGAACTTGTATAGCATTCATGAAACAGTTTTGGAATAATATTGTTGTCGTATAATTAAACGACTATAAACGTTTCAAATATTTTTAGATCAGCACTAAGTATATAAGTGTATCAGTAGGTACTTTATAATGTGTATCATTCACTTGTCCTTTGTTCTCAATGCGTGACCGACGTTACTACGCACCTGTTCTATATGTTAGTATCTACACGAGGCAGATTCTCTATAGTCAGCGACTTGTAGTTAGGTCACTAATTTTACCAGTAGGAATCGTTCATGAGCTTAACGGCGAATTAAGTTGCATGTTCAGTGTCCATGTCAGTGTTAGTTATTACATATTGTAATAAAAATGTACAACATTTCTTAGATAATTTGGTTTTAAAATATTATGTATTCGCCGCATTTCATATATTTTAGCTACATTAGAGTTAAACTTATACAATGTAATATGTAGTTCGTGTGCATCTTTAGAATGGTTGTTTTTTAGTTGATGTTGTGTATAAAATATTTTTGTAAATAATTAAATTTGTTGTAAATACATAGTTTATCCCAAATATTACGTCGTATAAGTAATTTTGAATTTATAGTTATTGTAATTAAAACAATATCGCATATTATTTATTACGTTGACATTGTAAGATATTTTAATTATTATTTACATAGTCGTACTCTTGATATATTTAATTTGATGCACTCTCGTGGTGCTCTTAATTTTCAATTATTATATGAATGTAACCAGACCAAAGAAATAAAGAAATTTGTGTGTTACGCATTTCCTAATAATCCATCAAGTGCTGTTTGGTGCCAATATATTACGTAAGTGGAAATAATATTGATTGCAAAATCGCAGAATTCGCGTGAATGTTTTTGTATGTTTTCAGAGTAGACTTAATGTGGGTGCTTGTTGATATTGATGATATTAGAGAGTAATAGATACATACACGTATATTAAATCATCAAAGGAGCAATAAATAAAGTAACTATCAACCGCTGGTTGCTCTTCAATGTATATACTGTTCAATGTAGATATTGCCCGGTCGTGTTTAGCTGACAGTTGCCTTTATTGTTAAGTATTGTATTTTTCTTTTTCTGTGACATAAACTTGCTTAATAAGGCGGGCATTACGTTTTGTATGCATCATATGTTTAAAAAAATAAATCGTATCTTTATTTTAAATGGGCCAAACTAAATAGCTAATTTCGGCAAATCTGAATTAATTAACGTTTTAATTATTTCCAAAATACTCACTTTTATGTGCCTGCTATTTACGAATTTAAACAATTTTTACTTATACTGTTTTTGTCTTCATTGACTATTTTATTCAATATCTGCTTAATATGTTGTATTTTAACAAAACTTACATATCTTTATTCAAATGGTCCTTTCTTTCTTATGAAATTTTATACTTAATGATAATTCTGGCACAAAATGTAATTGTACTTCAAGAATTACTTTATTTTGGGTTTCATTATTTTTAGAAATAACTAATATAATCTACAAAATATTTGATATTTATCTTATCAGTGCAATAATTTTTGGGAATTAGTACCTATATTTGCTGCACACGCCAACCCGGAATCTTTCGACTTATTGTACATCGTAGGTTTATAATCGGCTTTTGCAAAAAAATGTGGATGAATTATAATTGTGTCTATGAAAATAAATATGATGTTATAATATCAATGTAACGCTCATTTTTGTCCATAGGTATTTAATTTAATAATGCAATGAGAAATGATAACCCAAATGTGGAACAAGAGGTTGAACGGCAGATATTTGACTTGTGAGAAGTGGCCTGGTGTCAGGACATTGGTCGTTGATTTTTAGGTAACATAGGTAATTAACATCATTTATGGCAATTTATTTTAAGGGTTAATAATCATATCATAAAATCTCTGCTCATCTGAAGATTATCCTCAGTTAATTGTTACAAACCAACGCATTATTCATGAAGACTGATATATTATTCGAGTTGTTTTCATGGTTTGAAAATTTGAGCAGTGTAGATTAAATCCTAATCAAGCGGCTGCTTATACATTAAAAGATCGTGATGGCCTCTAGGACTGGGCACTCGGGCTACTGAGATGCTATGTGTGTAGTTATAAAGGAAAACATGGTAAGGAAATGCATATTTAAGAATTCTCGTAAGCATCCGAAGGGTTGTTAGTACTGTAACTGTTAGTACTGAAGCTTTACCTGTTCTGGCGGGAGTACTTCCAGTCGACCTGGAAGTGCAACGTCGCGCCGCATTATATTTTTCCAACAAGCAAAATATTGATATAGATTTTCTTTCCTCGCGCGACCTCTTGAAAATTAGTCGGTTATTTAAACCATACCCCGAGACTTACTCGGAATTAATAGAAGAATGGCAAAATCGATGGAGTCTCTCTATAAAGGGCGTCATCTTTATCAATATTTTCCTTTGGTTAGCGATCGTTTGGCAAAAACTTGGCTCGAGATCGATCATTACGTGTCGCAATTTCTGACGGGTCACGGTAATTTTCGTAGCAAATTATTCTCATTTAAGTTGGTTGATTCTCCTATGTGCCAATGCTCAACACATAATTGCGAATATGAACAGTCCGCGCATCATATCCTTTGGGAGTGCAATCTTTGGTCGGATGAGCGTAACTGTATGCTCAATAGTATGCATGTAACGTCTGGTGTTGTCTATTATACAATCCAATCCAATCCAATCCATCAGCCAATCGAAGTCCACTGCTGGACATAGGCCTCTCCCAATGACTTCCACAGGGACCTGTTGGAAGCAGCCTGCATCCAGCGACGTCTATTATACAGACCTTGTTGAATCCAGGAAGAATTTCCGTGCTTTCCAGCGTTTTTGCCATACCTATTATTGGAAGTCTACATAACAGCTGATCGCACTTTAGGTCCAATTTAGTCAATAAAACTCATACAGTTTTTACCCGTGGTGCGTTACTTGCATCTAATATCACTAAATGTAATTGCTTTTTTTTTTTTTAAGTGAGGGTAAAACCTCATAGCTCAATGTTTTGTCACCCGCTTTGCTATGGAGGGAAGTGAACAATTCTTTTTTTTCAACTCCTCCTTATATTGTCTTTCTGATTTACTTCGTTGCGGGATTATGACAAATTTAGGTCCCCTTAGATCCGCTGAGCTTCATTGCTCGGTGTCATTACTGTGCGTGCCGCTGCTGATCCTGGAGCACAGGAGTTACAGTGGTGGGATAGGGCCAAAAAAGCATCCGAAGTGGCGTAAAGCTGAAAAACTCGCACTAAGACAACGTGGTTGACTGAGGCTTAACATCTCAATAAAAGAGTAGGTCTATGCCCAACGTTGAGACGCTTATGGTCTGGTTTAGATCGACATGCGCGAGAAGTTTGTGACACTAACCCTCCTTTTTATTTATAAGGATCCTGAAGTTCGAACGGATCTCTGCGGGTAGATGCAGATGAGATTGTCTTTCTTTATTGCTTATATCCGACCAATCTCCAGAAAGCGACAGGTCTCCGAGTATTTGTTCTTATTTAATTTGTTCTTCCCCTCCAGAGTTGGAAGTTTTTAAGATTGTCATACAGTTATCACAATATTGAACTATGCCACACTATTCATGCAACCCACCAGAGGCTTTCCACGATAGCCAGTGAGGAAGGCCCGTTCGACCTTCTCCGACAGCTTGCAATTAACCAAGACATGATGCTTTATGTCGTCAGCTAAGCCCAATGCTGCCAAGAGGACTCCGCGAGGGGTTGCAGCACGGTGATCTGTGTTCGTCGCGAGAGTCCACGGGAAACCTAAGTGCCCCAATTATAGATAATGGGTTGCAATTGCGCTCGAGACGGCTAATACCCTTATCGTTTCAGAGGCGCACTTCTAACCAAAAGGTTAGTGACCCAGCCCGGCAGTAACATCTGCGGTGACATGACGTCGCCGTGCACCGGGATACAAAGGGCTGTGCACTCCGACATAAGTTTTCTGCCTCACTCCCCTGAGGGCTGGCGTGAAGTAGACCTATACATAGCTTAGCCAAGAGACCAATTTATTTTATGTTCCAGTAGAGGGGAAAATGGCATTTTCGTCTGTTCTATTGCTGGTTTTATTTGTATCTTCCTTCATAAAATAGATATTTAGAAATCAGACCGAAAATCAAATGCAGACCATTTTTCACTCGTAAGTCCCATCACAACAGTGAAAACTTAACATAACATATAAAAAATTGACGAAACGGATAGAAATACATTTCTGATTACACGTTCCGAAATACTGCGTCAGATTATGTGTGTACTGGCTAGACAACTCCCTAGATGTTAAAGTGAACCAAAACATTTGTTTCAAAATATTGAAAACCATAATAACTGTTAAAATATGTAGGTAGGCAGACTCGCAGACTTCTTACTATACTATAGTCACTAAAATGAAGAAGTAGTACAACTGTTATTTCCTTAAAATACAAATTTTAATAATGCAACTGCAACACCACCAATATACAAAAATAATTCATTCAATCATTTCCTCTCACTCAGCACTTTATGGATATCAATAAAAATAAATGAGTGTTTTTAAGTTGTATTTGATTTATTTACCTTTGCTAGTTACACATTGGTAAAAATAGTTAATGCTATGAAACAATTTGACTTCAGCATTTGGTTTTATAACAATATATTGTTGCATGTGAGTTGTTTAGAAAAATTAGTACAATAATTGAGGTTTGAAAACCAAAGTATGCATTGGGGAATGTAGTCAAATTGCTGCTGCATTATATGCAAATTTAAATTGTATGAAAGCATTCAAGTGAACCAGTAGTACTTTATCTTATGTCCCTAAAAAATAAAAAATTCTACAATATTTTACACTTGATCATGTAAACTATTAGAAAAATTAAGCAAATGTTTCCCAATCAATCAATAAGATCATTTTATAGAAATAATAATGTTGACTCTTATTATTCAGACATGGTATGAGATAGGTTTTATCAATACATTATGCCTATGCTCACAAACAACTATTATTTTTTTCATATGGAACCAATTGCATGCCAGCATTGAACCAAGTAGTTGTTCAGTAGCAGAGGCACAAATTCACTTACCTAAAATCAAGACATCAGTAAAACTAGCCTTAATAATACCAAAAGCAAGTTTAAAATTTTAAAGGCCACAATAATTTAAGTTGTTTGATAAATAAATGGATATTACCCTCTTTGTGGGTATTGAAGAGCCAATTACAAATTTCTTGCACTTTTTCCCCAATCTACTAGTAACAAACAAGAAATTTAGCTACAAGCACAACAGACTAAACTCAAAGTAAATGCATTAAAACTAAAAAATACATACTAGCATAGCATTACATACATACATAGGTCAAAAAAGTTACATTTGTCTTACACCATGTTGAAAATCATGTAAATGAATAGTTCAATTGAGGCAATATAAATCAACAATTTTATAGGTAGATTGGGTTCAGTAAGACAAATTGCAAGATGAAACTAGAAAGTGCTTCCTTCAGGCGGTTGCGATAGCTTCATATTGTCTTTGAGTGTCATGAGACGTCTCAGCTCTTGCAAAACTGTCTTGATAGTGTAGTCACGCTGCCATCTTGCAAGGATCGGGACTTGTCTATTGTCAACCTATTAATGAAACCAAATTATAGTATTATTCTAGAACAATTGTTTTTTTTTTTTTTAAGTTTTACTTACAAGTCCAGTCTGACTGTTTACACAGTTCATGTTGATTCTAGAGATGAAACGAGCAGTGGGAGGTTCATCAGGGTATCGAGTGCCACATTCAATTTTAAGTGAATACATTCTATTTTCATAAGGAGTCTGAAACAGATATAACCAAATGTGTAAACACCAATCTTTTAGAAGTATATTACGAATGATGTAAAAATTATACCCTAGGAGGACCGATAATCATGCCAGTCCAATGAGTGAGTGTCATGTCATCGTCGCTCTCGAGACCCCAGGATATGGTTCCGTCACCCACTCCTTTTTGGCCCTGTTCAAGCTCCTCCAGAAGACGAAAGTTCCGAGGCACCACTGTTTCGTGATAAATAAAATAATAACGATTATAATATATAAAACTATTTACATCGTAAGAAATGGCTATAAATCTGAATAAAAAAGTCTTACCAACGCCTGATGACGGATTCGCCATGATCACAATTTCACCGGCGCGCACTACCTAAGTACTGAAAAAAACAGGCACGTATATGAAAATTCAATAAATACGCATTTAATATAAAAATAACAAATATTTTTTATAAATTAGCAAGAAAACACTACAATTAGAAGATGCGATTTAATTGCACTAAATCCATAAATCTCACTTGAAGAAAAAGAATGAAGGTTAGCAGTTTTTTGTTGACTTTGACAAATGTCATTTGCTCAATAGCTAACTGTTCTGTAGTCAATGGTGTTAAAATATTAACGATTGACATTCTCGATTAAAATAAAGAATATTGAATGAAAGGTCGTAATAATAATAAAACTCGAGGTCTCGAAGTAAGACGGGGTACCACACAAATACAAGAAACTACGACGTTTGTGAATAGAAAGCAATAAGCCAATAACAAGCCTCATCTCATGCGACCAACGATCAGTGCAAGAGAACTTGTGAGTGGGAGTCAAGGCGACTTAATTTTGTGTAAGGTAAAAGGTCATTATTTTAAGGTAATTATTGTTTCCACATTCATGTATTTTGATATTTTATCACTAGTGGTGTTTATTTCGTTATGGTATATTGTTTTTACGAATACATTAAGCATTTTATTATAGTTTCTTTTTTTTGTTCAAAGTCACCTTTTGAGGCAAGATGGGGCATTGGAGCAAAATGGCATTTAGGCCTGGGTTCATTTAAATTCCTAAATAAATACTCGTAACATTGGTTTATTACACAAAAAAAAAACACAAAATTACAAAAGAGCAATGATGAAGATGCCATTTGCCTATATTGAAATTACGTAAACCGCAATTTTTGAAATCGTCAGAATATTTGGCAGGCTGGTAAAAAAAAAGGCTGGTAGCTCTGTGGACGTTGGGCTCACAAAACAATGCTTGCTAAACGTGACAATGAAGACGCGGAGGAAATACATATTTGTGTGTTTGTGAGAATAATTAGCTTCGTGATCATGTTCAAATTCTATTACCGCATCTTCTTACCCCATAATATGGGGCAAGATGGTTTTTTACTATGTTCCAATGAATGGTTAATTTATTGACAAATGTGATAAGTTGATTTTGCAAAGACTGTACCAAATCATAGTTAGATAAATAACAAATATATATTCAGCCTATCGCCGTCCACTGCTGAAGGCCTCCCCAAGTAGGCGCCAACCATCTCGGTCTTGAGCAGCCCTCATCCATCCGCTACCCGCCACCTTTCTCAAGTCGTCGGACCATCGTGCTGCAGGACGTCCCACACTACGTCTGCCTAAGCATAATAACATAACGTACCATAAATTAATAAAAGTAATAAACATAGTAATTATGCTCTGTTTTTGTGATTTCCCTTACGTACCCCATCATGCCCCTCCTTCCCCTAATTTATTGCAATCTTTTTCGATGCCTTTCTTAAAAAATAATGTAAGATATTTTAGTTATGTAATACTTATATAAATATCGCACGTTATAAAATACAGAAAACACTAATATGTGAAATTAGCTTCTGTAGGTATTAAGTTATTGTTTATGACGCCACGCAATCGACAATTTTTTTTGAGGGCCGCATATTGCTTATGAAATGTTACCTACTTCATTTCCTAAAATACCCGATTCCAATAATACAGAATATCTTTGTAACCTGTGTAAATACTTTTTAATATATGAAATAATTTTAGTTTGTTAATCTATTTATTGGTCACTTTAATATGTGTATTTTTCGTACATGTCTTTAATTTTATGTACTATAGCTTTTGCCCGCGACTCCGTCTGCGTAGACTTAAGGTTTGGGTGCAGAAACAAACAAAGTGAATCTATAAATCAAAAACACTCTAATAATATTGTTGTAGTAGGTCACGACCGGGGGTCATATCTCTGTTTGAAAGTCGTCTCAAAATGGTACTTAACGTCAAAAAAAAAGCTCCTTCCGTCACATATACATATTCTATTAATGGCTCCAGTTGTAATCAACACTTCACTAATGATACCTAAAGTCAATCAACTCCTTTAAGGGCACCTAAATGTACAAAATGGCACTTTACAGTGCTAAATGGCATTTAACGTAAATTCAGGTCATCCAGGATACTCATTAAAAAATGGTGCGTTTGGAAATTTAAGTACCAATAATGGCACCTAAATTCATGAGACCTAAAAATAGCGTTTGTCACAACTTAATTACCACTAATGACTATGAAAATGTCATAAATGCCAATTATAGCACCTGTAGCTGTCGTCACATGAGTTCCAATAATGGCACTTGTCATTTTATAGATCCCACTAATGTGACTTCATTTGATAATGGCACCTGACATCACTCACCATCCACTAATCGCAACTAACGTCACTTAACATACACCAAAAACACCTATTTCAAAAAAAGTTGCTATTCGTAATTTAGGTTCCAATAATGGCACCTAAATTCATGAGACCGAAAAATAACTCTTGTCACTACTTAAGTTTCACTAATGAATATGAAAATATCATAAGTGCCGATTATGGCACCTGGTGTCACATGAGTTCCAATAATCGCATATCACCTAATGTCACTTAACATACACCATAAACACCTATCGTCACCTAATGGTACGCACTTAATGGCCCTTAAAATTACTTATTGACTCTTAAAAAACTTATACCCACACATAAGAGAAACTAAAACTACCCATCAACCACTCAGCGGCAATCTCAATCTAATAATGGCAACTAACGTAACCTAAGTGCTTTTAACTTCACCTAAGTGCACCTAATATCATTTATGACATTTAACTGCATTCAACTTCACTTAAATAATCCTAAGAATCTTAAATGACCTATCGCCTCGGAATAAAAAAAATATCTTATGTCCTTTTTTAAGGTCTCGTTTTTTGTCCATACGAAAAAACATCCAAATCGGTCAAATAGTTTAGGCGTGAAAGCACAAAACATAGGCAGTGTTACTTTTGCATTTAGAATAAATGCTCATCCCACGGGATTCTTACATATTTCCGGGATAAAAAGTAGTCTATTTTACTTCATAGGGTTCCATTTATGTTTATATAAAAATTAATTCAAATCGGTCAAATAGTTTAGGCGTAAAAGCAGAAGATTGACAGAGTTACTTATACCCATTCCCACGGGGATACTACATTTTCCGGGATAAATAGTATCCTATGCTACTTCGGTAGGTTCCGTCTATCTCCATACCAAAAATCATTGAAATCGGTTCAGTAGTTTTTGAGATCAATTCTAAGAACCTTAAATGGCCTATCGTCTCCCAAGTGCCCAAAATGGCACTTACTGACTTAAAAAAATTTACCTTATGTTCTTTTTTAAGGTCTCGTTTTTGTCCATACCAAAAATTATCCAAATTGGTCAAATGGTTTAGGCGTAAAAGCACAACACAGACAGTGTTCTGTGTTACTTTTGCATTTAGCATAAATACTCATCCCACGGGAATCTTACATATTCCCGGGATAAAATGTAGTCTGCATTACTTCATAGGGTCCCATTTATGTCTGTACAAAAGTTCATTCAAATCGGTCAAATGGGTTAGGTGTAAAAGCAGAACATTGACAGAGTTACTTATACCCATTCCCACGGAAATACTACATTTTCCGGGATAAAAAGTATCCTATGTTACTTCGGTGGGTTCCATTTATCTCCATACTAAAAATCATCTAAATCGGTTCAGTAGTTATTGAGTTTATTCGAAACAAACATACAATAATCCAAAAGGTAAAAGGTTTGTAACCTTTCCTCTTTATAATAATAGTATAGATATAGTATAGATAAACATAAATTGCTTTGTTAACATAGGAACACCGTTTTTTTAGGTGAATTTGTTTCTTACGCATTTCATAAAGCAAATATATTTTCATGTTCAACCACGTGATAGAATAAATTGTCATCTTTTAGACACTACAATAAAAAATGAAATAATTTGTATTTGACCGCCTCGTGGTCTCGCGGTACAAGTATGTGCCGTGCGATCTAGAGGTCCTGGGTTCGATTCCCGGGTCGGGCAAAGTGTTATTGGGTTTTTCCATTACGAAATTCTCAGTAACAGCACGGAGTCTGGAAATGTGCCCGAAAAACGGCAATAGGCTCGCCCCCTATTACGTGGGACTGATACATACCTGGCGAAATGTGGGTTCAGAAATGCATCTCTGCCTACCCCTTCGGGGAATACAGGCGTGAGTTTATGTATGTATGTAATTTGTACAAATAAGTACATATGCGATGTATTGGTAGGGTCTCTACTGCCTTACAGGTAAATCCTTGAGCCTACATGATATCCTTCACCGCATAATACATTCACTCCTGTGTCCCATAGAGGTAGGCAGAGACTGCCACTCTCCTCTTTGCTCGGCCCTTTTTAATAAGGCGTTAAAATCCCACGACGGTTTCCCCTAAAGAGGTGACTCAAAGGGGCCCTAGTCTTCGCGGGGCGCGCTGTGGGAGAAGCGCGTCCTCACTGAAAGTGACCCCGAGAGAGGTGGCGGGACTGTGGCCTGTGTCCGCTACGGGTGCCCATCCACAACCGGGGCGCCCGAATCAAGCTAGTGGCGGTGCAACTGCGCCTTCTACAACTCCGAGACGGCCAAGACATTTTCGTCTCGGAAAGGAACTTTGTTTACTTTCATTCATCGTTTTCAGTTGCCCTACCGTCTAAGCTTCTAATCTTTAAATTTTTGTCACTACATTCACTGCTGAAACCTTTGGTAATACATTATGAATATAGATAGATAGATAGAGAACTCATTATTGACACCCACATTTACACAGTAATTTACATAGATTTTACAAATAAAAATAAAAGTGGAACAATATACTACTTTAAAAGCTTGGAATTGGTATCTCATCATACCGCGTACCGCATTTAGGTCATTTAATTCTTCTATTAGGTACTCTGTGGCTAGTCAACGATATTGATTCCTATTACATTTATAGATAATACGAAAGTTTTTTTTTTGTTTTTCCGTTTAAAATGGAATTAGTGAAATGTGGGTGCAAAAATGCACTTCTGCCTATATGTACCTATAATCTATATAGGTATGTATGTGTGTATGTATGTAGATATGTATGAAAGATTTGGGTGTCGTGTTAGGTAGACAGTAGACTGTAGATCTATCATTCGGCCTCCCCGAGGTACCGAACAGGGGAGCTCAAGGCGCATTCCTCTCGTGAAAAAAAATAGACCTATCATTAGCTTTCTCATCGAAAAAATATAATTTTATTGATCATGTTTTTCATTTATGTTTTTATTTGTACCATTCGTTTATAAAATTTAGATTTTTAATCTACTCCCAAAAAATAGTGTATGACTGATGTTCTGGTAACACTTTTAACCTTTAAAATTTAATTGTATTTGTTTGTCTGAAAGAAAGTAAAACTTTCACTTGTCCATCGCGTTGTTTAACTGTTTAATTATTTCCATGACGTTACAATTGCTACGCGTCATACGTAATTCATTTGCATTTACTAAGGAAACTCAGTCTCACTTCAGTCGCCATCGCAAATTATTACGTAGTGAATACCGTTATTTGGAGCGGGAACAGAGACGCGCGAGGGGGGCACGTGTCAGCGGCGCCGTTGGAGCGCGAGTTCACTCTGTCACTCGGTCATTACGGTATTTGTCCACAGCGCGTCCTACATTTACGATCGTGAAAGAAAAAGTGACGATGACCGACAACAAACCTTTTCAGCGTCTCCCCAAAAATGTTCTTCCGAAACATTATAATTTAGAACTGATTCCAGATCTTGGGAATTTTACTTTTAAAGGGAAAACAGCAGTGAAAGTATCGGTAAGAGGAAATTTCATCATCATTGTCGCAAATATTAGTTTCCACGTGACGGTTTGGTAACATAATCAACATTCTGTTGCAGATCGTTAACTCTACGAAAGTGATAGTGTTGAACTGTTTGGACTTGGAGCTGAGTAACGTAAAACTTCACTATGTCAATGAAGGATCAGAAACAACTGTTAACCCTTTGTCAGTGGAGCTTAACACGGCCGACGAGACCGCCACTATAACATTCGAAGAGGCTCTCGAGGAGGGTGAAGCCACACTCTTCTGCGAGTTCACGGGAGAGATCAACGATAAGATGAAAGGCCTCTACCGCAGCAAGTACCTGACTCCTAGCGGAGAAGAACGTTTCGCTGCAGTCACGCAATTTGAAGCGACTGATGCACGGCGATGTTTTCCCTGCTGGGACGAACCGGCTATTAAAGCAACTTTTGACATATCATTGGAAGTTCCTGTGGACCGTGTTGCATTATCTAATATGCCAGTAAAGGAAGAAAAAATAATTGGTGATAAAAAGTATTTACATTTTGTTACCACCCCAATTATGTCTACATATTTGGTAGCTGTAGTAGTAGGTGAATATGATTATGTGGAAAGAAAATCCAATGATGGTGTATTGGTACGAGTTTATACACCGGTTGGTAAGAGTAAGCAGGGATTGTTTGCTCTAGAAGTGGCTGCCAGGGTATTGCCCTATTATAAAGAGTATTTTAACATAGCTTACCCTTTACCGAAGATTGATTTGATAGCTATAGCAGACTTTTCCGCAGGAGCTATGGAAAATTGGGGATTAGTTACATACAGAGAGACATGCCTTCTAGTTGATGATGAGCATACTTCTGCTGTAAGAAGACAATGGATTGCTCTGGTAGTGGGGCATGAACTTGCACACCAATGGTTTGGAAATCTGGTCACTATGGAGTGGTGGACACACCTCTGGTTAAATGAAGGTTATGCCTCTTTTGTGGAGTTCTTGTGTGTCAATCATTTATTTCCTGAATATGATATTTGGACACAATTTGTCACAGAAAACTATATCAGGTAAGGTCTTGATATATTTTTAAGGTTCTTAATTACTGCATGCCAATTGTTCATTAGTGACAAAAAATCAAACAATCTCCACGAATGACAGTGCACATTTTGAATGTTAAATATTTATAAATCTGTTTTACTGAATCTTATTGGAAATTTGCCAACTGTAGAATTTGTAATGTCATTCGAGTGCTGGACAATGGCATTTATTCAATTACTTGAACACAACAATATATAAATTATTCTTGTTTTGCTAACATACTATGTATAAACTTATGTTGTAATAATGCTGACCTTCTATGCACTATAGAAGGCTTGTGTGCAATAGAATTGTCATTTAATTAGTTGTTTACTCAGCAATTAGATTTGCCTTACCTGTTTTATTTTGCCATTTCATTATTATCTGTGAATGTATATTTTATGAAGATGATTTTTTTTTCTATTTCAGGGCTTTGGAATTAGACTGTTTAAAAAATTCCCATCCCATAGAAGTGCCAGTTGGTCACCCTTCAGAGATTGATGAAATTTTTGATGATATATCTTATAATAAAGGTGCTTCAGTTATAAGGATGCTGCATAGATACATTGGTGATGATGATTTCCGTAAAGGCATGAACATATACCTCACAAGACATCAGGTGCATTTCCTTTTAAATCCTTTAGTATAAATTCGTATATTTCATATATCTTTGTGAAGTTCCAACAGAATTTACTTATCAATGCTATAGAATTCTCTTATCTTTATAAAAGAGTCAACAGCTTATTTGCAATGCTGGGTTTGATAAACACATACCTACTCATTGTATAATTATGTATGTTGTATAAAATGTAGTTGATGTACTGTTATAGTGTCTAAGAAATTAAATTCACCAAGACACTGTAGAATGTCAAGACAAGACAAGTACAATGTCAATATATTTATTTAAAAACATGTTATCTATTGAATAATGTTTAAATTGCTTGTTATGTTAAAATGTCTTACTTGGCGAAATATGTATAGGTGCAGAAATGCACCTCTGCCTACCCCTTCGGGGAGTACAGGCGTGAGTTTATGTATGTATGTACATATGTTAAAATGTCAACATTTGAAATGAAAACATATTACATTTTGTAGGTACTAAAGCATATGTTTATACATTAAACATATACTGTATTCTAAAGATATACATTAAATCAGTGGTGGTACTTCCATAAAAGCCCAAAAGCGTTATAATATGTTAATTTGTAATGTCTAGTTTATAATTGTTTATTGTGGGGTCGGGATATTCTCATTTATATGTCAAATTGCTTTTGTTTAATAAAGATTTAAAGCTTAAAAAATATTATTCGGAATTTTGTAAGGCTAACTGGGCTTTTGGGCTTCTATGGAAGTACCGCCCCTGCATTAAATATATTCTACTCATAGCACACTGCTGCATCCTTCATTGCACAAAATATGTTTAATAGATTAATAAATTATATGGCAGTTGTTACCCTCTCAGTTGTGGAGGATGCCCATGCCCAGTAGTGGGATGTGTATGGGCTGATGATGATGGCACTATAATTTAACACAAACAATGAATTTCCAGTACAAAAACACATTCACAGAGGACTTGTGGTCAGCACTGGAAGAAGCTTCCAATAAACCTGTGGGTGCTGTCATGTCAACATGGACCAAACAGATGGGTTTCCCTGTTGTTGAGGTATGTGGAGAATAATAAATAACAATATATTTTCCAACCTAATAATGCAAGTTGTCCCAGTAAAATTCATAGTAAAAATGCTAATATAAAGTAAATAATAATAAATAACTTTGTATTTGCCACCATCACTCAAATTTCAAAAAGTAAAAAAGGTAATACAAAACAATTTGATAGAAAAATTGGCGGCCTTATAGCTGAAAACGACCTCTTCAAACGTTTGTCAAATTCAGAATGAATTTCAGTTTTAACAAAAAAGTCTTATATTTTTAGGTAGCCTCAGAACAAAAGGGTCGCGATCGTCATCTCACACTAACACAAAGAAAATTCTGTGCTGATGGCAGCCAAGGTGACGATACTTTGTGGATGGTGCCTATCTCCATATCCACTCAAGAGCATCCTTCAAAGGTAAATGATAATCATCTGAATTTTTTACCTTCACGTCAGTGCAATTAGTTATACTTTTGGATCTTATCATATTGAATTACATTTGACATTGATAGTTATATTATTTTTCATTGAAAAATTATTGATTATTTCCAACATTATTGTTACATAATTAAAGCCTTGGCGATATTTTTTAACCTCTCGCCATCCTATTTTTAGGGTTCCGTACGTCCGAATAAAAAAACGAAACCCTTATAGGATCACTTGTGTGTCTGTCTGTTAGTCACAGTCAATTATCTCCAAATCTACTAGGCCGATTGAGTTGAAATTTGGTACACATATCAATATCTGCAACCCAAACGCAGAGGTGTGACGTGAATAGATGTATATGGGAGGTCATTTTTGGGGAGAGATGGAAAATAAAAAATAAAAAATTGAAAACTTCATTGTGTGACATATCAAATGGAAGGTCTTGTTGTGAAGATCTTGAATGTATTTTTTTTTTTTTGCAATTTTAGAATAAATAGTTTCCAAGTTATTCCCTCTTCTTCTGAAACTACTGAACCTAAAATTTTGAAAAAAATACAGAAATTAGTTTCCTATTTATAGATTATAGGAAAACCTATAAGAAGTCCATGATATTAAAATAACAGAGTAAATCACTCGATATTGTGTATACCAACTTACATTTGCAGGTGGAATGTGTGGGAGAACATACTTTTCAACTCCCATATTAAGTTTGTGTGTACGGAACCCTTTTGTCGCTTTTGTAGTCCGACTCGCACTTGGCTATTTTTTACACAATGAAACTACAGTTGTGGGCATATAGTTTTTCGTTGATAATTTCAATTTTAACACAAAGATTCACATGTTCCAATATATCTAAAGCCTAAATCTTTTAAATTTTGTGAATAATATATGCATGTTGGCATGATTTTCGAATACCTTGAAATAATTGTACTTGCCACTTTCTACAAGTCCAGTCTAGACAAATGCAGTGTATGTGTAGTTACGTCATGGGCCAATAAAATCCCCATAATGATTGAACATGGATCCATTTATTTACTTTTTGGAACTAATTACTGTAACTTGTCCACTGATCTTGTCTATTCTATCTGGACCGTTAAATGTGTATATAAAATAAAAGTTCTTTATTTAAAAGAAAATTAAGACTGTTTTGTATCAATGTTTATTATTATAAATTATTTTAAAATTCGTAATTATCAGGTCGCCTTGTCTATGGTTTTGGAGGAGAGAACTCAAGAAGTAGACTTGAAGGATGTAGCTGAAGACTCATGGGTGAAACTTAATCCTGGTACTGTAAGTAAAGTTCTCGCAAATAATTGTACAAAGTCTATATAATAATTTAAAATTGAGAAATTCAGTCCTCTGGTTCATTCCATCATATTTCAGTAGCAAATGATAAGAATCGTGATATGTGTAAAGAATCAAAACGACAGCACACTAAAATATGTAAAAAGGTTTTCATTCGTTCACGCAACTCATAATAAAGCATCGACAGGATTAAAACATCTTTTATTTGTACACCTCGTACAACACTAACGATTGGGCCTCGCTCCGCCCGGGCGCAATTTTATAAAAAAAAACGTGGCCTATGTTACTTCTCAAAGTTTCATTTATATCTATAGCAAAAATCCTTGAAATGTGTTTGGTAGTGTTTGAGTTTACTCATTAGAAACAGTAAACGGCACAGTGGCTCAGCATTGTGAGTGCATATGGCGACGTGTTGCAGGTGGGGTACTACCGCACGCGCTACCCGGCGAACATGCTGGCGCAGCTCGTGCCTGCCATCCGCGACGGCTCCCTGCCGCCTCTAGACCGGCTCGGCCTACTTGACGACTGCTTCGCTATGGTGCAAGCTGGACACACACAGACTGCAGAGGTGAAAATACATATAATCTTCTTCCTGAGTCCACTTTTACACACTGTTCAACATACATACACTTCCCGTTATGTTCGTTGTTTTTCTCAGAAACGAAAAAAATAATTTATTTTCATTTAATTTATCGTGAAATGTACGCATCTGGGGGCACGGCAGTGCTCCCGCCATGTCGAGCAAAAAAGCGGCATGGCCGTACATTACTTTTCTCGAAGCAACTCAGGCCATTTTCGACAACCTATAACTTCGTTGTGGATAAACCTAGAAACCTGAATTTTCAGTCGCCAAGTATGCATGGTATAAACTTTAAATTTAAAATTTTATTCAATTTGAACCAGTAGGTAGTTTAAGAATTATAACTAGTCAAACTTCGCAATTTCGTCACTCACTGACCGATCAACAAAACTCTAAGGTACTTCTAGCCGACATAGAAGCTTCAAATTTGGAACACAATTACTGTTTATTGTATAACTTAAGAAAAAATTAAAATATCTTCGGTCTAGTTTTCTAGATACACAAACTGCATAAATAACTCTGTAATCCCATATAAATATATAGGATTACAAAGTTACACTTGCAGTGAATGAATCAAGCAAAAAGCAGTGATGGCCTCGAGGTTTAGGCGCACGGTCAAGAATTTCGGCGGTCGCAGTTACAAACCCCAGGCACACACCTCTGACTTTTCGAAGTTATGTGTGTATTCACAGAGAATTATAATCACTTGCTACGGTGAAGGAAAACATCGTGATAAAACCTGCACACCTAAAGGTTCTTAGGAATTTCTTAGGTGTGTAGTCCGCCAACCCGCACTAGGCCAGCGTGGTGGACTAAGGCCTAAACCCTCTCAGTTGTGGAGGATTCCCGTGCCCAGCAGTGGGACGTATTTGGGCTGATGATGATGAATCAGTGTACCTGTATATGTATAAGATAATGGAATTATAGGTGTAGACAGATAAGTAGTGATGGTATTGAAGTTTAGGCGTGCGGTCGAGAATTCCGGCGGTCGCGGGTTCAACGCGCACTCATCTGACTTTTCGAAGTTATGTGTGTATTAGCAAGGCCATATATCCTTACCCGCAATATCCTTACCCACACACACACTATCCCTACCCCATTCCCAAAAACATTGAAACTCCCAAGGAGGGTTGGCATCAGGCAAGCGGCCGGCCGTAAAATATCTGCCAAAACATTCATGCAGTATGAGCATTAATAAAAAGAAAGGCGACAGGGTTAGGGCGTCCCCCGTAGGCGACGCGCAGGGGCAGCACCCGGCTTCTGTGAGAAGTTGGCAAGGGTTGTTGCACCAGCCCGGGCGGGGGCAACGTAAGACGTTAGCCCGGGAAATGAGATTGAGGTATGCAAGTTGGAATGTAGGGACGATGACTGGTAGGTCAAGGGAGCTAGCAGCTTTATTAAAAAAAGAGAAGATTAAATGTGGCTTGCGTGCAAGAGACAAGGTGGAGAGGCACGAAAGCTAAGAGAGATTGGAGAAGAGTATAAGTTTTATTATTGTGGAAGTGATGGAAGAAAGAACGGAGTGGGTGTTGTTTTCGATGAGAATTTGAAAGGCTGTGTGATAGATGTGAAAAGAGTAAGTGACAGATTGATGGTTGTTAGGATAATGGTGCAAAAGTTGATGATAAGTGTGGTGAGTGTATATTGTCCTCAAGCAGGATGTGATGACCTAGAGAAAGAAAGATTTTGGGAGGACTTTGACTGTGCGATGATGGGTGTAGATATGAATGAAGAGATCATTATAGGAGGAGATTTTAATGGACAAGTAGTAAGAAGTAAAAAGTAAAAGTAAGTAAGACAGGGGTATGAAAGAATACATGGAGGATGGGGATTTGGAAACCGAAACAAGGATGGAGAAGCCATACTCCAAGCGGCTTCGGCTTTGGATCTGGTTGTTGCCAATACTTGGTTTCAGAAGAAAGACGACCATCTTATTACCTATAAAAGTGGACACCATAATACACAAATTGATTACTTCCTCCTCAGACGCAACAGTCTCAATTGCGTGAAGGACTGTAAAGTATTACCGGGAGAGGAATTAGTTTCACAGCACCGCCTGTTGGTATTGGACACAAAGATCATGGTAAAAGTAGCTAAATCCCATGCGCGAACCCCCTCCAAAATAAAATGGCATTTGCTAAAGAATGATTGTGCAGAAGAATTTAAGAGACGAATAACAGAAGATATAATTAAGATGGGCGATATGCAGCCCCGGAGTGTGAATGACTGTTGGACGGAAATGAGTAATTGCGTGAGAAAAGTGGAAAGGGAAGTGTTAGGAGAGTCGAAAGGCAAATACATGAGAGAGAAAGATACATGGTGGTGGGCGAATCATATACAGAGTGTGCTAAAGGAGAAAAAACAAAAATTTAAGGAATGGCAGCGTGAAGAAGTAGGAAATGTCAGTGTGAAAGAACGAAAGAAAATGGACTATGATGAGTGTAAGAAAAAAGCTAAGAAAGCTGTGGCTGTCGCCAGGACAAAGGCACAGGACATATCGACGGCAGAAAGCGAAAACGTAGTAATCCACAAAATTGAAAATGTTCACCAGAGCCAAAAAAAATTGCATGTTTTTTCAAAAAATCATAACTAGCGTGTTTTTAAACTCAGACTCACGATTTTTGGATAGTAGACTTGTTATTTTTTACTAAATGTAATTCTAACTCTTAAATATCATTTTAAAAAATATTTGCTAAAAATTAGCTGATTTCGACATTTTGAACTATTTTTACAGAACGTTAAAATGCTGTAATTGCACTATTGAGTTGTATGGAGTTGAGTCAAATGTAATACTTGAACTAGGATTGTTCAACTGTTGGGAGTCGTGCGGTCTATGGCGTTGTATGGAAGCCCAGTATGGGCCGAGTCCCTGAACAGGCGCTGCGTCGCTCTTCTGCGCAGGCCTCAGCGTGCGCTGGCGCAGCGACTGATCAGGGGCTACCGCACGATCTCCTACGAGGCGGCCTGCGTCTTGGCCGGGTCTCTGCCGTGGGATCTTGACGCCAAATTCCTCTCGCGTCTTTATCATCAGCGGGAGGAGGCGTCAAGTCGCGGGGACAGACTGGCCCCGAGAGAGGTTGAGGCAATAAAAGCCTCCCTCCGTACGGCCGCCGTGGAGGAATGGCGAACCAGGCTGGAGGATCCCAGTGCTGGTGCTAGGACCGTCGAGGCAGTGCGTCCTGTCCTCGACCAGTGGGTGGACAGGCGCCACGGTGCGGCGACGTTCCGCCTGACGCAGGTGTTGTCGGGGCATGGATGCTTCGGCCACTACCTGTGTCGGGTGGCTCTGAAGGAGGAGTCGGCCGTGTGTCACCACTGTGACAACTGCCCGGATGACACAGCCCAGCACACACTACAAGAGTGTCCAGCCTGGGAGACGGAGCGCAGCGCTCTCCGCGCTATTGTTGGTGGCGACCTCTCGCTCCCGGCCGTCGTATCTTCAATGGTCGGGAGTCCGAGGTCGTGGCGAGCGGTGCTCTCCTTCTGCGAGCACGTCATGTCGAACTTGAGTGTGGCAGTTAGTGCCGTAAATTAGTTCAAGTTATACCTCTGCTAAGCTTGATGTAATTTTCTGTTAGGTACATTGATAGTACCAATTTATAGTGAAAGAGAGATAGCAACAAAAGGATTAACTTTAACTGACGTTTGACGTGTGCGGCCCTAAATATTTCTAACTAACGCAAAAAATAATTATTATTTTAAAATAAAGAACACGACGCGGCCGCTCTCGTCTCCTATGTAGAAGAGGAAGACTACCTACAATAGTAAGCAAAGCTCATTAGACAGAGAGTGGGTTTTAAGAGTACTCAAGAAGTAGAAGGTACCGAAAAGGAAAAATGTGGGGCTATCTACAAAAAGAAATGAGGTCCCATAAAAAACAAAACTTGTAAAAAAAAACAAGGTTTTTAGATTTTTTAGATTCGGCAATCGCATGAAAACACGATGTATCTCACTTTTAGTGCGATTGCCAAATCTAACTTTTTATTTAAAGCATAAAAGAGTTTTTAATAGTGATATGGCCATTATAAGATGTCTGGTAAGCTAAGTGCATAATAATTAGACAAAAGGACCCTAAAATGGGGACTGAATAAATTCATCGACTAGGTATCACGTGGATCTCACAACTGTTTACGGTAGAAGAAATGATTTGCGAGACTTGTTTTTTTTTACAAGTTTTGTTTTTATAGGATTATATTGTGTATTTATATAAGGCCTGAGAGCGGCTGATCATAACTGAAAAAATATATAAAATAGGTAAAAAAAACTTCTATATAATTCACACGTGGTAAAAGTGGAACCTCCAAAAAAGGTGACTTCAAGATAAAAATAAATTTTATGGTTGCATTCTTTACAATATTAAAACGGTAAAACCTTTACTAAAATGTTTCTGTCTCTTTTTTGTTTCATCGACTTTCAAATCACGATCCTAAAGAAGATTTCAGTTAAAAAAATGTAAATGTCATAGGAATGTCACCGCCTCCAAGAATAACAATAATTAAAACTACATTATATTGTCGTAATAATTTGATTGACTTTTAAGTAATCTAGTCTAATCTATGATCGTACCTAGGTATATATTGATGAAGAGAAATAGTAAGTTAAATATTAAGTTATAGAAGAATACGCAATTATTTTTTTACTTTTTAGTGCATTTTAATTTGTTTTGGAATAGTTTTTTTGAAGGCGGTTTTTGTTTTTTTGGTTCATCGACTTGTATTCACTTAGTTAAAACTATATTTTATTTTTTATTTTTTTAGTCTCTGAAACTGATGGAAGCGTTCAGCAACGAAACTAACTTCACAGTGTGGTCCACAATATCGAACTGTATGTCGAAACTGAGTGCCCTATTTTCCCAAACCGCTCTCGACAAACCGTTAAAGAATTATGGTCGCAAGCTATATTCCAATATAACTAAGAAATTGGGATGGGAAGCAGAGGAGAAAGAAAGCCATCTTGACACACTTCTCAGAAGTTTAGTTCTCAACAAAATGATTAGTTTTGAGGATCCAGAAACCATCAAAGAAGCCAAGTTAAGGTAAGCAAAAAATATTTTGATTATAACTAATTTTTTTAATATCGCAAAGGAGGGAATTTACATTAATATGTGAAAGAAGTAATCCAGAAATGCATATCTGCGCCTCTTTTAGGGCAAAAAACATGGTGTATGTATTTGTAGTATGATTAAATTATTTATACTTTCAGCTTTTGCTGAGACGTTTTAGCATTAAGCACTGTTCTTGAAGTGCTTTGCGTCGTTCGTCTTCGTTAGTAATTTTAACAAAGGTCAGGGTATAAAGTGAGATGAGTGCAGTGCGACGTGTGATGGCAGGTTCGAGCAGCACGTGTGCGGCGCGCGCGTGTTGCCGGCCGACCTGCGCGCCGCGTGCTACCGCGCCGTGCTCGCCGACGCAGACCAGCCCGCCTTCGCGCGCTTCCTGCACCTCTACCGACAGGCCGACCTGCACGAGGAGAAGGACCGCATCAGCCGCGCGTTCGGCGCCGTCAAGGACCCGGACCTTCTCAAGCAAGTCTTGGACTTCGCCATCTCGGTACGTATCCACCCGATCGTGTTTTTCACGTACGCGTCACTAAACAGCTAAGCGATTGAACAACATCGGTTGCAGGAAGAGGTCAGAGCGCAAGACACCGTGTTCGTGATCGTGTCCGTCGCCGTGAGCAGAAACGGACGCGACCTGGCGTGGCAGTTCTTCAAGGACCACTGGCAAGAGTTCATGGACCGCTACCAGGTGAGTGTCGTACACGAGGTTCGTTCCGTCGTAGCGTGCGCGAGCGGCGTGACTGACGCGCGGTGTTGCAGGGCGGGTTCCTGCTGGCGCGGCTCGTGAAGTCGACGACGGAGAACTTCGCGTCGGAGGCGAGCGCGCAGGAGATCAGCGAGTTCTTCCGCACGCACGCGTCGCCCGGCACCGAGCGCGCCGTGCAGCAGGCCGTGGAGACCGTGCGCCTCAACGCCGCCTGGCTGCGCCGCGACCTCGCCTCCACCACGCACCACCTGCACGCCTACCACTGACGCGCCACCCGCGCCCCGCACCGAGCGCGCCGTGCAGACCGTGCGCCTCAACGCCGCCTGGCTGCGCCGCGACCTCGCCTCCACCACGCACCACCTGCACGCCTACCACTGACGCGCCACCCGCGCCCCGCACCGAGCGCGCCGTGCAGACCGTGCGCCTCAACGCCGCCTGGCTGCGCCGCGACCTCGCCTCCACCACGCACCACCTGCACGCCTACCACTGACGCGCCACCCGCGCCCCGCACCGAGCGCGCCGTGCAGACCGTGCGCCTCAACGCCGCCTGGCTGCGCCGCGACCTCGCCTCCACCACGCACCACCTGCACGCCTACCACTGACGCGCCACCCGCGCCCCGCACCGCTCCCCGCACACCCGCACCGCCCCGACACACACCAGACGCTTCCCGACGCGGGGCTTCGTTTTGCAGGACCAAATCGTACAAGACTGAAACTGCAACGATATTTACTGTTGTTTCGCTTGAGAATCTACCTAGCGTTTAATTTATTTATTTAATTGACGTGTGGCATTTTTTTTGTATTATATCTCTACTGTAAAACTACTTCTTCGTGCTATGCTAATCGGGTTTCCAATGGAAGGCCATATTAGTGTCATGTGTTTTTTTTTAATGTGTTATTCACAATTGCATTAAACTTTATATAAAAAAGAAAAGTTGATGTATATGTTGTAGCACTAATTTACTTTTTCGTAACTTGCATTTTTATAGTCAAACCAGATGATGTTTGATTGCTGTATTTTGCCTGTACGTTATATCATATACATACAATAATGCACAACTGTTATGCAGTCCACAATAATCCATTTAAACAACAGAATAGGCCTACTTCTACAGCAAAACGTTTTGTTATAAAAAATGTATATAAATAATATATTTTTATTTATATTAGATATGTTGAGTGGAATTAGCAATTGGTGCTTTCATTTTGCGAGAAGTATTTCGTATGTTCGTAAATGTATTTATGGGTACTTTTACCATTTCTAAAATACGTTTAATTTCTTTTAAATATTGTGCAATTATTCTAGAATATTAACTAACGTTAATACACGAGCATAATTTATTTAGTCGTTTTGCAAGTTTAGTCAAAATTGTGATGTGTGGGCTATATTATGTAAATTGAAAGTTACCATTATTGTCAAATAGTTTTCAGTTGCGATTTATGTTTAAGACTGTGTTATCACAATAAAACGTACAAATCCAAGTTTTTCTTTTTTTATTTAACTATTTATATTGCACACTTTTCCCTTTAGTAAAATTCATTATACCACCGATACAAACGAATGATGAAGTGTGTGACATTAGTTTTCAGTCAAGTCGCCTAGCCAGGCGCAAAACTAGGAGACTTATAATAATATTTTAAAAATGATTGCAATATTCGATAGATAGGTACACGCTTATACATGTAAAGATATTTATGGAAATGATATAAATTAAATACCCTTTTTGTAGACTCACAGTATTATGAATGCGAGAGTAATTGTCTGTCTGTTACACTTTCACGCCTAAATTGCTAACGGATTTGATTTATTGATTGGGATTGCTTGAATGATTCTTGGTGTTATGCTAGAAAGTCCTTGGGAAAGGACACAGGATACTTTTGTGTTAACAGAGATGAGGTAAAGAGGCACCGCGACGCCGATGCGTCGATCATAGTTGCGTTTAATGTTGGAAGCGAAATGACGTCACGACGCCGAAGCGTCGAGCATAGTTGTGTTTAGTGTTGAAGAGAAGTGCCGTCGCGGCGCCGATGCGTCGAGCATAGTTGTGTTTAGTGTTGAAGAGAAGTGAAGTCGCGGCGCCGATGCGTCGAGCATAGTTGTGTTTAGTGTTGAAGAGAAGTGACGTCGCGGCGCCGATGCGTCGAGCATAGTTGTGTTTAGTGTTGAAGAGAAGTGACGTCGCGGCGCCGATGCGTCGAGCATAGTTGTGTTTAGTGTTGAAGAGAAGTGACGTCGCGGCGCCGATGCGTCGAGCTTAGTTGTGTTTAGTATTGAGGTGAAGAGCGTCGCGACGCCGTAATGTAAGGCGTCTTGACGTCGATGCGTCAAATGAAGAATTTGTTTGGTTGAACGCGCTAATCTTGAGAACTGCTTGTGTCGAAATAATAAATCAAGAAAGGCTGTCATCACGCTATGACGAATAGGAGCGGATCAGCAATGAAAACTGTGTCAAAAACGGGGAAATATACCTTTTTAAGGCTTCACATACGTGGTTGCGAGCAACAGCCTTCTAAGTAAATGTTTATACGAAAAAAGAAAAAAAAAACACTTTTTAAAACAGTACATCTATATTGCACTATAACATCTCACGTAATATTGTAAAAAATATGTCATAAATACCAAAACCTATAATACCAAAAAATACAAACGTAGGTGATGCCAACGAAATATCTAGCAGGTGCAAACGACACAAACTATACAAGTAATACACACAGACCTATGTATCACTTGTAAACAACGGAAAGGACGCGTATTTTACATCTATAGAAATATCTATAAAAAGTTTTTGAAAAGTACAAAAAAATATTAAAAATTATCCATTATTTCATAGGTTCAGCTTCCAAATAAACACATCTATAACTAGTCGGTAATTGACGAAGATAAATGAAGTCATAATGATAGATACACGTGGCTACAAAAACGAAATAATGAAGATAATATTCAATAGACTTATTTCTATTGCTTGCACGTATTACATTTTTATTACAACCACTTCATAAAGTAATGTAGATGTCAGATCTCAACAATATTAAATTTCATTATTATTAGTAATAGACTTATTACACTCTTCATGTATGTACATTGTTACACAGAGTATACCACCCATGGTCTACAGTCTACACCTATTGATTAGCAAAGCAATTTAGCATAGAACAATAGGTAGCAGAGGGCGAGGTGCTGTATTCAATACTTTAAGCAGAACTATACTTAACTTTTATAGTTTAGGACTGCGAAGAGTAATATTAAATGCACGGTTTAGTAAAGTACAACTACTTAATGTCTAAAGCAGTAGACAAATACATACATTGCTTCTTCGTAAATGGCAGTTTGCTATAAAGCAGGCAATTAGGTGACAATACATCGTAACCATAGATGATATATTATCTAGGAATAAAAGGCAACTTCAAATTATTACAACAAATCTATAGGTGACAAATTATTGCAATACATCAATTTGTTTTATAAATATATTTGATCCGCGTTCTGACGGCACTCATTTAAAATAAATCACGAACATAGCTGAAACATAAACCAATGAGAAACCAAGACAACCCTTGATGTGGTTGCTTTACAAATGCGTGTCCTCAGAAAGGGATCATCTTTATTTTGAATCGCTTAAAATTATCAAGTGTCACTGAATTGTGACTTATAGCTAAAAATGACTAGTTTGTTAAGTTAAAAGATGGAGCTTAACCAAATGCATGCCATCACCGGTATGGCCAATAGGTAAAATAATAATATATGGCACTTTTAACACTATCAAGCCTCTTAAGGTTCATTCTCAAGTTCTTGTCAAACAGTTGTAAATATGTACATAATATATCAGAAGTTGAACAATTTATGCTGAGTCTAATTTTACTACAAATAGCATACTATTATATAAAATGGAATAAATGAGTAATATATATTTGGGTTTATAATGACACTAGATGTATTCAATTATATATCTGTTATGTTTAAAATAATAAATATTATCTTTAAGATTGATCTTGGGATCTAATATTGGTATTATAATTATAGGCATCTACATGTAGATGTAAATATTAATGATAGGCACATGAGCAAAAGAATTTGAATTATTCTTTTCACCAGCAGCTGATAATGTTACGACAAATTATGTTCTGCAAAAGAAACTTGAAATGCATTTGGTTTTAATTTGATGATTCACATAATACCGAAATGAGGTGATGTTACTTAACAATTAACTCGTAATTATAACTAGGTACTATATTTTATACATACGGACGGCTTTATAATAAATTATAAAGTATTAGTTGAATACTTTAAATAAATTATAGTAATCGGAGGATGTTTTATGCGACATCACAATGACTGTTTATTTAATTTCACAAATCGCGCAATTTGCCTCACCAAACAACTCGAAGCTTCGATTATATGTGATAGTTATTAAGTACATTTACACTAAATTCTACAGAAAATATTGCAGCCTAAAACTTTTATGATAAATGAAATACATTTCTAAATTATAATCTATTTGAAGTACTATCTTACCGAGTTTGCCAAATGTTATCGATTAAATGCCATTTTTTTTACTTTAATGGGTATATATATACCCCTAACATTTATATTAAAACTGTCTTCTTTTATAAAATCATAATTGCGATTAAATTCATCTTAAAAATATAAAATGTAAAATTATTTTGACTAGCATCATATTTAAATAAAAATGCCAATTCTAAAACATTATACATAGAAAGTATAATAGTCAGTTATGAATAACTTTACATTTTTCCTTCTATTATAATAGAAATTTTGGATGCCATATTTACTTGTGAAATCTTTGAAAAATTTACATGACAAATTCAATTTAAAATGTTTTCGCCATGTTACATATCAACAAGATATAAATATCTCTAGTGAAACATAAATGTTTTACTATAAAACATACATGGAGCAAATTTTTTTTTAGCAATACCTTTGGATGAATTACCTAAGAATTAGTGCATTTTTGAAGCGGCCTAGGAATCAGGCGAGTGCACGAATTAATTGTTACGATTCTCCGACTTCTTCTAGTATTGAAAAGTATAATTAGTACAATTGTCATTAATTCAGCAATTTATATTTTCATTGGAATAGGAGTAGATGGTCAGTTTTAGTCATTATTAAACATTATAAAATTTGGGGGCTCCGTAATAAAATATGGAATATAAAGGCGAGTATTAAATTAATTTATCGTATTATTTTTACATTGGCGTATTTATCAAGGTAATAATATCTTATAAAACGTAAATATTTACATATTCAAAAGCAATTAAAACATTAAGGAGGCTATTATGTTTAGTATAAATAATATTTGGAAGAAAAAAGTAGATAAAGGACGAATTTAGGTGCACATATTCCCAAACATTAATACAAATATTCCTATAATACTTTTAAACACATATAAGGATTTAAAACATTGATTATCTATAATAAACAGGAAGAATGGTGAAATATATTGTTACTTTTAAATATTTATATATTTTACATTTTTAACACTGTCCCATCAAGACATATCAATCAACTTGAGCAAATACTTAGGATAGGAATAAACATTTTAAATAAATGCTTGGTATATTAAATAAAATGAGTTTTAATTTTAATGTTTAAAAAAGAAACAGGATCATTGATGTGAGACGTCTAGGTGACTTGAATTATATTTAGTAAATTATAAATTGCATAATAATTCTTATGTCGTCGACTGTTTATGATAGGTTTAATGGCGGCTACGGTAAATAGAAAAAAAAACGCGAATCTTCACTGATAACATAATGACATATAAAATAGTGTACAGGGATAAAAAAAAATTGAACAATGTAATTAAATTTCATATAGACGGTATTTTCACAATTCTCATGCCCGCTGTTGTTACTTTCGCATTTTTTTTTATTAAAGTTATATTTTAGTATGATAAATAATTCCCAGGGTAAAAGTACATAGATAATTAATTAATATAACAAGGGAATGAAAAAACAAGTAACAGTCCAATATTAGACAGGTTGGATTTCCAATAGTTCCTACAAGTTAGGTGGGGAATGTATCAGGTAATAGATGTGCAAGTCAAGACCAATTTTCAAAATAAAATGAGACATTAAAGAAAAATAAAATATTTCATTTAGATAACATAAATATTGTGCATAATTATTTGATATTAATATTTATATATTATTATAGAAATATTTCATATACAATGCATAATTTTTTCTTTGTGTTAAGGTGTCTATTAATTTGTTACAAATGGCTTTTACTACTGTAGTGTAAATTTTTACTTTTAAGATGCAATGTGCTTAAGAATATTATTTAAATAGCTTTGAGAATTTTCAAAAGTACATTTACAAAAGAGGTACATATGTGTTTAAATATACATAAAGTGTATAATACAAATTAGAAGTGCTTGATCAGTTTAGTCAACAATTAACTCAATTGAATTTGTAACATTTTGGTCTTGACCATATATGACTTTGGAACTACACAATTTTGTTAATACTAATGTATAATATCTTTACATTATGTTTGATTATCCTCAAGCAAATGTCTTAATATCACATGTAAATTAATAGTAAATATATGGTTGTTGCAAAAAATATACAATAAATACCTTAATTTGTAAGAATAAATTGCTTGGTTTCATAACAAAGCTCTTGTTGCCTCACTCTATGATGACACATCTTGGCAAGTGTTCATGCAAATAATCGAACAGTTCTGGTGACGCGCCAGGACAGTTAGTCAGCTCTAATTCACGCAACTGTCTTAGTTGTATGAGACTTGACAATCCACCAGAGGTTAATAGTGGACAGCCTGAAAAGTAAACAAAAAATATGTTTTAAAGTCACATAGTTAATTTTGGATTTAAATTATAATTTGTTTGCAGTCAAGTGCCATATATTGTTTGACGTAGTCTCACCTATATCCCCAAAGAGTATAGTAATATATACGAGTAATATATCCCCGACATGTAAAATTATTTGGAATAGATTATATATTATTTTTTTACGATTCTTACCAGCCAGAGACAGCAGTTGGAGGGATCGCATTCCGCAAAGGTGTTGAACTCCGAAATCTCTTAGTTGGGAACACCATCTCAGAAACAGAGCTACCAAAGACTGCATAGTACTTATGTACCCCACGCCAATGTCTGTTATGTGGACACATCTGAAATCAAATGAAATAAAAAAAAACTAGCAATGCAGTGTAAAATAAACAGATTTAAAAATAAATAAAGATTATTTGTAATTATATTAATAATATTATTTGTTTTTATAATTTTCTATAATAATTAATGCGTACAGTAGATATGTTTGAACAGTTTAAGGTATTTATAATTGAGTTTCCAGTTGTGCGCAGTGACAAGTACTGGGTAGTGGATGGTGGGTGGAGCACCTGTCGAGCGTGAGTTCCTCGAGCTGGTTGAGGTCGCAGGCGATGTACTCGAGCGCGTTGTCGGTGACGCGCGGGCACCAGCTGAGGTCGAGACTGCGCAGGCGCGGCAGGTTCTCCGCCAGCAGCTCCACGCCCTCGTCCGTCACCTTGCTGCAGCCGCTCAGCGACAGCACCGTCAGGTTCGGCAGCGAGTGCACTGGAAACACTTACACAATATACCCCATGCCACATCCCCTGACATCCTAATCAACATCATTTGTCCCCCAGTGTTAGAAGTCAGTATTAGTGGGACTGCAACTACGTCCCTTGTATATGCTTAACCGACAATTCCGTCAAGAAGGACCATTGGGCGACTGCGAACATCAATGTTGCCTCTTTTTAAATGTTATAGCATTGTTGGGTACGTAGTATGAACGACAGAGCTGGGCACCTAACAAGAAGCCTACTTCCATAAGCTTTCGTACGGCCGTCACCGCAATTAGAGGCGAAACAGAATCCCAAATCGTAAAACAATAATACATGGTGGAAAGTCAGGGAGATAACATTTATCGTTCCTTCTTTTTTAGACAGCCATGTAAAGCAAAAAAATCATAACAAATACATTAAACATAAAATCTCATTTTGCAGTAACTTTTTGACGAAGGACTGCCGCTTAACTTTAATCAAACTTGTGTCAAAGTAAGATAAAATTTAGTTATTTAAAAAACTCATAAACAATATTTATACATTACCTATGTTAACAACGCCATGATTGGTAAGCTCCCAACAACTGTGTAAACGTAAGACGCTCAATGAAGCGCTTTGTTTCGGCGAAAAATATCCAAGGGCAGCATCAGTTACATGGTACGCTTGTAATGAGAACTCGTACAAGGAAGGCAACAATTGAGCCACCGCACCCACCTACATGAAACAAGTAATGTTATTATATTCCATCACATTTATTCATTCGACTGCCTCGTAGTCTCGCACAAGTATGTGCCGTACGATTAGATCCTGGGTTTGATTCCCGGGTCGGGCGGTGTTATTGAGTTTTTCTTTCAGAAAATTCTAGGAAGTTAGGAATTGTGCCCGAAAAACGGTAAGAGGCTCGCCCTCTATTACGTGGAACTGATAGATAACTGGCGATATGTGGGTGCAGAAATGCAGCTCTGCCTATGTCTTTTAAGGAATACAGGCGTGGGTTTATGTATGTCTTTATTCATTAAAGTTATATCGTAAAACTCCGCGCGTTTTTTTTATAATAAGAAACCCAAACAAATTCATTAATCGAGTGTCGAGCACCCGTGTCTTTAATGTAATATGCTACATTAATTACTGATCTCACCCAAAAATCGATATCGAACCAAATTAAAACTATTGAAATGTGAATACTTACGGCTTCATCAGCTATATTAATGCAGTCAGTAAGCGTGAGTGATACGATTCGGGGTGTTAGACATGCCCATAAGCCAGCCTCTGTTATTTCATTACATCCAGTTAGTTCTAGCTCAAAGAGAACCTAAAAAATGAACAGTGAAAGATTTTAATCTCATGAGATAGTTCCGTAGTGGTTCTCTTGGTTATAATTTAGCATACCTGAAGGTGATCCAGAATCGCTTCCAGCCCTCTATCTGTTATAGTGCATCCCTTCAGACTAATCGCGTGGACATGATGCGCAGACAAGGGAAACTGTCGTATGAATTCGTTTATGTCCTCGTCTGAAGCCGACACCAAAACCACTCCACGAATACCCCTTCTTATCAAGGAATTGTAGAATCTTTGCATGCAACAACCTGTCGCGGAGCGCAGTTCCCGACAGTCGAGCACGGCGACCAGCCCCGCCCACCAGCGCGGCGACGAGTACAGCACGTCGCGCCACCGCGTGCACACCTGCGCAAGCGTGCGCCGGTCGCTGGCGTTGAAGTACAGGAAGAACTTGTCGAGGAACCTCTCCTCGAGGATGAACTGGTTCCAGAGCAGCGGGCGCGGCGAGGGCCGGCGGCGGCGCGGCACGCGGGGCGCGGCGGGCGCGGCCGGCCCGCACAGCGCGTTGGCCACGCGCTCCACCACGCCCGGCGAGCGCTTGCGCCCGCGCAGCCCCAGCCCCGTGATGCGCCGCGACAGCTCGGCCGACGCGCGCTCCACCACGCCCTGCGCGGACACCGACGACATCTTCACCTTCACGCGCCGGATCGTGTCCGCCGGCCGCCCGCCGCCAGGCCCCGCGCCGCCCGCGCCGCCTGCGCCGCCTGCGCCCTGCTCACAACCCGCCACTGTGCTACTGCGGCCAAATCAATTTCCGCTCATTACACCACTTGCAATAAACATAATACAATATACAGTGCTTGATAACGAAGCAGTATTTTAATCTTCATATTCTCGTAAAAAAATTAATCATACATTCGTAACGGGTTGTGCAGAAGAGCATTAATACACCCACGTTTCGCCAATTGTTTTTTTAAGCCTCTCGTAAGGCAAGGTTATCGCCGTTTCTCGGACACATTTAAAATTCCGTGATGCTCGGTATTTTATAAAAAAAAACCCTATCACAGTGTGTCCGATTCGGGAATCGAACCCTGAAACTCTCGATAGTACATAGAAACGTTAAAATAATCATAATTAAATAGCAGCACTATGAAATATTCTCCCGTTTTAGTTTAAGACATACTGCAATTATTAATATATTACATTGTGTATTACAAAGCGAGAGGTTTGTATCCCCTTAAAAATGTGCCATGAAGTTTTGGATGTAGTCCAACACTGTACCCCAGTTAGGGATGAAGAATGGAAAAAGTAACCAGTCCCACATCTACGTTATCCACTGCTAGATTTTGATTATTTTGGCATGTTTAAATAAAGCTATATGTGTGGTAGGTTTTGGTGATTGCGTGTTTGTCGGTACATTCAATCTACAACATGAGATTTTTCAGTCAATACATAAGTAAAAAAAATATTATAAGTCAATAATGCATAATAGGTTTTATTACAGACGACAAAGAAATATTTTTTTAGAGATAGGTAGCGAATAAAATTAGTCATAAGATTAAAATTATTACAACGAAAATTTTGATTGAGTGCACACGCTGTTTTTGCGAAAAATTAAATTTACAAAATTATATTCATTAGTACATATTCAACGAAAATGAGTTTTATCGCATGTTGTATGAGAAAAGCATTTCGAACTCATAAATGTAAGCATTACGAAACACCCGCGAGAAATCTGACGACATACATGGTAATCAACAGCGACAATTAAATAAATAGTTAAATTACTACGATCGATAAAATATTACGTGTTTATTTAAAAGGCTGTTTAACTTGTGTTATTATTCGTGTGAAAACAAATAAAAAAATCGATATATGTATATTCCATATTTTCATACATACCTTTAAATATTTTTTATTATTGAAAATATACACCATTGTGGAACATAGGATATAATTCATGTGTTTTATTAATCATTTATACACCGTATTATTATATTATTATCACGAAAAGGCAAAAAAAAATGAAATTAAGCCTAAGCCCACGCATAACCCTCTTGCACAGTAGAGTTGAGCAGGGTTGAGGGCTGCCAGCAAATAAATCGCAGCAATTTACGAAATTTGATCGCATTATAGGTACATAACCATTCTGTAATTTAGCTCTTGTTTTTTTTTTGAATTTTAGTTAGTACCTGCATAAATGATCAAAAAGTCGAGATTCGAGACTTTTTTTTAGAATTTCAGTTCCCTACCTACTCCTAGATAAATGCTCGAAAACTAGAGATTGGACGGACGCGTAGCTCTTGCTTTTTTTTTTTAGTTAGCTTTTAGACAGTTTGTTTTCATCCCGTATGTTTTTTTATCGTATTCGTATTATACGAAATGGTCATGGATACAATACACAATCCGATTATACATATTTTGTATCCATTATCCAATTATACAATCTGGCAGCCGAATCGATTCGAAACGAAGCCTGAAATATCGATTCACTAAAAAATCGAGTTTTAAAAGATCGATTTCCAAAAAATCTATTCTTTTTTCAAGTTTTCATTTATAATGTAAATATAAATCCATTTTCATGACCATGACTGCCTCGTGGTCTCGCGGCACAAGTATGTGCCCTGCGATCTAGAGGTCCTGGGTTCGATTCCCGGGCTGAGCAAAGTATTATTGGGTTTTTCCATTAGGAAATTCTCATGGAGTCTGGAAATGTGCCCGTAAACCCGCAATAGACTCGCCCCCTATTACGTGGGACTGATACATATCTGGCGAAATGTGGGTGCTGAAATGCACCTCTGCCTACCCCTTCGGGGAATACAGGCGTGAGGTTATGTTGTGTTATGTAAATCCATTTTATGAATATCCAACAAAAATAAATTTATAATAAACGTAATGTAACGGTGCTTTCAACTTATTGTGAATAAATTTAGTGTTAACAACAAAAAAAATCGAATGGCGATTTTCAAGGGTGAAATATCGATCCACTGAATCGATTCAGTACTGTATATCGATTTAAAAAATCGATCTTTTGGGCCTGAAAAATCGAATCTTCGATTAATCGATCTCAGATCGCCATCCCTATTTCATGCATTCAACCGAGTACCGATACCTACTGACAAGTAGGGATGCAACGATACCATTAAGGTATCGATACTTCTACTCGATACCGTATCAGTCGTCAACTATCGAAACTTACTCGGTATCGGTCGTCAAGTATCGATACTTACTCGTATCGAATCGTTTTTGGAAGCGGCGCAGTTGGCTAGACACCAGCTTGCAAAAAGAGAGGCAGCGGGTTCAATCCCTGCACCGAGACAAATGTTTGTGTGATCCACAAATGTTTGATTCGAGTCTGCGTGTTTGTGAGACCGAAAAGTCTCTCGTAGTCTGATACCCACGACACAGGACTCGTATCTTATTGTGGGGTCAGAAGTATGTATGTGACTGTTGGGTGTATTTATTTGTAGGAATTTATGAAAAAAAGTCTGTTTTTGCAGTGGTTAGGCGATTTTTGAGAGCTTTGACTGTTGTGCCTGCTTTGGAAAAGGGCCTTTCGCAAGGTACAGAGGTACCTACCACGTTCAAATATATGTGTGCTTGTATGCCAACTACACAAAACTAAGGCTAGGGTTTGTTCAAAACCTTCAATTTAGGATATGGTTTTTTTTTATCGATGTTAAAATGAAATAGTGACATTGATATACTGATTACTGATATGAGTAGGTACTTTTGACCGATACCTACTCGATACTTCATTTCAAAGTATCGATACTAAAAGTACTTGCTATCGGAGAAAAGTATCGAGTATGTACTTGTATTTACTCGTATCGCTTCATCCCTACTTACAAGTGACAATCAGGGCTGCCAGATTGTATAATTGGATACAAAAATGTATAATCGGATGGTGTATTGTATCCATGACCATTTCGTATAATACGATACAAAAACATATGGAATGAAATCAAACTGTCTAAAAGCTAGGGTAACTAAAATAAAAAATAAAAACAAGAGCTACTGTCCAGTCTCGAGTTTTCGAGCATTTATCTAGGTAGGGAAACTGAAATTCTAAAAAAAGTCTCGAATCGAATCGACTTTTCGACGATTTATCTAAGTAAAATTAAAAAAAAAAAAACAAGAGCTACTCTCGAGTCTCGAATATTCGACCATTTATGAACTAAAATTCTAAAAAAAACAAGAGCTAAATTACAGAATGGTTATGTATAATGCGATCAAATTTCGTATAATTGCAGATACTAAACCGTATAGCTGCGATTTATTTGCTGGCAGCCCTGGTGACAATGCAACGGTAACCTCAAAAGTAAAACCGCCAATTTTGTTATTGTTTTTTAATTGTGAATTATTATTAACGTGATATCTAATTAAGAGCTCAGTTAAATAAGTATTTGAATATTCGGTGTTCTAATTTTACTCACAACAAAAATAAACATATTTTACTATGGAGTTTTTGGATGCTATGCCAGTAGTTTTCAAGGAAATCACACCGAACTATAACATTCCGGAGAAATGGAAAGAAGTGGTTTTGAATACAGGTACTATATGGGATTCTTAAGAATTGTACAATGATTTTAGCCACATTTAATGCTTCGACTATCGGTTATTTATATGTTTGCAGGTGGCACACACAGTACTCTGCAAGATATAAAGCTGCCACAGAAAGCTGGTGGTTACTGGTATACGGATCCCAAAAAGCTGTACACTAGAAATCGTTTCATTTATTGGTAATTATGCTTTTTTCACTAAGCACTCAATACTTTCGAACATTGGTCTTTTGATAAATTTGTAACAAGCACTTGTTGACAACTGGTCAGTAGACTTAAAATATATTTTAAAGAAAAATATAGATTATTTGTATAATTTGATAAAAGTTGGGTTTTGATAAAAACTACACTAAGTATGGAAAATGATGGCTTTTGTAATTTCATCATACCTAATTTAAATATGTTTTTATTTATTTATATTTATGTGTAACACTTTATTTCTAAGGCCAAGTTTCAATTTTTTTTAGGCAAACAACATCAGATGCGATAGAACTATCAGAAGCCTCTTTGGATGTAAATTTGTCAGGAGCAAACTTGAGATGTAAAGTTGCACCTGGGACTCCTCCATTAACAAATATAACAGTCTATGAACGCTTCTCCACACACCATGTAGTGATATTAGCAGCAACAGTCTCATCTGTACATAGATTAATATTTCCACATCCATCAACATTAGACAGAAAGGTAATTATATCATCTATTTTATTTTTTGCCACAAGGGCACATGTAAGTGTGTTGTATTCTGAAACCAGCCAGTGTGTATACATTATCCATTTTCCATCATGCCAACATAATTGTGTTAATAAATTAGGCATGATTGTTTCCTGCCTGTTGTTTAATTATGTAGACTGCACTGCACTGACAACCAAGTGTTCTAGGAAGTAGAAGGGTACCTTACCTTGCCTGTACTCATTTGGGTTTTATTAAGGCATAAATATGTCTTACATATACACATTTCCTACAAAAAATTAATACTCTTTTTTTTGCAAGCTTTAAGAGTTTTAAACTAATGCATATTTTTTTCTTATTTCAGTCAACATTTGGTTCATTAAGCAGCACAACTGCATCAATATTTAATGATACCAGTTCTATAAATAATCCTAATAATTATTATATTCTCAATCAATATTCAAATGCAAGTAAGTGGTGTACATATTTGTTACATATAACTAAGTTAAGCTTTTGTTTCCCTTTCATTAATCCCAAAAACTTATTGCTATACCGCAGCACTATTTTAAAAACCTTTGTATGAATGGAATAACATAATAATTCCCCAAAATTTGTTTATAACCATTTTGATTCAATTTGACTATTAAATAAATAATTATTTTGAATACATTTTAATGACAGTAAGCTATTCATGTAGCCGTCCAGAAAGCAAACACTGTGCCCTATGTAATATATAAAATGACAATGAAGAAAGTTGAGTTACAGGGTCAGGGTCTATTTCTAACTGGCTACCATGAAATTACTCATGCTACAGGGTATAACTGAAATCACTTATGCATAATGCTATATAATAAAAATATATTTTTATGCTTTTACATCTAAACTGCTGAGCTTGTTTGGATGAATATTGGTATGGAGTTGGATAGAACCTTAAGAGAGGACAAAATGATACCAGGGTTGACCTGGGTAGGGGGGGGGGGGGGGTATGTTGATTTCCGAATAACCTTTTTATCTAGAAACATGTTTAGTTTATACAATCTAAAAATAAATTGTTTCTTTAATATTTTACAATTTATCTACAGCTAGTGGAGTAGCACACACTTGTGCGTCACAATTACGTGAGAATGGTGAGGCAGTGTTTGCACTTGCCTTTGGCCACAGTGGTGAAGGTGGTCTCCTACTTGTCAAGCTACCGGTCACTGGATCTGCTGTAACAACTTTACTGAAAAGAGAATCAACTGTGCCCAGATTTTTATCGGGAATAACGGGAGCGTTAAGGTAATGCAGATAATTATAATCCCATAAAAAACAAAACTTGTAAAAAAAAACAAGTCTCGCAACTCATTTCTTCTACCATAAAAAGTTGTTGGTTTTTTTACAAGTTTTGTTTTTTATGGGATCTCATTTCTTTTTGTAGAAAGTCCTTTTTTCCTTTTCGGTACCTTCTACTTCTTGAGTACTAACAACGGATATTCTTAAAACCCACGCTCTGTCTTATGAGCTTTGCTTACTTTTGTAGGTAGTCTTCCTCTTCTACATACAAGACGAGTCGTGTTCTTTATTTCAAAATAATAATTACTTTTGCGTTAGTTGGAAAAAATTTGGGCCGCACACATAAACCTCAGTTAAAGTTAATCCTTTTGTAAAATTGTTATCTCTCTTTCACTATAAATTGGTACTGTCAATGTACCTAACAGAAAATTACAACATCAAGCTTAACAGAGGTATAGCTTGAATTGATTTAAGGCACTAAATACCGCACTCAAAGTTTGTTTTTAAATGAATAAATTACTTGGCCCTATATGAAGGTTTCCTCACAAAGTTTTCCTTCACCGTTAAAGTACGTGATAATTCATTGCTAATACACACATAACTTCGAAAATTCAGATGAGTGTGCGTTGAACCCGCGACCGCCGGGATTCTTGACCACACGCCTAAACCTCAATACCATCACACCTTATCTGTCTACACCTATATTCCATTATCTTATACATATACAGGTACACTGATTTATTTACAGCAAATGTAACTTTGTAATCCTATATATTTATATGGGACCAGCTTTTGCCCGCGACTCCGTCCACGTAGACAACAGGGTTGGGTTCAGAAGGAAAATAAGTTGTAGTCTATTTTACTCCACAGAGTCCCATTTATGTCCATATCAAAAATCGTTTACACCGGTCAAATGATTTAGGCGTGAAAGCATAACAACAGGCATATAGTTACATTTACATAGTTACAGTCCTCTACACGTCGTTTCATCATTCTAGCTTCAAAAATGACGAATTTCCACACAAACTTTCACCCCTATTTTTATTTTACCCCTTTAAAGGTACATTTTTTACAAACTTTTAATGCCATATTTATTTATATGTAATCAACAGCCTCAAAAATAAGTTTCAAGCTTCTAGTTTCATAAATGACAATACTTCCATACAACCTTTCATCCCCCCTTTCAACCCCTTAAAACCCCTTTTCCGGGATAAAAAGTAGCCTATGTCCTTTCTCAGGGTCTAAACTATCTGTGTACCAAATTTCATTTAAATCGGTTCAGTAGTTTTAGCAGGAAAGCAAGACAGACAGACAGACAGAGTTACTTTCGCATTTATAATATTAGTATGGATTACAAAGTTATTTATGCAGTTTGTGTATCTAAAAAACTAGACCGAAATTGTAAGATATTTTAATTTTACTTAAGTTATACACTAAACACTAATTAGAATAGAAGTGCCTTAGAGTTTTGATGATCGGTCAGTGAGTCAGTGCGTGACAAAACTGCGAAGTTTGGCTAGATATAATTCTTAAACTACTGGTTCAAATTGAATGAAATTTGTAATATACAGAGTTTATACCATTCTTGCTTGGTGACTAAAATTTCAGGTTTCTAGGTTTATCCACAACGAAGTTATAGGGTGTTGAAAATGGCCTGAGTTGCTTCGAGAAAAGTGTAGTACGGCCGTGCCGCATTTTTGCTCGACTTGGCGGGGGCACTGCCGTGCCCCCAGATTGTTGATACAATGGTTTGATTGAAAGTATTGTCACAAAAGATGTATAAAACTATAAAAATGATTTTTCAAAAAATGATGGTTTTGTCATGTAGAAAATTATTGTTGTACGTACACCACTCCCATTTAAGTTTCTTTAGCTATTTGATACCAAAAACTGTTATAGTCTTATGTATTTATATATTTGACAAGAAAAATATTAACACAATGATTCATTATATTATTACATTGAAAGATGAGGCATAACAGTAAAATGATTTGTCTTTAGGGGTAAAAATAGCGACAATGTGGAAACCTACGGAGTTGTTCTAACGCATGGTCTTGCAGTGGCTATTTGTGGTGACACTTGCCTCCGAGCTTGGCCTCTCGACGAAAGTGGTACGCCCATTGCTGTATCCACTACACTGTCACAAACAGATGTCAGACCCAAACCACCTCGTGAGTTCTTCTACAACTAATATTATTTACTAATCTGTAAATATGAATCTGCATTAAATAATAATATGCTTCGGTTATCTATATTTATGTGAAAATATTACAAAGCAAAAGTTAGAATGTGCTAGGCGGTTGATTTACCGATTGAGGACGCATTTGTTTTGAAAAGTACAGTTGTAGGTTGTAACGGTAGAAGACTTTCCGTTCAACTTGATTGTTTCGTTCTTTAAATCTTACGCAGAGTTAAATTAAGATACATAAATAACTAAATCAGTATTTCTATTTAGATTTAAATTATATTACATAATTATATTGTAATGTTTTATTTTACAGCGCATGGACATATGCTACAAAAGACGATGGGCTCTGATGGCAGTATATTATTGGTCGCGTACTTATCCTTTCCAAATGAATGCGAGTTCGTCGTCATGAAAATGCACGACGGTGGCGCCGGCTCAGTAAAATTTTCACACATCTGTCGGATTTTTGGACCTCAGGTAAATAATAAATTATATTCTGTTTGTCTTGGAGAATTAGAAGGACCTTAGATTTTTTGTTGTATGGTCTTTAAATAATATTTTTGTACATAATTCTCACATTTATTTAAGATCCTGGATCCTACCACGGTTAATTTAAGTGTGACCAACAAAGGTTATTATAATTCCATTTTTAGCTTATTTATATGCGCCATTTGGTGTATGAAAACTTGATTTTGGCACATTCATATTTTATGTTTTTTTTTGTAACAGTTAGATTTGTTAGACTACACAATTGGTTATGGCGATGGAAGTAACGTCATATGGGCTTTGTGGAGTCAGCCGGATGGAGATACTATCATAACTAGTGAGTTATTTGCGCTACAAACAATTGTATTCTTGCTAAGAAAATTGTTAATTAATCTAATGTTTAGACAGTTGTCGGATTTATTTATTTATTTTATTCTCCTTGCAACACAATGATTTTTTTCTTATATTCCAAATTTTGTAATAAAAATGTCGGATGGTGAGCGGGTATGAGGAATAAAATCAAGCAAGATGGAATTAAACTCACGTTATGGTAATTAAATATATGTACCTAATATTATTTATGGGATAATTTATGACGTACATTTATCATCTGTCACACGTTACATAGAAACGTACCATAATACTTTAACAACCCGTGACTACGGCTTTTCAAGCTTGAATATGTCTATCTCTGTACACTGAGAATTATGGTTTATTATTGTCAAATTTCAACGATGGCATCTTGGTAGAGTTTATGTGTAGATTATCTTGCTTCTTCAGTAACGATGTTTAATCCTGTGTCCTGAAAATATTATTTCATACTTTTTTAGCCTCGTTTTTTTTGTCGTAGTTAGGGTTTAGTTCATCCTTTTTTTTAATTAATAATAAATAAATACACCCATCAGTCACATACATAGTTCTAGCCCCACACTAATCTATGAGTCTTGTGTCGTGGGCATCAGAAACCACAAGAGACTCGGACTCACAAACACCCACATACGAAACAAATACCTATTCGAAACAAATTCTCGACCGCGCGTATAAACCTCGCGGCCTTTTACTTGGAATAAGCCAAATTGTATTTTTTCATTAGTATGCGTAGAGTTTAACCAGGTCGTGATCCATGTATGCGTGGTGCAGGCAGCGCCACCGGCGTGGAGGTGCGGTGGCGCGCGGTGGCGGGGCGCGAGGCGCCGCCCCCGCTGCAGCAGCTCCCGCACCACCAGCACTACCGGGACCGCTTGCTCGCTCCCGGGCTCTTCCCATCCTCTGTTATCAGAAAAGCGCTCGTTGTACGTATTGAGATACCGTTTTTTATGCTCTTCATAACTTGCTCTTTGTTTTGTTATAGGTAGTAATTTCTTTTTGCACTGGTTTGGTTTCAATATTGAATCGTAATTGCAGCTGTTTTGCTACGCTTACCTATTTTTTCCCGGAGTTGGTTCAATGCTTTTAAAAAGTCGCGTATGATCAAAATGTTCAGATCAGGACTACGACTGTCATTGAAGTTTAAAAGTATGCCCACAAAACAGCATTAAAATTGACATTTATAACTTACGAGTTTAAAAAAAAGGGTAAGAAAATGGAAAATACATTTTTCAATGCATGTATTCTTTTATTTATTGTGTATGTATTTTTATTTGTGTAAAAAGATATACAATCGCACATGGGGCGGCGTGGAGCCCGGCACGGAGGGCGATCTCGGAGAGTGCGCCACGGCGGCGGTACAAGCACGACTCAGGCATCTCAGCGCTCGCACGCCCAACCCCGACCAAACGCACCTCATGCACAAGTAACACCCATTTTATGACCATCATATTATTGCCATCTTAAACGATGCCACATATAAATTAAATCTTTATCCCATAGATGCTGGTCAGACTTGTACAGTTGGTGCATGCAGTATATGGAGGGATTACAGAAGCCACTGGGTCTGATGGTGTCTAAACCTGTGAGTATAAGTAAAATGATATGTGATCGGATTGGAAACATTCGGGCCGAACATAGGTATATAAATCCGTCGACATTGTGGTCAGGGCTCGGACGCGGATGGCGGGTGGTGGTGCGGCGTGGTGCGGCGCGCCGGCGTGTCGCTCGTGTGCGAGCTGGAGCCGCTGGAGCGCGTGATGCTGTCGGCCGACGCGGCGCCGCTGGACGCGCAGGGCGACGCGGGCTCGCTGTCGCGCGACGCGCTGCGCGTGGTGTGCGCGGGCGCGGCCTGGGAGCGCGCCGCCACGCCGCCCGCCGCCGCCGACCTGGAGCGCCGCCTGTTCGCGTGCGCCGCGCCGCAGCACCGCCTGCTGCCGCGCCTGCTGCACCTGCTGCGCGCGCCGCCCGCCACGCCCGCGCCCCACGCGCCGCCAGTGCAGCACAACCAACACGACGCGCACCCGCCGCCGGTAACGAAGCACCGCTTCTAATCTCCGCCGTGTTCGTTTCCACCGAACCGACACTTACCTACCCCTATCGTTTCAGATGCTGACTCCCCAGCAGATAGACGAATTGGCCACTATTCTAGAGCCGATCAGAGATCTGCAAAATGCGGTGCTCGAGCTAAACGACGTCCTGAGATTGGATGTGCCGGAGATCGACACCAGTAAAAGTGAGTATCCCGTTAATGAATATCGCCCCTGACACAATATTACTTGCCGAAGACGAATTCATCGTTTAACTTTCGTTGCAGGTGAAGAAGAAGGAAACGACGAATACGAAAGTCTCTTCGCTAGCGACCTCGGGGTGGCCATCGTCACCGAAGCTATCCGACAGATGGCCGAGATGAGGTAAAGTATACGCTTTAAAGATTCTATATCAATTGCATGTTCATGTATCGCACACATGCCCCACAGTGAATGAGTGAATGTATCAGGTGTCGGGTGGTTCGCGGTGCGCTGGCGGCGTTGGCGCTGTCTCGCGGCGCGGGCGACGTGCCTGGTGCGGGACACTGCGCCGTGCATTGGCAAGCGTACCGCGCATTGTTGTGGCTGCGCGCCGCCATGCTGCATCCACAGTGAGTGTGGCGAGGGCAGGGTTTACAAAATGCAGGGCTTAACCGATGCGCGTGCTAACTGAATACTGTGCTAGGTCGGCGGGCTCGTCGGAGATGTTCCGGCTGAAGATGAGCGCGCTGGGTGCCGAATGGTCGGAGGCGGGCGCGGGCGGTGCGGGGGCGGCGGGGGGCGCGGTGCACGCGTACACGGCGGGCGCGGGCGGCGTGCGCGCGCGCAAGCACCTGGCGGCCGCCAGCGCACCCTCCGCCTGGCACCAGGCGCTGCCACTCTTCGCGTACCATCTCGCGCACCAACTGTATCCTTTTCAATCCAATGTTAAAACCAAAATATCAACATTGATATCATTATTCAATAATTGTAAAAGTGAGCACTTCCTTGACTCCACCGATATACAGGTGGGCCGTGAGCGGCGGATTCGAATTCGGTTGGTGGCTGGCGAGCATCAATCAACCGCGACTCGTTCAGAACTATGTACTGTTACTGGAACCTTGGTGCGAGTGGAACGCATGTTCAAGTATGTTTAGTGTTATCGTTAACTTTATTAAGGTCAATTCACAATTACATAAATTATAAATGTGTTTCACACGTAATTATTTCCCACCATTTACTTATATCGAATACAATAGGTGTATTGTTATATTTTTTTTTTTACTAGCATAGCAAAGTGACCGTACAGATAGCATAACAAGTACTGGGACATGACCTTCTGTCGTTATTTGACATAAAAAAACATGTTGTTTTTGTGGTGCAATGTTATTTGCAACTCATGCGGCATCGCATAAGTGTCTTCTGTACGATCGTCCGGGGTTGAATTCCTGTATAAGGCAAACAGTCAATGAGGTTTCCCGTCAGAAAATTCTCAGATTCCGCCCGCATAGTTTAATAAGTACATCATAAACACCACTTTTTAGCCAAGCTCATTATCATAAGATCATTATCGTCATCATCAACCCATATACGTCCCACTGCTGGGCACGGGCCTCATCTACAACTGAGAGCGGTTAAGCCTTAGTCCACCTTGCTGGTCTATTGCGGGTTTGCGATTTACACATCAAAGAAGTTAAATAAGAAGTTAAAAGTTGAGGCAATAAAGTAAATGGATTATTTTATTAAAGTATTGCCGTGTGTGTGCAGGGCAGTTCATCCTGGGTCTGTCGCTGTTGGAGCTGGAGGAGACGGAGTGCGCGTACGCAGCGTTCTGCAAGGCGGCCAAGGGCGTCAGCACCGAGCCCTTCCTGCGCGCGCTGCTGGCGCCCGCCGCCCCCGCCGCGCCCGCCGCCCCCGCCGCCCCCGCCGCGCGTCTCACGCACCACCAGGCGCTCGTGCTCTACTACCTCAAGGTACCCCTGGGATGTCCCGCCGCCCGTATACTCACATACACACATACACACCCATGCCGGAAACTCCGAAGCGGTAGACAAAGAGAATTTATACACCTACCTTTTGGCCAAGTACCTAATTATGTGCAATATGTAAAGTAATCACGAGCTCCCCTAACCATTTGTCATACTTACGTTGATGACGATTAAATACTAAACCTATTATAGTCCCGGAATTTTACTGTGAATGTCTGATTTAAACCAGACCGGAATAATATGCAATAGTGGATGATAATCCTAGTTGTTTCTCGCCTTTATCTTGAGTATGGTCAGCTATTTAAAGTGTAAAATTCGTAATGCAGGTCATAAAATTATTTGAGATTCACGACGCCGGCGCATGTGTGGTCCGCCTCGCAGAAACCGCCATCAGTATAGCAGACAGCGACGATCCCAATTTGGTAAGTACTAATATGTCATAAACATTGTGTGAAACTATACTTCATTTGAACTCGTCAAGAAAATTTGGGATGGAAAACAATACGATAATTATTATCACAACTATAAATGTCGCACCCTAAGGTCAAATGGAATGATTTATGCACATTCACATGGATGTTGACATATTTTCTAAATAACCACTGTATAAATGATTACTACAATAAATAGTTATTTCTATCATAACAATATAAAAAAGGATATAATAAAGTGTTGGATATATTTATGGTATAGCGAGAGATGAAGGTGTGTAGTGTGTAGTGTGTACATAATGGCCGGTGGTCGTGGCGCGTGCGCAGGCGATGTTCCAGTGGGTGGTGTTCAAGTGGCACCTGCAGGGCGGGCGCACGGCGCGCGCGCTGGCCGCGGCCGCCGCCAACCCGTCCGCCGCCGCGCGCGCCACCGCCGCCGCCGCCGCGCTCGCAACGCTCGGTAAACCACTTAGTACTTCTACTACTGGCGCGCGATCGACAATCTCGGCACACACCACTCACTTTTACAACTTATACGTGTATTCGCAATCAATTATCACCAACTTTAATGGTAATGGAAAACATCGTGAGGAAACCTGCACGTCCAAAAGTTCTTAGGAACTTCTAAGGTGTGTAGTCCGCCAACCTGCACTAGGCCAGCGTGGCGGATTAAGGTCTAACCCCTCTTTGTAGTAGACGAGGCCCGTGCCCAGCAGTGGGACGTAAATAATCTGATGATGATGATAAATGCGAAAGTAAATCTATCTGTCTTATGTCTATTACGCTTTTACGTTTTCCTATAGTGATTGGCCAATTTCAATGAATTTTGGTATTGAGATATATAGGACCTTGGGATATAAGATACTTATGGCCGAATACTGAAACGCTACTTAATCTGAGGGCGAATTATATTTAAGTGGCTGTTATAATTAAAGCGGTATACTAAACATCATTTATTGGTTTTAAGACTGTGATTAACTAATACCCACTTAAATTTCCATAAATGGCAACATGGTAATGTTATAATTTTTATTACCATTTTTTATTACCATAAAAACCACTTTTTATTACCATAAAAAGTTCTTTTACATGACATTTTTTAAGTATACCGCTTAAATTATAACAGCAACTTAAATATAAGTCGCCCTCAGATTAAGTAGCGTTTCAGTATTCGGCCATTAATGTACTAAAATTGCGCCTGAGCAAAGCCGAGCCATACAAAATGAATATAAGTTCGGTTGGTTTTGACGTTTATTTTTAAAGTAACAATTTTTAGGATTGTTTACAATCATGTTGGATGGAATTATTTTAATCATTTGGGTATCATCATTACACAATATTTTCAAATCTTAACTTTGTGTATTTTTGTGATCTTACGTAAGAATTATGAAAACTTCTTCCCATCATCTTGTAAGAAAAAATAACACATGGTCGAAACATCCGCATGCCCAGTCCTAAACAGTCTTACATGATAATTGAACGGCCCCTATAAGCCTAAAATATAAACGGAACATTCTGTCATTTTAAATGTTCGAGTTATCAGTTAATAGTGTTATAATTATTCCCTGAGATACATGCGATACCAGACGCTTGAGTCTTTTAACGTCTAATTAAGGAATCTTTTAGAACCTTATATTTTTTTAAATATTTTGTATAAAAATGATTTATATTTCATTGTAAGTGTATTTGGGTTTTTCCATAAGGAAATTCTCGGTAACAGCACGGAGTCTGGAAATGTGCCCGAGAAACGGCAATAGGCTCGCCCCCTATTACGTGGGACTGATGGACTGGCGAAATGTGGGTGCAGAAATGCACCTCTGCCTACCCCTTCGGGGAATACAGGCGTGAGTTTATGTATGTATGTATGTATGTGTAAGTGTAGTAATTATATGAAGAAATGAAAGAACGATTATAGTAACATGAGCGATACAAGTGTACGTGTGCAGGCGCGCGCGGCGAGCTGGGCGCGCTGGCGGCGTGCGGCGCGCTGGCGGGCGAGGCGGAGCGGGCGGCGGCCGCGCGCGCCAAGCTGCACGACGCGCTGCAACACAACCCCTACTACGACTTCCTCTACGCGCTGCACATCTCCCGACACCACTACCGGAAAGGTACTTGCGACACACTCTAATATTATTTTCCATGCAATTACTCTTATTAAACAATATTTTAATAGCAATTTATTACATCTACTTAGAATCGTTTTATCAGTATGGAGAAGAGATTTGGTAAGCAGTTCGCCGTTTATTTTAGTATAATAATGTTTCCCCGTGCAGCGGCGGCGGTGGTGTACGAGCGCGCGGCGCGGTGCGGGGCGGAGCGCGGGGCAGGCGGCGCGGGCGCGCGGCGGCGCTGGCTGGCGGCGGCGCTCACGTGCCTGCGCCTCGCCAAGCCGCACCACGCCTTCATCGCGCGCCCCGCGCTGCACCCGCGCCACCCCGCGCCGCCGCACGCGCCCCACCCGCTGCAAGCGCTGCAGGTAACAACATCAAACTTACTTTACGGTAACGCTCAATGTTGACGTCATCATTAAATAAATACATTTTGAGTTTTGACGTGTGTTAATATATTTGAATTTAGAAGTCGTGATGGCCTCGAGGCCTAAGCACGCAGTCGAGATTCTCCACGGTCGCGGGTCAAACCCCAGGCACACACCTCTGACTTTTCGAAGTTATGCGTGTATTCACAATGAATTATCACATTCTTTAACGGTGATGGAAAACATCGTGATGAAACCATATGCAGGTTTGAAACCTGAGAGTTCTTAGGAATTTATTCGGTGTGTATTTCACCAACCCGCACTAGGCCAGCGTGCTGGACTAAAGCTAAGCCCTCTCAGTTGTAGAGGCGGCCCGTGCCCAGCAGTGGGACGTATATGGGATATGATGATGAATGAATGAATGATGAATAAATAGACATTGGGAACGCATAATTAATTCATACGATCTATTATTTTTTTATTCTTCATTGTAGTGTGGTATTTATAGTGAGTCTGAGAAGATATTACATGAACAACGCAAAAAGAGGACTGATTTTACTAGTATGGACATTGGACATCAAAGAATTGATCACATTACACGGTCACACTGACGGACAAAATTATATAAACTACAGAAAAATATTCCGAGAAGGTTAAAAATAATAATACAGAGATTCCACATACCTATAAAATTTCTACAGAAAATTCGCACGTACATTAAAGTGAATGATAAATAAACACACTCGAATAACATCTATATTTACGTACGCTTTTCTTTGACCAAAATATTTTTTGAAGTGAAAACTTCTTTAGCGGCGCTGGGAGGGCAACGTCAGATGGAGGAAAAATGTTAAACTCGCGTAAATCTGACGCGGTCACGTGATCGATCGATCGTAATCAAAAAATCGTAGGACGGTGACGTCACGGGCCGCGGTCGACACCGACTCGTGCATTTTAATTTTATTTCTAATATTTATATTAAAAATTATGTATTTTTAATTACATGCTTTTATGACATGTTTATTTAGTTTCACCTGTCCCGTTGTCTGTCTGTAATCAAATCTTGCAAGTTAAATTTGATCCACGGTTTACGATTGATCTAAAATTTTGTATGCATGTATATTGTATAAGTCGGATGACAATCCAATATTATTATGATATAGAGCTGATCTGATGATGGAGCAGGAAGGTGGCCATAGGACGTCTGTAAAAACGGGAAGATTTATTAATTAATGTGTAAAGTTTTAGTGTAAAAAATATATAACTATATAATGGAATTATTATATCGTAGGCGAAGAAGCTTAATCATCGTTAAAGGTTACAACGAACTTATAAAGTGTTATATTTCTTATTAAATTTATTGAAAAGAAAACTTTAGCGGCGTTAGTTTCTTCCAGTAACTTTTTTGTCGCCTCATGTAGGCTTCGATACGAAAAAGAGACAGACACATTTTAGTAAATGTTTTACCGTTAATACATTGGCCACTACCTTTTTTTTTTGTTCTCGACGGGAAAGCTGTTTATGGCTCTACTTCCCACCAGCCCCGGGGGAAGGGGGGGTGGGAAGCGTATGTCGGGGTCACCGGTCTTCCAGCCTGGCGCGCGGCGACGTCATGTCCGCGCAGATGTTAGTGCCGGGCTGGGTCCCTAACAATAATCCCTAAACCGGCATACCGACCAAAACCCCCCGGTGGCCATCTCCGCGCCGAGTGGACCACGGTACATGGGCGAGAAGCGCCCACCGTAATGCCGCAGCCGCCCGGTGCGCCTCCGAGACGTATTTGTCTCGGCCGTCTCGGAGTTGTAGGGGGCGCGGTTGCACCCCCACTAGCTTGGTTCGGGCGCCCGCGACGTACACAGGCCACAGTGCCGTCGCCCCTCTCGGGGTCACTTTCAGTGAGGGCGCGCCGCCCCCGCAGCGCGCCCAGCGACCCCAAGGGCCCCTTTGAGTCGCCTTTTACGTTGTTAAATGTTTTACCGTTAATATATTGGCCACTATCTATATAATATTGTAAAGAACGCAGCCAGAAAATATTTTTTTCAAAATATGTTGTTGAATGTTTTCACTTCTGTCGGCACTCCCGGAGTGCCACCCGTTTTTTTTTTTCAATATTTTATCACAATTTATATGAGAATTTTAATTGTCTTTACAACACAACTTTTACTTATTGTCCTGATATTATTTATATAGACCAGGCAAAGTAAAGAGTTAAATTTTTACGAATAAAGTCGTGATGGCCTTGAGGTTTGGGCACGCGGTCGAGAATCTCGACGGTCGCGGGTTCAAACCCCAGGCACACACCTCTGACTTTTCCAAGTTATGTGTGTATTCACAATGAATTAGTACTTTAACGGTGAAGGAAAACATCGTGATGAAACCTGCACACCTAAGAGTTCTTATGAATTTCTTAGGTGTGTAGTCCGCCAAACCGCACTAGGCCAGCGTGGTGGACTAAGGCCTAAACCCCTCTCAGTTGTAGAGGAGGCCCGTGCTCAGCAGTGGGACGTATATGGGCTGATGATGATGATGATGATGATGAATATATTTGATTCTGATTTCGGACTCGGAATCAGCTACCATTGGTGTGATGTAACAGTCCGATGCTACGTGCAACTGTTCTTTTATATTATCATAATAAGATTGTTAGGATCTATGTAGATATGACATACATCATAGTAAATTTAATGGTTATTTAACCGCCACACCAATGTATTCAACCACATTTCTATTTGTACACAAACAATACTTATCCTCAATCGAACATGAACTGTTCATTAACCTTTAATATTAGCATAAAAAGCAATGATTATACTTGATCGTTTGATAAAAGAAAAATATTAAACAGGTAATTGGACCTGAAGAATTAGCTGCGGAACTTCGAGAAGAGGATCCGGATTCGCTGGACGTAGTACAACAAGCACTTCTCAGTAAGATTTTATTGAAACATAATAATTACTTCTTATTATAACAGGATCATCTTGTCACGACAACATGACATTAATTTATTGTTGTCAGTAGCAGTGGCGGTACTTCCATAGTAGCCCAAAAGCGTACACGTTATTTGTGTAATCTCTAGTTTATAATTGTTTACTGTGAGGTCAGGATATTCTCATTTATATGACATATTGCTTTTGTTAAATAAATATTTAAATCTTAAAGATAAATTTTCAGAATTTTGTAACGCAAACTGGGCTTTTGGGCTACTATGAAGTACCGCCACTGGTCAGTAATAAGTGTGATAAGTTAAAAAAAACCAGGACAATAGAAAAGAGGGAACACGTATTCATAAATATAGTATAAGAGTCACGTTTGGTCTTGTTTTAAATATGTTAAAGCTTAAATAACATTGAATTGAACAAATGAAAAAGCCTGTAAATCTCGTATTGGAAACTACACTAGTTATTTAAACATAATATGAGATAATCATGTAATTTTTTCAGAGGGCGACGCAATAGATTTCAACAAACTGTACACAAGAATAAAAGACGCTGATCCCGACACACTGCTGGCGGTGACCAAGCGAGCGATTAGCACTGGTCAATTCCTGCCACACTGGTTCCTTCAAACATACTTGGTAAATATCCAACTGTTTGTTAATGTATATAGGTATATTATTTTCTTTTTAAAATTGACTTATTGTTAGCTTATTGTATAATAAATGTATGCTTAGTAGTAGAAGATACTTATTAGATATCGATGGCACTTAAACAAAAAGGCTATTCATCGTAGGAAATAGTTTATACGTAACCTCGACATGTACAATCGATCGAGCTGGAAGGCCAGAGACCCCGACATACCCCTACCGGCCTTTTTTTTTTACGAGAGGAAAGCGCTTCAAGATCCCTGTTCGGCACCTCGGGGGAGGCCGAAAAGGGTATGTCGGGGTCACCGGCCTTCCAACTCAACGCGTGGAAATATTGTTAACTATTGTTCGCTTGGTTGAGTTGGGTCCCTCAACCAAAATCCTACGCCGGCATACCGACTAAAACCTCTCGATGGCCGTCTTGGGCGGTACGGTAAATACAGGGCGAACGCCCTTAATCGTTTCCCGGTGCCGCCCAGCGCTCTGTCAGAATGTGCACTCCTCTGACTCCTCTCGACAGGGGGATCCCAGATATCCCCCACTTGGCCCTATTTTGGTCATGGTGTGAGCGTCCGCGACATTTACGAGGCCATGCACTCTGCCGCACATCTCGGAGTTGTACAACTCTTGTAAGGGCGTACCTCCCCCTATTAGTCGCCTCTTACGACAGACAGAGGATGCCGTGGCGGTATTCTTACGCCCCCAACTGCAAGGCGGACCCCTTCCGGCCTCCCCTGAGGTACCGAAAGGGGAGCTTAAAGGCGCTTTCCTTTCGTATAAAAAAAATAAAAGGATATAGATACATTCGATGCAGTAATGCGTTGTACACCTGGTAAACTTTTATAACTGGCTATAATACAAACTTACTCTGCCATGCATATATCGCCGAAGGGTGGCCAGAGGTATATTTCTACAGATCTACGTTTCGCCAAACATGTCGCCGGAGGCCCAGCTTCTTGATGTGAAGACTCTTGATCACAGATCTCTAATTCAAATTTAGGTAAACTAGCTGTATTCTATGGTTTGACCCACATTTATACAGATTTTTGTTAACTTACAACGTAAAATGTAGCCTTAATCCGTTGCCATTTTTCAACATAATTCTTGTACTGTTGGTTTTCTTCACCCATATTTTAATGTATTGTGTTGCGTTACTACATACTTTATATGTTAATGGATTTCATTAATTAACATGAAAATGTAAATTTAACACAAGTTTATTTGGATAATATCGTTTAAATTATGATATAAGTACATACATAACTCATACATAAACTCACGCCTGTATTCCCCGAAGGGGTAGGCAGAGGCGCATTTCTGCACCCACATTTCGCCAAGTATGTATCAGTCCCACGTAATAGGGGGCGAGCCTATTGCCGTTTTTCGGGCACATTTCCAGACTCCGTGCTGTTACCGAGAATTTCCTAATGGAAAAACCCAATAACACTTTGCCCGACCCGGGAATCGAACCCAGGACCTCTAGATCGCTCGGCACATACTTGTACCGCGAGACCACGAGGCCGATGATGATGATATAAGTGCGAACTGTATATAGTATGATGTACGTATACACACTTATATTGACTTTAACTATTTGCAACGACTTTTTTGTGTAACCAATGATGTAATACCCTACGCGGTCAGTGAAAAATACCACTGACCAAAGTTCAAGTGCAAACATTGTACAAAGTCATAGTAGTTTTATCATATTTTAAGCAAAATATATAAAACATCGATGATAACTGTTCCGTAAAAGATAAGAACATTATGCATTTTAATTGGACTAAATACTCGTAGAGCGCAAACAAATAAGACAAGATGAATAAATAAACGTTTTTGTGATCCACAATAATATTTTTATGGACTGATCAATCATGAAAAAGTTTTATTAGTACTATGCAAAAAATATACATATAGAGAAATCTAAATATATGTATATAACCCAAAGGTGACTGACAGACTGACGTAGTGATCTATCAACGCACAGCCCAAACCACTGGACGGATCGGGCTGAAATTTGGCATGCAGGTAGATGTTATGACGTAGACATCCGCTAAGAAAGGATTTTGATTAATTCTACCCCCAAGGGGATAAAATAGGGAATGAAAGTTTGTATGAAACTTTGTCAATTTTAAACCGATCGGGCTGAGACTTTGCATGCATAAAGATACTATGACGTAGGCCAACCCTGTACCCAACCCTGTAGTCAACGCGGACGGAGTCGCGAGCAAAAGCTATATGAAAATAAAACTCCTTATGCAGTCTATTTTTGTAGCTACGGTAGGTTTTTACCGATATTATGTGTGCATGTATTAAACATATAAATATATAGTTCGTGTCGAAACCTACTTTCCACTTAAGCTAAGGCTAATCTTTTTTCCTTTTTTAAAGAAGGGAATTGTCAGTGTGAGTGAGCTGTGAGAACTGAGAACAGCAAACAGTCGGTGTGTTGTTGGCAGAGCGCGGACGGCGCGGGCGTGGTGCGCGCGCTGGTGCGCGGCGGGCGCGCGGGCGAGGCGGGCGCGGCGTGCTGCGCGGCGCTGCGGCGGGCGCTGGCCGCCCTGCCGCCCCCCGCGCCCCTGCAGCGCGCCCGCCCCGCCGCCGCGCCGCTCGCGCCCGCCGACCTGCTGCTGGCAGAGCTGGCGCTTCACACAGACGACCCCTTCATCCAACAGGTCTGTTGTCTTCGCATTAATATGCCTTACTTATTTATGAATCCGGTGTTCGCTTCATTTTCCGCTTATGTTACAGGTTTACGACGAATTGAATTCCTTAGTTCAGGAGTACATGCAAGCGGTCGTCAGAGCGTCGGAAGATATGAAGTTGCAAGTTAAGAGTGTTGCGTGATAAATGTGCATACCGATTGAAACAAATTTTGGAAAATATTTTTTTATTAATAACAAATAAATAATTAAATTAATACACCCGGAATGATGAACTCAATTTACCCGATTTACAACTAGTTAATAAGCCTGATCCTTTGGGTACCCATATTTATGAACCACTCCACCTTATAATTAACTTAACTTAATAAAATACTTTTAAATCAATAAAGACTGGCCTTTTACACGAAAGTGACAAATAATACGACGATACTCAGCCTCCAATGCGAAAAATGATCAGATGCTGCATTATGTGTAACTACGCATTTTACAGGAAAGAAGAGACATCATTTCTATACCTACATATTGAGTTACATGGATCTTATAAACTGCTGCATTCACATTTTGCTAAAACGATGAAATAAGTTTCTATGGAGAACATTTCTGCAGATCTAGCACGCTATAAACTAGTCTTAAATATTAATAAAAATTTATAAAAATCACATTGAGGACTTCAAACAAGTATGTATTTGCTAAATCAGAGAGAAGACTAAAAATACCTATATATACATGTATTTACTTGTCATGCTAAGTCTGTAAAAAAAATTAATATGTCATGGTTATAAAACATGAGCGCACAAGATTCGTCACGTAGGTACTAGAAAAAACATAGATCATAATTCGAATTATACTTCAAAATCGTTGTACCTTCTTCACCTTAATATTGATTAGTGGCAAGCAGGGCTGGGCAAAATACATGCTTTGCTTTAATTGAAATACAAATTACAAAATACATTTGAGTAAGGTATTTGAAATACAAAATACAAAATAATGCATATTTATTTGTTTTGGAATAGTTTTTTTTTGAAGGCGGTTTTTGTTTTGTTATTGCAGGTCCTGATGAGCACAAACTTAATACTAAATGAAGGCTAAATGTATTTTAATAAATGTATTTTGAAGCCTCAAGTATTTGAAATACTAATTACAAAATACTTCGGCTTCACGTATTTGAAATACAAATTACATTTTAAGAAAGTAATTAAAATACAAATACAAAATACGTATTTGTATTTCAATTACAAGTAATTCAAATACTGCCCAACCCTGGTGGCAAGTTATTAGTTGTGACTTACTACTAACAATATTTTGTTCATGGTGCCAGTTGTGTAGGCAAAACTAATGTAATTTATTTGCTTAAAAAAAAGTGTTCAACATGACTTCCCAAGATATATATTTTATGGCTCGATATAAGACAGACTACTTTTTATCCTAGAATTCTCAATCCCGGTCGGAAAATTTAAAAGCGAAATTTTTAATAAATTACAACAAGGCGCGGAGCAGAGTTATTGGTTAAACGAACTCTGATATAAAATTATTTACTGCGTTTAAGATATCTTCCTTTCATAATCGACAATACTAAAAGAACGAGTTTTTCGTATGTAAGAAACATTAAAGCAGCCGTCATCACAGTTTGCAGCAGTTTAGCTTCAAGCCCACGGAATATAACTAACGGATTATTTTTCATGTCTTTAATTAAAGGTTTCAAACTAGTGCCCGCTCGTAGTCTAGCCTGAATTAATTGTAAAGGATACGTTAAAGTTGTTGCTACTGCTTTCGCGACTGCACCAATCATAAAAGCAGTATACGTATCGAAAGAGCCTTTGGACACAAATTTTCGTTTAAGCGATTCGTAAACCATGAATTGAATCGCAGGATTCGAAACAAGTAGCAAAGACGGAATAGTACCTGACCACAAACCTTTTGCACCCTCATTTTTAGCAAGCTCAATTAAACCTTCCAAAAGAGTATTGCAATTAGTTTTTTCTAACTTCATTCTCGTATTAACAACCCATAGAGGTGATGTCAGTATAACATTAATGCTGCCAGCTACAATTCCGTACATAAGATCTTGTAGGGCTGATGTGGGTTTTGAAGACAATCTTCGCAATGCGTGAAATGAATAAAAATAAATGAAATTAGACACTGAAAGCGATTGCAAAACTGGTGACAACCCTCTGTATAAGGATTCCAGCCCTTCTTCATCAGCTAGCTTCAATAATACCTCCCACGACGAACCCTGCAGTTTCTTGGAATCTTCGACTGAAAAAAATATATTTTTTACTTAAATTTTATTATTTAACCATGTCTTTGTTTTGCAAAGGTACATTTCTACAATCACGATTCGCCAGCTATTCCCTATTGCTGTTATTCGGGTACATTTTCAGACTCCGTGCTACTGTTGAGAATAATGAAATAAAAAACCGGCCAAGTGCGAGTCGGACTCGCGTAAAGAGGGTACGTACTGTACGCACAATGCCATAGTAAGGAAAAGCATTTGTGTCATACCGCGGGCGGGCGGAATTAAATTGAAAAATTAATATCTCCTAAAATATTGGCCGTAGAATGCTCATTGTGGGTTAATTTTTTTTCATATTCATCTACAAACCGATTCAACAAAACTTAAGATTGGAGTTGAAAAATGTGTTCTCCCACATATTCCACCTGCAAATGTAGGTTTGTACACATAATATTGAGTGATTTACTATGTTATTTTAATATCATCGACTTCTTATAGGTTTGTAATCTATAAGTAGGAAACTAATTTCTGTATTTTTTTCAAAATTTTAGGTTCAGTAGTTTGAAGATAAGGGGGGGGGGGGGGATGCTCAATATTCGTCTATTTTCTTGAATAACTTAGAAACTATTTATTTTAAAATTCCAATAAAAAAAGTTAACAGGATTAACGCAATTAGTATTAAACTTTCCTATATAAACTTCTATGCTAAGTGTTACTAAGTACAGACAATAGATAAGGAGTTTTTCAAAATGATGTAATGTACCAGCTAAGCTAAGAATAGATCTTATTTTTAAGTTTGCTTAACCCTTATGTTAGTAACCAACTTTACCGACGTCTTTTAGCAACCGGGTACCCGGGTACCCACAGATCTAAAAACAATAATTATGCTTGTTTTGTTCACGAAAAAAATTTCTTAACATGTTTTCCTGGAATATGAATAGTTAGTCGTATAGTTAGTGACAATAAAAAAAAACAATAATATGTAGAATTGTAAATATCATCTGAAACCATTTTTGGGCACTCCAGGTAGTCGGCCTGTTTTTTATTTGTCGGTGCTGAACAGATGCCGTTGGAGATAAAAAAGAAGTCAAGGTGATTTCTTTTGTTTTTATATTGAATGAGAGTCGAGTATTTTTAGTACACATTGGATTTTTGGTGAGATCGGACGTGTTTTATTTATGGTGTTCTTTTCACAGTGAAAACTAAAGCTATGGAACAACTATCGAGATCTGAATGTTCTAGGTAAGTAAAGTTCACATATATTTAATGTTTGTAAATGTTTTAATGATAATTTTGTGTAATAATATTATTAAAGAATTGTATAATATAATAATTAATTCATTAGGTTAAGTGCAACCGAAAGAAATGCATATTTGACAAAAACTGCTTGGAGATAATAACAGTGATTCGAGCGTGCCGTCTGACAGTGATGACGACGACTGGATTCCAGCGAATATTGCTAGACGTCAAATTTCAAATCAAGAATATAATTCAGAGCATGATGAACCAGGAGATTCTGGAGATACAGGAGTATTTTAGGTCATGCACTGGCAGAAACAATCGAGGTAAATCCTGGTCCATCGGCTCCAAAAGATAAAACCGGAAGAAAAAAAGTGACAGGATCTTGTCATGTGTGTAATGTCTTGCCAATAAAAAGACGGCGAAGGACTCGTAAGAGCTGTGCCAATTGTCAACGGCCAGTAGGTGACGAGCACTCAATTAATCTAATACAATGTGTTAAATGTCAGAAATAATGTCATTAATTTTAAAAATATGTAATATTTCTTTATTATTTCAATAAATATTTGTTGCATCCATTTATAGAAATCATTTTCAATTTATTTTCCATACTTTCTACTGTGGGTACCCGGGTACCCGGTTGCTAATGAGGCGATGGCTGAAGTTTAAGCTTATTTAAAAAATAAAATAAAAAATAAATGAATTAAATGCAGTCACAACTAGCTTTCTTTTAAGTTAAAAAACGACGATTCGAGAGTTTAAAATAATATATTGAATTTTCTTTAAGCTATTCATACAAATACACCGCGTTGGGTACCCAGGTACCCGGTTACTAACATAAGGGTTAAATGAATTATGAATTTAAGGTCTTCTTCTAATCATATATTGCATTAGATGCCTAACTAACACAGACTTCATTAAATAATTAATCTATATTATGTATCTACCACAGAATCTTAAGAAAAAGAAATTTTTGATCCACGAACGATTCATAAATAATTGATCCACGTAAATTATTATTTATTTACCTTGTAATCTAGACCTCAATGTATCCAAAGGATAAAACACAGCCATACCCACAACACTGCCCTGAAATATAACAGCAGTAATTAAATGTTTTAGTCACTAGTTTTAGCTATCTTTACTTATTTAAAACAAACAAACCGTAGCTCCTGCAACTGCATGCACTAACGTTTCATAACTAAATAATGACTGAGCCATTTTAACACATTAATTCACTTTTCACAGGGTTAATTAAAAATGCCACAATTAAATACACTTTTCGCCTTGGCTTTATCTTGTTACAGCCATTATGTATCTCGTATTGCTTATCGTCTCCTTCCTCCTTCGATCAGTCAACGCCTCATTTCTTAAAGACCGTAGACTACTACAGTTCACTACACTCACATGTTGACCACAATTGATCACACACCCCTGTATGTACTAGGTATGTGTGCACTAGCCACTACTCACTACTACTAGTACACTGTGGTCTGTGTGCTCACTGCTCAATGCTGCTTGCTGCTTGCTGTGTGCTAAAATGAACACTCATTCATATTCCTTTGAATTTGATCACAGAACAAAATAGTTAATAGACTAGTGTTGCCAACCCCAAGAAACTAAAAAACAGTATATCACTAATAAAAAAACAGTAGAAAACAGTAGCTTAAGAAAAAAAGGCAGATTTAATATTTTGCTTTTATAATTAAAACAATCACCTACTTTTATTACTCACACACATTGTTATTATCCTACAATATTGATTCTAAATTTTCAATCTCAATTTCTTTTTTAAATTCGTACCTACATATTTATATTAAATCTATTTATGTGCCTTCAAATGAGTTGCAATCGGTTATGTCGGATTTGTGTATAATACTCCTTTAGTTGTAGTTGATATTCTGTTGCGTAATTTGGTTTTTATAATATTTATAGCTGAAAATAATCTTCCAACGGTAGCGCTGCTATGTGAGTAGGCACAAAAGTTTTATTATGTGGTGATTATTAAGAAATACTTGCATAGTCTAATAGGTAGCGTTGAACGCTCATTGAAAAACAGTAAAAATTAGGAATGAAACAGAAAACAGGGTCATCAACATGAAAACAGAAAATCTACTGTTAAAACAGTAGGGTTGGCAACACTGCTGACATCTTTTTACGATGACTTTTAATGGAAGGCGTAGGGATGATCGATGTTAGAAAAACATCGATGTTAACATCGAACCAGAAGTATCGATGTACGATAAACATCGATTGAAAAACATCGATGTCTTAAAACATCGATGTTTTTGGTAGGGATGTCGGAAAATGCAATAAAGTAAATATATTATTTGAAAATATCTATTCTCAGCCTATCGCCGTCCACTGCTGAACGAAGGCCTCCCCAAGTAGGCGCCAACTATCCCGGTCTTGAGCAGCCCTTATCCATCCGCTACCCGCCACCTTTCTCAAGTCGTCGGACCATCGTGCTGCAGGACGTCCTTACACTACGTCTACCTAAGCGCGGTCTCCACTCCAACACTTGTCTGAAAATATCTATCTATATTTATATTTTTACTAAAAAGTATCGATATATCGGTATGAATTGTGTACGTACTCAAGAACTTAAGAATACGCGCGCGTTGACAGACACAAAAAAAAAGGATAATGTTAAATGTTGTCTCGCACTCGCAGTTGAATTGATATATTTTAATGTTATTGCTAATGTATTTAGTTATCAGTTTGTTTTTTTCTTTGAGAAATGCAAAGAAATAACTATTCGTACGGCTTGTCTTGCGAACACTAGATGGCGCCCTAAAGAATTATAATTGACGTTTCGTCGTTTCGATGTTTTATTCTTATAACATCGATATATCGATGATATCGAAGTCGAAACATCGATGTCAAAACATCGATGTTTTTCAGCTAAACATCGATGTTTCTTCAACATCGATGAATATCGATCATCCCTAGGAAGGCGTCGTATGTATATCGTATATCGATATTCGATAGTGACAACTGACAACTATGAACTAATTACTAATGTCACAGATTATAATTTATAATATACACTTAACTAGGGATGCCGATTCTTTACAAAAAATATCGATTCACTAAAAAATTGAGGTTTAAAAGATCGATTTCCAAAAAATCGATTTTTTTTTTAATTTTCATTTATAATGTAAATATAAATCCATTTTCATGACCATGAGTGCGTCGTGGTTTCGCGGCACAAGTATGTGCCCTGCGATCTAGAGGTCCTGGGTTCGATTCCCGGGTCGGGCAAAGCGTTATTGGCTTTTTCCATTAGGTAATTCTCAGTAGCAGCACGGAGTCTGGAGTTGTGCCCGAAAAACGGCAATAGGCTCGCCCCCTAATACGTGGAACTGATACATACCTGGCTAATTGTGGGTGCAGAAATGCACCTCTGCCTACCCCTTCGGGAAATACAGGCGTGAGGTTATGTTATGTAAATCCATTTTAAAAATAAATGTATAATAAACGTAATGTAACGGTACCTTCAACTAATTGTGAATAAATCTAGTGTTAACACCAAAAAAATCGAATGGCGATTTTCAAGGGTGAAATATCGATCGACTGAATCGATTCAGTACTGTATATCGATTTAAAAATTCGATCTTTTGGGCCTGAAAATCGATTCTTCGATCTCAGATCTTCATCCCTAGCCCTACACTTAACTGTTAGCTGTCAGTAGTGGGCATACTAGTTCACAACTGAGATCGCTCACTTTAGTTCGCCGCTCCTAAACGAACTAGTTCGTTCTTCTAGTTCGTTAGTTCCTAGTTCAAATTAGACCTAAAGATCGATCACACGTCCGCTCGTTTTAATACGGTTCCTGCTGCAAGCGATAATATTTATGGATAATGGATATAGAATGCTGTGCTTTTAACCTCTAAAAACAGCATACACCTCTTAATTAATGAATATTCATAAAATGTATATAATTATTGTTATTTACAATAATACCCACGGTTAATTGGTGCAATAAACCCTTTATATTTTTCGCCTTTTTTATACTTTTATTAGTTTAGAAAATAATAAACGATAACGTACACATACATAGATAATTCTGTTCCTTGACAGAATAAAACATAACACAAACTAAACAAAAGTAATCAACTGATAATCAAGATTTTTATATTTTTTTAAAAGTAATCAACATCATCGCTGTGCGCATGAGCGGTGAGCGAACGGGAGTATGTATAGTGCTGTCTCGGGCGTAACGATCTTAGTTCAGTTGAGGCCAATCTCGTTCATTCGGCCGAACTACCGAACTGCGAAGATGGGAAAGAGGGAACTAGTTCGCGTAGTTCGTCTGTAGAAGCGCTCTTACGAACTAGTTCGTTCGCGAACTACACAAGTCTAGCTGTCAGTCAGTTGTCAGTGTCACAGGGGTCACTGTTATCTTTTTGTGGAGAACTGGAGACAACAAAACTCTGTATTTAATATTTATTCTGGTTCTGGATGGTGTATTTTCCTTGTCTTTTACTGCTTGATTCCCTGTTTTTATTGTAAATTCTGTAATTGTAATTGTAAATCTGGTGTTTAAAACCACTGGAATATACGATAAATTTTACATAATTCTTTCCCAAAAATCGCATTAAAGAATCGACACAATGAAAGTTTTTATGGCAGAAGATAATTTATGCGCTCAAAACTTATTAAAACTTGTTTCACACGGGAATGCCATAGTTGCAGAAATATTAAGACTTAAGGATCACAAACCTACAGTATATTTGTAAGTTTCGCGTACTTACTTGCATCTTTTGTTCTCATTTCAGTTTTTGTTTCTCTTGAATAACAAATATTTATTTTGATTACAATTTTATGTAGTATTATTAATTCACGATATAAGTTGAATTTTGTATCCTACAGTTCCACAAAACAACTAAAATAAAATAGAACATAGTAAACACAATAAGTGATATTTTTACTGGTGTCATTTAGAATAGATATTATATATATTAAAACAGAATGATTTAATATATACAGGGTTACTGGTTAAGACCACCTATTCACGTTAAGGGTGTGTAGTTTACATCATTTCTGACTGATTTGACTATGAGAAACCCTATCCTAAATCTAACCGTTTTTGAGATTGGTATTTGAATTTCATTGTTTTTTCCAACAAACTCCCGATTTTCGGCTATCAGCTTAGATATTTTGAAATGTGTAAGTCTTATTATTACTATTATATGATTTTTACATGTAAAATAAGATGCTTTATGACCTCAATAACCAATATTGTACATAAAATGAATAAATAAGTCGTTGTAGACGATTAAAATTTGAAAACTTTAACAAAAAATTTGAAAGTTTATTTTTCTCGAATGAATATAAAAAAAATATTATGGCGCCTGTTTTGCAGATGTGCCTAAAAATATCTATGTTTCATCAGCTATCCAACGAGCTATTAACGGGAATAGGTTGACTTAACCAGTAACCAAGTATATGTATATTATAAGTTGTGTTTTAACACATACCTCACAGGTATAATTAAACCAACTGCTTATTCTAGGGTAGAAACAAAAGAACTTCAACAGAAGTATCAAGACATAATAATGGATTTTAGTTATTTTAAGATATCAGATAATCAAGAATCAAAAATTAATATGAACCCAGTAAGTTTTCTTCTTTTAGTAATAATAATACTATACTAACATACTCATATTATGAAGGCAAAACTACTTTATTTGTTACTTTTTCTTTTTTATAAATGCTCCTATACCTGATGTACAAACACATAATCATAAAACAGCAATAAATTAACATTACAAACATTATATTTTCAGAAACTTCAAGATTTGGATGATGAACTTAAAGAAAAATACTTGGAGTTGATTACTAGATTTTATTTACTTTTTGAAAATATTCATCAATACATAATAGATTTAAACACATTCATTGACCAATTGAAAGATGAAGCATTCATTCAACAGAACATGGAAACTGTTATGAAAGATATAGAAGGAAAGCAACTTTTGGTATGCATTGTTTGTTGTCTCTTGCCTAAGAATTATACTTTATGGAAAGAAAAGTAATAGATGGTAAATCTTTTGATTATCTTCACTAAAGTGGTGTTTTTTGAAGAAATTTGCATTACGCTTTTAAACAAATGAGGCATAAAATTAATCAACATAATAATATGTGGTGGTTAAGGCATAGTTTTTTTTTTGTTTGATCAATTTGTATCAACTCAATCTGACCTGCTGTCCTTTTAGTGTTGAGTAATGGGACAAGAAATTCACGAATTAATGTGTAGGTCATGGCTTATTACACTATTAACCCATTCTTCCCCACTGTCCTATTAGGACACTATATTCAACATTTTTTTAGTTGTAAGGGCTCTTATTTTTATTATTTCTGATGAAATTCGTAATTTCACTCTATTTTTCTAATAAAATCTTTTTTTTTTCACTGTAAAAAATGTTAAGGTGATTTTAATGTAATTTTTGCAAAAGTTATTTTTTGACGATTAATGAAGAGTATTATGATCCGGCTTTATATATCACAAAAAAAACTTAATATACTGAGAACTTAATTTATACATTTTATCAAAAAATTCCAATGTTTTTGATGCTTGGGAAGTAATGGGTTAATATAACGAATTTAATTTGTAATGATTACCTTACAGTGTGAGTCACTATATCTATATGGTGCTATGTTGTTGTTATGTGATTTATTTATTCCTGGAGTAGTCAGAGAAAGACTTCTGGTGGCATTCTACCGATATAGCACTAGTCAGTCACAATCAAACATTGATGATGTGTGTAAGTTATTGAGAGATACAGGATATGATCAGCAAAGCTGCAAGAGACCTGTGGACTACCCTATTGAGTATTTCAGGTATTATTTTCATTTGATAAAACACTGAGATAAAAGGAACCTATTTTCAAAGTAACACAACATTTAATATCCATTTGAAAGGGATATTATATTTAAGACAAGAATCTAATATGAGTGGAAATATTATTGAACAGTTAAAAAATATTGACTAGAAAATAACATTTGATTACATTTAGAAAATTTAAAACATTTATGTCATTACTTTTAAAATTTGCCTTAGGTGCCTATTACTTATGTATGTATGTTCTTTAATTACTGCCCAGTGTTTAGGGGGCGAAATTCTTAAATTCCGACCATAAATGGCGAATTAAACAGATACTCAGGTCCATGTATACATGCTACTGGGTTGTTGCCCTCTAAAATGAAAGCAATCCCCAGATGGGCAACATATTGTAGTCTTGCTTCCCTCGCAAACATATGGAAAATCAATATCCTCGAAATCTTCATGCCGGAAACCCCGACATATCCATTCCCGTTACTCCTATTACTATAAAGGCTGCTTATTCCTCTGATTACAAAAGGTTATTGAATACTTTGAGAACGCAAGCGATTTTCATAAAATGCTCGCAATTAATTACTTATTAAATTTATTAATTTTTCTCTTACCTTTTAGTCGAGTTCATATCCGCCCGGAATTTATAGAAAAAGTGGTTGGAAAACTAAGATCTGAAGATATATATAATCAACTGTCAGTGTACACTATACCCGAGCATCACTCGCTCGGCCTTGCCACTCAGGCTAGCATGCTGGTCGTCTGTCTATTTTTTTTACCACATTATCTTCAGTCAGACTCTTCAAAAATGCGGGAAATCGTTGACAAATTCTTCCCAAGTAATTGGGTCGTACCAATCTACATGGGCATTACGATTAACATAATAGATTACTGGGAGAACTTCAAAGCTGCCAAATCTGCATTGAGTAATACCTGCAGTAGCAAAGTACTTAAAGAATGTTTTACTAAACGAAGTACATCCGTACAACTTTTGATAAACAAAGCTCATCAACTATTAAAAGAAGGCACTTTAACTGATGATTTTATTTTAGATAATATAAACAAAGTGCTGAATCTACTTCTTAATTCTAATGTGGTTGTAAGATGGCTTCTTTTACATAGCAGTGATGTTATATTCTTCGATAACAACAAAAAGAGTAAACAGCTCAAAGACATGCTGATCAAAGAACCTAGTTTTGATCCCCTCAAAATACTTGAACTGTTAATAAGCATCGCGGAACTGGAATTGAAAGTCAGAGAAATTTTAAACAATTTACTGGCTAACAGAGACGAATCTTGGAATACAAACAAAGCGTTGGCTGTTGAAGCGATAACCAGTTTATCAGAGTTATTTTCTGGAGCTAAACCGCTTACCAAAATACCGCAAAACGATCAGCTTAAGCTTTGGTTTGAAAATATTGCTAAACAAGTGACCTCTTTGAGTGCACCAGTCACGGCAAAGTCTATAAAAAAAGTAACGCAACTGATACAGGCGTTAGATGAAGTTGAAGAATTTCACGGTATCAACAGCACGTCTACAATTATACAATTTCTGAGCGAGAGCAAACAGGCATTAAAAAATCTTTTGAGAGCTGCTTCACTGAAAGAAGACTATTTGGTAAATTTGGAAACTATTGCCGACGTTAGCTACGCGTGGTGTATTATTGATTCATATACGCAATACATGCAAGATAGTATTAAAGAAAATCCTGCGGTGACGAGTAGACTCAGAGCGCTGTTTCTTAAATTGGCTAGCGCAATGGAGATTCCTTTACTGAGAATCAATCAGGCTCATAGCGATGATTTAATTTCGGTTTCGCAGTATTATAGTAACGAGTTGATAAAATATATTCAGAAGGTCCTTCAGATAATACCCGAAATGGTATTTTCTATTGTGGAGAAAATAATAGATATCCAGACATGGACAATCAAAGAGGTACCGACCAGACTAGAGAAGGACCGACTCCGGGACTTTGCTCAGCTGGAACATAGAATGGAAGTCGCAAAATTAACCCATACTGCGTCCACATTTACAACAGGTGCTCATATTTTTATGTCGTTAATTGTAATTTTATAGTTTTACTACATGTAGCGAACAATGCCTATGTTTCGTTTATTTATTTAGGAATACTGGATATGAGGTCTACTTTAGTCGGGGTCATTAGAGTCGACCCCGCAGAGCTTCTTGAAGACGGTCTGCTAAAAGAATTGGACCGACACATCAGTCACAAATTCGTTGAGTTTATTGAACCACATGGGAAGAAATTGCAACCGACAGCAAATAATTTGTTGCTTCGTCTACAAAAATTAGCCGAAAGTATGGATGGATATAAGAGATCCTTGGAATATATTCAGGATTACATTAACATTCATGGATTGAGGATTTGGCAGAAACAGGTAGGCTCTAGAGCTCATTAACGCATATATTATTATTATTATTTTAATTCATTCATTATCGTAGGTATCAGCAATAGTAAAAAAAAGTGTTGCGAAGGAGATAAGTTTTCGTAAAGGAGTTATTCTGTACAGCCCGTCAGCTGGGTTCATGGGAAGTCTAGCGCGACAAATAGCACAGTTAGCAGATGCAAGGTACGTCAATTACAAACCTATTCTATTTTGTATTATCTAAAAACATTAATTCGAACGCTATTTATTGTTTTAGAACCTGTATATATATTAGCGTATGTGCCGCTTGGTTCGACGCGAAGACACAAACTGAAGTAATTAATACAAAAACATTTTCTAAATTGAATGAAGCTGTGGGCGTTGTCGGCCTTCACGGGCTCGACACATTATACGGCTTCATGATCAAAAATCAAATACAGAATCTTCAAGAAATATTTAGAAGTAATCAAAACAAACTTATTTCGGGGCTCTCTTTCGATATTAAAGATATTGAGTTAACTGTTGCAAAATGGAATAAAGTATTTCAACAATTAACTGATGTATTGGTATTAATTGGAACATTGCAAATAATTCGGAAGCATATTGCTTATCAGTTGAACACAAGCTGCAAATTTGATTCCGCCCATTTAGAAGCATCGTTGAGGACTCTCAACGAGTAAGTGACTTAAGTACCTGTTGATAAATGATTATATATTTATTTATACAACAAACGGAAAAGGGGTCTTGATAGTATTGCTGAAATATTCCAGAACTTCACATTCTGTTAGAGATCTTAATTTTTAAACATCTTAGAATATATTTGAGACACAAATGGAGACTAAGTTGTGTTTTAGTTTGATTTTCTCCTCTTTGATCTGTGAAGGGTCTTTACCATTAAGTTCTGCGTCTCAATGGTCCCTGGAATGACGGACAACACCCAGCAGTTACATTTAAATGGGGTGATAAATTGTATACATTGTAGCTAGACTGCCTCGTGGTCTCGCGGTACAAGTATGTGCCGTGCGATCTAGAGGTCCTGGGTTCGATTCCCGGGTCGGGCAAAGCGTTATTGGCTTTTTCCATTAGGAAATTCTCAGTAGCAGCACGGAGTCTGGAGTTGTGCCCGAAAAACGGCAATAGGCTCGCCCCCTATTACGTGGAACTGATACATACTTGGCGAAATGTGGGTGCAGAAATGCACCTCTGCCTACCCCTTCGGGGAATACAGGCGTGAGTTTATGTATGTATGTATGTACATTGTAGCTAAAGTAAATATTTTAGATTGCACAGTTTAATATTGGTTTATGATTACTTTCAGATCAATCATTAATGAAATGAAAGTTTTGTCGACGTCGGAATCGAAACCTAAAGTATCACCAAAACTTTTAAAACATTTAGATGACAATCTAGTAAGATGTGGCATTTCCGATCCGTTTGGAAAGATATATGAAAATAATGTACAAGAACTACTGAACATCGACATTGCTCGTATTCTTGCAGTATTGGTGTTGTCACAATTGCCTAGATTGCAATTGTGTTTTACTACGGGTAATAGAATTTCACATATTTATAAAGTCCCCAAACATTTATTAATTTGATAAATTTGAGTGTAAGTATGTACTTACCTACAACATAGTAGCGGAATCGAATCAATTACAACATCATCAACCCATATATGTTCCACTGCTGGGCACGGGCCTCCTTTACAAGGCCTTTTAGTCCACCACTCTGGTCTAGTGTAGGTTGGCAGACTACACATCTAAAAAAAATAAGTTCAGGGTTTCTCGCGATGTTTTCTTTCAAAATTAAAGTAGGTACCTACGTGGTAATTCATTGTGAATAAAGTTTGCCTGGTGTGCTCGGGGTTTGAACCCGCGACCCCAGGATTCTCAATTTCTACTACAATTGCACAATTAGTTTTAAAAAGGTTAAACCAATCGCCTTAACCTTGAAAAAAGGTATCATGGGTAAACCATAATTACTTCTTCTTTTTCTTCTGAGTCTTCCAAAGGGGTTCAAAGGATATGTTAGAAAACTACAGGTTGGCAAGGCAGGCTTTAATTCATCAATAAGATGGAGTACCAGAGTTTTTACATGATACCATTTTATAGGTGACCTTGTTCCAAAGAAGTCAGGAGAAAATATTGATGGATATCCATTAATTGTTGGAATCTATACCATCCTGCGACAAACTAGAACAGAAAATCTGGATATATTCATTGATGTGCTATGTAATTTTGCCAGGTCTGTATGCCTTTTTGATATTTGTTACTCATTTCCCAAAAAGAGTGGTAGTGATTATCTTAGTAGTGATTTTAATCAATATAGTGAGACTGAGATTTCTTATTAGAAGCATCTAGTTTAAATAGGTAATAGCTATTTGTACTTTACTTTTTACTCACTACAACAGTTTGAAAGTTGATAGAAATTTTAAAAATAAATACCTAATTAACTTTAAATTTATACAGTGGAAATAATGACGATAGCACAAAATAAAGAATAACTTTTAATAGGCCAGACCAGTCATGCAATTAAAATGTGCACAGAGATGTTTCTAAGTCTTGTTTATTTTGGTAAGAAAATCATTTAATATTTATTGCTTTCAGATCCAAGTCTTCAGAATTGTCAAGTGATGGAGGTTACATTGTTAGAATTCTTCAGATGTTTTGTGAAGCATTTGCTTATCCATTTCATAAACTTGATAATAAACTGCCTTCAGTGTTATTAACACATGCTATATTAAAATAGATTGTTAATATCTTAAATGTAAATATGCCTATATTTATTATATAATATAAATAAATTATATTAAAGTTAAAATACTTTTAATTAGCATTTAAAATTTCACTACCCAACCATATGCAATTATACAAGATGATTATTAGATTTTACCCAAACAACATTGTTTAAATAAATAAAAAATAGAATATCTTTGTAAATCATTTATTCCTGATACAGTAGAACCTCGATAAGTTGAAAACCTCCAAATCTCGAAAAATTGTTTTCTCCCTGCCCTTCAAACACCAAAACCTCTATTACTCGAAATATCGACCCTCTGTTAGTGAAAATAATCAGGGAGTCCCTCCAAGCCATTTTGGTACATATTTCCCCTCCATAAATCAAAATTTAAACTGGAACTCTGTATCTCGAACATAGCAATATATATAACTCAAATTGTATTAGATTTAGAATTAAAAACAACCACTCTATGCCAAATAAAAAACCGCCTAAGTCAAAACTACACATTTAGGTACCAATAGGCCAATTCAATCCTGAATTGGTTCATTGTAAGCTGACTCTTTTTAGGTGCATTCTCGTTCTCATAATATTTTTTTATGACAATCCAAGAATTTATTACTGCTAGATTAAATAAATGAAAAAAAAATACACAAGTACCACTTTTGAGATCTCAGTGTTATATGATTTCTGCCCAAAAAGCCACCCATGAGGTCGAATCCCCCCATCATGTGTTTATTGTATTCTTTGACAAAAAAACGGGCAAGTAATGTCAACTTTTTCCTGTTTTTTTTTTGTTATCTGGATTTTCCGGATATTCTGTAGTGACTTCTACAAGAGAAGGATCAATGTCAGCAGTTTCATCTACCACACATCATCATCGTCATTTTCGTCTTGCAACATTCTTATAATGTTATCACCATCGCAGTACTCATCATCAGAATCTTCACCAAGGCCATCTTCTGATAGCCAACCGCCTACTTCCTGACTCAAGGAAGTTTCAATGTCCTTGTCTGACAAGTTTCCATACAAAAACAACATAAAATAAAAATGGTACCTAAAAATTTTCACCAAACATTACAATTGACCTTACTGCATGGTGATGTTAATTTCTGTCACATAGTTTTGGAACTTTATTATAGGGTATTTTGATATAAATCACGAGAAAAAAACCAAAACACTAAAAACAAACCTGTTGTCCACTCATTATTATTTTTAATAGCAGAAAAATCTCAGATTAGTTTCTTAAAAAAAAAAAAATAGCTAATTTCTCTCAAGCAAAATAAACAGTGGAAGGACAAGTTCAAGGCCTAGTAATTAACAGTGAAGTTGGATTTTTTTCTACAACTGCCTTCCTTCAACTGCTGCCAGCAACATCCAATTTGTAGAATACTTATTTTGTGTACCTTTATTTTTCCATTAAATGTTATGATGGAAATTTCCATCATCATGCAAAGAAGGGTTAATTATCGATAATTTTGTCTTGCAAGGTCTGGATTAAATTGTGAATTATATTTTTGTTTCACCTCTGTCACTTTTTGGCTTTCAGTAGTAGTGCTTTTGGGGTTGTTAAGTTTTGTCAGAAACATCTCAGTTCTATACTTTTCCTGTTGTTCACGTTTGATTCGAGCTTCTCTTAATTTTTCCAGCTTTTGTTTCTTGTCCTCTTTATCTGTTTTAAATTTAATTTTTTGATTGGATTTATCACTTTGTGAGATTTTTTTATCACTATCAGAAATATTACATTTATGTTTAGTTTTTTCTTCTTTAGTACAATATTTTTTAAACTTATTAATGGGATCTAGTCTCTGTTTAGCCTTCCAGCCTATTTCTCCATTTTTAATATCAACTTCTCTTACTCTTGGTTTACCATCTTCATCTTTAAGGATTAGTTTATTGTAGGTTTCCTTAATTCCACTACCATGTTGAAGCCTGGAGTCACCTGGAGCCACTTCATACCAGTTTTTTTTCCCCAGAGCTTCATTTGTATCCTGACCTAGATAAGTAAGATAACCAATTTGCTTTTCATATTCTTCTTTTTTCTCTTTTGCCTCAATGTCATGCTCCTTGTTTGTAGTTTTAACAGCATTATCAATGTCAGCAAATAAATTTATGTGTTCACTAGTTATTGTAGCATCGACTTTTGTTTCGGACTTTTGCGTAAAACCATATTCAAGAAGTTTTTGTTTGCTTTTTTCTTTTAAAAAATTAAGTCTTGCTTCGCGATCTGCATTTTCAATCCTTATATTTTCTTGTCTTTCATTTTCTGCAGCTTCGGCTTCATCACGTCTTACTCTAGCTATATTCTCCTTTGTACGCACATGCCATCTATAATAATTTAAAGTACGGGTTATAAAAACTCAATAGGAAAAAAAATACGGGTTAAAAATTCTTCAATACAAACCTTTTCTTTGGCAAAATATTCATGATTTTCTAACAAGCGATTGAAATAATAAACTATTTTTCGAAATACAGTTCAGCCTGTGGAATCCAAAGAATGTAGTAGATCATTAAATTATAATTATTTAAATTGCAAAGCATTAAGCAACTAATAATTTCAATTTTCACTAAACCTATGAAATAAATTATGATAATGACAATTTATTGACAATGTGATATGTCAATTGTCAATTGCATAGTCTAGTCATACGAATTACGAACTACAGATTTGGGTTGGGCAAAAATTATTAATAAATCAAAATATCGATATTTTTTGTACATAATAATCGTTGATATTTTAAATTTCGATTTATCGACAAGCGAAAACATTTCTAAGTAAGTATAAATAGCGATATTTTTAAACCAATTCAATCTGAGTTTTTCAAGGTATGATTTCTATGATCTGAAAGGGATCTCCCAATTATGAATTTAAGAGTGATAATAAAAACAGTCAGGTACATAGAGGAGCATATTAAATAAAGTGGGTTTCTGTTGTTAATATAAATTATAAATCGAATTCTGGTTATTTAAAATATAAATAATTTGGACTTAAGTTTACCGGTTTATTTTTTAAATGTTTTAATTACTTTGTCGGTTTTATTTTAAAAGAGAACTAAAACCACATAAATCGATTAAATTTTTTATTTTTATTGCCACCACAGATAAACTTTCTGCGCAACAGTATAAATAAAAAACTGTACTTCAACTTAAATATATTTAAAAATGTCAGCTTATCAAAATATGTCCAATAAAATGCATTACGCCCCGTTCGCACGGGAGTTAAAAAAGCGTTGCGTTAAAACACGGCGTCGGCGCTTTTTTAACGCCTTAAATTTAAGTGTTCATACGAGCGCTTTTTAATCCCTCTTGTCTCGCCTCGCGCTTTAGTAAGACGTGAGAATGGTTAGCGCTAATTGACTAGCAGTAGCGGTTTCTGTCGCTAGAAGGCGAAAAGGGAAACAGAAGGCATTCTGGGTAAATCCTCTTAATGAGCCAAGATACGTAAAAGGGCAGTTTTTTGCCACTTTTTTTTAATTATTGTCGAATGTCTATAGCAGGGTGACTCAAACTTGTGGTTCACGAATCCCTGTTACTGTTTAAAGGTGACAGCGAACCCCTTAATGCTTAAGTAACTAATCCCCCACCCCCCAAAAGAAAGTCATAAAACTGTCTGCTGAAGAAAATAAAGATTTACCTATTTTAATAAAAGATAAAGTGCCAAAAGAAATATCTTTTCTTGCCTGTTTCTTGTCGCAAATGGTGTCAATTTTAGGAGTATTTTTGGACAATTTTAACTTTAATTCTAACTCGGTATCAAGTCGATTTAGTTTTTATCATGACCAGGTGAGAAAATCCAGTCTCACATATGTATGTTGTAGCCAATATGTTTGCCGCTTGTTCCTGCTAAGCGTCAAGTCGTCATTACATATATCTTGTCACGAACCCCCTGCCGTCGAATGGCGAACCCCACTTTGAGAAACCCTGGCCTATAGCAACTGATGAAATAATAAAACATTAAGACTCTAAACTGTAAAGAACTATTTATTTTAACTTAATTAACAATGACAGAGCACTATGAGATTATCGACCGTAACACCAAAAACCTTTATTAGTTAACGCGCAATTATGCGTACATGTATATTGCTATTCAATTATACTAGGCGCTGCGCATGTCTGCGTTTCTCCCAACAGCAACATTTGACATATTGTTGAAAATGGTTGGCCCTCAAATAAATTTCAAGGTACCATCTGTACAACAGCTGGTTGTTACACTGAGATAAGTAAAACAATATTTAATAAAATACAATTATATTTATTAAAACGAAATTAATCATAACGACATCATTGACAAACGCAGATAAACAAGACACGTCCGCTCACGAGAACAGCGCGCTGCGCACTGACTGCAGCGCCGGCGCTTTTTTACCGCTCGTGTGAACAATAGTATGAAGTTGCATTGTTCTATTTTCAACGCCCAAAATCGAAAATGCAACACTGCGCGATAAAAAAGCGTCGCGTTATAAAAGCGCCGTCGTGTGAACAGATACTTGGGAATGCATTTGTTGCATTTGAACGCTTTTTTAACGCGCGTTAAAAAAGCTCCCGTGCGAACGGGGCCTTAGAATAGAGTCGCCACTGGTGGAATTTGTGAAGGTACTACACTCAATAAAAATGTCTACCCAATTTATTTGAACATATGGAATAGTTTTGTTTAATATAAATGAATAAAATAGGTAATGTTTAGATAATATATAATTTTGATAAGGTAATAATCGATTTAAGTGACAATGATTGATATAAGTGATGTTAACCGATTACAGTTTTCAGCACCGGTTTTAAACCGATTAGTGATCTAGCAAACCGGTTAGTGATCTAGCAAATTTATTTTGAATAAAACAATCTATAAGGCCTAAACCCTCTCAGTTGTAGAGGAGGCCCGTGCCCAGCAGTGGGACGTATTTGAGCTGATGATGATAAGACAGCAAACTTTTCTACGCTCAACTAGGTATAATACACATTAATGTAATGTAATTAAACTGAAATATATTCTTCACTAAACATTTAATTAAATATGTTTAGTTTTTACATCAGAGCATTGACCTGCTTAATTAAGCACATACGTATACACATACATGTTACTGCGAGATGATGCTGTATACACTTTGTTCCTTAAAATATTGATTGTTTAATTAAGCAAATCAATGTTCTGTTGTAAAAATATTTTTATCATACAATATGAGTAATAGGAGAACATTTAGTGCTAAAACAGCAGACCGTAAGGGAAAAGCACCAGCAGATGACCACTTAAGGACACAGTTTTTTTTTTAATTTTAACTTTAATCATCATTCGAATTCAGAGTGTTTTTTTTTGTAAACTCTGTTAAAGTCTTTTAACGAAACGAACCAGGAATTTTTATTGTACAATAGTTGAATAAAAGTTAAAAAATAAAAATAATACTTCATATTAGAGATTTAAAAGTTGACCACCTAAAAACTAGTAGAAGACCATGTTTTGCATCAGTAGATGACCATTCAGATTCTTAAATTATTTGTTAAATAAGAAGCCAAATTAAGACAATTTAGCGTTTTATTTGAAATAGGTATAATAATCCTCTATATGAGTAACTACTGTATCCCAGGAATACTCAAGCGAGTCTATATGATCCGGCCATTTCCACAATCGACCATATGCTTCCATCGATGATATTGTAGCTGTTTTTTTTCATAGCTTTAAGTAATTTTCCTGGATAAAAGTTATTATCATACTTAAATATGACAAATTCACCATTTACTTCTTGTGGGGGGTTTTGTCAGATTCATAATTAATCTCATTTTCAGACACATTCAAACTTTCACCTGAAGAGACAACGGTAGTTGAAGGTTTAGGCATTATTTCAAGCATATCGTTCAACGATTCAAAATAACTTTTAAAAGTCTATTTGAATAAAGACAATTTGACTTTGACTTTGACTTAAAGTGGTTTTAAATATATCGTCAGCAATGCTAACTGCTGGTGATTCTGTAATCGTCACTAGCACTAGTTCGTCACCAACAGTAATAGGTACCGTAGTTGCTAATGGTTACAATGTGGTTTCCAAAACACCATCATTATTTTGTAAGAGGCAATTTTTTACAGTCGTTGTTATGGGTGTTTTATAAAGACGAACATCATTTACTGCTGAGAGCATTGCAGTTTTAGTATAATTTAAGAATGCACCCTTTTTCCCAGACATCTACGAGGTAAAAAAATGGTTTTAGTAACTGATCATACCTTACAATAAAGGTGGTCAACTACTAAATAAAATTAACTTATTGTAAAAGTAAATTATATTAAAAATTATATTTTAAATAAATAAATAAATAAGTAAATTATATTAAATTATTATATTACAAGTATGTGCCGTGCGATCTAGAGGTCCTGGGTTTGATTCCCGGGTCGGGCAAAGTGTTATTGGGTTTTCCATTAGGAAATTCTCAGTAGCAGCACGGAGTCTGGAAATGTGCCCGAAAAACGGCAATAGGCTCGCCACCTATTACGTGGGACTGATACATACTTGGCGAAATGTGGGTGTAGAAATGCACCTCTGCCTACCCCTTCGAGGAATACAGGCGTGAGTTTATGCAAAGGTTATTCTACAATCGCATAAATTTTGAGTTATGGAGGGGAACCTGGCGAAATATGGGTGCAGTAATGCACCTCTGCCTACCCCTTCGAGGAATACAGGCGTGAGGTTATATTATGTTATGTTAAAAGTAAATTAAATAGTTAATTCTAATTGATGCTGCCCTTCATATATTATTGTGTACAGTACATTTACATAATACAGAAATTCATCAGAAGTTTACCATCTTGGTCAATTACTAGAAAATCATGGTAAAACGGAATCAGTGGTAGACTACCCCCACATCTCAATATTGTAAACAAATTTTGGTTTTTTAAACACCCTGTTACCTCAATTAATCCTTAACGAATAATAAAAGCAAAACACTTGCCATCAACATGGTGACAAAGTTGCTAATATTTACTTTAAACTTTTTAAATCCTTAACAAAATTGTAACAAAAAAAACGAATAATAGATTTACGGTGCGTCACTCAACAAAGAACTGGCGGCTATTTGGAATATTTGAAAAAAATGGACGCGTAGTTTGCGCACTTCGTAGACCACATGACAGCACTGTCTACTCAATATGGAAATAGTTTAAAAATATGCCGCGAATTCTTATTTTATTGGTTTATGTGCATTAGTGGTCAACTACAGGTACATGGTCAATTACTAGTGACTTTACCTTAAGATGGCGCTTTAAAAGATAAATAAGAGATCATCATCATCATCATCAGCCCATATACGTCCCACTGCTGGGCACGGGCCTCCTCTACCATTGAGAGGGTTTAGGCCTTAGTCCACCACGCTGGCCTAGTGCGGGTTGGCGGACTACACACCTAAGAAATTCCTAAGAACTTTTAGGTGTGCAGGTTTCCTCACGATGTTTTCCTTCATCGTTAAAGTACGTGATTATTCATTGTAATAAGAGATATGAGTAACATTTTTATTGAAAACCGTAAAAAATGTTTTTTTATACAAAAACCGGTTTTCATTAAACCGGTTTTCATTAAACCGGTTCACATCACTAATTGATATATGGAACATCTCTATTGTGTTGTAAATTTGTAATGGACGAAAGCAAGCTACACGAACGCGAAAGAACAAGAAGCTTGGCTTGGTTTCTTTGATTATACTTTTATAAATTCGTATTTTAGGTATCTGTGATGATTTAACGAATAGGTTGATATTCGTATAAGAAAATCGAGTAAAAAAACACACAAATTAGACGTAGTGGATGCATAGTCGCTGTGTTATTACGTTTATCAAATGTAGGTTATTCTTGTGAAGTGCAAATAACATCACTTTTTATTTTAATTATTTTAGCGACAACTAAGGAAAATGGGAGATGTTGAAAATCCTTCAGTTGTTAATTCATCAATAGATGAAGGAAAGAAAAATAGTGTGTCTGAAGAGATATTGGAAAAGTCTGTGACGTCGACGGAGACGGATGTGTGCCATAAATCGAACGGCGTCGTTGAAGAACTCCAAACTGTGGAAACTACAGTCATCGCAGTGCCGAAAGACGAAACAACTGCACAAGAGGACACAACTGAAGAGGTCGTTACAGTGGAAGTTCGTGAAAATGTTGAGGATAACGTTTCTGAAGCAGTACCTTCATCTCAGGAGCCTAGTGCTTCTGAAGAAACTAACAAAGTCGTATCAGAAACTGTGGTAGAAGAGGGCACAACAAACATGTCAACTCCTGAAACTGAAACAGCAGTAAATGAAAGTACTAAAAATAATGCTGAGTGTATTGAAATAACTACAGATAATGATGTTGAGAATACAGTTATTGCTGAGGAAACTGTAGTAGAGGAGTCTGTTGTTGAAATAGATGGTATAGTGGAATCTACCAATGAGAGGGTCACATTTAAGACTGAAATTTTAGTGGAGACAAATGTCAATGATATTAATGAAAACCATAGTAATGAAGTTCATAATGTTAAAAATGACAATGCAACAAATATATTAAATGAGCTTGGGCAGAATATTGAATTAAGTGAAATGCTCCGATCCTCGGACACCCATGAAAATGTAGAAAATAATAATTGTGCGCCTAAGCAAGAGGTTTTTAATAAGGAAGAGTTGTTAGATATTTTACAAGGGAATGATGCAGAGGAAGTTGAGCCGAGTACTTTGATTGTAGATGTAACCTGTATACAACAGACTCCACTGGAAAAAGAACTAGCTATGCAGCAACTTTCCAGATTAAAAAGCAGCACCAAAAGGACAAAGACAGTAGAACCACAAATAAAAAAAAGAAGAAAAGATAAAAATAAAATAGTAAGTAGGAAAGAGAAAGAACCACCCAAGGTTCAAGAAAATATTATTACTGCCCTTGTAAAGGAATGGGAAGATGATGAGCCAGTGCAAGAGGATGAGCCAAATAATGTTCTTGATAAAAGTGAAGATCTATTACAAAGCACTAATGATCTAATAAAAGCACAGGATACTGTCAACAGTCATGATAAATCATTAGTGAGGTCATCAATTGACTCCAGTACAAGTGACAAACAAACACCAAATTTGGATAAAAGCTGTGATGATAATTTACCACAGCGTAGATTGAGTAGGGTCATTAAGAAAAAAGTAATATTTGACCCAGATAATCCTGACACATTCACTAAAGGAAAATCAGCATTGAAAAACAAGGATTCTCAGCTGTCTCCAAAGCAAAATCTGTCTCCAATTAAGAAAAATAAAAGTGAACATGTACATCAACAAACTAGAGGGAAACTTCCCATGTCCAAGTTACAATGGAAGAAACCACCCCCCAAAAATAGTCATAAATATAAGAGGTTATCGGAAGTTGATAAGCTGTTAATGGATGAAGGGGCTGTGAATATGATTTTTCAACTTGCTCCGGAAGCTTCTAAGGGCAAAAAAAATATGCAAACAAAAGCAGAATTCATTAAAAACTTTCAAAGATCAACACCAAATTCAAAAGAAATGAAATTTAGGGAGAGAAAAAAAGATTCTAGGTCAGAGGATGGTGAACCAAGAAAAATAACAGGTGGAAAAAAGAGGTCATCACTGAATAGTTCAGTTAAATCACCTTCTGTTTGTGAAGATTTTGAAGCGCACAGTGCTGATGATTCTATTATCTATCGCCGTCATTCCTCCAGTTCCTATTCTAGCTCTTGCATGAGTCCTGTCCGCGTAAGTGATGTAGAATCCAGTATTGGCCATCATGTGAACAACACAAATCATGAACAGAACAACAAAGAGACAAATGTCAATGAATCAATACCCGTCAATGACACAATTGTATCTGAACAAACTAGCACTCCCAATAAAATTATCAATAAAAAGGACTGTCTATCAATAAAAGAAAAATTGAATTCTAAATTATCATTAGCCTTAAATAAAAGAAAACAAGAAACTACAAATAATGAAAAACCAGCCAAACTAAAGAAGGTTTCTAAATTAAATGAAAAACAAGAAAATATCAATGAATACAAATATTTAACAATTAATATTGAAAATAGGTTAAGTGAAATATTTATTAAAAATTCAGGGTCCAATTATAATATTGAGGTGAGTTAATAATTTGTGATCATATTTATATAATAAATGATTTTTATAATGAATCATAAATTAATTTACTGCATGGTTTGCATAATTTTATTTTATTTTTAGGTAATTAAAGAGTTGGAATCTGCTTTAGTGTTTACAAATTCAAGAGAAGATGTGTCTGTTACACTGTTAATGTCTGAGTGTGGCAGCATCTGCACTGGCATAGATTTAAAACCATTGTTGATAGAAAATTTAGAAACAAAGACAAAATATGCTCATGACTTTGCTGAGTCTTTGAGGTAAGCTGCCATGGTTGTTTTGAGATAATCTTTTATGTGACTATACTCACATAAACAGTGGAGGTACATAATGTGTAGAAATCCGGATACTAGGAGTCCTGTTTAAGGAATACCTTTGTTACCAACCTATACTAAGACTGGACTAAAGCCTAACTCCTGTTAACCCTTAACTGGCCGGGTGTTTTTTTTGTAACATAACGGGCTGAGTGCAGTCACCGTGACTGCATGTACTTTAGGTATAATATTTTTGTGTTATTATTCAAATAATAAATAAATAAAATTACACAGTTTTATTGATATTACTTTTAATTAGAAAAGAAAAATTAACAAAATATAACTTTTATTAATGTTAAATAAAAACATTGCTCTAACGCTAATACTAAACAAAATCTTTTGTGAATAGTCCTGGAAAAAATAAACTAAAGTAATTTTTGGGAAACACATTTTGGTTTTGTTGTCTTAAGAGATCATATAACATAGAGAAAATAAAATAAAATATAATCATAAACAATATTACTAATGAAAAATTGACAACTGTCATTCATGGTCTTGCTTCGCGACAATCGCGGCACATTTTTTGGCTCCATTCGATACTTATCCGCTTTTTACAACAAAAACATACATGATAGGTCTAGGTTGATCATGATGATAGGACAAAGGTTGATCATCTTCATCGTTAGATGAGGTATCTTCTTCCTCAGATTATGAGTCGTGTGACTTATAAATCACGTGAATCACGTGATTTGGTTCGATATCCTGATCAATATCACTACATTCACCATCACCATCGAAGGCAGGGGCATCATTATTCTCTTCTGTAAGCCACTCTTGTATTTGTCGTTCATAACGATCCATTTTGTTAGGTAAATGTAGACTACACCGAGAAAGAAACAAGTTAATTAAAATCACACAACAGGTCGAGTGCGGTGACCGCTGCAAACTTTTAAACGGTAAAAACTCAAAACAAAAGATGCGTGCGACTATTATTAAGCCGCTCCTCGTACTAATCGCCTAAGTTACGAAGGTACCAGGAGTGGCGAGTAGCATCGAATATTGGAAGAGTATAAAATTTAGGGATGTTATGGATATGATATTTCGGATCTGGATACGGATATGGATATAGGAATAAAATTATATCGGTTTCGGATACGGTTACGGATATGTAATTATTTCGGATTATCCGTAATTTTCGGATAGTTTCGGTTACGGATATTAGATTAAAGTAAAATATAACTGTTTTATAAAGGTGTCAGCTGTTTGGATGTTTTTGGTTTTGTTGTATATTTTGTTTCAACAATAATTGTTTTTTGTACTTATCACAGTGTTTTCATTTAAGATGAAGTTTCAGTGAAGTAGTGCTACTTAACACAAGACTTTCTTAAATTAAGTATCGACTCTTAAATAAGAAACTAATTAGTTATGAAAGAGGATATGTTATGACTAGAAATAACAAACAAACTGCAAGATTCACGTGGCGCGTGAACGGTGAAACAAAAACCTGTCGAAAGTCGAAACATGTCGTTTTTTTAGACTCCACCCTTATACAAAACTATCCGAAACTATTCGAAACTTCTGAAACGGATACGGTTACGGTTACGGATATTTTTTTATTTCGGATATCCGATAGTTTCGGTTACGGTTACGGAGCTCCATAACATCCCTGATAAAATTGGTAGTGACCATGACCTACTGCGGCCATGGTGACCGCACCCGGCCTGTTAAGGGTTAACAATAGAGAGGCCTGCCTTAAACAGATAGATTGTACATAATCTTACAAATACACAATTGTATGCGATAAATATTAATAACTGCTAATCTGAACTATTTACAAGCTATGTTATATTTGAAGTTGGTTATTTCTATGAATATGTTTTACAACACAGTTCCATAAGCTTGTATGAGGTTTCTAGATGGCATTCTTAAAGTTTCTCTCTTCCCTTTGTATGTACATACATATGTTGGAGTTGATTCCTGACTTCACATTAGCTTTTTACTTCATAAGAAAGTTATCTTTTACAGATCATTACTTATAACCATGGATCAACATAAAAAGCTGTTGTGCATGGGAGTAAATGGTGATTGTGTCAGTGTGGGATTGGCTTTAATTGCAATGTGTGATGTATCAATAGCATCAGAGAGTGCAAGCTTCACTTTGCAGTCTTGCAAGCACCCAAGTGACCCATTAATTTATGCTCCATTAGTACCTGGCATATCAGTGCTTTCTGCTGCAGGACAATCATTATCCAAATCTTTGGTAAGTATTTAAAATTTTATTTATAATTTTTTATCACACAAGTCTAAAAGCTATTACAAAAATGTTATAGTAAAAACAGTAAAAATGTAATAAAATTAATTAGCGTTGTTTCATACAAATTATTGTAATTACAGTTGAGTGATTTGGTGGTATTTGGGCATAAAGTGTCTGCATCAGATGCTTTGCGGCATGGGCTCATTACCCGCACTGTGTGGCCAGGCTGCTTCCGTGAGCAACTTCTCTCCATCGCTAAAGACATAGCTAGCCAACCAACACCAGTAAGTAATAAAAGTATATATATTTTTAATAATCTTCGTAACTGTAATCATTCTCCACTTTTCGACAATATGCTTTCCATCCTTTCCCATTGTACAATAGTTCATTAATATTAATTTGTGGTATACCACCGTTGTGCACGCATATGTGGTGCTTGGGACATAAACATGATTGATATAAAGCATATAAATGGAAATTGACATTTCCGCAAAACTCATCAGTGCTGCATATTGGAAGCGATGCACATTGATAAATGTGAGTGTCTCCAGAACTGCTATTCAACTTCCAATAGTTGGGACTGTGACAGCGACAACTGAATATAATTTTAGGCGGCGTTAGTTGTATATTATTGTGATGCATTTCTTCGAGCTCGTCGGGGTTCATGTGGTTGTTTGATGTGACAACCGTCAGCGCTTTATCATTGAATGAACATTCTTCCCAATCGGTCACAGGTTCACAAAACTGCAATCACATTAAGTTTTATTATTAGCTATCACTGAAATATTGTCACTAAACTAAATATGCATTTTCGGGATGTTTATTAAATTAAAAAATCATTAGTCGGTTATTGGTGTAATTTGAAAGAGAGGTACTGAATATCTAAAGGTTACCTCTAAGAAGTCATCAGCCTGTTACCTGTACTTGTACAGGTACTGGTTGCCTAATCCACTAGTCATTAAGACCCGAACTTAGCTTTGCATATAAATTTAAAATTGTAATGTAAATGCATACAAACGCTTGTAACTTGAATAGGTAGGCCAGCAGTATGGTTTAGCCAAGTATGTTAGTTTAAAGAAATAGGGGGCGATGCCATTGCCGTCGAGTGTCACTTTCCAAGATCCTGTGATGATCCTGAGCACGCACTTTATGCCGCGGGACAACCGAGGCCCAATAAAAGCTGGTATAAAATGAGTCCGAGTTGACCTGTAAATGAGCACGATTGTTGAGTTGCACGACGTGCGTGGGGTGCGCTCGCGAGTCGCAGCGCTGGCGGCGCTCGCAGCGACACAGGCGCACGTGTGCGGGCGCGCGCCAGTAGCGCCGCAGCACCGCGCCGCACGCCTCGCGACCCGCGCACTGCCGCAGACCGCTCTCGCTCTCCTGACGCGCAGCATACAGTCAATGTTACGTGCACAACACTTGGAAAACTAAGCGTCAAAATATTCATAAGGATGTTTTTGACCAATATTTTATCTATCTATCAATATACCTAGAACATCAAATCGTCAGAGCTCGCTGAGCTTCAATACACATCAGCCTACTGGGCGGTGCGTACATCTTAGAGGGGTTAGGTCTTAATCCATCACGCTGACCTATTGTGGTTTGGCGGACTACACACATAAAAAAAAAACTTTTAAAAATTAGGTTACGTTTCCTCACATTTTCCTATATCACCGTAGTCCGTAACTATATGTCTATATAATTATTGTTAGGTGATTGTCAGTTCTTTATAGGTTTTAAAACATTTTATTGTTGCGCTTACCAATCCGTAATAATACAACGTCGGTTCGTCTACATTGTGGCAAATGCAGCCAACAATGTACAGTGCTGACAGTAACAATACGTTGAACGACCACATTTTGTCTACTGTCTTATTGTAATTCTCACACTAAATCTTACGAGTAGTTCCGTAACCTACTTTGATAAGGTAGATAACCTCTGTATTTATGTATGTTCCACTATATTGCATTACCACGGAATGTATTGTACTTAATTGTCTGAATGTATATAATTTTCTCTCTAAATCTCAAATCTGAAATACATAAAGCCTCTTAAATTGTACCTATAAGTGAATTTTATGAAAATGAATTTTGAAATTCAATTTTATACTACATAACGTGACCGAATAGCACATCAATTTCATTTGTTATCTTATATGTATATTGTATAAGTCACCTTAATATCCGTTGTGTTCAATCGATTTGTGATTTTGTATTTTATTATTGCAGAACATCCTCCTAAAGAAACAATTGTTGAATATCAGAAAAAGCGAATCGTTGAGTACATGCATCGAAAAGGAACGTGATATGTTGATTCAGTACTGGACCTCGCCTGAAGGCCAAAAATTGATACGTGCTGCATACGGGACTACTTAAACTACAGTCGTGCAGAAGTTGAATTGGCATGACGCTAATTTGTTCTGTCAATATTGGCACAGCAACAACATCCATTGCACTAACAATGTTAAACACTTGCTTAGGAAATTCCTAGAATATATAGTTATTTGAATAAAACACGAATTCTGAAGAATTTAGGTATATGATACGAAACAAATATTTTTGCATATTTTTTTCATTGTCTGTTATGTGAACTCCATTAAAATGATGGAAGTCGTGTCAACTGTGCCTAAATTTAACGTTGGTTACAAAATGTTAACGAGTCTAAATAGTTTAAAAATATTATTATCTTCTGGTTCAAATGAAAATTTGTTAAGCTTGATAGACTGACTTAAGCATTGTAAGTTTTTACTATGTTGCCCATTTTGTTATAATTGTAGTTTTTTAGGAATTATCAAAACGATAAGGGGTTTATTTAAATAGTGGTACGACAATAGTCGTAAACGGGACAAGACGCAGAAATTTTATTGGTGAAGATTAAGCGTCATTCGACTTTAGATGTTATATAATAAATTTAATTATTTTATGTTATAAATGAAATTGTTTATGCTTGTTTTAGTATTAATGAGTTTAATTATTTTTTATCTTAGCATAATTATTGAACCTAATTTCAGCCAAAGTTTAACATTTACGGTGTTGGTTTGAAACATTTTGTAATGCATACAGAAGATATTTCGTTCTATTGTTACTATTAAAAAGCAACTGCACTATTTGTTTCAAATAACATTCTATTTACAGTGGGAACATAAAATTCATTCCTTTTCATATTTGATTGTATCCCTTTACCCGGTAAACTTTTCTTTTGTACATACATTTATATGGTCTTTCATTTAAGTTAAAAATATTACATGAATTTTAATAATAATATTTTTTATTTGTTTAAAATAAAGTGCCTTTAACGAATTTTGGTAATAATAATACATAACACACATAGGAAAGCGTTTTGAGCCTCGAATAATACTTAAATCATATACATATGTACATATCTAAAATTCATATTTTTACATCTATAAAGGTCGTCCTTTGTACTAACCATGAATCTAAACCATTTTAAATTATGATTGTATTAAGGAAATAGGCACAACGAAACCAAATATAGAATTGGATCACATGCAATTTAGATTTATTTACATAAATGTGTGCAATTTAATTTGAACTCGGGATAAGCAAAAGGAAGCTTATTTCCGACAATTGATTCTGTTCATGTTAGAAAAGCGCGTATAATAAATTAGCTGAATATAAATAATATAAAGTAATATTTCTATAGTTATTAGCTAGTGTGCCTAAGTTGCACGAAGGGGACTTTAGTATGTGTTTTTATTGAGTGATTAAATCAAACTTAGTTCTAGAATAAGCTCAGTATCTTATCAGTAGCTCATTATTACTTTTATGTGTATGCACGCTTTATGTTAAAGAAATAATGTCAGGAACAATCTCAACCAAAACAAAAGTTTACGTGTATAGTTTCACGGGTATGTGGTTTTATTTTTCCATAAATGAATTGAACTTGAAATGAAATTGAAAGTTCTGACTATAAAGTAAGATTCAAAAATTGTATCACAGACATCGAAAACGAAGAGATTAATTGTTTGTATAGACTAGGAGCAGAAAAAATGTTTTCAGACCACAAAATTATTTACAAAATGTAGAAATATTTACAGTATGAGCATCGAAATTGAGACCTATCTTTCGAAAATTAATCGATCACGTTGTGATCGCCGTAATACAACCCACTTTTAAAAGGGGTGCGTGGTTATCTCAATGTCATTGCAAAGCAAAATAATGAAAATAATAAATAATGTTTTTTTTTAATGAACATTTTTCGGTATGAGTACAAACAAATGATTATATCGACTTCAGCATTTTTCAAAAATATTAGTCGTCAGGCCGGTGACCCCGACATACCCTTCCTGCCCTCCTTCCCCCAGGGCTGGTGGGACGTATAGCCATAATCAGCTTTCCCCTCGAGAACAAAGAAAGGGTTCTTTTTACTGTGCGATATTCTTTGCAGTTTTTTATTTATTTCGATGTATCCTTTATATAAATAATAATAAATAAATACACCCAACAGTCACATACATAGTTCTGACCCCACATTAAGACACGAGTCTTGTGTCGTGGGTATCAGAAACTACGAGAGACTTTTCGGTCTCACAAACACCCAGACCCGAAACAAATATTTGTGGATCACACAAACATTTGTCTCGGTGCGGGGATCGAACCCGCGGCCTCTCGTTTCCCAAGCTGGTGTTTAGCCAACTGCGCCACGGGGCTGTCAACTTTAGGTAAAGTGTAAGTGACGTCATCGCGAAGAGATTTTTTCCCACCAGACACCCCCTTTTTTTTTGTTCTCGAGAGGAAAGCTGTTTATGGCTCTACTTCCCGCCAGCCTTAGGAGGAGGGGGGCGGGAAGCGTGTGTCGGGGTCACCGGTCTTTCAGCGCTGGGACGTCATGTCAGTGCAGATGTTAGTGCCGGGCTGGGTCCCTAACAAAATCCCTAAACCGGCATACCGACCAAAACCCCCCGGTGGCCATCTCCGCGTCGAGTGGGGCGACCACAGTACGTGAGCGAGAAGCGCCCACCGTAATGCCGCAGCCGCCCGGTGCGCCTCCTAGACGTAAACGTCTCGGCCGTCTCGGAGTTGTAGGGGGCGCAGTTGTGGGTGGGCGGCCGCGACGTACACAGGCCACTGTGCCGCCGCCCTTCTCGGGGTCACTTTCAGAGAGGACGCGCCGCCCCCGCAGCGCACCCAGTACCCCAAGGGCCCCTTTGAATCGCCTTTTACGACAGGCAGGGGATACCGTGGTGGGATTCTAACACCCTCTTGCAACAGAGCAGCCCACTAGGCACCCAATACATTGCCAATCGTGCCTTATAAATGTTTTTAACAACTTATTTTTTCAGTCAATTCGTACCAGCATAGGACACAATCCTAGCCGTGTTATAAAATATAACTAATATGGTTGAATAATTCTAGTTTAAAAATAATAATACAAAGTAAGTACCTAACTAGTGATTTTATTCTATAATGGCAAATTCAAATAGGTCTAAAAAGTACAATAAAAGTTTGTGAAATTTTGTATTTCCATTATTGGCATTATTGTTTTACATAGTGCGTGCATAGACAAAAATAATTATCGTAAAATATATGAGCCTTTATAGTTGATAAGCTAAAATTATTTTAACCTCCTGAGACCCAATGTCCTACCTGTAGTACATAAACTTCATCCAATTATCGACCTTATTAATTTTCGCCTATAAAAGGTGTGATTTTGATCGATCCGAGACCGATACAGTGCAAGCATGTCTTGCAAATCATGCGGCAGCGCAGATCATCAGAGACGAAGTTCCAAACTGTGCAAAAATTATCTAGCACCGATACGCAAGCGAGGGGCGGAAGAGCCGCGCTATGTTCGCTTCTCGACGCTCCGACTACCATGCGGCTAATTAATATTACGAATCGTTGCATTCCATTATCTATTCGTTTTATTTTTTTTGCGTAAAGAATGATATAGAATGCATCGCTATTATTGACGTGTTATCATGACTTTGTTGATAGTATGCTCTACCAGTTATGTAGCTTTATATAATATTATGTACATGTTATGAATTCTTTAAACCAATTATATGCTCAATGTATTCACGTTTTGCTCACGTAAGGACTAATAAAACATTAGTTTTATTTTTAACAGTATTTGAAATCAAGACAAAAGTAATGATACTACCCTGTGGAAACGGTCTCATAAATTCCCATAAAAAAAATGGTTATGAGAAAGCGCTCTGCATTTGTCCATGAAAAACCTCGAAAATTCTTATACAATTATTTCTCTTAGCAATAGAGGGTTTAACAATTTTTAGGCAAAACTCTGATAAGTTTAAATAGAATTTATGAGAGTTGAGTTATAAAATTGTTTAGCTATGAGTATTTATAAGTTCGGGTTAACAGATGAGATTTTAGGAGAACTTTGTCGGAGTGGTAGTATGAGATTGTATACTGATATACAACATTCAAGGTTAATTAAATGCGAACCTAACCGAACTTTTATAAGATTGAATCAGTAAATTCATGTTATATTTCCATTATTTTAATGAGATTAATGCTTAAAAGTATTTTTTGAAATGAAATTTAAACGTAATTAGAACGATAAGTAATTATTGAGTAAATGTATTTGAGTCATCAAATTTTATAAGGAAATATTTTATATTTTTACATACCTATATAAGTACATAGATCTTGAAAATCATGCCTATATTGCAATTTTTTTAATTTTGAGTGATTGATTCTGCATTATCAAAATTTTCATATTTGTATGAGTATGCACTGCGAAAGCACTTCATACATTTATGACAGTCTCAAAAAAAATTATGAGAACTAATAAGTAATTTCAATAAGTATTGCTACCAGTTATTGTAAGGATTTTTTTTTATTTTTTTTTATCAGTATGCATACGAAAATTCTGATAATAATGACGTAGCTTAAAGAAAACTTTCACGAGAGTTAGTGAGTGAATTCATTCAGTACAGTTATCAGTTCTTATAAGGGTTTTTTTTTCTTAAAATACAGAATCTCGAGAAAAATTCAGGGACGATTTCGAAATTTACATCAATATTAAAAAAATATTCAAGTAATCAATGTAAAAGATCAAACCGATCATTTTCAGGTTAATTATTTATCATGTTTAAAATTTTATGACTCACTTTCGATCATTCCTAAATTATTTATGCTGAATCTACAGACATTTATCCATAAACTAAAAGAAAACATTCATAATTTGGTCAATTAAGTATATAATCATGATTATTATAACATCATCAGCCCAAATATGTCCCACTGCTGGGCATGGGCCTCCTCTACAACTGAGAGGGTTTAGGCCTAAGTCCACCACGCTGGCCTAGTGCGGGTTGGGTTATTATAACATTTTTTATTTTTTCAATGAAACTTATATCAAATAACAAATTTATAACATTTGTAAGCCCTAGAAGAAGAAATGCGTTTAAAATAGTAGTAAGCCAATAAATTTAATATTAGAAATACAGAAAATATTAGAATAGGTTAATAATTATAAGTTAAATTAAATTATTATTAACCTATTCTAATATTTTATAAATAATAGTAAATAATTCTAATAAATAATAATTATTATAGTAATGAAAAATTATGTTGGTTTATCTCTTTGAAATTAGCAGGTATTTGAGTATAAATGAATATTTCCAGCTCTTTATAATTTTCCCAATCTTAATCAGTTACTTTTCCCTCACTATTATGAGGGTTGGAACTATTGTTGGGTTCACTTTCCTCTTTTCTCTCTTCAATCGATTTTTCCTCAGTTGCAAATTGCAATGCGATTTTTCCTCTGAAATATCTTCAGTGTCCCTGCTTTCCACCAGCTTTACCTAAAAAAAATTATTATACAACACCCATACTATTGTTCTTAAACTGAAGAATAAACAAATTACCAATGAAAATTTCCTTCAAAATAGGTTGAGTCAATACGTCAATACGAATATTTGTTTGTATTTAGTAAATATTTCTTAAGGTGTACTGAATCGGTAATCATGAATTGATTGATACCTGTTATTGCAAAAAAATAATTGAAGAGATTTACAAATAACTTTTGTATAATAAATTATACAATGTCAAATTCAAATTGAATGTTTGGGGAGCAAAAACCCATCACTTGTGGAGTAAACAAATAAATTAAGAGAAATGGTCTGAATTTATTCAGAATTAAGTCGACTAATACTGTATATATTGCAGATAATTTGTTTATTGGAAAGAATGGTTTTGCCTACCTATTTTTTTTTGTAGTATCAGCAAATATTTTTTTCCAACGGTATATCCATTCGCTTACACTGCTTTCATTGCACGATGAATTCAGCAAACGGTTATTTAATCTTTTCATCTTAATAGGTTGAAACAAATTATTGATCCTAGTATTTAGGAGAATTTTTTTACCATAAAATAAAAATTAGTTGCTAATATTTATAATAATTACTATAACATTTATTTGCTATAATCTTGTCTTTAGCAAGAATGAAGAGAATTAAAAAAAATGTCCATAAAAATTAAGGAAGGAAGTTATAAATTCTGACATAAAAACTCATTGATATAAAGTATGAAATTACAGCGACATGTATAGTCAATTTAATTAGGCAAAGACAGCAATAATCTAGATTTTGAAAAAAAATGTTTTGTATATATGGACAACAACTGAAAGTAAAAAATCTATTGATGGGAATTATTAATTTAGTGTTGTTGTTCATTGGTGATTTTCACTTAATAAAAAAATTAAGTTTAATTGTTTTGTAATAAATGTGTTGGGTTCTGTAAGTGTGATGTATGTGTATTAGTATAAATATGTGTCGAGTGTAATTGTTAGTATTATAATGTATATACATGATATTAAATGTTTATAATAAATAAATATATTTTATAAATAAATAAAATATAAGGTACGCCACAGTTTAATTAATTAAAATCATTAATCATTTAAAACTATGAATACCTTATTTATTGCTGATAACTTTTTATTTAAAATGTCACGGGTGTTGTCTTCAACAAAAGGTTTCTTTTCTTTAGGACAAGTTTTCTCGTCAATTTCAGATAAATCTGATAACAGAGCTGCTGGTGGAAATCGGACTTACCCACCCTTATTTATTTGATCAGTCAGTCCTTCTTTGGATTCTAAAATAACATATTTTTAAATAATAACAATAAAAAAGTTAAGATCTTAAATATTCTTATCGAATTTTGTAAAATACACATACGAAATTTAATATACTTATAAATTCTATGCTAGTAACTATCGATATTTTACCAGAAACTTATTCTTAATAAACTTCTCATCATCATCATCATCATCAGCCCAAGGAAGTCCACTGCTGAACATAGGCCTCCCCCAATGACTTCCATAGTGCCCTGTTGGAGGCAGCCTGCATCCAGCGACGACCCGCGACCTTCACCAGGTCGTCAGACCACCTTGTGGGTGGACGTCCTACGCTGCGCTTTCCGGTACGTGGCCTCCACTCGAGAATCTTTTGGCCCCATCGGCCATCGGTTCTCCGCGCCATGTGCCCGGCCCATTGCCACTTTAACTTGCTAATCCGCGGCTATGTCGGTTACTTTAGTTCTCCTACTATTCCTTCTCATAGTTTCTAATAAACATTTTTAAAAACAACAGAAAGAAAGAACATGTTGACTTTAGTTTAAATCCATGATTTGCAAGTTTAACGTATTAAAACATTAAAATACATAGAATATAATATATTCTAAAACTCACCATTTGTTAATTCAATCAAACATTTATGATATTCGCCTTTTATTTTTACTTCGAAGACTTAGCTAGGACGATTCGGCTTGTAATTTTTTATTTGGTTAATGCCAACAGTAGACAGTAGTAAATTTTTCACTGCTTATTAATTTCACGTACGCATACATAGAACTATATATGAGGAGTTAAGGACTAAGGAGTAAGGAGTGTTATCTCCTATAGTAGAAAATTGAAAAAAGTGTCCAGCGGTCAGCGTAAATAACAGTTCAAAAACCTTCCAGAACGGCGCTGGTGTAGACAAAGGACATGGTATGAATTTAATATTATTGTCGACTAAAGTAGTTATTTATTGAAAATGTCAACCACTTGCATATTACAAAATAATGTAGTAAATATAACCTTAAAGAGTTATTATGAAAAACGCGTGTGACTTTATATCCTGAACTGTAAATAATACGTTTATTGATTTCCGCTTCTTTTAAAATTTATGTTGCTGATGCTAATGTGGCGCCCCCAATTTAATACATTTTGACGGACACTTTTGCATGTACTAGATAACACTCCTTATCTTTTTTTTCCCCTCCATCAGGGTTACCAACTCCCAGAAATATTTATCCCTAAATGTAAAGTCAAAAACCCATAAAACCGCCACAATTATTTGAAAACCCCCCAAAAAAAATTTTCGACTGTTTGAATTTTTTCTAATAATTCTCTAAGTAACATTTTGTAAAAAAAAACAATAAATAATATTCTGCAATATTGTTTTTTTTTTCATTCATTCATTCATTCATCAGCAGCCTTTCTTACGTCCACTGCTGGACATAGGCCTCTCCTATGGCACGCCACTGGGCTCGATCTTCGGCCCTCCTCATCCAACCGCTGCCAGCCACCTTGCGAATATCGTCACCCCACCTAGCCAGAGGCCAATAAGTTTTAATAGTCTTTATTTATAAATTATTTCATACGTCAAATATTATTTCATTTTATTCTGGTTGTGACTATTTAAAATCATACATGTTGACATTAAAGAAACTTAGCATTTAGGGGATGGATTAATCCCTAAAAATACCCCTAAAAATATAAAGCCTCTAAAAAAATCCCAGTCCACATTTTTTCCCCCCAAATTTAGGGGGAAAACCCCCAAGTTGGGAACACTGCCCTCCATATAGGGGAACCCGAGAGTTAGAAGTGAGACCCGAGCCAAACTTATCTACTCTTAAAGCGGGAAGCCCTGTGATTGGCTAAGAGAAATGCAAACAATACTCACCGTTTTCCGATATATTGTAACTGTATAATACGTTGCAAACAGCGAATATCGATACACACATGTAAACATATATAACATTTAACAAAGTGTATGTGCTTTGTTAAATTTAATATTTTTTTTATCAATTCAAAAAAAAAATAAAAAAAATCACACATTAAACTTTATACCTTATGCATTTTTAATTATTTGTACTTTAATGTACATCCTTTGAATTTCAAATAGTATTTTTTTTTTCAAAATCTTATCCTTTATCAAAACAAGTCAACATGCTTTTATTCTGTCAAAGCATTGATAAGAATGAATAATGTTTTTTTAATAACCATTTAAAAATTTATTCGAAAAAAATTAATTTCTTCAGGTGGTTATTATTGAATTCTTATAAGATCTGATATATTCTTATGTTCCGAAATATGTTCATAATGCTTATACTTATAAAAAACTTAATACAACTGAAAGCTTTCGTATTTATATTTACTTTTATATATTATACGAGCATCATTATAAAGTCACTATTTATTTTATTTTATTATCGATTAATTATTCGTACATAAACTTAAATGCCCATTCATGCTCATCGGAATGATTTTAAATACAAATAAATAATAATTTACGATTGATAAAAAAATGTGTTATTTTTCCGTATTGAAAAGAAAAATACTAAAAATTGCAAAAAAAGTTTTAATTAAAATTTAAATTTAATAATTTAAAGATTGAGTTACAATAGGTAGACAATTATATTTTAAACTCTGTTATTAAAACAATAAAATTCATAACCATTTTGACAAAGATGTTCAAAAAACAACTTAAAATTTATAAATAATGAAACAAATACGAATCTAAATTCCGTCTTTAGTCGGGAAACAATTACTTTAAGTTTTCTTTGAATTATTAAAAATATTAGATAAAATTTGAAAAATCTCATAAAAACTATACCTAGTGGTTATTTGAATCAAATAATACATGCTTCGAGTTTTTACAAGTTTATTCGAACAATAACCTGCTAATCAAATCTGATAAGATTTTTACCAGAAACTGGTCTGCCTTTGTCCTCTGAATTCCTTGTTTGATCTTATAGAGTTTGAAAATAAGAATGTTCAGAAATTTCTTATAAAAAATGATAACTGATCTTCGATACTTTATCAGATACTTCAGCAAGTGAAAATTCTTATATAAACTTATATTTTTTTCTTATTTGAGCTAAAAAATCGTATCGCCAAGATTCTTCAAGTATTATCCTATGTGAATTTACTTTGTATATCTCATTAAAACTGCCCTACAATAAACTTACATAAATTTATGAAAACAAATATTCTTATCATCATCATCATCATCACCGGCCTCTCTCACGTCCACTGCTGGACATAGGCCTCACCTATGGCACGCCACTAGGCTCCATCTTCGGCCTTCCTCATCCAACCGCTGCCAGCCACCTTGCGAATATCGTAATTAATTAATTAATTACCTAATTAATTAATCGAATATTCTTATAGAATCTTTTATTTGTTTCCGCGGTATTACCCGATAAAATCTCATGACTTATACAGTCTTAATCATTCTTATAAAAAATAAGCAGTAATTCCTGATACAAAACTGCTCTCAATTTTAACTGATAGATTCTTATAGAAATCTGTATCAGAATTTTTTTTCAATCTTATAAATATTTTTTTAACTGATAAATTCTGATATCCAGTTAGCTGTATTGTATCAGAATTTATAAGACTTTTTCCACAGGGTAACACTCAGTATTAGATGTGTCATGTATTTTGATTATACTATAAGTATCTTACCTTTCAAAAAGTTTTGGAATTACATATAGTGAGGTACTTGTACTGTTTAAAAAAACAACGTAAATGACTTATTTCTAAAACCAGGAAAGAATTTTCAATACCTAACAATTACAAATTTATAGGGACTATTGTGTCCTCTAAACATAGCAAACCAAAAATAATATTTTGATAATGTAATGTGGATTATTTTCATTAACCTCATTTGAAATTTAAGCACAAGTCACAACCCTTATCAAAATGGACCTGATAATATTCTATCATAGGATTTTATTGAAAAAATGAAAAGTGTAGTCTCTTTAGTTTAGATTAACATGAAGTATTTATTAAGGACACAATTGATGGAAAATAATAACTATATCCAAAACACATATCTGGAAACCTATAAATTTTTTGCTTATTGTTAAAATAGCAGATTCAAAGTAGAAAAAAGGTATAAGAATACATCATCATCATCATCACCCCATATGTGTGCTACTACTGGGGACATATATGGGGTCCTTGTCCTTTCTGACAGGGTTTTGGCCTTAGTCCACCATGCTGGCCTAGTGCGGGTTGGCAGACTACACACACCTAAGAAATTCTTAAAGACTTTTAGGTGTGCAGGTTTCGTCATGATGTTTACTTTACTTCACTATTAAAGTATGTGACATTATGAATAAGAGTTCATACATAGACACCAGCTTGCGAAACGAGAGGCCGCGGGTTCGATCCTTGCACCGAGACAAATGTTTGTGTGATCCGCAAATATTTGTTTCGGGTTTGGGTGTTTGTGAGACTGAAAAAGTCTCTCGTAGTCTCTGATACCCACGACAAGACTCGTATCTTAATGTGGCGTTAGAGCTATGTATGTGACTGTTGGGTGTATTTATTTATACTATGATATATTGGGAGATACTTATAATAATTTAAATACATCGGATCGGACGCGCGGATATATTATGACACAGAACCGCAAATATATTTATCGATAACAACTCGACAATACTTCCTTTATTTTGATAACCAATTAAATAGGATTTGTATGATTAATATTTTTTTAAATTCTTGTAATGGAAAATAAATTATTGGAGGGTTTCAGGGCAATTTATATGATTTTACCAGTATATAATACAGGTTTTTTTTTAACAAAAAATAATCATTCTTTTAAAAAATTGTAACATAGGTAGGTACTTACTCACTAAATTACTTTTATATTTTGTACACTGCTTTTACACAAAAATAGCCAAAAGTAATTTCTGAGATAGAGCACCAAATTGGTCGGAAAAAACAGCAATTCATATTGAAAAATAGAAAAGAGGAATCAATAATAGTGTACTTACAATACATATAACCTAATTCTTAATTAAATAAACACCTTTTAATTTCTTTTCTATCTCTCTCAAACCACAGGAACTTAATGGATATTTTTTTCTTTGACTTTATAAATTGAGGAAGGTAATAGCCTTATCGTTAAAAAAATCCCGACAAAAATAAAAATTTTGACGTTTTCCTAACAACCATAGGTTTTTGATATAGACAGACAGACACCTGCTGTACATTTCACTTAAATCTTAAACATTCTAATCCAATTTTACATCAATAATATAATTCTTATGCGTTATATAATAATACTAGCTTTTGCCCGCGACTCCGTCCGCGTACACTACAGGGTTGGGTTCAGAAAGAAAATAAGTTGTAGTCTATTTTACTCCACAGAGTCCCATTTATGTCCATATCAAAAATCGTTTACATCGGTCAAATGATTTAAGCGTGAAAGCATAACCATACATATAGTTACATATACATAGTTAGTCGTCTACACGTCGTTTCATCGTTCTAGCTTCAAAAATGACGAATTTCCAGACAAACTTTCACCCCTATTTTTATTTTACCCCCTTAAAGGTACATTTTTTTACAAACCTTTAATGTCATATTTATTTATTTCTAATCAACAGCCTAAAAAATAAGTTTCAAGCTTCTAGCTTTAAAAATGACAATACTTTCATACGTTTCATCCCCCCTTTCAACCCCTTAAAACCCCTTTTCCGGGATAAAAAGTACCCTATGTCCTTTCTCAGGGTCTAAACTATCTGTGTACCAAATTTCATTTAAATCGATTCAGTAGTTTTAGCGGGAAAGCGAGACAAACAGACAGACAGAGTTACAATCGCATTTATAATATTAGTAAGGATTAATATTTAAGTCTCTAGTAATCTCTTATATGATCCAGCGAGTGATCGAGCTGCCAACACAAGTAATTCCCTCCTCGATACTCCTGTGGACGCCTCCTGCCACTGTGTGTGTGGAACCTGCAACCATAATGGCACGTTTTAACATATAACTTAAATACAAATGAGTACTTACGTACATTCTTACGAACTTTTTTATAAACACTTAAAATACTTTATCTTACTGTTGCTCTGTTTGAAAAATATGAAAAGTTTGTCTTATAAATAATGTGAGAAGATAAAGGTTACTGGACTTTAATAACTAGAAATTACATTCAATTTTATTAAAAAAATCCTTTTACATCTAAGTTGTACAGGAGGCCCGTGCCCAGCAGTGGGACATAATATGGGCTGATGATGATGATGAAAAAAATATATTTTATATCAGGTTTGTGATATAGTTGTACAACCATGATCAAGCTAGTCTTACTTGTACCTAACCAGTAGTAAGATTTGTATTGCACATACCCGTAAGCTATCCGCCATGATGGATCCTATGGTGACGCTGTACCATGTCTGCCTGTGCTCGTAGTGGTGTGGCGTGGCGGCCTCGGCGGCGGCCACGGCGGCAGCGCCCACCGGCACGCCCTGCGACTGCAGCTGCAACTCGATGCCCAGCGACAGCTGAGACAGCACCAGAAACGTCCCTATGTCGTACCACCTGCAAAATTATTTAACAGCCCTTCAAATACTTTTGGTTCACACAATTGGTTAAAAAAGCAATGTTTAGTCCACCTCAGGGTTGCATATTTGATGGTTTCCAAAAAAATATATTGTAGAGAACTTTTAAATAGTCATTAGTAAATAGTAGTAAGTTAGTAAATATAAGAATAATAAATAGGTAGTTAGTTAATAGTAATTGAAAAAAGAATCTTGGCAGAAGGGTAAAGAGTTCTTGTTTCTCCATTAGCAAATTCTCAATAGCATGACACAGCCTATGTAACTACGCCTAATAAATATCCTATTATAGAAAGAGAGAAAGAGGTATATCCTACATTCTCTATATACCTCTATTATAAAATAAGGGACATTATGGGCCATATGGTCTATGAATGTAGGCCACCTTTGATACAGGCACGAGAGTTTATGTATGTTCTCCACAGCCACTACAGGGATGTTGTTAAGCTCAGAGTGTACTGATCGTATGTGAGCGATGCGCTGTTTGGCCGCCGCGTACGCTGCTGCATAGCCCACCGGTTGGGCCGCTGTCACATCACTTTGGGCTGCAGAACAGAACCTCTGCAAGAAAAAATAAAATGTTACATCTCACCTTATCTGATCATTACATGGAATAGAGACATACAGATAAATACATAAAATGTCATTGCAATTTAAAATTCATCGTTTTCAGATAAGTACTTAAAAGAAAATGTAGGTATTTGCGATCAAGAAATCATTGCACTCTTCAAATCCAAATAATTTTAGTAATTATTTGTGTCTTCTCCGATTCCAGCACCGCCGGCGCCTAAGCCACCAACTCCGCCAAAACCACTCTAGAACCGCCGCTTCCTCCGTTTCCTGAGCCACCTTCTAGTTCCGCCTTTAGATCCTCCGTATCCACCGTCAATTGTTACTCCTTCTTCAACTGTTTCTTTTTTTCAATTGTTTCTTCTTTTTTCCATTACATTTTTTATATCAGACAACTAAAACATGTTACTACTTGAAATGATTTGAACGAAATAACAAATATGTCACAATTCAATCTAAACATACAAAAACTGACATTCCTAATTCAAACACAATTTTATACATAAACCAACCAGATCCATAGTTGACATCAAAAGAGTATGTAATTATGTATACTCTGAGATAGAGATGAAACGATAAGAGTAAATACAAGTACATACTCAATACTTTTTTCCGATAGCAAGTACTTTTAGTATCGATACTTTGAAATGAAGTATCGAGTAGGTATCGGTCAAAAGTACTCATATCAGTAATCAGTATACCAATGTCACTATTTCATTCCAACATCTATGAAAATAATCCATATCCTAAATTGAAGGTTTTTAACGCATCCTAGTCTTAATTTTATGTAGTTGGCATACAAGCACGTACCTATATATTTGAATGAAGGTAGGTGCCTCTGTACCTTGCGAAAGGCTCTTTTCCAAAGCAGGCGCAACAGTGATTGCTTCCAAAAATCGCTTAACCGGCAAACATTTGGAAAATTAATATTTTTGGAAAGCACTGCAAAAACTGACTATTTTCATAAATTCCTATAAATAAATAAATAAATACACCCAACAGTCACATAGTTCTGATCCCACAATGAGACACGAGTCCTGTGTCGTGGGTATCACATCAGTAACTTTTTTTTTAACTATTTAACTGCTGCGTGTTACGTGTGTCACTGGTGAGTGGTGTGGTTTAATGGGGAGGCCCGGCAAAAGGCAGGATCTCGGTATTTGATACAATTTTCCTGCCTTTTTCGGGGTTCAGTGAATTAGATCTGTGCTGCCACGGGGGAAAGTCACGCGCAGGCGTATTTCCGCCCCTGGCAGCTAGATAGTTTAGACTATGTGCGCGATAGTATCAGTAACTACGAGAGACTTTTCGGTCTCACAAACACCCAGATCCGAATCAAATATTTGTGGATCATACAAACATTTGTCTCGGTGCGGGGATCGAACCCGCGGCCTCTCGTTTCGCAAGCTGGTGTCTAGCCAACTGCGCCATGGGGCTGAAAATCCTATAATTTTGTACTTATTAATAAAAAAATACCAATACATGTTAAGATTTTTATTCTAAATTTACCAAAAACGATTCGATACGAGTAAGTATCGATACTTGACGACCGAAATGGTATCGAGTAGAAGTATCGATACCTTAATGGTATCGTTTCATCCCTACTCTGAGATTACCAATCCCAATCAACATATACAAAACTAATTATTAAAAATTCAAGCATTGGAAACTCTTTGAATAAAATTTTAAAGCTGGCATTTAATATTACAATTTAAAAATTTAAAAATAAAAATTTTCGGCTATAAAAGGTGTGATTTTGATCGATCCCATACAGTGCAAGCATGTCTTGCAAATCATGCGGCGGCGCAGATCATCAGAGACGAAGTTCCAAACTGTGCAAAAATTATCTCGCACCGATACGAAAGCGAGGGGCGGAAGACGAGCTGTCCGTCGTTGAGGTGTATGCGGTGAAGCGCGGTCTGCGCGCCGCGTTGTGTCCACTTCTCGACGCTCCGACTACCATGCGGCTGTTGGGAGAGATAAGATCCGATGTCGTCGAATTGTCAAGATTGTACATTCGTTTGGGAGTTTTCGTCGATTTCTATTTCAAGACGGTCGATCGAAACGCTTCGTTGAAATCTTTCCAGGACATGATGAATTTCGTGTACGCGCTCAAGAGCAAGGGTCCGTACGCCGAAGCCTACTCGCGAATGGTTGAGGGCCACGACGTGCGACCGTACGACGGACGACATAGATCCTATATAATTCAAGAGTTGACCAAACAGTACTGGACCGTTCTGAAAACCAACGTGACGACGCACGCCTATTCGCGTCTCGTGCGCTACTTCAAAGTCAAAAGAAACGACCGGCGACTTTTTGAAGCGTTCTTCCAGAAACGATACACGGCGGACGAGGACGAACTGAACTCGGTGTGCCGTCTGATCAACGTCGACTCGCCCTGGTACGCCACCATACCGGAATGGTTGCGAATACAAGATGCGATGATCGGAAGAGGTGATGCTTCGTTCGTTATTTTTCCACAACCCAGTCACGGACTGAAACACGTCACCTACACGAGCAAGGGCTGGCACGAGTTGTTGCGTAGAGTTTCTCCACGGACTATCGCTTCGGATTGGAAAAAGATCGAGGATCACAGGAAAGAGCTGTGGGCTCCATATTTCGACAGCAAGACAATCGATATGAAAAAGTTCGGTTGCACCGTTCAGACGGACGGTCGCTCCGTGTCGCTTTCGATGACGCGTCGAGTCAAGAACATTTCCTCTGTTGCCACCAAGAGACCTAAAGCTTCTTACGACAGGACGATAGCCGTCGATCCGGGCAGCAGAGTGCCTATAGCCGCGTGCGACGATCGGTACGGATTCAAGCGCATCACCAAGAAGTGGATACGTTCGCACACTCTCGAATGGAAGCGCGATCGAGTTCGGAAGAGATTGTTGGCGTATATCGAAACGGCCGAACGACTGGACAGAGAACGCATCGAAAAGGAGCTAGGCGTAGTGTTGACACCGAAAGGCGGCACGAACGCGGCACATTACGCTTCGTTCCGATTGAAATGGTTCGAATCTCGTCAGAAACCATTCGAGACGCACTCGAAACTGACAAGGCTCAAATTTGACAAGTACGTAAACGCAGCAAGAACGAACGAAAAAATAGTCCGAGAGGTGTTTCTAAGTGACGCTCCTTCCGATCGAGTCTTGGTGTTGTATGGAGCCGGATATAAGTTCATGAATCGTGCCACGTTCTCCGGACGGAAGTTCAGACACGACGATCTTCTTAAGCGGTTGCGAGCGCGAAGAAACATCACAGTGGAGACGGTCGACGAGGCGTACACAAGCAAGGCTTGTTCCGCGTGCAACGCTCGAGACGGATCGTTCCATCGTCTGAAGATCGACCATAGGCTGCGACGCGGCGTCTGCCCAGACTGCAACGGAGCACCGTTGGATAGAGATTACAACGCCGCTCGGAACATCCTAGTGAACCATACACGGTCGACCGTCTGTCGGCCAAGCTGCACCGTGGCGAACGGCGCAGCGTAACCTCCGCCTAGAGAGAGAAATGAACCTCGGACTCAATAAGGTCTAAATTTGTATTTCGATACGATTGGGTCTGGGACGCAGGAGGTTAAATGTGAATGCCTTAAACTTTATTTTACGATGTTAAAAAAGTAAATACCTTACCTATCCTTCAGATATGACAGATTTTAGACTCCTGTTATGACAAGAATATTAAGTATATTTTCGAAATAATATAATCTAAGCAATACGTTTATTTTACACGTAGTTCTCGAGTATATGTACATATGAAAACAAAATATTTTTAAATGGGAGTACGATATCACTAAGTTCTTATTTTTACAGAAATGTAAATTGGAAATATGTTATACATTTTCTCCCAATAAAATGAATAGCAAAGAAATAATTGTATAGCAATGTTAATATGTAATTATAAATAATATACACACAGTTGTCTATTTTTTATTGTAGATTATCGTCAGAAATATTTAAATTAAGTTTTGTTGCTTGAAATGTTTAATATTGCGTATTTAAATGGTCGTAACCGTAAATTTACAATTATCATACAAAATGTATAAAAGAACGTAGAATTTAAAAGGCATTCGGATGAAAGTCCGGTTCTATAGTATTTGAAAATCAAATTTATATACTTAAATGAAAGAAAAGAACAATACATAAAAGTTTGATGTGATATTACCAAAGATCATCACATTTAATATCAAAGTTTGAGAAACCATTATTTAGGACTTGACAAATCAATCGATGATCAAACGGGTTACCCCTCCTAGATTTCGCGAACAAGAATGTAGGATCTTGATTGACTCCATCAAAAAAGCAGGTAATTAAATACAACTGTTAGAGCTTTATCAATTTATATATGTTTTTCTGTTGACTAGGGACCTCATCTATCACTGAGTGATTAATCATAATATACTTCGTTTGCCTAGTGCGGGTTTGTAAACAATACCAACCTAACAAATTACTCGTGGGGAGCTCTGGGGTATCCAGGTTTCCTCAATGATGTTCTGCCAAAGTTTACGTATTAAAAATATATTCATAATAAAAACAAATAGGTACTTATTTAAAAAAATATGTTTATTATACTCTTTCTGCAACATTAGATATAATTGGTTTCGGTCTAGATTTGAACAATAATTTCTTCTTAATTACAGCTTTAACTTTGTATTTAGTCTCATTGCCGACGGTAACTTTTTCAAGGACCGCCATCGGTTGTTCTAGTTTGATCTCTTTGCCGTTGAGTACGTGATGGCCCAGCACGAGCACCGGATGCCTGTTTCTATTGTAGAAGTGCACGTCGCCGACGATCGCTGCGTCTTCAGAGTTCTCGTTCTTCATCTGCACCAGGCCTTGGAGTTCCACAGTGGCCCACTCGGGAGCCTCACCCTCGTCGTTCTTTTCACTGCAACACATGCACTTATTCGCACTCGCGCTTCGACATTTTCTACTGGAGGGATGAATATAAAATAATTGAAACACAATAATTTTTATAGAATTTTAATCAGCAATTAGAAGCCGCGATGTGACCCCTATTATTTTTTGCACTTCTGACAGATTTAACCTGCCAAAATGTTTGGGGTCGAGTTGCACAGACAGTTGCACGTTGCAGTGCACGAGGGAAACTTGACGGCATCACATTGTGATCGAGCAAGTTGTCTGTGAGGTTGATCGGTGGAGTGGCGTGTCTCCTAGTATCGGAACTTCTTGAAGAGCGGATGCTTGTTGTGGTGTTGGTTGCGGCGGTGCTCGAGGTAGAGTCCGTCGTCGGCGCCGGCCAGCGACGACAGCGCGCCCGCGCGCCGCGACACCGCGCCCCCGCCCCCCGCGCCACCCACACCGCCCTCGCGCTCCTCCTCGCACTCCGTCTCCGACGCCGCCAGCACCTGACACCACACCAATATGCTTCTTTTATATTATGAGAAAAGATGAACAATATGTACGAGTAAGTAATAAGTATGAAAGTTGAAGGATGGACAAGCAAAGGAAGACTAAAGATATGGATGAAATGCGTGAGAGAAGATATAAAAGAAAAAGGGGTGAATGGAAGACATGACGATGATGTAAATATGATGTACAATGTTTGGAAGGAAAAGACATATTACGCCGACCCCAAATAGTAACTGCAATATAATTCACTGACCTGTGAGAGCAGCGTGCCTTGTTCCTCCCGAGTGCCATAGAATAAATCGGGCTCCTGGTCCATTCCTTTCAATTCAGTAATCACCTGAAATATGTATCACTAATTAATGATTATAACTGTTTAAACTTGTTTTCTTAATAGTTTCAAACGCTCAATTACCTTATAACTGTAGCCTTGATTAACAAGGAACCTTTGTCTTTTCCGGCTGTATGCCATTTCTAAAGTATCTTGTGACACCAGTGTGTAGAAGAACGCATTGTATTCTTCTGCTAATGCTCCTTTTTTAGCTCTTAAAATACGACCTGGAATGAGAAATTCATGATGTAAGAACATAATTTAGATTTTAGCAATAAAAAAAAAAAAGTGTGTGTGTACTTATGTACACGCGTTAGAAGTTATACCACACGACTGAAGTAAAACTTATAAATAGGCCCAACAGTCACATACATAGTTCTTAGTTTACACAACATATTACACTCGTAATTTACATACATTTAATTGGGCGCATTTATAAGTTTTACTTCAGTCGTGTGGTATAACTTCTAACGCGTGTACATAAGTACACACACACTTTTTTTATCTGCATTTGTGTCGTTTCCGGTCAAAAGGACGAGTTATTAAGCCAGCTGACTCATTAATGGTACTAGGCATTCAGAAAGCTAGAGAGGTGAAATGCTATCATTAATAAGTTTTGTTTTTAATTCATCGTGGTTTAAATTTCGAATGGATTATACGAGTATACAGTTTTTAATGCTAGTACTTTGTCCTTGCTGATTTATGATGTCCTGGTAGTTGCGTAGAACATAATTGACATTTTCTTATTTTCAATTTTAGTTTTAATTTATTACTGTCACTATTCTACATTTTTAAAATCTAAAACATAAACTTTTTTGAAAAAATACTTGATCTGAAACATATTAAAACCTTCCTGATCCATTTGACACTTACATTTTTTTTCGAGACTTAATGAGCGGTTAAGCAGACAACTTCATACTGTTAATTTAAGCAGACAACTTCATACTGATAATTTTGTGTCACAGATGCGCGCGCATCTTAAAATTTCACTCTCATCATTTTTTCATAACGCGCCTAAAGAAGTATAACTTCAAAAATCGCAACGATAAATATCACATACATACGTTAATAAAAAAATAATTTATCGTGCTCTATGAATGAACGATGACTTTAGAGGGAGCGAGACAAAATATTGCTTAGTTGAAAAAGAGTTAATTGATTTAAAAGGCCAATGAATTTTCACCTAATCGTTGAGCTTCCTGTCTTCTCGAACCACCGTGAGATGAAATTTGGATCAGTACGTTTGCTTCTGGCAAATCGAAACTTGTATCAGCCACTTTACTGACAAATATTGTGTTCACTTTAGGATTGAATTTAAAGTTCTGCAGAATTTGAATCCTCTCACTCTGCGATGTCGGTCCATAAATGTACGGCTGAAACGAAACATAGGATGATTTGAATTACGATTGTTGTTACTTTCAATTCATTTACAAATGTGTAGAACGGAAAATTAAGTACATTATGGTATAAAAATACATTTTTTAAAAGCATGACAACAAATTAGTAAAATAAATCTGCGACCAAAAGATTCTGGGTTCGATAGCCGGTTTGGGAGTGTTATTAATATTTACCAAAACATCAGCCTGGAAAAATGCTCAGTAAACAGCAATAGAGGACTACCCTAAGCATGTGTGGGAATGATCTATTAATATACAAAATATGATAAAGAAGATTTCATAACTTTAATAATGCGCTAATGAAATATTTAATTATTAATTTATTTAAGTGATACTACGTACCTTATTCATTTTGACTGCGTAGTGTCTAAGTGCGAACACATTATCTGAGAACACGATGGTCTTGTCCCCGCGCCGCTCGTGGTACCGCACCAGGAACTGACAAGCTCGAAACTTCGAGGGGTTCATGACGTACAACAACATTTTCTTGTTTATTCTGAAAAAATAAATTAAGAATTTTTCTCTTTCAGTTACGTTCAATAGTATGTTATGTTAGATTATCTCATAAAAGCGAATTGTTTAAAATAAATAGTAACTAATAATTACAAAATTGGTTCGATTTTAGCAATTAGCAAGCCTTTACGCATAAAATGCTGAATCAATTTAAATAGAAATAGACAGGACTCTGGAGTACAAAATATTTACTTTTATCCAATATTTTTGCTGATGGATAATAATCAACAAATAAAAAATCTCGACGGTCGCGGGTTCAAACCCCAGGCACACACCTCTCCTTCCAGGAGGCCGCCGACCTCGCCGCGGTTGGAACTGGCAACGTGGCGAGGAGAATTTGGCGGCTGGGCCTCACTGTGGCCCTTCACAAATCCGAGGCCATTTGTTTTCACCGGCCTCGGATGGTACCACCTGCTGAGGCCCACATCGAGGTTGAGGGCGTGCGAATTCCCATCGGCAAGCAGCTCAAATACTTGGGGCTGCTGCTGGACAGTCGGTGGGAATTCCGCGCCCATTTTGAGATGTTGCAGCCGAAGCTGTTGCGGGTGGCAGGCGCTCTATCAGGCCTGCTGCCCAACCTGGAAGGTCCAGGCATCCCTTGCCGAAGGATGTAAATGGGAGTCGTGCGGTCTATGGCGATGTATGGGAGCCCTGTATGGGCCGAGTCCCTGAGCAGGCGCTGCGTCGCTATTCTGCGCAAGCCTCAGCGTGCGCTGGCGCAGCGACTGATCAGGGGCTACCGCACGATATTCTACGAAGCGGCCTGCGTTCTGGCCGGGTCCCTGCCATGGGGCCTTGACGCCAAATTCCTCTCGCGCTTTTACCATCAGCGGGAGGAGGCGTCAAGTCCCGGGAACAGACTGGCCCCGAGAGAGGTTGAGGCAATGAAAGCCTCCCTCCGTACGGCCGCCTCGGAGGAATGGCAAACCAGGCTGGAGGATCCCAGTGCTGGTGCTAGGACCGTCGAGGCAGTGCGCCCTGTCTTCGACCAGTGGATGGACAGGCGCCACGGCGCGGCGACGTTCCGCCTGACGCAGGTGTTGTCGGGGCACGGGTGCTTCGGCCACTTCCTGTGTCGGGTGGTACTGAAGGAGGAGTCGACCGTGTGTCACCATTGTGACAACTGTCTGGACGACACAGCCCAGCACACACTACAAGAGTGTCCAGCCTGGGAGGTGCAGCGCAGCGCTCTCCGTGCTATTGTTTTCGGAGACCTCTCGCTCCCGGCCGTCGTCTCTTCGATGGTCGGGAGTCCGAGGTCGTGGCGAGCGATGCTCTCCTTCTGCGAGCAAGTCATGTCGCAGAAGGAGAGTGCGGAGCGGGATCGCGAAAGAGTTGATCCCGCCCGCCAAAGACGTCAGAGAAGGAGGCGCCGGGTCAACAGAACTAATTAGACCCGGCGCCTTGCCCTGTGGCAAGGGGGCGTTAGAATCCCACCACGGTATCCCCTGCCTGTCGTAAAAGTCGACTCAAAGGGGCCCTTGGGGTCGCTGGGCGAACTGCGGGGGCGGCGCGTCCTCACTGAAAGTGACCCCGAGTGGGGCGGCGGCACTGCGGCCTGTGTACGTCACGGGCGCCCATCCACAACCGGGGCGCCCGAACCAAGCTAGTGGGGGTGCAACTGCGCCCCCTAAAACTCCGAGACGGCCGGGACGTTTACGTCCCGGAGGCGCACCGGGCGGCTGCGGCATTACGGTTGGCGCTTCTCGCTAACGTACCGTGGTCGCCCCACTCGGCGCGGAGATGGCCACCGGGGGGTTTTGGTCGGTATGCCGGTTTAGGGATTTTGTTAGGGACCCAGCCCGGCACTAACATCTGCACTGACATGACGTCCCAGCGCTGAAAGACCGGTGACCCCGACACACGCTTCCCGCCCCCCTCCTCCTAAGGCTGGCGGGAAGTAGAGCCATAAACAGCTTTCCTCTCGAGAACAAAAAAAAAGGCACACACCTCTGACTTTTCGAAGTTATGTGTGTATTCACATTGAATTATCACGTACTTTAACGGTGAAGGAAAACATCGTGATAAAACCTGCACATCTAAAAGTTCTTAGGAATTTCTTGGGTGTGTTGTCCGCCAACCCGCACTAGGCCAGTGTGGTGGACTAAGGCCTAAACCCTCTCAGTTGTAGAGGAGGTCCGTGCCCAGCAGTGGGACGTATATGGGCTGATGATGATGAAACAAAAAAAAACGTATGTCCGCTGTATATTATTGTTCATTGAATTTTGTATACCTACTGCTATCTATTCTGAACTTTACGCGATTTTTTTTTAGAAAAATGATTCTGGTACAAAAATTTAAGTTAAGTTAATGGTAATATTGGTAGTGACAAAGACGATGGTTAAGTAAAATGAATGTGATGTGCTTACTTCTGTATGAGGTACTCTCTGTAGAACTCTGGGGTCATGGGGCACCAGACCTCTGCGCACTGCACGCGCGCGATGTAGCCTGCCGCCTGCAGCTCCAGCCAGTTCGCCTCGTACAGCTTCGGCCCGATCAGGAAGTTCAGGTCCGCGATCTTGTCGTCCTCGCGCAGCAGCGTCGCCGTCAGGCCTGGGTAGAGACTCCTTATTGGTCACTCTTTACTATGTACATCAAAAATATTTAATTTACGGATTTCCCAGCTGATCATTATAATCAGTAGCATTGACAACTAACAAAACAGGTATGCAAAGTTGTGAGTGTATACGGCGGCACGAGTCATCTCAAACTGCCATCGCAACTCAAACCCAACAATTGTTTAACAGCCAATGCGTTTATTGGCATTAGTAGCATAAACTACCCTCATGATATCAAAATAAGCATATCAATTTCCGGCATTGACGTTACTTGCAAACCCATATTTTGTCGATAATTCCAACATTCACATCGCTACAGAAATTGAGTCGAATTCACACGCAATTTATACCGAACCGCGGAAAAAACATCAAATTACGTTGAATGTTGATGAAAAGTGACATAACTGCGCGGTCATACCCAGCTTGGCGTGCGAGTGCACGATGGTGAGCACCCGTCGGAACATCTTGGCGGGGATGGTGTGCACCTCGTCCAGCACCACGAGTCCCCACTCCTGCGCCTGCAGCCACTTCATCGTCTGCTCCGCCTCCCACGAGCGCCGCTGCCCGTGCGTGATCATGGAGTACGTCGTGATCAGGATGCCCGCGCCCATCGGCTTGTCTTTCGCTTCCGATGTGAATCTGTACAAAGTGATTATGCGTTTTTCCAGTGCATGGTTTTATTAAATAGGAATTTGGAGAGTTATTTTTTGTTACACAGTTATCCTTAATATTTTTTTATTATAAAGTACCAACCAGTGTTGCGTGAAACGGAGTAGAAGGCGGCGATGCTGGCAAGTGGTGAATGTGGGGGTGGTGGATACAGTGCGTACCTGCAGATGCAGCTGTCGTCGGCGGTGGACCAGCACTTGAACTGCTGCTTCCACTGCTCCACGGACACGCCGGAGTTGCACAGCACGAGCGCGCGCTTGCGCACCGTGCACACCGCCGTCACGCCCACCAGCGACTTGCCCGCGCCGCACGGCAGCACGATCACGCCGGACCTGCGACGCGCACGTGTGCACATACATTTTATACCTATGCTTGTTAGGAAAACTTCAACATATTTAGTTTTTGTCGGGATTTTCTTTAACGCCAGGGGTTTGTAATCACTTTAGCTATTACCTGCCTTAGTTTCCGATCACGGTCTGAATACGTCCTGTATATACCTTTTTTTTAATCGAGGGGAAAGCTCTACTTTCCGCCATCTCTGGGGAGGGGGAAAGCGTATAACGGAAGCGCCAGCTTTCCAGCCCGGAGCGCGTCGACGTCATTAGCCGGATCCACACCAGACGATCCAAAATGGATCGGCGATCCTGTGATCCGCGATCCAAGATCGTGATGCGTGAAGCGTGGATCGTTCTAGGTCGATCCAACAGCAATCTTTTGCGATCCTGATGGCCTGCTCCAACGCGCTCCTGCCGATCCATACTGAATCAGTTGAATTTTGTCTGGCTATGGAGTCACACGTGCAACGACGGCGACGAATAGCCGTAGCAGCAGCAAGCTACATTTTACTTGTATATTTACGGCAAAAAATACGAAAACGAAAAAGACAGTACTGGGTTAAAACAATTTTTAAAAACCGGTTGGAATATGGGACTCGACTTTACAAAGAGTTAATTGATGATGGAGCTGAATCTAATTTTGCACGAATGACTGCAAATCAATTTGACTTATTGTGTTCACTATTGGAGAACAAAATAAGAAAGAATGATACAAACTATCGTGATGCCATAACTGTTAAGGAAAGACTACTAATAACATTGAGATTCTACAAAACCGTCCAGACCGCGCGCGCCAAGCGACTGAGGCCCCTTTGTGCGTGACCAAAAAACCGACAACAAATGGATCGTACGCGGCGAGGAGCGCGCGCTCTCCGCCGCGCACATGGATCGCGCGCGGCACGTCTACACTTCACGCTCCGTGGAGCGCGCTCCATGCCGCGCGCGATCGGAGCGCTTTGGATCGTCCGGTGTGGATCCGGCTATTTCCGCGCAGATGTTAATACCGGGCTGGGTTCCTAGCATAAAAATTCCCTGCGTCGGCATACCAACTAAAAACCCCCGGTAGCTATCTTTGCGCCAAGAAGGCGACCACGTTAGGTGGGCGAGAAGCACTCGCATTGATTCTACAGCCGCCCGATGCGCCTTCGAGACGAAAACGACTCGGTCGTTTTGGAGTTAAGGGGGGCGCAAGCACCCACACTAGCTCGCCAGAGCAGCCAGAATGTTTATATTTACCTGGCTCGTCCGTTTCCGAACATTTTCCGAAGGCTCTTTTCTTGGTATGGGCGCAGCACTGCCGTCGGCTTCAGATCTATGTTGATGTCGGGATTGATGGAATCGTTTCGGAAGTCATATTCGGCCAACAGTGGGTGTTCCAATTCAATGCAACGTTTTTGTATAACCTAGAAAATAATATGCAACTTAGCGGTACATAGCAACAGCATCCGTGACACGGATTGCGTCATTACACAAACTGAATTCAAAAGTCAAATAAGTCAAACTACATACGTAGGTACATAAATTCATGCCTGGCCCCATTGCCATAAACAGAGAATATAAAAGCACTAGCTGCTGGAGTCCAAACACACTTCTTTCGCTTCCTCAACTGACATTATCCTCTTCATGCATCAAACTATACTTAAAAATAGTTTTAATAAGTTCAATCGCTATACCTCTATCTTTTCGGGATCAACCTCGAAGGCGACAGCAGTGTTAGCAGTAATTCCTGGCGTTTCGTCCTCATCATCATCTTTGTCCAGCTGCTGATAGAATTGGCTGATGTCGTCTGGCACGGCGCCATTCGCCGCTGGTTTTTCTTCTCCTTATTAATGTCAATTTTTATAAGAGCCAATTTTGTACGACAGTAAAATACACTACCCACCACCATAGTAAAACCACCAAATATGAGGTGTAAAACATGAGTTAGAGCCAAACAAAAGTGTATTGTTGCAGGATCAGCCAGTGCAGGTTGAGAACAGTCTGGCGTAATTGTCGCGACTTTAGAGGGATGATCTCAGTCGTTTCTTAAGAATTGATTCTCCATTGGGAAACTTGGATGTTTCAACACTAAATAAATTTGATATTGTTTACCTGGTTTGGCTACAGCTGTCGTTGCTTTGTTTGGCAATGCAGAAGATAACAAGTCCTCATCGCCGTCACGCCGGAGTCGGCACTGTTGAATAACAGGGTCGCGCAGTAGCTTCTGTAACACTTCCACGTGCTTGCTCTCCACCAAATACCTTAAAATTACACAATAAAACTATCAGAAATGTCCTTCCAATAGTCATAGTGTATGACTGTAACATTCATTAAACATATTCTCCTAGGTCTGTATTTCTGAAAGACTAGGTAAAGTTCTAGTTTCTACAGCCATGATTATGTGATCGTGTTCCAGAACTTGGACCACAGACAAAACAATTCGCCTGAACCGGAGCTCGAACAAAATCTTTGTATCACCTTTAAACTTTTACCTATTATTCTTTCAATCAACAAGTACAATGTTTGTTGTGTTGTTTTTTCTTTGTTTAAATGGTGTACAATAAAGTGTCTATCTATCGATCTATCTAATGTTTGTAAATTTTGGATATTTCAAGCCATAGATAGCTTACCTGTTATGTTTGAGCACAAGTTTGACTTTGCCATATGACAGAGTACACAACTGTATAAACTCTATAATCCCAGCTGGAACTGCGCATTTGCTGAGCCTCTGCAAGTACTCTATGATGTCTCCAGTCTGTAGTCCTACCGACACTGCTGCATACAAACTGTACGCGGTCAGTTTGTACTCATGGATATGTTGTGGCCTGTAATATTGAAACAGTCACCTGTTATTAGCATTCCGACGATGCTATTGAATGACCAAACTGTTCGAAAGACATAGCCCTAGATTTTCGGAAGTTATGTAGGTATTGTTAAGCTATTATTATATATAATTATTGACATAATATATTTACATACGCACTCACGCAATTATTCCCCAAAAGAAATAGGCAAAGGAACATTTTTAAGCTATTGCATAGCTTCTATCGCGGGCCTTGAGCGTGGAGACCGAATCAAGAAATTCCGTAACGAAAATAACCTAACACCCGATTTTCGGAAATCAATTTGAAAATTTGCTTCAATAGAAAAAATCTTATGCGCTTGGTTTCGAACCGCCGGACAATCGACAGGTTCCAAACACGCTGTGGGTAATAGGCCAATTTCTATTTAGTTCGCAATTCAAAATAATACTTTGGATAATAGTTTGCTTACTGTTGTTTGAAAAATTTAAATTTGTACCCGTTTTATTTGATTAGGCTATGAGGCAATTTGTTAAAATTTTAAAATATTTGTAATATATTTGCATTTTTATCACTGTTCGTCGTCTAATTATGTATTTTATGAATGTTTTTTAGTTTTGCCATCTATCGATGAATAGCAGAACTTTTAATGACTTTTTGAAATATCACGCTTGTCTCTTTAGTTCAGCAACTCGCCTCTAGATGGCATTGGTTGTATCGGCGTAAACAACCAATGCCACCTAGTCAATAGCTTAACCGCGGCAGTCTCCGAGTGCCACACATCTTTTTTTTAGTTATTCTCAATTGATTTACACAAAAAGTATATTAAATACTAACCTACAGACAGGTTCTGATATTGCAATTAAAAAGTCATGTGCATGTTTGTAGACTGGAGAGAAGGCTTCAAGAAATATGTGTCCATTAGGCGCCACCCACAGAGGACGACTGGCATTATCTGGCTTTAATGCCATCTGGCTCCTAGAATTTGAAATATGAATTTAGATAATTGAATATTAAATATTTTTTTTATATATCACTGCATACAATATTTTTAAAACCTGTAATCTTTCGCTCCAAACTCATCTTCTGGCACTTGGTCATTTTTTTCCGCATCCTGCATAGCTGCCCCGGGCACATTAACATTTTCTGAGTTCTCATCATCCACTAAATCTATTGTCATATCTTCTTCAACTTTTTTCTTTTTGCCTACAATATGTAAACAATAAATTTTGTTAGTACATAGAATGAATATCTATTTGGTTTATGTAGTGCACTAACATTCATCCACAGTCAACATAAAATAATTCTATAGCATCTACTGAGGTAAACTTACGTAGATTAGAATTTCATAAAATCTAATACTTTAGAAGATTCTAATAATTAATTTGTTGTTTAATGTTTGAGTTGTAACAGATTTTATACAATAATAACATTAAAGTAAAATGCTTTATATAAAAAAATGCTTATAGATACTTGATACATACTTGACCGGTCGCTGCTGGATTTTGAGTCATATTTTTTGAACTTCTTTGGTGGTCCCATTTTTGATAAATGTTTCTTGAACTTTATATATTTTAACAATCTTAGTCCAATTGATTTCTATTCATATGCTTATTCTTAGCTGCAAATGTTTAATCATAATACATCATAACAAATAATATATAAAATTTTATACAAATTAATCAATTGGACACTTTGTGATACCATAAGCTAATGTACTTACTTCATACATTTAAGTAAAACCACTTTTTAGAACATGACAAATAAAATATGTATTTTGACTATTCTATGAAATTTTCATAATATGACACTAGCATAATCAATTATAAGCAATCCGCACTAGGCCAGCATGGTGGACTAAGGCCAACTCCTCAATATGTTTTTAGTCCAGAGGACTTGTAATTTTAATAAACTTTAATATATTTTTTTAGTGTTGAATATTCATTTAACAAACTGTTCCATTACTATGCAATTGACATTTGCTATATCAGTATTAAAATTGTTGTTTTCCAAAATAATATTTCCAATATAATTATATTTAAAAAAAATCTGTATAATGTTACCAATGTACAGAAGAAACTCGGTTATCTGGCCCTCATCAGTTATACGGATTCACGATTATCCAGACAACCAACCGCAACCAATTAAAAAAAAAAAACCCTACAAGTCGAATTTACTCATAGGTATGCATAATTATGTTTGTTTATGTCAAATCTATCTCTTAATAAATATTGTTTTTCCTTGATATATACTTGTTGTTTTAATAAACATAATAATATATACTACATGTGCACAAAACCCACTTTTTTCATATGTTCGATTATCCGAATGCCTAACGACAGCAATTAGCCCGGTTAATCGAGTTTCTACTGTATTTGAATTCCTACAGTATATATATGTATGACTGTGATGAGAATAAGTTTAACAGTAACCTAAAAGAAAACACAACTGATTGCTCTTAAAACAGACTTAACGAAATTACATTATCAACGGTATAAAAAATTCTTCATAGAATATCATATTATGGATCCAGGAAAGTTATGTTAATGGACCATCATACTTCAATATCAGTGATATGGACTCGTAGATATTGATTATAAGTCTTAGTGTTTACTAAAATAAACATGCGTGATTTTGGATTAAATCAGAAGATATTATTTTATTATTGAAACATACCATTCTACATATATTCGCATTTTAGCGTTTGTTTCGACTTTCTGAAATTACCTATTGGTTGCCAATATCAAAAAAAAAAAAAAAAACAACCGCTGAATGAAAATTCACTTTCGAAATGTTAATTCAAACAATCTATGAAATGTAAATTGAAATCCATAGAGCTAACACTAGCAAAAAAACTGAATTACAAACAGAGATTGCAATTTACAATTCACTTGCCATCAGTCAGTGACATTGACAGTTCTACTTTTTTCTCTATTTACGGGAAAGCAAAGAGCTTTTGTTCATACAGCCTCGTCATTTGTGTTTCTAAGAAAATATCTACGATACGGAGAGAAACTTAGACTACATTGATCCTAGAAAATATATAATTTCTGAGATATTAAATTCATACTAATATTATAAATGCGAAAGTAACTCTGAATGTCGGTTCCGCACTCACCTTAAACCGTTGGACCGATTGGAATGATTTTTGGTAGTTTTATCCCAGAAAAATCTAGCATTCCTGTAGGATGAACTGAATTCAAATTGCGACCGAGCGGAACCGGGCCCAATAGCTAGTATGAACTGGCATGTGTCTCGCGGCACAAGTATGTGCCGTGCGACCTGGAGGTCCCGGGTTCGATTCACAGGTCAGGCAAGGTGGTATTGGGTTTTTCCATTAGAAAATTCTCATAGGTACTGTAGGTGTGCATACACTACCTATGTGTAGACACCTATAAATATCATCCATCAGCCAATGAAAGTTCACTGCTGGACATAGGCCTCTCCTAATGACTTCCACAGGGACCTGTTGGAAGCAGCTTGCATCCAGCGAAGTCCCGCGACCTTTACCAGGTCGTCCGACCATCTTGTCGGAGGACGTCCCACGCTGCGCTTTCCGGTACGTGGCCTCCATTCGAGAACTTTTTGGCCCCATCGGCCATCAGTTCTCCGCGCTATGTGCCCGGCCCATTGAAATATATAAAAAAAAATATTTAATAAAAATTATATACTTAAATAGCATGCATGTAACTCTATTCGCTTCCGACGTTTGTAGCTAAGTAGCAACACCGAGTCCGATAATGTAAAGTAGAGAGTAGAAGAACTGCACCCTAATCCTATCTAATAGCTGGTCATACATCTTTATCTTTATGAATACAAGCATGCAAGGACAAATTGTTATTTCCATAATAAAAACAGTTATCAAATTGTGAACACTCTGCAGACTGCACCGCCTGGTAATATTCGTAGTACCAAATATTGAGACATCTGGTGATCACTACAGTTCATGAAGTTCCAACTTAAGGTTTCAAAATAGGAGAGACAGGAGAAGGAAAGGGAAAGTATTTTTTAATTTTGCTGCATAGAGAATAATATTGACCATTCGTCATCATCATCATCGGTAGTATATCTCACCGCAAAACGATGCGTACTTGCCTATATCCAGTAATATATTATATGCCTCCGCCAGCCAGACAAGCAGTGTAAGGATCCATGGTTTCCCATCAATAGCTTCACGTTAGGGATGGCGATCTGAAATCGATTAATCGAAGAATCGATTTTCAGGCCCAAAAGATCGATATTTTTTTCAATATTCAGTTCTGAATCGATATTTCACCCATGAAAAACACCATTCGATTATTTTTTGGTAAAAACAATAAATTTATTTAGAATTAGTTGAAGGTACCGTTACATTTCGGTGTTGTCGCTTAAAGGGTCTTAGTTTTTTTTATTTTTTTTGTTGGATTTTTCATAAAATAGATTTACATTATAAATGAAAACTTGATAAAAGAATCGATCTTTTAAAACTCGATTTTTAAGGTTCCGAATCGATTCAAAAATCGATATTTTTTGTGAAGGAATCGCCATCCCTACTTCACATTTTCCTTTCTACTGTTTCCGTTGGGCTTATATCTCACATATTGTTGCTGCCAATCAAACCGCTGAACAAACAGTTCAGTTTTTCCTACTTGGAAACCTGAAAGATCAATTGTGGTGGATTTTTCGCAATTATTGTATCCAATAAAACAGTTACTCCCAAATTTTAAAGGAGGAAAATTAACAAATCTGCTGTTAAATCTCTTAAACCTAAAGCACATCAAATGTTACTTAGGAATTTTAACAACAGATTATTAAATTCATTACACACATAATATGATAATGTTGCCTACAAGGTAAATGAAAAGCTTTTTTCATTATTGTAGGTCATAATTTAATGCAGATTTTTTTTATAGTAAACATTTGCTCCTGCTGTACTTATTAACATGACAATGGAATATTGTTTGATATCTAGATTAAATATCTATTCTGTGAAACTATTTTAAACAACTTTTATATTTTATCACTATTTGTACAAGAACAGCATTACTACTATTTTTGGAAATTTAAATGACTATGTTTTATTAAGGTACTAAATCAGACATGTCCATGATGACGTACATACATTAATATATCATCATGAGGTGGAGTTAAATAACTTTAACATAAACAAACGAAATGCAGAAGTCTACAAGTGAACATTTTCATTTCTGCATTTGATTGTGCCTCGTTTGACAAAAATATGACGTTACATATTACAAACATCTGGAATATTTTGCAACACATATTAATTAAATATTGATATTATTAATTTAACACACCAGTAATGGTGCAATTACATTCGTCTTCCAGTCGAATGCTACATCAAAATGATACCTCAATAAATAAACTATATATTCACCAAGCACATACTACACACAAATTTATCAAACCGCATCGGCATTTGGCTCGCTTCATTATCAAATTTTATTACAATCATCAACATTTAACAAGCGTTTTATCAACAGAATAAATTTTCATAATATAATTAAGTGTATTGTAAGAAATTATAAATATAACTGTTCCAAACATGTCTGACATGAAAGACACAAATTACACGTAATTTAAGGCAAGTATGAATACAAAATAAGTACCTGTCATTGCACACACATATCTTAGTAAGTATTGAATTCCATTGTATACAATTATTTGAATTGTAAATTGTTTCAATATTATCTTAAAGTTGTATATTTAATTTAGTTCTGCATTATTACTTCTATACATATACTCGTAATTAACAGCAATAGAGTGTTAAATAGTTTGCTGATTTAGTTGTACACATTGTAAATATAATTATACAGACATGTTTCGCATAAGATTTTCATAATTAATAAGAAATATACAATTTCGATATAAGTTTACAGAGCGCAGACTCTGTTTGAGCCCGTTTACACATTAAGCTATCACATTGGTATAAATGTATGAACTGGTACGGACGCACACCAGCGGCCAATGCTGCCCACTAATGTAATAACACACTAGTCACTATAGTATATAGTATAGTAGTAGCCAGTAGCCATGAGCCACGTTGCCCCGCCAAACTACATATGTACACAGTTACACCGATCAATACACTTGGTAAGTAGCAGTCGATAATGGCAGACTATATTAATGTAATTACAGCACTACCCTTAAGACCCGTAATTGCAGTCGATAGATTAAATAGATTTTCAGTCGAGTGAAATACAAACAAAAGTTCACTGTAAACTGTCCAAGCATTTAGATTAAAATTAACAAGAGGGCTCCACTTGGTGTTACGCACAGTTATTCTGTGGTTCAGGTATACTGTGTTATTGTCTTTGCGTCGTGTCAGTCGAAAATAACGGGACTAGAAGACAAAACACGTTTTAAATAAATCTTTTCGCGTGAATCGATAGAATCATGGTCAACGAAGCTAATCAATAATTATAAAAAATTAATGGTTTTGTTTGTGGTATTCACATTCTGCATAATATTGCAATCATACTTGACCTAGAATCATAAGGTTATGCAGGATATGAATTACCGGCCTTACAGTATAAATAATAAATAGCTAATTTAAAACTAAATAAAACATTTCTTTTATCATTTATTCAATGTCTATTTTCTAATGAGATTTCGATTACTCTGTGTTTTAAACATCAGTCACTAGTCGGTACTCGGTAATCGCGCATTATTGTCGCAATGCCGACGCGATGTGTATGTACTGTGTTATGTGTACCGCATAGTGCATTCTGTATACCGTATAGTGTACACAGTGCAGTACTGAGTACAGACTCAGTACTCAGTACAGCTGAGCGACTAGCGCGAGAGGCGCGGGAGGGGCGCGGGGCCGCGGGTGGGGGCGCGGGGGGCGCGGGCGAGCACGGCGAGTAACATCGACAACGTTTCAACATAAATATGGAATGTAGCAAACACTCAATCGAAAAGACCCTCGGCTGTACACCGATCTAACATTAAATTAGAGACAATATTTACAATAAAACAGTTACTATGCGTCGTAATCGACAATCCTCGCAATCACCGCACTGATATGACTTTACAAACGATCATAAGCAAATATAAAAGTTGTTTAAACACAGATTCATAGCTGCCGGACAGAAATGAAACTTTACAACGGGTCACTCGAACGCGATACAGCACATTGCGCGAGTCCGGCGGCGCCCGGCGACTCCCGGCGACGTGCGGCGACACGCGGCGGCACACGGCGACCCGCGGCGGCACACGGCCACCCGCGGCGACACACGGCGACGCCCTCACTTGTTCAGTCTCAGTCTTTGCCAAGTGAAAGACGGCGCGAGGAACGCGGGCGCGGCGAATAAATAAATACCAAGTCTATAATACTCCGGGCGGCGCGCGCGACCGGCCCGACAATGGAATGTAAGCGTGGTGTGGTGCGCGCGCGCGACGTCACGCGTCGGGCGGCGCGGGCGGCGCGGCGCGGCGCGGCACCATCACCACGGCGGGCGCCGGCGCCGCGCTGCCCGGCAACAGCGCCGGCGCGCCGCGCGCCCCCATGCGCACCCACCAGCGCGTCGCCTTCTGCAGCAGCCCGTCCTTCTTGCCGCCGCGCCGGGCCGCCGGCGTCTCGGCCGCGCCCGCCCACTCGGGAACGTCGCTCACGCACTTGTTCGGTGGAGGCTGGAAGCTGCTTCTCGTCAGCTCGGCTTGCTGCAATCAAACCGAGTTCCCTTTCAATTCTCACGTCTCGTGACTCGTATTGCGGCTCCGTTGTGGAAGCGGATTGAGAAAGCTACGAGAGTAGAAGGCGCCGCATGCACACCTGATAAGGGACTCGTAACTGTAGGTGCGCGTCCTGACCGTACTCGCCGTCGGGCAGCTGTATGCTGGGCGGCAAGCCGAGGCGCTCGGCGGCGGCCGCGGATCGCGCTCGCGTCTCCTGCTCCACCATCTCTTGGAGCCGGCCCACCATCGCCTGCAGCGTTTGCTGCTTTTCCCATTCCCTGAAACGTACATTTTACATTGTTATCATTTCTTGTCTGTTGCCGTAATTGGATGTCTTATACGTATAAATAGAAAGGTCTTTTTGAGACCATTTTTAATCGTCTAATATATTTATCATCGTTCTTATTGATTTCTTACGCGTTGAGATTGCAAGTATAAATGATTAAAAATAAACTATTTAATTGTATACGTTCATACGATTTAGTACTATTTTTCCTAATAGGACAAGTTCATGAAGGTATTTGATTTGCACATAAAAGTGACTTGATAAATTTTACAGTAATAGTTCTACTGTATTAAGATAACTGCAGAGATACTCGTACATGGTACTTAGGATTGTCCGTTTCAGTGTGTGAGTATGAATTGTCGCTGAAATATTGTTTATATTGTGTTTATGAAATGTACTTACAATGTGGAATGGTGGTGTCTGTGATCGTGCCGCAGGCGCGGCCCCCCCGGCGCGCCCAGCCGCTCCATGCCCGCGCACCCCGGCACTTGTACCGAGAGCATCTGCAAATCACAACACACTGCTCTCACTTATGTGGTCATCTTTACCCTCAATACCGCATCAATATTTATTCTAAACATTATTCGGATGACAATTCAGATCATATAGGTAATTTTAGTCTTAATGTAAATAATATATGTTCGCTAGTTACCAACTTTGGCATAATATACATAGTTATATGATTTCTTTCGAAATTCTTTCTACAATCATTCGAATGGACTTTGAGACGTGACCACAGTCTTTTATATATTAAGCTGATAAAATAAAAGTTTTCAATGTGGCGACCAATTAGGTAACTAGGCAATAGGCATCATAAAAACGGCTGAGCGTTTTTTACGAATGTTGCCTTAACGGTTTCAAAAATATTCGATGTCATCAGCCCAAGTCCACTTTAGTGTAAAGTATGCAATTTTAGTATATTAATTAATGATGGTTCTTTGTTTAATGAGCATTCAGATATAGCTTAGTAACCAACTAACTACGAACCGGACAGTCTACGAATTCAAGTTACATCTCAAGAACCTTAATAACAGAAATGAAACGATATTTATTTTAGAAACATGTAGAAAACTAAAGATTTTCAAAATGGGCAAGCCCGTAGTAGACTTTAGCCAAGCGCTAACCTACAATAGTTCAGGGTTGTTGTCTAACTGTGTCCACTAGCAGTGGGATGCGTAAATACAATTAATATTGAGAAACATGATATTAGGCTTGTGGTAAAACATTAATAGGCATGTATGTATTTCTTAAAATACATCTAAACGGAAAGCTTTATATTACGACTTACGTTTGACTATTGCTCAAACGTCACATTCATCTGCATTCTAACTCTTCATTGTATTTATATTTTCACATAAACACGATTATATACTTGTATGCATATTTTTGTACTCATGTTGAGTCAGTTAGGTTTTAGGGCACCTTTTTATTACGTGTTTCTTTTGAAAATGTCTTAATGGAAAAACGAATAATAAACGAATCCGGGTCCCCTAGATCGCATGGCAAATATATGTAACGCGGAACCAAAGAGACCAACAAAGTACAGAGCCAGTATTTTAAATTCATTTAATTAAAGATAGCTTATTATTTTTTATCTAATAAGTTAATATTTAAATTTAAGTTAATACTATGTTAAGAATTTTAAACTTTTAGGTTTACAGGTTTCCCCACGATGTTTTCCTTCACCGTTAAACTATGTTAGTGATAATTCATTGCGAATACACGCATTACTTCGAAAAGTCACAGGTGTGTGCCTGGGGTTTGAACGTGCGACCGCCGAGATTTTCGGCCGCGCGCCTAAACCTCGAAGTCATCACTACTTTTAAATTAGTTTATCCAGTCTATTTTTTCTATTTCGCGAATGAATGTTTACATTACGTACTTGCAAGTGTGAGGTGTGAATATTGTTAAAAAAACACCTTGACTCTTATCTTTTTCTCACAAAGCAAAGGCATACATGTAAAGTGGGCCTGTTCAAGTCAGCATCGTTTAGTAAGGGCATTGATTTTAAGACACTCGTCAGTAGAAAAAATTATGCCATTTTGTCCGAAAGCGCGACCGGCATGAATTAAATTTTGTGATCAATATTGAGTTGTCATCCAATCAAAAAGGATTAACAAATGCAATTATCTATTAAGAAAACAAGTGTTCAGTAAATTCCAAGGCAGTGAAGGGCAATATGTTAATAAATTAACTATTGAGTAAGTCGAAGATCGGGAGAAGTGAAAGAAACGCAGAACAAGGTTGATGGCAACAACCCTGATGGTAGCTTGTACCTACAATGTCAGGTGGAAAGATGAAATCACATATTAGGCAGTTTAATTTAACTTTCATCATCATCATCATCAGCCCATATACGTCCCAATGCTGAGCACGGGCTTCCTCTACAACTGAGAGGGTTTAGGCCTTAGTCCACAACGCTGGCCTAGTGCGGGTTGGCGGACTACACACCTAAGAAATTCCCAAGAACTATTAGGTGTGCAGGTTTCATCACGATGTTTTCCTTCACCGTTAAAGTACGTGATAATTCATTGTGAATACACACAACTTTTGTTTGGGCATGCGGTCGAGAATCTCGACGGTCGCGGGTTCAATTTAACTTTAAAACGTATTTATTTTGAATTGAAGTGCAAATATTGCGAACATAATCGATCTTGTTATCAAACTAAGTGGCAGAGAACGGCGCAAAGAAGAAGAATCAATGTCAGCTGAGAAAAATGTTGGCATTTAACCCAAAAAGCAGTTGGAGTGTTGGAAGCAGTTGGCGGCAGGTGATTTTCTAAGGATTGTAATAGTGTAGGTCTAGTAGAAAACGTCGTATTATTGCTTATTACATTTTTATTACGTTTACAACTAAGAATCAATATATTCCTATCCCTACTTCACTTCGAAATACTTATCTCTTAGTATTGGACACAATTTTGTTTGTTGGTTTGGAAGCATGTGGATATCGTCTGATCCCGGAACGCGATAAGCGTGCGTGGGTCACTATGTCGGGTCTTTCACCTTGTCTGTCGTGCTTCTCTACGGGCGAATAAAAATATCTTACTATCAGCCTTGTTTACCTCGCCATATGATATGAATATGCACGTTATTGCACTGTTTGTAAAAATGTGGTTTTATTTGCGAAATTCCAAGTTTTAACTAGATAGATAAATATGGATAGGATGATAACTGAGAAAGTATGTTGCGTATTGTGAAAACTACTTCTATTTTAAATAATTTGATTGTAACTTAAGAATGACAAATGGAATGTAAACTAGAAGACTCGATACATCGATAGGGCAGTATACTAGTAGCAATACACTAAAGCGTATCCTATCAGTTACAATTCCAATGTGGCCGCTTTACAAAGGCTATAAAAAGGAGCTCCTGAATTCTTAGACATGCTAATTGAAATTTTTTAATACATTTGTTTGAAAGGTCATAACGCAAACAGAAAACTGAAAACCAAATTATGAGTTAAATCCTTTCGCTCATTGCATACCTACAGCATTATAGCACATTTTTAAGTTATGGAATTATCATTTGACAATTTGTTTTAGTACTAATTCGGCATAATACTTTGAAATAAATGATTGACATAAAATAAACCCACTTTTTGCTGTGTAGGTACAGAGAAGTGGACTACAAATAAGAATACATTTTATTAGACGTACATATTTATAAAAGCCCATTAGTTCGATGTGAGCCTTAGCTTTGGATGGAAGAAGTTGGGTTATTCGTAAGTTTATGCTGGCGTAGTGCGGTATTTGTTTTTGATTTAAAAGAGTTGGCAAATGAATTGTCGTAAGTTTACGATTTGCATTGCATCCGGTCATTAGAGAACGTCAGACTTCAGCTACGGTATGCAGCAACATTGTATCATACATTGTTTTAAACTGCACTTTCTAGGGTTTGTCGTTGTGGTGGTTGGACGGTTTGCGAGGCGGAACATGATCAAATACGGTCTCCAGGGCCACCAAGGCTTGAAGGCCCTGACATGTCGTTTCTGTCGCTACCATCAGGGCTAGCAGCAGAAGAGCTATAATTCGCATTTCCTTGAAGAAAAAAGTACTACTCTATGTACACTTTTTGCGAATGGTCATGAATCATGATCATCCGAAATAGGTAGGACCTGTTCGTTTTGGAACATACTGCACCACCCGAAACGAGCGTGACGACTAACATCCAGACCCGCAACAATTTTGTTATCATGACAAAACAAACATGCAATAAGAAATAAAAACATGTCTCAGTGGTACTTCGACTGAATTGAAAATTTGAATTTAATTTCACAACCAGCTTATTGCTACCTGCCACATGTAGGTTGTTAAACATACTATAATTTATATTCATAAACCTAATGATATGCACTTTATACATGATCCTGTCAATTGACCAATTTTTCATAAACAATTTTAGTTATATTATACTGTCCTACAAAGTTGACTGTTAGCTGTGCTTTGCTCCATGTGGTAATATTATTTTAATCATGACAGTTGGGTATACCTTGTTGGCATAAAACAATATTTTTTAGTTTGTTAAGGCCTTATAATAACATAGTCTAGAAATTGCATGTAGCATTATAATGTAATAATACAGAATCAACATTAACATAGAAAATGCCTTAGAGCAATACATATTAATCAACAGGCAGCACAATCTATTTAAAAAAAATCTGACATTACATGATGCCTTTATAATTTCATAATGTTGGTAATGACTAAAATAAAAAAATTGTAGCGCACTTAATGTTAAAATATAAGTTGTCATAATATAAATTCAAGTATCATTTAATTATTGATTTGTATGATATTCATATCATGTTTAGACATATAATAGTCAAGTTACCTAAAAAAGTGTTTCTCTGAGCGGTATCAAAATAAACATTCATTTTTAGAGAGCCTGCACTAGTGATTCCAACTGAAAGGAGTATTCTTAGTGATAAATTTGTATAATTGACATCTATTATGTAATATTTGTGTGCAAATGTGTAATGAATCAATATATGTTTTTTTTGGTATTAAGAATTTTATGTAAAGCCTTTAAGCATAGGTTAGACTTTAATAGCTGAGAATAATTTACAATTGCAATCATTAATTGATTACTATTGAATGGATTAAAGTTAAGTTTCTGATTATTGGAGGTGTGTATTGATATGTAAATATGGGTTTTGTAGATTATAATTAAATTAAAAGTTATGCATGATCAAACAAACAAAAAATATGTTAAAGTAGTTGCATTGTTAATTAACACAATAAGACGTCATTTATGACATATTAGTCAGCAAAAAAATTGCCATAAAATATTTAAGGAACACATTAAAACTTCATTACGCTAAATAAGTTTGTCAAATCTAAGACAACATTGATTACTTTCAGTTGGAATGTTGAAACCTTTATTATAATTATTAAACACACACTTTTCTGATTTATTGCAAAAATGGTAGCATTTTTGACACAATACCTACTATCAAAAATTTTGGGATTTATGTATGTTTATTTGGGATTGATGTTGAATTATGAATATAAAGTTCAAATTAAAAACCAATCTCCATTGAAGCAACAATGTTTGTTTGCATATAGTATATTTGTCTTGTCAACAAAATAATTTGTTAGATTGCTAAGAATATAATATTATTATAGCAACTCAATGTAAACAATAGCATTTATTTTGGATACACATCATAAATGATTGTTGTATAATGTGTAGATTCTTTGCATATGAATGTCTAAAAATAGGTTTAAAATGTGAAACAGCAGTGTTTAAGATCTAGATAATATGAAATAGGTATTACAGTTTAGGTACGTACGGTGTGCGATGAGCATGTTCACAAGTTGTGCATACACTATAGAGTTCGCATGTCACGACTGTGATACGGCGAGAGCTGATTACGGAACTGTCTGTCATGAAAATTTATTTAAATTCACACAAACAGCGTCTGGGACTGGGTGTGACGTCGCTATCGGCGCGCCTCTTATCACTTGGCACGTTCCCGCCGTCTCGCCTCGGGCCTCACTCGTCTCCACTACAAACATTCTTAAATCCCAGATTCGTTTCCTATTGTTTCACGGGCTACTTCTTTGCCTAGTTATGCCAACAAAAATGTGTACTGACTGTCTAATATGTTCGTATGCTGCTTTTCACTTTTATTGTTATTTTTTTAACATTTACTATAAGTGTTTACTCTACTTACTATTTGAAACAGTGTCGTTTACAGTTCTCGTAGGTTTTCACCTATTGATGACAGCTAGTGAGGTTCTTATATCCAATTTTGATGACACAGTTATCGAGTCACTAACAAACAAATCGATCAGAAACAGCAAGTATTCTGATGATAACACCACACTGTCACTGACTTTACGTTTTGTCTCGACGAGGCTTTAAATATTTTAAACAAAACAATCACAGAACACCGTAGAGAGATTAGCGTATTTACAATAATTAACTATCATTCACTAATAAATAAAAATTTGTTATTTAATGCATTAACACTATAAAAATAAAATTATTTATTAAATAAGGATAACATATAAATTCCACTATCGCGTACTTTGTGATAGAGTTTCTTCACTCTTTTTTTCATATTGACAGGAAAACGCCTGCCATCGAGCGAGTCTTGTTGTTCAATGACGCGGATGAACGCGGCGCGGTGTTCGCAGTCGCGTAGTGGGGAGAACGGGCGGGCGGGTGGTGCACCGGCTGCCCCGATGTCGTCGCACACAGATATGAAGTTCGTGTGTATTCACTCACACACATACAAACAATCTGTCTAGTTAACTCTGTGTGCTCAATCGGTAGGTGCGACGCGATGATACGATGTAGCCGGTGCCAGTGAGTGTGATCGTGAGCGTAGCGTGTGTGTACGTATGGGCTCGACACACACGTAAATAAAGCTCGATTGCTGCTACCGTCGGTGTTATATATGCGCACATATAACTGTAATATGGTAATAGTGAGCGATGACGCGTTTGTCGGCTCGCGAGACGAGACGGTTGGCATTGCTCAATGATCGAGTTGTAGTCATAGAGTTGTACGTAACCAATAGTCATTACACTGTAATTTTCACGTTTCCCAAAAAATATATTTTAGTTTTACCGCGTTGAAAAATATTCCATCTTCTGTGGATTCAGTGCAATTAGTACACAAAACCATTTCCATACAGAATGAGCTTTCACTGCTTTATGAATATTTACACGCATGCTTCATTGAGCCGGACACGTGCAATGTATTGATGTAAATTGATTTATACCAATTATATAAATAAGGTTTTATAAAATAAATTGACTATGATTGGATATTATTAGTCTATTATTAAACAAGTCTATTTAAATGAATTTTACTTCAAATATAATTAAGAAAGTAACTTTTATAGAAGAAGGAATTGATTATATACAAATATAATTATTTTTTTTATTTTCATTGAATCAAAATGATATATTTTGCTCCTACACAGAGATGGAAAATATATGTTTATTAATAATATTATGTATTAGACAAAACGAAACTCTGTGAATGGAATAAAAAACCTAAAGTTCCACTCACATAGAGCGCGATAAATTATATTATTCTTTAAACGTAGTCTTAAAATGAGAACATTCATGAAAAAGCACATAAAACATTCTGATTTCTTTTTGGAAAAGGCATAGGCGCAAAAAATTTGGATAATGATGTCGAGGTAAAGATGTTCACTTCACTACATGTTTTAATTTTAAAAGGCCACGAATATTCCATTACAGCTGGAAATTGATATTAAAATCTGTAAACATATGTAGTTCACACTGATCCATATACGTATATGTTTTTATTACAAGAAGAGCAAAGCTGGACTAACACCAAAACCCATCTGTTGAAGGAATCTGTTATTTTAATCCGAAATTCCAATCATAGGTTGGCGGTAAATTTAAGGTGTGTTCAAAATCTTTCCATATAAAGAGTATGGGTGACATTTACGAAGTCACACAGCCTAACCCCCTTCTTCATAGGCTGAGCATGATCCGGCCATCCGCGCTTAAAAATGTAAACTATCATGGTCCCATGTTAATGTAACTTTGCAGCAAGTTATAAAAAACCCATATATAATAATGTAAATAACCAGTAAAAACTAGATGCGCTTATGGCAATTTTGGTGTGATGTATTAAATTTATCAATTGGCTTTTATTCTATTGCGATAAGATTATCAATTTTGTCTGGTGCGTGGCTTGAGACTTAAAAGATAGGTGACTTGCCATATGGCCTACAAGCAATGCGTCACAACTTTTGGTCGCAGAAGGAGTTTCATAGCCTGGTAGTACCTATTATATAATATAAGTCTCTACATGCCCCTATAAATTTAGGTCCTGATCAAAAACTTACATTGCAACATTAAAATTTTGAACTCAAGGAAATAGCGTTAGTAAATTGGTGTAGTGTTGGATGATAATTTTGGCACAAATTTATATTTAAGAGCAAAAAACGCTTCTATTAATTGGGGTCATCAGTATCAAAACCATGCGAGGAAAACGTGTATATGTTTGATAATGTAATTAAAAGATTGACGAATTAATTTGACGAACGTCATTCAAGAAACATTGTGCAACAAGTTTAATAATGACAATAAACAATTTCGATTCTTTATCGACGCGTGTTCACGTTAGGAAATTGTACATTCAATGTATGGAGAGTAAAGGTAAGGAGTGTCATCTCATATAGTAGAAAATCGAAAAATGTGTCCAGCTGTCAGCTGTAAATAACAGTTCAAAAACCTTCCAGAATGGCGTTGGTGTAGACAAAGGACATGGTATGAATTTAATATTATTGTCGACTAAAGTAGTTTATTGAAAATGCCAACAACCAACGTAGTACAAAATAATGTAGTTAATATAACCTTAAAGAGTTATTATGAGATAACGCGTGTAGCTAGAGTGATTTTATATCCTGAACTGTGATAGTACGTTTATTGATTTCCGCTTCCTTTAAAATTTATGATGCTGATGCTGATGCTAATGTGGCGCCCCCAATTTAATACATTTTGACTGACACTTTTGCATGTACAAGATAACACTCCTTACCTTTACCCTCCATAATTCGATGCGATTTTTAATTGAACCAAAATACCAAAATATTTTGACTAGAAATCTGATCGAAAAACATAAATGTAATAATAGTATGAATTATTTTTAAACTGATTAAAGATATAACAAAAACTATTATTTTTTAAGTTTTTTAAGCTGATTAGTTGGGATACCTACTGTAGGTACACATATCATCATATAATGTAGTAACCGCGAGCAAAGGTTCCTTATATGTTATAAGCATGTGTTATACTTCCTCTAATAAGAAAATATACATGGTTTAGAGTCATGGTTTTTATGTTTATTTAGGTTCTTTTTTTGCTGCGAGACACAATTTTCATACTCATCGCACATTAAATTATTTGTAAGCATCATATGCCGAGTATAATGCAGTAGTATTGTATTACCTATATGGTATAATGCTGTAATGGTATTCAAAGTTGGTTGTTTTTTTTACTCAGAAGGTTGAACGAAGATCTTCAGTGCAATAGACATAATTTTAAACTTTAATTTTTTTGTTGAAATAACAAATATGTAAAGGAAGGGATATTAATGGAGTTTTTATCTTGAAACCTAACGACATCATCGTTAGCGAAAGAAATCAACTTTTTGTGATGTATGTTCTACAGCGTTTCATTTTTAATAATATCGGTATCCCAGATATGTTAACTAAGTACAAAAGAATACGGAATGTGATTCGTATCTGACAGTTTTGTAAAATAAAATCAACAGCCGCATAAACAGTCGCACGATTACACTGTCTCGTATTTAAGGTTTGGATTGAAATCATAAATATCTAGGCGAGCAGTTTTAACTCAACAAAACGATTATATAAATTGACATTTGACATGGGTTTTTGTAGAAAGACAAGACTATTTAATTTCAAGATGTATGAGTAGTTGTCAGAAGGAAGACTCACGGGATTGACGGCGGCGGGTGCGGCGGTAGCGTTTCGGCGACGCAGGTGCGGGCGGGCCAGTGCGCCCGCGGCGCACAACAACACTGCTGCGCCCACGCATGCGCCCGCCCACCACCATTCTGAAAGTTCACATGGAATCTCGTTACATTGCTACCTCTCCTAAAGCCGCGAGCGTCCATAGCAACACCGCTGCTGTTTTTCATGTATGGAAAATTTTCAGGACACAGTTCTAAATATCCTTAAACAATAAACTGATCGGTTTTACGACTATTAACGTTGGCGATCACAATGGCTTTAAGTGTCAGAATTCCACTCATTGTATTGGCATTACTATGCTTATTACTGAATAGAAATATCAACATATGCTTACGTTAATAATAATAATATTTTCGAGCAAATTGAACTTTTGTAACAAAGGCCGAAATTTGCAAGTCCAATTTACGTTACCTTGTGCTTTATAGTTAAATTAATATACCAGTCATACACATACATCCATTAAAAGTAACTACACCTTCACTACACATACATTGTTATAATTTTTTTAAACGGCATATTATTCCTCAATACTTTTGTCAAATTGTATTTCAGATAGGTATGTACAATGGATCATTTTTGCCGTAGCTCGTCCCGTAGCGCTTCCGTAGACAATTTGACGTAGCATAGCACTTAAGCCATTGACTGCATTATTATTAATAAAAAAATATTGTTTTTAAAATTAGTTATGTTTTGCAAAGTTTTCTATAATCTTTATTATGAAATGAAATATTTTTAATCAGGTTATTTTAATATTTCAATTATTTAAATTACATGAATTTATATTTAGTTTCCATTTGGTGGTTGGTCGGTAAACATATTGTAATTTGAGCGTCGTAACTATTGGCATTTAAGAATACAGAACGAAAATTTTACATTCAATTTGTTAGTGCGAAAGTAAATGTTAATCAGGTAAGTAGCGTCAGATACGAAGTTTGTGCATTATGTGCCATTCTATTTTTGCAAGAGAGTTTGTTTGCATGGTTGAGTTAATTTTAGCAATCTTAATAAGAATATCTCGCTCGTCGGCCGACCGAAGTCGAGCGCGTGCTCTCATAACTTAATAGTGGATATGGAAATATTTACGTGTCTGTACTTTGTAGGTAGAAGGCAGGATTGAACATCAACATCAAGTATTTAAAACGGTATGTACATGCAGATATACGCAAATTATTGATCACTTTTTTGTGAAATAAGAGGGCTCATCATAAAAAATAAAAGTAAACTGAGAATTCCATTCCAACCACCCTGGGAATTTTTTACTTATTAAACTATTTTTTCAGAAAATTATTGTATTAATGGTTTTGATAAATTGGTGTCACTCAATGTAGCTAAGAATTTATTTGAATAAACATAATAAATATTTACGTTTGATACTCAAGAACTTTATTTAATCTTACGCTGGTAGAGTCGTTACTGAATGATAACAGTAGCAAATAGTAGTTGAGTGCTTATTAATTAAACGAATTATATTCGGTAGAATCAGTTTCAAGTGAATGAGTATCTGCGAAGAATGTAGGGCTGGAGCTGTGGCCTGGCGGTTGCACACCTCATCGAACAAAGCCATAGCCGAGTGCGGTCAGCGTTTGCCGTTGGCTGCTTAGGCCAAAACAAACAGCATGTAGTATCGTGCGTACTCGACAAAAATTCAACATCGTTTGCTCAAGAATGCACAGTGCAGTTATTTATAGAGGTTGCGAGGAGCGCGGGGGCGGCGGCGTCGTCTGGTGTCGGTCTGCCGGGGCCTGCCGGCGATCACCGAAATAACTTCTCCAGCTGGCAGTACCTGGCCACGTGGCTACCGCCGCTCACTCTGCAGCCGAAAACAAGCTTACCTGTGTCGCTTGCCCGTGCCGACGACGGCCATGCGTCTACACCCCATGAATCTAACATACATTTGGAATTCTACCATAGTCTCATTTTAGTCTCAATACAAATATTTAACCTGTATCCGGACATTGTCTATTTCGAAAAGACAAACCTTTAAAGCCACAAACAAACACATATTTGACTTATTATTTGTTATGTTAATATAAGTATATATTTGAACTAAACCGTACGAGGAGGTAGGCAGAGGTGCATTTATACAGGCAGTCGTCAGTCGTGTTACGGCACGTTATAGGGAGCGCACTATTGCCATTTTCTAGGCACATGTCCAGACATCGTGATGCTTCTGAGAATTTCGTAATTTTAAAACTTATAAACACTGCCCGACTTGGGAATAGAACGAAAAGAGTTCGATAGCACGACGCACACTTATGCCGCAGGTCTAACGAAGCAGAAATATTAACTTTTGATTATGTTCTTATCACCCATGCATCTTTATTTTTTTAATAAATTTGAATAAATTTTATGAAACATCGGTATAGGTCGGACGGTGCTATATTCAATATGTGACCGTCTAAGAATTGGGCTTGTAATAATGTCTGCTGATTAGATTACTCTTATCTGAGTGTATGTCGTCGTTCTGGGTAGTTTTTTTGTTAAGTAATAGACATCGAGTATTTGATAAAAGACGATAGTAAAAATTGAGAACATTTCGTAGAGCAAGTCGCGAGATAATGACGTGTTTAGTATAACTTTGTAGGCAGTGTTTGGTAAGGGGGTGGCTGAGTATGGGAGGAAGTTGGCGGGACGTCTAGACGTTGCGTAATTAGGAAGGTGAGCGCGTAGGCTGCATCGTCGACAGCGCGTTTGAACAGTCACATATTCTAATTAATATTACTTAAACTTTGTTTAATTATTGTCTGCGAAATACCTGAGCTAAAAATCGACGTAACAATAATGTAAAAACGTGCGAAAGTCTAGCTCCGGGGAATGAAGTGAACTAAATACTAAACCCTGGCGGTCGCAAAATCAAGAATGTTATAAGATTTTGTTTGTTTGAGCATTTGCTATATCTCGGTCTTTGGCCTCGAAATGGTTCAACGACGTGGTCTGCAAATGCACTGTTTATCTTATTCTATTTATTTACCTTTCTAAGCCTTTATAATAAATTTTAAAATACATTGTTTTTTGTAGGTATCACATATTTACTCCCGGGTTATCGAAGGTACACCATACAGGTAGAGATATAACTGATTTGTCGGTGGTTTTCAATTATTTGGCATTTGTTATAATCATTTTAAAATTGTAAAATGCACAAAATCTGAGTTGCTACCCAGAACTTAAAATTGTCACTAGATTTATAGGGTGAAAGGCTTTGTCGCGTTGACAACATATTCAATTAATTCACAGACACATTCTACATGTATGTACCTACATACCATTTCTGGGCACGGGTCCCTTTTACTATAATAGAGATAGCTTGGGCTTTAATCCGGCGGTTTTCCCGTACAAAACCACTAGATGCATTTAATATAGTGTTGAAAACTTGTTCGAATACTGTGTCATGACTCAAAAGTGTTACAATAGAACTTTTTTAAGGACATTGCGAGGTTAAGTCAGAATTGAAAACTAACTTCAACAGCAACATTTGTCTAACACAATTGAAAGTTTGCAAAGTATTTAAAGCACACTATTTTTCTCATTTAATAAAATTATTGTATATTTAGTTTGGGCATTACCTTAAAATATTTTGAAAGGCAATAGTTTTCTTTGCAAAATAAAGGCGCGGCGTGTCGCCGCTGTCATTTTCGACATTGGGAATGACAGCACGTTGAAGGTCGACGAGAGGATGTCAGCGCGATGTAATTGTTGTGTTCCTTTAGAGTAGAGCGCAGTGTTTGTCCGCTTGTGCTAATGCAAGTTGTTTGTCAACGTCGGACTCATGTTCAACACTGGCTATAAATAAATAACATGAAGCTACGGGCCGCGTCATCGCTGTCAACAGGCGAGCGCCGCCAATACAATCACCATTGTCTGTGCGGTGCTGCGGTGTTATTGAGTCTCGTAAATGCATTACGGATGAATGGCGTGCGGCGTAATGTGTTACGTACATATGTATGTTGTTATGTTATTTTTGTTATGTTTGACAGCCCCGTGGCGCAGTTGGCTAGACACCAGCTTGCGAAACGAGAGGCTGCGGGTTCGATCCCCGCACCGAGACAAATGTTTGTGTGATCCACAAATATTTGTTTCGGGTCTGGGTTTTTGTGAGACCGAAAAGTCTCTCGTAGTTTCTGATACCCACGACACAGGACTTGTATCCTAGTGTGGGGTCAGAACTATGTATGTGACTGTTGGGTGTATTTTTTTTTTTTTTTTTTTTTTTTTTTAATGTTTTAAGAACATGCATTAGTATCATAGTTATTATATTTAGGAAAACATTTTGAACGGGTTATTTTTACTCTGACTTCATTTTAACATAATTTCGGGAGGTGTCTTCTTACGTTGAAAAGTAAATATTGTATTGTGATATTTCTAAGTTAAATAATTTGAATTATTTAATGATGAATGAGGATTTCTAGCACATTGAAATGTACTGAAAATGAGTGCAATACGTTCCGTATAGAATGACCAGTGGAGATATCATCATCATCATCATCATCATCATCATCAACAGCCTTTTCACGTCCACTGTTGGACATAGGCCTCTCCTATGGCACGCGGCCACGCCACTGGGCTCGATCTTCGGTTCTCCTCATCCAACCGCTGCCAGCCACCTTGGAGATATACTACAGTTAAATGCAACAATGTACATATGTAACATATATACTGAGTGATCACTGACCGTAACACCCTTGTAGAGGTCACGGTGGCGGCCACTATTTTCCACCGGTTGCAAAGACTTTCCCCGAAGGAAACGTGACAGTGTCACATTCTGTTTTTTTTTATGAAACAGTATTATTATCTGGTTTAGTTAGCCCTTTCATATTCGTTTCTTTGCTTCCAATTAATAATTTGGGTGTAAATACTTATTTTTATCTGAATTCGATACGTCTCCGATAAATGTTCCTTGCAGAGTAGAAAATTAAAATCAAAAGTACATGTTTCGCCAACTATGTTTTTTGTGATTACAGATACATATATAAATATTTTATAATTGTTCATTCATTCATTAAGATTATTGAATATGTACCATATGCATTGTGCAATCTTAATTGGTATGTACCTAAGTATTTACTTGTTGAATTTGTGATTACTAGAATTAATTATTATTTGCGTAAATAACAAAAATGACGTTGTATTAATGCGTATTACGTAAATGTATAAAATTGCATAATAATACCGGAATACCTACTGTAGATTTTGCTCACAAAGGAATGGTTAAAAAATTTGTCGAATTGTACTTTAATTATACTTTAAACCTTTTGTAATATTAAGACTCTACGAGTTGCGTTGAGTTTTGTATTTCATGAATTAAAGTGTTTCTCAAAGTCCGTTTAGTATTGCTGTGAGCTGTGAACATGCTGCAGTTTGGTCTCGGAAATAAATAACCGGTTATTTCTATCGCGTCCCTTTAACAAAACATACTTTGGGTAATATTGTTGAAAAGTGTCCGCGTTGAAGGCTAAGCGTTTAAAAAAATGTGATGTATTAATCATAATGAAGTCTGTGACAATAAATAACAAATGAATTAATCCACGGCATACTGAATCTGTCGATTTGATTTGTCATTGGGAATCTTTATACTGTTTCTGATTGATTTTGTTATAACATATTGATGCGTTATACAAGTGCCGGTGTGTGACGCTTGTAAACCCTTTTACAAGGAGAGCGGATCCAAGTGGAACGCGTTGCAGTATCGATTTTGGTATAACACAGAGAAGGGCGCTATGTGCGGCTCGCGGCCGAGGTGCGGTTAGGCGCGGTGGTAGCGTGGCGGAGGCGAAACGAGGTGCGGACCCAGTGTGCGCGGGAAGCAGGCGGGGCAGAGCGCCCAGCGCCCACCGCCGTAGCGCAGGTGGCGGCCCGTAGCGACCACTGTCGTGTAGGGTTGTAGCTGCGCCGCCGACGCCGCCGACCACTTTCATCACATGAGCTTCAATTGGGACGTGACAAATAACATCATTTAAATAAGATTCCCATTTAGTGAAAGAAAAATGTTACTTAAAGATATTTTTACCTTGGTATGACTCTTTATATTAATTTCTAATTTATTGACTAATGTGCATGTGTAATACTGTCAGTCAATAATTATTTATTGGGACTATTTTGGAATGCACATTATGATATAGGTAACATATCTAAAAAAATCTAAACAGTCGTAAATTAGAAACCCTCGCCAACATATTTTTGACATTTTTCAAGGTAAAATTGCTTAAGTATTTTTTTCAAGTTTAAATCTAAGTGTGGTATTATGAAAGTAACAGTGGTGTACACTCAATTAGTGGTCTAGTTATTCTAGTTTTTAGTAAGTTTCAAGTAGAATTAATTGTGCTTATTTTGTCTTGGTGAGTACGTAGAGTACATTGAAACATTAGTTTGAGCATGTGGTGCGAGGCCCGCGCATATTTCCCTGTCATTTTTGCTTGTGCGTGAGGGCGCAAGCGCGGTGTCGATTGTTTTCGTCGTGTTTCGCGGGTTATTTCGGGCGTGTGCGACGCGGCGGTGCAAACCACTCGCGCACGTCACACTGTCCACAAACGCTGCCACTACAACACTTTTCATACGATCGTCAATATCCTGTGTGTGTGCTGTAAGCCGTTGCTACCGTGCACACTGTACATTGAACGTGACTCACGCAACACTACCATACAGTTCAATCTTTCGGACTGTCCATTGCCATTGCCATTGTGAATTCGTCTATACGCTCAAACAATACAATGTAAAAGAAATTTGCTTACGTCAAATTAATTGTTACTTTTGATATTGGTATGGCACCTATTTTTTATTTGATTGTAATTATAGGTTTTGATCATAGTAAAATATCTATGTATGTTAATATTTTATCTGAATGCTACCTATTGCTAATTTCATGTTAGAAATCAATGCGAAAAAACATATAATTTACATCTAAAAAAGTGCCTTATTCGAAATCTGTATTGACATACGCATTTTGCATAATGTTATGAATGACGTAATGATTCACAAGATTTAATATGCCGAATAAGCAAATAGATACGTCTACATAATATAAAACCTAAAAAATATTTTTGTATCACATTTTATGATGATGATTTTAATACTATAAGTATAATACTAAATATAGTTTTTATATTTTTAGGATTCCGTATGTCCGAATAAAAAACGGAACCCTTATAGGATCACTCGTGTTTCCGTCTGTCCGTCCGTCACAGTCAATTATTTCCGAATCTACTAGACAGATTAAGTTTAAATTTGGTACACATATCAATTTCTGTGACCCAAACGTAGAGGTGTGACGAGGGAGGTATGGCAGGTCATTTTTAGGGGGAAGGTGTAATTTTTTTTAATGAAAACTGCATCATGTGTGACATATCAAATGGAAGGTCTTGTTGTGAAGATCCTTAACGTATCTTTTTAAATTTAAAATAAATAGTTTCCAAGTTATTCAAGAAAATAGACGAAAATTGACCATTCTATTTATCTATTGAACCTAAAATTTTGAAAAAATACAGAAATTTGTTTCCTACTTATCGATAATTATAGGAAAACCTATAGGAAGTCCTTGATATTAAAATAACGTTGTAAATCACTCAAATATTTTGCGTATCAACTTACATTTGCAGACCGTGAAAATTGGAATGTGTGGGAGAACATAATGTTAAGTTTTGTTGAATCGGTGTGTAGATTAATATTTAATTCATATTCCATTCATACTTCTTTAGTTACCACAAACAAATTTAGGTCAGATTAAAAAAAAAGTGTGTGTGTACTTATGTACACGCGTTAGAAGTTATACCACACGACTTCAGTAAAACTTATAAATACGCCCAACAGTCACATATAAACATATAAAAATTTACTCTCATCATTTTTCCCTAACGTGCCAAAAGAAGTATAACTTCAAAAACATGATAGGTAACATCGTATGGAACCCTCTTCACGCGAGTTGAATTCGCATTTGTCCCGTTTTATTTTTATTTCATACCTATAAATTCAAGTGGCACACTCGGAATATAGGTAGGTACTTCAGATACATATCTGATCAACTCTCCCATACTGTCAGCTTATCATTATCTTATTCTGTCAGCTTATGATATTTATTAATATACAATTTTACAACTCTTCGCAAGGTAGATGTAAATTTTAAGACTACTGAGAATACAGTCTCCGTATATTCATGTATTGGTATTATTATGCATTAAAACAGCTTTTTTAGCTACAGTGAATCAATAGAGACAAAACTATTACTATTACTTAGAGAAACATTTAAGGAAATAAATATTCTTACCGTCACTTGTCAGTTTATATACGAAAACTTAATGTACATCCAAAAGAATCTTGATAAATTTAATAAAATTTGTAATGTACACAATAAAAATACTAGGAACAAATGTAATCTCGTTCAACACGTAACTCGTCTCCGGAAAGTTAATAACTCTTTTATGGGGCAATGTATACGCATATATGACAGCCCCGTGGCGCAGTTGGCTAGACACCAGCTTGCGAAACGAGAGGCCGCGGGTTCGATCCCCGCACCGAGACAAATGTTTGTGTGATCCACAAATATTTGTTTCGGGTCTGGGTGTATGTGAGACCAAAAAAGTCTCTCGTAGTTTCTGATACCCACGACACAAGACTTGTATCTTAGTGTGGGATCAGAACTATGTATGTGACTGTTGGGTGTATTTATTTATTATTTATTTATTATTATATAACAAACTTCCGAGGGCTATTAGGGAGCTTCCCTTCCCAAAGTTTAAGAAATCAATTAAAGATAAGCTTTACAAAAAAGCATACTATAAAATTTCTGATTTTATTGAAGATAATAAGCCCTGGGAGTATTGTAAATTAATCGGAGTTTTGTTTTGTTGCTATAGTTTGTATCGTTATGACATTTACAATGTAAAATTTAAATAATGTAATTAAAAAAAAGACATTTATTGCTATTTAAAAAAAAATGACATGTCGTGTTGCTGAGGGAGTTTTTTGCCGTTTCTTCTCCACAGCTATAACACGTTTCGAAGCGGCAATAGTTTAAAAAATATTAAAAAGTTAAAAATTGACGATTCAAAAGAACTTGTAGAAGTCTATTTGAATAAAGATAATTTGACTTTGACTTTGACTATTGTATTAAACAGCCGAAAAACGGCGAAGATTGAACAAAAATCCATTGGTAGACCGCAGTGGTAGAAATTGTATGATGTCGAGGATAAGCAAAGCAAATAAACACAAATAATTATGTTTGCAATAAAATAGGCGGTAGTTCGTCAAATTAGATTGAAATCATACATCAAAAATGCATAAGAAAATAATAATGCAGTTCTTAATTGTGCCACAAGGTTAGGTAGAGCTGGGAAAAAACTGTGCAAAATAGTAACCACAATATCAGTATTCAGTACGTGTATGTACATACCATGTACAAGAAATTTAATACACATCCTAGTCATTGTATTATGAAGTTTTACCTTAAACTATTTTAATTTGAAGTAATGTAGAAGTTGCATAAAAACTTCGTCAAAATAATACAAAGTAAAGTTAACAACTCTACATGTTTCGCAAAATATTCATGCTAGAACACTTAAACGAGATATGATAAAGATTGCGGTATTTTTATTTTCGTCCGTGTTTATGTTTAATAAAAATATGTTTAATTAATAAATTCCATCACGTGTAAGGAATATGGTAAAGAAAGACTGATTCAAAGAATTTAGACGTCACTAAGAATTGATATCATAAAACTTGTCGTATTTATTTTTTACTAGTGGACCCGACAGACGTTGTCCTGTGCACAATTTTAAATTCAAAATTTAATTTTTTCCCCAATTTAAACCATTCTCGAATCTACCAAAGACACAAAAAATTTCATCTGCTTTCTTTTGAACAAAGAAAATCAATTATTTAAGATTTTGGAGTTACGTTCTGAAATGGAAAAATTAAAATCCCAGAACTCGATCACAGCGCCACCTACCGGGTCCAATTTCAAATCTAAACCATTTTTGAATCTACCTGAAGATACACAGAAAATTTCATTAAAATCGGTCCAGCCGTTAAAAATTAAAATTCCAGGCATATCCGTTTGGATCATCGACCTAACCATAAAATTAGAAACTTGAAACCTTAGAATGGGAACCAAACCAACTCATCTTTAAGTTTTCCTTTGATAATCGTTGCGTGAATCACATTACTTAACAGTTTACTTAACATAAGCCGCATTTCATTGCATAGTTTAGGGTTTTTTAGATTTCGAACAATTATGACTACCGAGCCCGCCCTCAGTTGTAAATTGTAAACCAGGCACAACCAAGGAGTTAAAAAATTCAGTTGGTTAATGAGGCTTGATATATTTTCCTTAGTTACACAAAATAAATTTCTGAACGCGCGCATAAATATTTGACAACCAATAAATATGTCAATCCCTTTTTATTACTGACACTATTCTACATTAAAAAAATCTAAAATACGCAATTATTCGAATATTGTGGATATATGTTGTCGATTCGAAACCCTTATTTAAATACGTTCTTTAATTTGAGGGGGCCTTTAACCGTATCGACGGGATAAACATTACATGTTTGACAGGAAATTAGCTAGAACAGTTTATATGAGAAAATTTAATTGCTGTTTTTACTATCTTTCTCGTCAATTTTGCCATAATTTTTCACCGCTTAAACCTTCCCTGGACTACGACAAACATTTCAAAACCAAAATCAGCTAAATCGACCCAGCCGTTCTCGAGTTTTAGCGAGACTAACGAACGGCGATTCATTTTTATATATATAGATTTTTTTGACATATGTAAGTATATATGCTCTTGGTATGTGACACGTAAGCGAGGGTTATTATGGCAGGTTTTTCATCTTATTTACGGTGGTCGCAATCCCAACGGACATGAGTGTCCGATTACCAGTAAGATCGGCCTCCGAAAATTTCAGTTACCAGACATGCTGCAACAGTAATTTTTTTCACATCGGTTGTCTGTAAGATAGTGGACCATCCTAGGACATTTGCAACGCAGTTCTATCTAAGACGTGGCTCTACCCCTTGTAACTCTTCGTTGATTACGAATGTTGAAATAGCAACTGTTCACTACGCAAGGTAATTCAATTTACTTTGAGCTGTGTGTTTATCTGTTTTCTCATCTGTATTTGCAATTTTAAATACATACCAAATGTATTACTGGTATAGTTGTTTGTATGAGCACTAACACAGAGTTCAACATTCTTAGTTATTCAGTCTATTATTGTTCCATTGTCATGTACGAGTATGTGTATTATATTGTAACAATGTGACTATTTACCATCTACACAATATGTTACACTCTAAGATTTACTGGTTATCAACGGAAATCCAAATTGAAATATTTCCACGAAGATGTAGCAAAAGAATAGTGTCATAAAATGTTGAACGTTATAATGGTGCGGAATTATTGCAAACTGGTGTTTTACACGTGTAGGTCTGTGCGCGGCCCGACACCCGATCGATACATCACAGCGCGAAATCTCGTTTCTCATTCCAACATAATATGTGTTGTGTTGTTATGCAAGTCTATATGAGTGTAAAGTAATATAGTTTTACAAAAAATAAACCCCTAGCTAATTTAGTGTAGGAGTTTACCTTCTTTACGGTTTTAATGCGGAATACGGAGTTGAGGGGTAGAAGCGGTCGTAGGTCGTCGGCAGAGGCCGGGCTCGGGCAACGGCCCCGCGACCCACATCCTCCCTCGCCCCTGGCCCCCGCGATCATGCCCTCCCTCGTCCCGCGCTCCTTTATCGTACTGATAAGAAGAAGTTGACGCTGCTCGGTGCTGCAGCACCCGGCGAACGCTTCGCCGCACTACCACCGACCACACATTCTGATCTCTTTGTTACATCGTCAAGTTTAATCCACTTATCATATCAGTATCTAATTATGATATTTTTTTATTGAGCAGTCAAGGCGAGACCTGCTCGCCTAATTTTTAATAATCGTGCGTAGAACATTTATGTATTATAGCTTGGTGACGTCATTTACTATATATGCATTATCGCGCAGTCCAACTCTCGAGCGGGGTCATGTTTTTTAACTTCTGACATACATGCACCGAATCTATACAATTTTAAAACCTGACACGAACATGTATTCGCCATTCAAATAAGATTCAGAATACATAATTCACTGTATAAACAAATGGTAATGTAATAGTACAGCGGAGTTGACCTTTACTCGATTCTATATTCAGGTTGAAAATTTAATGCGAGCACGCATGGCGGGGTCGTTGCTAGATGAAAATACGCAGAGCAGCCAGCAAGGCGGGTAGCATCGCTAATGGTTAATAAGGTGGCAGGAGGCGATGTTACAAAGGCAATGGCAAAACGGTTGGCCAGAGGGCGACAGGCGGCTGCGTCTGGCGGCGGCGGCGCGGCGCGTTCGACGACCTGTCGTCTCAAGGCCGCTCTTACACGTGCCAGTCGTGCCACCGGGCGCTTCCTGCCGCCGCCATAACAAACCGCTCCCCGCCCCACACCTTCGCACCCATCCTACTCGCTGGGATCGACAGGGTTCTTACACTTCACGAAACTTGACTCAATACACGATTCTTAGGAAATACCATTACCCTACAGGGAGTTAGGTTTTTCGATATTTCGAAACGACTAATTAAATTTAGTTTTCCGAAATTTAGACCGCTTCGTTTCAGGCAGGCCGATATCGTTTATTTAAATTTAAAGAATCATAATAACGTATGTTGAGATATACATGATATTAATATGAAGTTTAAAAAAATAACATCTCACTAAATATTCAAAAACAGGTTATATGCGAGACACATCCAGCGCAGCACTCGCTGAACTCATGTGCAATTTTTGCGACATGTTAAATTTTAATTGTGTTAATTAACACAATAAATTGATAACGTTTATTTATATACTAACTATGTAATTATGCGGTTAAGGGGTACTAAAGTGATCAATAATTTTAGAATTGTTGGAAGATTTCATTACAAGAGTCCTCAGTATTTATATTCGTTCAGCTATTTGTATATACATTACGTCTTTTTCACCTGTTGAGGGCGGTGTTTATAATGGTAGAGTTCGTACCAAACGTCTTTTATGTATTTGTTTCCTAATAAGGACATATTATTTGGTAACTATTATAATTAATAAAGGCCATCTTGCCTGTCTTTACATGGATGTAAATAGTTTTCGGTAAATTATCTTTGGAATAGCAACGAATATTTTAATAGTTTAAATTCGAAAAATAAAATTATAAAAAATGAAGCTTAAGCGGACGTATTAAAAAAATATAAAAAATCAGGAATAACTAAATTAAGCGTATATAATTTTGATACTTCAACTTTATATTGGTAACGCCAACTTACCAGCTGGTCAAATTATGCATGCAGTTCTATAATTCAGACTAGACGGTGGTCGTGTATTCGGCAGCTAGACAGACACAACAATACCTACCATTACAAATGTTTTATATTCGTTCTCGATGCATCTGGCTTGTGTTTGAATTGGTTGATGATTGATAAGAGTACGTGCAAGCCACGTTGGATAGATTTAGTTAATTAGAGGTTATTAGTGAGAAAGCTCACAGATTCGAGAGATACCACACCATTAGAGGCTATTTATCAAAGATTCACTTTGTTTTTTGTTTGATGGTCTTTTAATAATAAGTCTTTTTCCGCCCTGGCTGTAGTGGCGGTATTTCCATAGAAAGTAGAGAATAGTGTAGTGTAATGTCTAGTTTATAATTACTTTTTGTGGGCTTAGGATATTCTCAGTTATATGTCAAATTGCTTTTGTTAAATAAAAATTAAAAGCTTTATGATTATTATTCGGAATTTTGTAAGGTAAACTGGGCTCATGGGCTTCTCTGTAAGTACCGCCACTGCCTGGCTGGTGTATTAAATTAATCTTATGAACGATATTTCACAACGAATGAAATAAATTTTCTTTTTTCCTACTAAAATATCTTTGTAACTTTGTTCTGCCACATATCACAATTCTTTAATAAAATTATGTAAAATTCCACTTGTTTACGGCAAAAACAGGAGACCTGTCTAGACATTTACCGAAATCATCCGAGTCATATAATAAAGTAAAGAGGTGTTAATAATAACTTTGCTTACATTATTTATTGAATAATAGTTTGTAATTTATCATCCACGCAAAAAATCACATCTGATGTACGAGTAGACCGTACTCGTCGTGGGATAAAGTTAGTCTCTTATAAAAAAGCAGAATAATTGTTGATATTAAAATAATGATCTCAAGGTCGAACGATACTGATAAATTAGTTAATTTAAATAATATATTTGTTTTTATAAGTTTTTTATTTACAAAATTTTAATTAACAGTTAAAGCTATTTTAATTCTGAAAGAAGTAATCATTAACTATTATTAAAATCTAACTTCATCTTCGTACTCATTCTTTCGATTATTTAAAACTAAGTTGAAATAAATTGGCAAATGAACAAATAAAATTATGTTAACCTGACATATAGGATTTAAATATTTCTATGAAAAGTAATAGAGATGTGTTACCGTAGTGGCTGGTGGTTTATACCAGAAAAATTTCGAAATGATTAATATAACATTGTATGTAGGTATAATATTAAACATTCATATCAATTTAATCTTTATCTGCCCACTTGTTTTAATTTTGTAAAATCGGCATTGTGCGATTTTTCACATGATTTTATCATAATTTCTTTGCTACGTAGATCGGAAAATTAGATACGTATAAAACATTTTTTTTAAATGAATATAACGAAATAATTTGCTAACTTAATAATCATTGCTTTTTATATGGCTCATCAGATATACCAAGAGCTTCTGCGTGAAGAAATTCATGCTCCAGAAGGAATAGAATACACGAGTTTCATACTCTATTCATTATAGGAAGCTATAAATAGTAATAGTGAGGTTTGGGTCGCGCTAATACTTTAAATTGTCACGATTCTTAGCATCGAGGAGCAATAAGAAACAGAGAACAAGTGAAAGAGAGAGGAAGCACGTTGTTTTTTTATATATATATATATATATATATATATATATATATATGTAATATTGTATACGTAATACGTGACATTGATAACAAAAATATTAAGTAAGTGCTTTAACACGTGGTATGACATTAAAATTCATTGGCTGTCGTATTTATTGTTGACCGGGGTACTTAAACGCATATACAATCGTTTACGTCAGTTCATTATCTTCTACGAGTACCTAGTAATAGATTTGTCGTCAACGCGAGGATAAGATCGCATACGATGATAGATATGTATTTAGTACAGCGCTACCTTATTCATACACTGTTCAACTGTTGTACTAGGCATTAACAAACTATAAAATAAACACTTTTCCTTGTTGGGAAATATTAGCAATAATTCAAAGGTTGATGATTTTTATATTGCTATAAATAATTTGTTTATTTTTCGTATTTTTTTTCTTGTACACCATGACTATACATATATTTATATAAAGTATTAAAATTATAAAAGGAACGAAGGAATAAAAATTACTTCTTTTTCACGCAAGGCAATTTCTTAACAACAGTTGATTCGTAAATGGATATCTACATAATATGTTACAAGAGAAAATATTAATACTACATAATATGTATGTTAATTCAGGCAATGAAAACAAAATTTAATATTCACTGTATTTATCAATGTCTGTGTTTCTTTATAGGTATAGTCATTTGTAAATTTCTTAAAATTAAAAGAAGATTACGTCCGTCCCACTGCAATTGATATAATTCATTCGTCAAGCGAGAAACCTAAATGGAGAATGACTTCTTAAAGAATGTTTGAATGAGGAGGCGATTTTAGTCTAATATTCCATGATGAACTTAGGATTTAGTCCAGTTATTTTAGTCATTTTAAACTCCAATCTGCGGAATAATTCCTAGTGAGCTGAATTTTTGTATTCATCTTTATTGCGGTGTTATAATGAAGATGTCAAAAATTAACATTGATATCGTGCCGGCAAAAAAAGTTATAAGGGTTAAAGGGTTCTGAAAATCAGTTTTTCGCAAATATCTCGCGACCTATTGCTGGGCGGTCAAAGAGGTCATTATAAGAATTGTCTGTTGTGAAATTATCTACAAAAAATGTCTCATGAATTTTTCTGTAAAATTAGCCGTTTTCGGAGTAGAGCGCTGAGAAAGCGACTAGAATGCATTCAGTCCTCACATACGGTATTGTATACATCTAACGATACTAGCATTTTTTAATGTTTGCGGACAACGCCTAACTTCTACTACATCACTATCCGATAACACTTCATTGCATATAAAATGAAAACTTTGAATGAAAAAAATTCGGAACCCTTTGACCTTTATAACTTTTTTAGCCGGCACGATATCAATGTCGATTTTTCACATCTTCATTATAAAACTGTAATAAAGATGTATGCAAAAATTCAGCTCACTAGGAATTATTCTGCAGATAAAACTTAAAACGACTGGACTAAATCTCAAATATCTACGTTTTACGTAGAATAATTAACCGAATTTAAGATAATGAGAAGTGTAAAAATTAAACTGTGTGCGGTGTAAAAAAGAAAATAAAGTAATTACTCCGGCAAAGGCGTGTAAGCATAATGAAAAACTTGGAAACTAAATCGTATTTGTGGAGTCCAAATGTTATAAAGAAAGTCTATTAGGTGATAATTATGTTATTGTCGGAAGGATGAAACAGACGTGAAACTTTTTTGACTTAGCTCTCGAATTTGTGATACTTTTTTATGATTTTTAATACAAAACCAGGCGAATCTTTAAGGTAGTTTAACTTAACTCTTTTTTATATAGATACTCTTACGCCAAGAAGGAGCAGGCAGAGGTGGTGGTGGAGGAAGTTTTTCTACACTCATCATCATCATCAGCCCATATACATCTCTATGTTGAGCACTGGCCTCCTCTACAATCGAGTGGGTTTAGGCCTTAGTTCACCACGCTTGCCTAGTGTGGGTTGGCGGTCTGCACACGTAAGAAATTCCTAAGAACTTTTTAGGTGGGCAGGTTTCTTCACGATAGGCCGGGTTCCTCTACCTTGTGACATTGACGCAAAGCTCTACTTGCGATTTTACTACCAGTGGAAGGAGGCGTTAAGACGTAGGGACAGACCGGCCCCGAGAGAGGTGGAGGGGATGAAAGCCTCCTCCGTACGGCCGCAGTGGAGGAATGGCGAACCGAGATGGAGAATCCTAATGCTGGTGCTAGAACTATCGAGGCAGTGCGTCCTGTCCTTGACCAGTGGATGGACAGGCGCCATGGCGCGGCAATGTTCCGTCTGACGCAGGTACTGTCGGGGCATGGATGCTTCGGCCACTACCTGTGTCGAGTGGCACAGAGGAAGGAGTCGGCCATGTGTCACCATTGTGATAACTGCCCGGACAACACAGCTCAACACATCCTAGAAGAGTGTCCAACCTGGAAAGTGAAGCGCAGCGCTTTTTACGCGATTATAGGTGACGACTTCTCGCTCCCGACCGTTATCACCGGGATCGCGTAAAGAATGATCTCGCCCGCTAAAGACGTCAAAGAAGGAGGCGCCAAGTCAACAGAGACAACTAGACCCGGCGCCCTGCCCTGTAGTAAGGGGGCGTAAGAATTCCATCACTGTCTCCCCTGCCTGTCGTAAGAGGTGACTTGCCTTGGAGTCCCTGGACGCGCTGCAGGGGCGGTGCGTAGAAAACAATCTAATAATTGTCAGTTTCTAAGAAAAAAAGTGTGTGTGTACTTATGTACACGCGTTAGAAGTTATACCACACGACTGAAGTAAAACTTATAAATACGCCTTACAGTCACATACATAGTTCTTAGTTTACACAACATATAAAATTTCTGAACGCACTCATAAATATTTGACAACTAATAAAAATGTCAATCCCTTTTTATTACTGTCACTATTCTACATTTTAAAATCTAAAACATATAAACATTTTTTGAATAACTTCATGGTGTCGGTTTTAAAAATTTACTCTCATCATATTTCCCTATCGCGCCAAAAGAAGTATAACTTCAACAAAGATATATTTAAAGGAGGAATGTCTATTTTGTCTTTGATTATAATTTTGTTTCTTTTCTTTTTAACGTTGAGCATAATTAATTTAACGCACTTTTTCATTCAATAGATTTCCAGGTATCGTCGTCGTGCCGAATTCAAAATTATAAGTTTTACACACCTGTGCTTGTACTATTGTAGTGAGTAATAACAATTCGCGTAAGCATACACAGTACACGCGTAATCCGTAAATGTGTGGCATTGCGTACTAGAAGGAGTGTGTGTTAACATTTAATGCATACCATTACGCATATTCATATAAATTCACTGTTGACTAACGGTAATACTATAGTCTACACATACATATAATATATGTATACCAAAATCAGCGAAACTATATGTTGTTTCGCTGATTTTTTGTGCGTCAATTATTCACACAATTGCGGAGATTCAAAGTTAGATTTGACACTTATGCATTGACATCTCTCTAACGAGATTTACCTGTGACTTATCGTTACATTTATGTTGCTTTTTTATTCACCAGAAATACCAGTTTATAAAATGATCGAAAAAGTCTAACTAGCTAGGTTTTTGGAAAACTAACTAAGTACTACAGTATAACTTTATTGATTTCATCATACCTACCTAATGGTATTGCAATGGAGGTATAATAGTGTGTGATGAAATATTTAATCATTACTTTTTGTTATTATTTGTATTTTATGCGTATATGACAATGATTACATTAAAATAGAAGTAGGTCTTTTGATTTCAGTTTACAAAAGTTTAAATCACAAATAAACTGTTCTTAACTTTCATTTATGACTTATTTTATGATGTTTTGGTAATAAAATAAGCTTCTATATCTACCATGAAGCCGTATTTGAGAAGGTACTTCGGATAAAAAAGGTATCGGAATTCATTATTGGTGTTCGTATTCGCACGTGATCGATTATAGAGAATTTGTGTTGGTCATGCGAATGACTGTGCCTAAAATGAACTTTATTTGATTTGATAACTTATCGTTTACTTGACCTCGGACATAGTCTTGTTAGTGAGCGACCTAATTAGCAAATTGAATCATTCAACTATATGCATAACTATGTATATAATTGGCAAATATGTTGAGCGTTTTATCGATGCCTGTTCACCTTCCTGACCTGTCTGTTTGATATGTTTGTGTTTTACGGTTATGATTTCTAGAAATATAATTGGATTGTGCGACGTCTCGGCGAGCGCGTATAACCTCAGCAGATGCTCGACTAGTACCAGTATTTGTATGTGAAAGATGTGGCGGTTGCGCAGTGCGTGCAAATTTTACAAGAGGTGCTGGGAATGGGGAGGTAGAAGCTTAGCGAGGGGTGAGGGATGACTGCGATCTGTGGCACCTTCGACCTGATGACCTACATGCATACGTGGGTGCGCGCTGCGCCCCGTCGGCGCCGTGCCCTGCCCACTATGGCTCTTACTTTACTTGGCAGATAGTAAATGCAGCTTTTGGATGTTACGCGATTACGTAACGCAACTATAAACAGGTGTCTACTGATGTACCTAAATGTACATTGTGGAAAACATTTTATATTCGTAGTGTGTCGTATAAATTTGTTTTATAAAAAAAACAACTTTAAAGGCGAGGAGTAAAATAATATTAGGTGCGATTGGCAAATGTATTAAATAGATTGTTGACAAATACAGGTAATCCGAGAAAAGTATATGGGATTTATAGATATTTCAAATTTGAAATAAGAATAATCTATTTTATTAGTGCTATTGGAATGCTTGACACGGGGTACCGTGGTGGGATTCTAACGCCCTAATCCGGAGCGCATTACCACCTTATGGTGGATGTGGCTTACAATTAGACAGATTATCAGGCGATCGGAACTTTATAAATTTAACTTATATACTAGCTTTCTGTTAAAGAGTGGTGCATACGGTGCGACATGACTCCAATTCCAAAGCGGGATTCTATACACTTATGCGGGTGCAATATATAATCAATTTTCGAAAGGGAATTTGCTTATCTTTACCATAATGTTACGGTTTCTACAGTGCTTTAAGATAGTAAAGAAGTGCGGTATGAGAATTTAAATGCATAGGAAAGGACATTAACAATGTTACATTCTACATTGTTAAACAATAATTGGAGCTGCAATGATTTTGTACGTCTAATGTAAATTAATGAGGATTTAGGCGTCAATTTCTGTATGTCAATGTAAAATAATGGAGTCCTGTAAAAATAAGTGACATTCATGAACTCGAAATTTACGTCGTGGAGCAAAAAGTTACGAGCGAGATCGAGAGGTTACTCGAAAAGAATAGCATTTCAGCCATTGAATTTTATACATACATACAACCACACGCCTGAATTCCCCGAAGGGGTAGGCAGAGGTGTATTTCTGCACCCACATTTCGCCAGGTATATATCAGTCCCTCGTAATGGGGGCCGAGCCTATTGCCGTTTTTCGGGCACATTTCCAGACTCCGTGCTGCCATTGAGAATTTACTAATAGAAAAATCCAATAACACTTTGCCCGACTCGGTAATCGAACCCAGGACCTCTAGATCGCATGGCACATACTTGTGCCGCGAAACCTAGAGGCAGTTTTTTTTATCAAAGGTAATAAAAATAATTCGCGCCTTGCTAGTTGAAGTTCTTTTTTTAACGTAAGGCAAGATCCAAAGCTCGCTAGAGGTTATGACCGTTCGGCTGACCTAGAACTCTGACAGCATACTGAGTAAAGAGTATCGAGGATCCTCATTCGAATTAACTGATATATCATAAATGGAGAAGTGCCTTGAATTAGTCCCTGGCTGTCGTCCGGTACACAGTTCAAAGATGGATTTTTTTTATTGAAGGGACTCGAGATTGTCAACAACGTTGCCGTAGCACGCGTAGCGACCTCTTTATGCTTCTTTTTCTGATATAAAATCTAAGCATTCTCATTCGCCTAGTTGGGCAACCACTAAGGGATCTAATTTTTGTTGAGAATTTTAGGTATGGTATAAAAGGTAGAAAATAGAATTGGTGTAATATGCATAAGGGCATCAATAATAAATTATATACGAGATAAAAAAAGAAACTATTATATAAATGAAGTGAAAATAAGGGTAATGTGTGTAATTTGGAAACTAAACTATGCATTAACTAAGTAATAAAAACTGAGGATGTAATAGATTTAAATAAAAAACAAAATTGGTAACCTGTTAAAGAAATGTCATATAAATAGTTCTTGTATCCCACGAACTCGCATGAATTGATTCGAGTTCAGAAGTCTCTACCTATCCTAATGTCATACAGGCGCATGGTTGTGTGTAGGTATATTGATTAAAAAATCGATCGATTCTGCGGTAGATCTCATTGTTTCTAGTTGTTGAATAATACCGGTGAGACAATGTTTGTTGGTATGTGCACGTACGTCATACGAAGAGATCATAACGAACAAATACCGATGAAAGTTATCACGCCAAGAGTAATTATAAACGAGCAGTACAAAACCCATCGGGAAGTCTATGTGACACCTTTACTATATTGAAATTTACTAGTCCTTTGAATATTGCTTTCACAAAAGCCATTTGTAACCCTTTTATATGCGAATTAAGAATTGAAGCAATATATGCAAATATAAATATATACACATTAAATAGTCGTGATGGCCTCGAGGTTTATGCACGCGGTCGAGAATCTCGACGGTCGCGGGTTCAAACCCCAGGCACACACCTCTGACTTTTCGAAGTTATGTGTGTATTCACAATGAATAATCACGTACTTTAACGGTGAAGGAAAACATCGTGATGAAACCTGCACACCTAAAACTTCTTAGGAATTTCTTAGGTGTGTAGTCCGCCAACCCGCACTAGGCCAGCGTGGTGGACTAAGGCCTAAACCCTCTCAATGGTAGAGGAGGCCCGTGCCCAGCAGTGGGACGTATATGGGCTGATGATGATGATGATGTACATATACATACTATAAACATTAGTGCAAGTAAACAACATTGTTTATTTTCTGCTAATTGATAATATTATCATGTCAGTTATCAGGGTACACACAAGTAAAACTCCACTCATAATAACACACATTTACATGACAATGTGCCGTCGAACGTGTGTTTGTGTTCTTTTTTGTTTATGTGTTAAGCGCACAACGTAATTAGCTTCTAAGCCATTATGACTTGGAAAATTAGTCTTTTGTTTACTTCGTGCAGAGAGTTAGCGCAAAAACTATTGTTTCAAAAACAGCCAGTCTACCTTATGTTAAAAAAATGTATGTGTATATATTTATTACATAGCGAGTTGAATGGCCTGGTAATGATATATTTATACACAATCCGCTAACAAAATATGTGTTTCAATAGATGTATCAACACAGAGAGACTCAGATAGATTCAGATAGACAATGTGAGTTTAATTATGTTATTGTATGTAGTGAATTCACTTAACGGTCTTATATTTTGTAAATAGTTTAAAGTGCGGTTATACTAAATGTTGTCTCCTAATATAAACGTGTATAGTGCCAGGTGAAAATGGCCTGTAGTTGTGGTAGTTATTTTCTGATATGCGCGTGAGCTCCGTAACGTACCACGTGCTCTCACAAAGGTTGGATTGGTCAGTAGAGTGAGAATGAAATGAATTAAGCCAACGGGACACGGTTCCAATTGCGGCCATCGTTATCGTTAGTAGTGTTGCCGTCGATTCGAAGAAATAGCTGAGGCGGTGTCGGCGTGGACGAGTTGCGGCAGGTGTACTGACCGGTGTGTGCAGGCGTGTCGGGCGCCTCGGACGGCGGCGGCGGCGGCGTCGACTCGGTGGTGTTGGAAGGCGCGCTCGCGCAAGCGGCCGCCGACGGCGCATCTTCCGCGGCGCGGACGGAGGGCAGCGGCGGCGCGCCGACGCCGGACGGGCCGGGGGGAGGCGCGCAGAGCGCGACCAGCCGCAGCAGCGCCACGCACCACCACCAGAGCACGGCGGCCAGCGCGCGGGCAGCGCGCCCGACGCGGCCCGGGGCCCTCTCGCGACCGAAATACGCGCACCGTCGACTCGTGCACCGGCAAGCGAGCTCTGTCACCCGGGTACTCGTCCGGCGCGGGGACCGCTGGCAAAGCGACGCGGGTGCGCGCGCGCGTCCACACGGCGACTGGGGCGCCGCTCCCGACGGCGTACGACCGCGCCCGAACACTATTTCGGGAGCGACGCTCCGCGCCGCTGCCGCCGCCCGCCCGCCGCACGCTGCCAATTTTACGCGAAATTGCGGGCGGGCGGTGATGCAATATACCACGATGCGGCCACCTGCATCCCGCCGCCGGCGCCGGTGCGGCCGTTGATACACTTTTATAGGGCTTTTCTTTTTTCATTGAAAGGGCTCTCGCAAGCGGGCGGCAAGGCTCGGACCTACGGCGGTCGTCGTCGTCGCCACCGCCGCCGCTCAACACGTGCGCCATCCGTCTACACTCAAAATAGTCGGCGGCGAACGTGCTGCTGGCCCGTGTCAATAGATACAATGTCGCAGCACTCGCAGCTATTGGCAAGGAAATAGAGACTCGCACTATCTCACTGTCTCGCGCTCTCTGTGTTGTGAATTCTTATGCACGGTTTATATTTAGATGTAAAATTATTTCTGATATAGATAGGTGTTTGACATTACGTTGAACTCTCATACGTCGGGAAGCTCCACCTGTATAAATATTTCGTGCCGCAGGAGCGTGTCATTCTTAATAATTTCGCAGATTTTTAACACGACGTCGTTATGTCATTAAAGGGTACCGCCGCTAGAAATATATTGCTTACTACTTTTTTCATTTTCGCTCAAGAATTATTGCTGGTAACACTATCATATTAAATCAGGTTTACATTAACATACAATGATTATAATGTTTTAAGGCAGAATTCTTCTCCATACCAAAAAAGGTTGTAGGTTCAATCCCCGCAAAGGCAAATATTTCTGTAACTTACAAATATTTGTTCATTCTGGGCATGGACAATTTGCTTTTGTAAACACGCCCACATAATAAGTGAGATGGTGGACAACTTTTAAAAGAAAAACTACATGAGAGGGAACTGTCGTACGAGTATTTCTTAGCAACATTATGTTACATTAATATTCACAATGAGGCATTAAAACTTTGTCAAGCTTAAATTTGTGCATGATGTTAATTGTTGAATTTCAGCAGTTAGTTACACTTAGCCCTCAGACAAACTAAACTACAATAAATAAAAAAACGAGCTATAATTTTTCGATATTAAATAAAAATTTAATGCAGTTATGATAATTTTATGGTTCTGAGAAGGCAGTAAAAAATTTGAATATCATTAATTTCAATAATCGATTTTGCTTTTATTTTGGTATTTCTCGTGAAGTCGTGATGGCCTCGAGGTTTAGGCACGCGATCGAGAATCTCAACGGTCGCGGGTTCAAACCCCAGGTACACACCTCTGACTTTTCGAAGTTATGTGTGTATTCACAATGAATTATCACGTACTTTAACGGTGAAGGAAAACATCGTGATGAAACCTGCACACCTAAAAGTTCTTAGGAATTTCTTAGGTGTGTAGTCCGCCAACCCGCACTAGGCCAGCGTGGTGGACTAAGGCCTAAACCCTCTCAGTTGCAGAGGAGACCCGTGCTCAGCAGTGGGACGTGTATGGGCTGATGATGATTGGTATTTCTCATAAGAAATACCTGCCTTTATATTTTTTTTAACTCAGAGGTAGTGACAGTACCCGCCCCTGAAATACGATGCCAAGATTTTAAAATAGGTAAATACACCCAACAGTCACATACATAATTCTGCCTCCACACTTCGCTACGGGTCTTGTGTCGTGGGTATTAAAAACTACGAGAGACTTTTCGGACTTACAAACACCTGATATAAATATTTGTGGATTATACAAACCGCGGCTTTTCGTTACAGAAGCTGGCGTATATACTACTGCGCCATGGGACCTTCAATATTGAGTAAGATATTAAGGAGAGAAATTATTACTTTTATCTTTCAACACAAGAATTAACACCTTTTGGTAACCTGATATATAGTATATGCAGGTTAATCCGTAAATGCGACTTGTAACGCTATATGGCAGATATCAGGCCTCATGTGAGGTAGCTGCTGTCTTATCTTATCACCAGCAAATTGGGGCTCTAGCAATTTCTACTGAACGAAACAGTAGCCTTACTTTACGTCGATTTTTAGTCTGACTGGTAGGAGCCAGACTATTGGAGTACTACGACTGATAACTTTAATCTTTTCAGTTTAAATACTGATTGGAAAATACTACATATCGTCTGTTACGGCGATGTAGACGGTGAAATGTCTAGACGTGCATAGCAATATTGGTACAAATTAATTTGAAAATACCTACAACATGTACTACATGAGTATAATCTCAAAATTAATGAGATGATTCACTTTAATTACACCGAGACAAGAGATAATTTAAATTTACGACTTCATGCACAAACTTACATTAGGACAGGTAGGTGGTAGATCACTACCTCGTGGTGTTGCGGTACGAAAATGTGTCGTGCGATCTAGAGGACTCCGGTTAGATTCCCAATTGTTGCGTTTTTAGATTTAGAAATTCTCAGTAGCAGCACGGCCTCTGGAAATGTGCGCGAAAAACGGCAATAAGCACGCCTCATTACGTGAGACTTAAAATACAATTGGCGAAACGTGGCTGCGGATATGCAATTCTGCCTACTTCTTCGGAGAAATAGGCGTGAAGATGTATGTATGTAGGTGGTGGTTGATGGATCTGTATCTTTTTTTATTCACCATTAATTTTGGCGATGCCCACATTTCCATAGCATAATATTTTTTGAGCCTATTAAAAGTGGGAAAATAACCTTGTATCTTCATTCATATTACTCTTTTACTTTTTTAAAGATATTCCACGTGTTTAACCGTAGCACGGAAATAATATTATGTATATTTAGTACTAGCTTTTGCCCGCGACTCCGTCCGCGTAGGCTACAGGGTTGGGTTCAGAAAGAAAATAAGTTGTAGTCTATTTTATTCCACAGAGCCCCATTTATGTCCATACCAAAAATCGTTCACATGCATCGGTCAAATGATTAAGGCGTGAAAGCGTAACAGTCATATAGTTATTTTCTCATTTATAACATATTAAGGGATTTAAAAAAAAAACTTTTAATATAAGTAATTCTTATATTGTTATATATATATCATATATATGATGTAATAAAAGCCATATAAAAAAGTTTCATCATTCTAGCTTCAAAAATGACCAATTTCCATACGAACTTTCATCCCCTATTTTTATTTTACTCCCTTAAAGGTATTTTTTTTACATACTTTGAATGTCATATTTATTTATATCTAATCAACAGCCTAAAAAATAAGTTTCAAGTTTCTAGCTTTAAAAATGACAATACTTCCATACAACCTTTCATCCCCCCTTTCAACCCCTTAAAACCCCTTTTCCGCAATAAAAAGTAGCCTATGTTCTTTCTCAGGCTCCAAACTATCTGTGTACCAAATTTCATTTAAATCGGTTCAGTAGTTTTAGCAGGAAAGCGAGACAGACAAACAGCAGACAGACAGAGTTACAATCGCATTTATAATATTAGTAAGGATGATTAAAGTATAGGTACTGTGATATCTCTGAAACAATCTATAATTTTATACTATGTTCAAAATGATATCAGTTTTTTGTCAATACTTCGCGATTAATAATCTATTATGTTATAATTACAATATTGGATATCCGAAACGTAATTCACTTTTGTTTTTAACATTCTTTATGTTGTCACTCTACTTGGAAAATTTATTTAAAAATAGTGTTTACAAAAATACATTAATCCGGTTTGTAATCTTTGTGGCTATCACAAAAATAAATTTAGCAGCGACTATGTTGACGGTTCCGCGTATTTCAAAAATAAAGCAACTCACTACCTGTGCAGAGTGATGAAATCAATGGCTAGTTAGTAGTTATTTTATTGTTATAAATAAAATAAAAAAATATTTTAATTCCTCGTGGACTACCTTGTGGTCTCGTGGCTAAAGTATGTGCTGTACGATCTAGAGGTCCCGGGGCGGGCCAAGTGTTTTGGGTTTTTCAATTAGGAAATTCTCAGTAGCAGCACGGACTTTGGTAATGTGTTCGAAAAACGGCAATAGGTTCGCCCCCTATTACGTGGAACTGATACACACTTGGCGAAATGTGAGTGCAGAAATTCACCTATGCCTTTTTTTCTCGAGGGGGTTAGCGCAGATGTTAATACCGGGCTGGGTGCCTAACACAAAATCCCTACACCGGTATACCGACCAAAAACCCCCCGGTGGCCATCTTCGCACCGAGGAGGGCGACCACATTGTGTGGACGAGAGGCGTCCACCATTAAACCACAGCCACCCAGAGACGATAGCCGTCTCGGCTGTCTTGGATTCAAGTGGGGCGCAGTTGCCCCCCACTTGCTTGGTTCCAGCGTTCCGGTTGTGGATGGGCGCCCGCGACGGACACAGGCCACCGTACCCTTGCAATGCGTCCAGCGAGACCAAGGGCACCTTTGAGTCGCCTTTCATGACAGGAAATGCACCTCTGCCTACCCCTTCGTGGAATACAGGCGTGAGGTTATGTATTTATGTATTTAATATCCAGAATATAATCAACAAATTGTAAGTATGGCAGTATTATTTAGTTTATGTAACCTTTAGTGTCTCGTGCTATACCGCGTCTAAACTGAAAGAGTATCCAACCTGGAAGGAAGAGCGCAACCTTTTCGCTGTTGTTAGTAACTTTTCACTCAGGACAAGTCAGCTAATATGATGACTCTCTTATGTAGTCGTCAGTTCATGCTCTGCTTAAGCGAAAAGATTTTTTTTTAAAAGGCAAGCGCGAAGCGGGACTTTGTAAGATCGTCATACGTATGAAGCACTGGTATGTAAACAAGCGTCAGGATGCCATCACAGTATTCCCAGCAAGTCGTAGAAGGCGAGTTATTGCGCCCCCTGAAGACATTGTGTGAGGTCTGGGCGGTGCTCCCTTGCCGAAAGTGACCCTGAATGGGGCACCGGCACAGGTGGGTTTTTTCAACTGCAGGCGCTTACAAGGTAATAGGCGCTCAAACCAAGTTAATAATTCGATGGACGAGAGGCGCACCTAAGTCTGCGGAATAATAGTGGTCGCTTCTCGTCCCCAAATATTGGATGGATTTGAGATCAGGATTTTGGTTTGGGATCCAGCTTAATCAAGTGGACATTTGTAACGTATGTATATATATGTAAGGTGCAGAAATGCACCTCTGCCTACTCCTTCAGGAAATAATTAACAACACTCTTTAATAGTAAATTTTCATGAGGTTCTTTTATTCTGGTGGTCGCCTTATGTATCATTGAAATTATATACATACACACTTACACCTGTAGTCCAGAAGAAACAGACAGAGGTACATTTCTGCAATCATGTTTCGACAATAGTGTTTTAAGTCCAACATTACAAGGGATAGCCTTTTGCCGTTTTTCACGCACATTTTCAGACTCAGTGCTGGTACTGACATTTTTTTTATTAAAAAAATACCATATAACACTATACTATAAATAGCATACAACACTTAGCGCAACCCATTGTACGCTTACATGCCTTGAGACAGTGAGGCAGTCTACAAGTCCAGTGCCTTATATGAGTAATAAATTAATAACGTATTGGCTATCCGACACATTTCAAATAATCCTCGACACCACTTGCTTATTGTATTTACTAATTAGTGGAATGTAATAGAAAAACATTACGTCAAATCATTTTTAGTAAATCAATCACTTATATTACTTAATTAACTTAAAAAAAGGTGTTGGCAATCTTCAAATACTAAAATATATGTACATAGGTAACATTGGGCTCAATAAATCTGCTTTAAAATGAAAACTTAATCATCATAAAATACACCCAACAGTCACATACATAGTTCTGACCCCACACTAGGATACAAGTCCTGTGTCGTGGGTATCAGACACTACGAGAGACTTTTCGGTCTCACAAACACCCATACCCGAAACAAATGTTTGTGGATCACACAAACATTTGTCTCGGTGCGGGGATCGAACCCGCGGCCTCTCGTTTCGCAAGCTGGTGTCTAGCCATCTGCGCCACGGGGCTGTCAATCATAGGTACATAATAATACATTCATGAGGTGAGTGTATTATTATCCCGAATAAATATGTGAAACACAGATTTAATTATATCTCTATTAGCGTAAAATTAAAAAAATAAAATTTCTTTGGACAAGTTTTTTAGGACAGGAAAAATAAACGATTTTAACACATTTTCTTTTCGTTCTCTCGGTTAAATATTATTCTATACCGTCGAAAATAGAAGCGTTATTCTGTATGTAAATAAATAATTTGTTTTATATCCCAATAATTAGTAACCCCACTCTCAATAGAAAGGGTAGCGTATCCCAATATGAAGACCTATGTCTTTTTTGTGTTTTTTTTCCCCCGCGATTTTTTTTTGTAGTTACGTAACTACTAACTTATTGATACTCTTTTCAAAGACATGCCTAAGACATAAGTTCCTATGTACCAGACGTTTTGGCACAAAATACCAAGAGAGTTTTTAAATGTGTGCGATGACTTCTTAGTTAATACGGGCGGTCTAACAAGAAACCATTTCATACAGACACACAATGTGACTTTTGAAGTTATGTGTATATTCTTAATGACTCACATGCATTTTAACTGTTAAGGAAAACTTCGTGACGAAACTAACATAATATGTACATTCCCTCCGCACCAAGCCAGCGCCGTACATAAATGTTCAACCTACCTAAATAAGCAGTCAAAAAATCCAAAAAACAACCTTTATGTAATGAATACAATATATGAACTTGCAAGATTACGTAATTAATGTAAAGATGCCCCCATAAATAAATATGTCACAAAGATATACAAAAATACTTTGCCTCGTTACTTAATTATATTGATAATTAATGAATTATAATATTATATGTATATATCTATTTTATCTAAGCTTTATCTTTTATGACTTAAATAAATTATCTTTAACTTCAATACCAGTTGAGGTTGGAATCATCCGGTATTCATGTAGATAGACAAATGAGTCGGTTAAAGTCGCTGAAATTCCCCAGTATTTCTACGAGTATAAAATGTGTGTATCTTCAAGATTACTTTAATCCCGTAGGTCTGTTCTTACATATGTCATCGCATGACAAAATTTTACGTAGGTATTTACTATTTACGATGAAGGTTTTCAATTGCTATATGACGCTACGTTTGATAATAAATACATAATAATGAACAAATACACCCAACAATCACATAAATAGTTCTGACCCCACACTAAGATATGAGTCTTGGGTATCAGAAAGTACGAGAGACTTTTAGGTCTCATATACACCCAGACTCGAAACAATCACACAAACATTTGCCTCGGTGCAAGGATAGAACCCGCGGCATCTCATTTCTAATGATAATTAGCCAACTGCGCCACGGGACTGTCAAACACTTGATAAAAAATACAATTTGTCGGAACAAGTTATTAAATAAAGTATCTTAGTTTCAAAACATATTTTTTTGGGTAATTAATAGTTATACGACGCTTTTAATTAAAAAATAAGTTTGTATTGTTATAATTTGGGATTGTATTGATTTTAAATGGGACGTATTGTTTTACTTTATTCGAATGCAACGTGTTATCTTTCAGTCATTTATATGCGATTTTTATCAAGATGGACGTGGAAAAGTACCTTCAGAACAGAAACTGACCGCCGTGCTGCGAATCGACATGTGATAAATTGATGATAAACTTATCAATCTTATTGTATTGAGTATCTATCAATTTTAGGAACGCAAGAAGGTATCCATTGTATTCCTGAAATTCAGTATTAATACTGATAATTTCCTAATAGAAACACACAGTAACGATTTTCCCAACCCAGAAATCAGATCCGGGACCTTTAGATCTTCCGGCACTCACTTGTGCTATGAGACCACGAGGCACGAGGTTTTTCGGCGACCATAGAAATCGATTTTCCTCCTACAGTATTTACTTGTTAAAATGTAATATATTAATAGTAATTCAAATCATGCAATACTTAGAATTTTTTGACAATGGAAGGATATTTGTATCCATCCGTATAGCCAACACCTTATATAAGATGTATATTGTCGACTTATTAGAGATACCTGTTATCACTTACCATGGCCACATTGCTATGGGCGTATAAAATAAATATACGGGTAATATCTCATTTTCTGAGCTAATATTATAAAGATATTAAAATTTGGCATAATCATCAACTGAAAAAATAGGTACGATTTTTCATATTGCATACTTTTCATTGATACGTATTGTAGTCCTTGATCGGGAAATATTGTTGATAACAAACACGCGCATTTTTTTAATAAATGCCTGATACGAGACACGCTATTTGGCGTGACTTTCGTTGATAAACATTACACGCGTGACTATACTAGTTAGGCAATTATAATATGTGGTAAAGATTACAAATAATTTGGTACTTAATAATTAACTTTAAGTATGCATTAGGTATGTTATGTTGTTTTTTGGTAAGACGATTATTTCTGCTCGTGGCGAAATTTTATTTATTCGCACGGATAGACAAGCAGCTTACACTGAGAGTACTTGAATAAAGAAACGGAAACCTAGACTACAAATATGGTCTTGAATTCGTTAATCGTTAGTATACTTCAAGATGAATGGTTTCATATGAAGTTTTGTAATAAAGTCAATCGATGTTCGATTTGAGGAGTTTCTTTTTTGTTGTTTTTCTTCAAATATTGTATGTTTATTCATAATATACTCGTATAGGTAATGCATATCTAAAGGTACGGTTTACCTTTCGCATTTAATCTGTCTTACCCAGACACATTACTCGTAGAGTACTTAATATCATGTTTCATCGCCAAGGTCTAGATTACAATGTATTTATACCTATGGTCGCATAATTCGTCCCCGATCATTGTTATGCATTTCTAACAGTGTCTTTTTACCACACATTTATAGACTCTAGAAGACCTTATCGGAAGTTCTCGATCTTTATGATGTGCTCTTTTTCAGATTGGATTTGAAAAAAAAAACCCTTCTATTTTTGGAGGACGTAAGTAACCCCAAATATTGCACCGGCGACAACTTTTTACTATATCTTAAACTAAGAATTTTAGGCTTACTGATGGCAACATTTCAAAGCACCAGAACTCACCCACGGGATTAAACCAATCTGTTTGTTATGACTGAAAGTCTGAACCAGTGGTATACGAGTAGATATAAATGGAATAATTTTGAAGAACCCTCTCAATGGTAGAGGAGGCCCGTGCCCAGCAGTGGGACGTATATGGGCTGATGATGATGATGATGATGATTTTGAAGACGGAAGTTTATTTTTTATTGCAAAACAAAGACTTCGTCCTTCCGCGGCTCGATTGGATGAAGTTTAAATACATACTTACTACTTATTTCATACATAAAAGACACACAGTGTATGAGTTGAAAACAGCGTGATAGTGGCATATTTGTAGACTGTTTCATTGAAGGAAAATATTCAGTAACGATTCACGGCCTTATTTATAAACGTTTGTTAAGCTTTTATGATCATATTAATTGTACCTATATAATAAGGTTATAAGTTGATAGTTAAAAAAAAACTTCTTTTTAGAGCGTTTAAATAAAAGTCTTTTTTAAAAACTATTTTTAAATATGTGTTTTGTTCCAACTAAAGAGATAGGATAGTTTTTAATTTATAATTGCGAATTATTTGCTTATTATCTGACAAAGAGTTATAATTATCTGTTAGTTCAATAAGATTTTAACAGATAGCGGTGTATTGGGTTTTAATAGAATGAGTTTTATTTATTGTGAGAATTAATTTGATAAGTGGGTTAAATTGACAACACTGCGCATGGGCGCATGGCTTCGCATCGCGAAGCTGAGATGGGCCACTAGTAGTTGATAATATAGCGCTCAATGCTACATTTAATATACTACTCACCAGTCGGATCAGGGTAAATATTCGGAAGTAAACAGGTTAAAAGTGTCGGCTGATCTAATATACCTAATCGTAATGATTTCTCAACAGTAGACATTTTCAACAGCAGTGCATTCGCATCAGCCGCTGCGGTACTTTACCGCACTTCGCTTTACTATATTCATACGAACCTATAAAGAAAGACCGAACCTAAAATTTCTTTACAAAAACTTTAAATATTACTATGGATATTAGTTCATATATACATAGGCCTCTAACTCTTCTACCTCCTCGGTCCCCAAAATATCGGTGCAATATGTCCTTAAGATGCGAAATCCAACTGACATGTCGATTGACAATGTCAAAGTTGCCAAGTAAAAAAAAAAGAGACTTATACAATAAATATTAACGCCCAACAATCACAATTTTGCTTCGGTGCGGGGATCGCACCCGTGACATCTCGTTCCGCAAGCTGGTGTCTAGCCAACTGCGCCACGGGGCTGTCAATATAGTTGTAAGAGAGGAGGCTTCATTTTAAGACTTAGTCCATTGATCACCCGCCTGCGCTTCCTATACGGTCTACAATCATCAACCTTAGTTGATGTATAAGCCTTAGCTTATGCCTTTGTAATTATAGAGATTGGGCTTATCCAGCAGTGGAATGTACATATATATGGTCTGTTATATAAGCTGTTAAGATATTACTTGTTCTAGAGTGTAAGTGATAAAATACGTCGAATACTCATGGAAGGTGTTTATATCACTTTAATAACTACTACACGAAACAAGGAAGTGTTTAAAAATTAAAATGAATATGAGAAGACAGTCAACTTTGTTATATAAAGTAACCTTCACATTAAACGTCTGTTGTAAATATATTCAAAGTTCATGACAATAAGATAATTATATTTATGTGACATAGGAGGACTACAGTGACCATTGCAAGTAAATAAAGATAGAATATTTATTACAATTGCCGTTGCAATAAACAAGACAAGTAATGTTTGAGGATGTACGATTCGTAATTGAGTACCTTAATGATTTTATTCATAAATTAATGTATTTAAATACACTCGCCAGTAAAATTCCCAGATATGATCCCGCACTAAGAAGCAAGTCCTGTGTCGTGAGTATTTGAAACATTGATCGAGTTTTCGGTCTAACACACATTTCCTGAACGAATGTTTCTGGGTTTCACAAATATTGGTCTCAGTGCGAAGATGGAGCCCGTAGCCTCTTGTTCCGCTGCCTGGTGTCTAGCAAATTGCGCCGGAAAAGCTGCTCTGTTAAAAAATTTCAAGTGGTTCACACAGGTCACTGCAATTTTCGGAAATATGAATAATATTTAGTATAAAATTATATTAGATGTGTCGGAGAAAAAGCTAGCTAAAATGTTCGTTTGCAAAGCCTCGCTGTGACTTTTATAAAAATTCTCGAACGTTAATACTTTTTACATGTGTTCTCTGTGGATACAGATGCTGCATATATGTATATAGTATGCATGTATATGCTGGTGGACATGTGATACTGTCCAAAACAGGCTGCGCTGCACTAGGCGGGCAGGAGGTGCCGGGTGGTAGCGGCGGGTGTCGGGTGGCGGGGTCGGGGAGCGGGCGGCGGGTCACTGCACTGAGGTCGCGATGCACCGGAGCATGTGGCCACTTTACCCGCCACCCCACGCCGCCACGCCTCCGCGCCACGAGCCTCACCTCCTCCGCTGGAGCCTTCCTTTAATTCATAATCGACAGCGTTTGATCATCCATTTGAACGGTCTCTATAAAAAAATACTAATTTGTAAAGCCTCATCTAAAACCGGATGTCCATATCGAGAGACTTCCTATGTTCCGGATACTCCGCTTCAGGGCACAGGTTATAAAGATAAATCAACTAAATAAAGATAATGGATGATACCAAATATTTCCTATATCATTTACGAGTACATACATATGTTTGTATAAATATTACAATCACCATTTAGTGATGGTTAATTTATGAAAGTAATTTGTTTGGTGGTTATCTTACCACCGCCAGAAAAGCACCACTTAACATTATATGCAAATCTCATAGTGATCATCGCAAATGTATCGTGGTTTGATATTGGCATGTGTAATATCGAACAGTGAGTAATAATTGTTTTCGATACTTGACACTATTAAGTCTGCACGGCACAACCCATTAAAAATTAAAAATAAACCCCTTCATAAAAACCTAAGTTCCTTTTAATAAACAAAAAAAAAACTCTCTTAAAATACATAATATATTAATTAAAAAAAGAATTACTAAAAAGAATACGTTACTCGTCGGAACTTCGTTTTTTTTTATATACTTTTTATAGGTACATACTTATTATATGTAGGTATATTAATTTGTAAATACATAGGTTCTTGTCAAAATTTTTTTAATTTAGATTTAAGGCAAAGATTACTATGGCTGACCGGTCCCAATTTTCCGACCACAAATTTTCTCATCAAACAAAGCTAAGAACTCTCTAAGAAGATTAAGTCATCAGTATTCTCTTTCAGTGCGCTTTCATTTGAGACCCACTCGAGTATATTTGCAGACATATGGTTATTCTTCCCCAATTTCACCACCCACAACTTTTAAACGGCTCAACCGATTTTCATCAAACATGTCTAAGAATACTCGCACATAAGACACCTATAATACAAAAAAGACTCAATTGAAATCGCTTCATCCGTTCGGGAGCTACGATGCCACAGACAGACAGACACACACACACACACACACCCACAGACAGACATGTCAAACTTATAACACTCCTCTTTTTGCGTCGGGGGTTAAAAAGTTAAAAGGTATCAATGCGATCATTTTACTATGCCAGTATAAAAATAAAATTAATACTTTAAACAAAGATATAACCTGTATGTTCCCAGAAATAGGTAGTAATCAGAGAATATTTTTCAAAAATCAAATCCAAAATGTGATAATTATCTGATTTATTTTGGTTTGAAATCGCCATTCGCTTATGTATGGCGAAACCGTGTCCGCTCACATAGGTTACTTTAAATTTTCATTAGCACTGCAGCACTGGCCGCCCGTTGCCGACAGCGCGTCTGCAATTACATTTCGCAATTTACAAATTGTCTTTTTATTGACAATGTATGCTTTCTTCTAGCAGTACTTACATTCCAGGACTTATGTTTTAATCAAATAAAAATTAGAATAAATACTAAGAGGATTTGTATTTAATAAAATTTACACATTTACATATATCGATGCATGTGTCGAAAGATATTAAAATTGTACCTAAATCACGCAATTATTGCATTTAAAATACGTTAATGTTTAAAAATTATGTTAATTATAAAATATATATATAGTTAACATAATTTTTAAACATTAACGTATTTTATATATATAATATAAGCTATATAAGCCTTCACAATCTATTAATCCGAGTAATTATTTAATTTTAATGCATAATAACTGAAAATAATAAAGTAAAACCACAAAAGACTAAAAGATGAAATGCATCAATGTATCTACGCGTTGATGTCTTTTGCACGATCTTCGTAAGTTTCACTCGGTAACTACTCAAAAACGTTAATAATTATATTAAACCATTACATAAAAATGACGTAGAAATTAATATTTATAAGATATCTCCACTGTTTATGCCAAATATCACATCTTCAACTTATTTTAATTAGTCATCACAAATGTTTTGCGATGAAAAATCTTGCATTTTATTGAAAATATTTTAAAAATTATACTGTATATGTTTAAAATATTTACTAGTAATCGTCTTTTTTTATTAATAAAGACAAAATGTTTCTTACATGATTGTTAAAAAGTTTTTGGTGTCTTCACTCAAGCATTTTTTATTACTTTGTATTATATATTTTTTTGGTTTAAGTTCTTTTTCGGGACAGTCGGCCTGTACTATAAGAAATGCGAAGTTATATAAAATAAAACATAAAATAATAAAATATTTATTTTGATTTTTGTTATACTAATAAAGTTTTGGTTGTCTTGTACTTGTATCTTTGTTATATAGAGGTTGTATGAAACTCGATACTCAATAGTCTAAGAGGCTCTTTATTTCTTTTCATAGACTTAGGTATAAGTTAAAACGTGTTTTTTTTTTACTGGGGTATTTGATACGTAATCGTTTTTTTTATTTATACTGCATATTTCATCAATCATTTTAATCATAATTTGTAACAGCATGCGGAGACAACATTCCAATTCAAATGCCAAGGATGTGTGATTATATTTTGCGTCAAATATCAACCATCTAATTATATGTGTTATTACTTTAGCATCTCTACCTATGTTCATCCATGTGTTTATTTGATTAGTGGGCATGGCCCCCACACATCATGTAAAATGGCTTCAACTATAGGGTTTCCATGTCGGGAGAGCAAAAACATGATTTAATCTGGTATTATTCTTTAGATGGTTAATTTATCCCGGTAGATATTAGAGTTTCCAAAGCACCTGTTACGTATTTAAGCATAACATGCTCTGCGGCTATATTTACAGGTTACCCAAGGTGGCTCCAAGCGGAGTCATCAGTTTACATGAAAAACTTCTACCCTGGGGTATCGTAGCCAAAAATCACGGGCTCGTTTCGTAACCCAATGTAATTTCTATATTTGATCAAAATTGAATTATAAACGCCTAACTAATTCACATACCAATTGTTAATAAGAAACAAAAATTACAGGCATTTATAATATCGTAAAATGAGCGCAATATGAAAACTTCTTATGAAAACCGCATGCACTCTGATCCCATGTGTACTTTTCCACCTGAAGTTCATTGAAACTTTAGATTTATTCTCGCCGGGGTCACTAGTGTCCGTTACAGTAAATCGAGCCAACGCGACGGCTGCACTGGGGGCAAAAACGCCGGTGGTGAACGTATTCAATGAAACATTTTGACGAAAATCCTACTGCTGTATGCGCTAATATCTATGTATAAAATTTAAAAAAATATTTGTGTCTATATAATTACATATATATTATATGTGATTACGCTAATGTCATTCTGAACCTGGCCATATCTAATTCTTCAAATAGGTAATGGTGAAGTGGTTTTCATAAGTTATTTCAATTCCAGAGTACATATACTTTTATTTTAGTGCTTTAATCGAGCTTAAATATTATTTTTGCATAATGATGATGATGAATATAACTTAATGATTTTATTTTAGTCCTTAAATAAATTTAACTATAAACTAATGGTAGAAGAAGTAAATTTGACGCCTCCTTTTGTGACTGCCAATATTATCGCAGATATGTAAGCATTCTTATCTCTATAATCCATTAAAAATAAACAAAAGTGGGGAGTCGTAGAGTACACGGAGGAGTTGTTATTGATAATTTTCTACGAAATGTCAAATTAAATAACAAACAACCGTGCAAGTATGGTCTGAATAAATTGTTTACAGAGCACTGACACATTATCAAGCGCTTGGTTGGACGTAGGATAAAGCGGTCATTAACTCGAATGGTATCTCCAAAATTATCAGTCATTTATAGTAGTTAGATAGTAAAGCGGTACAGTCATTTGTCTATAAAGAGAAGACTATCCATCCGTAATGATTCGCGGAGCAGACTATAAACTGGAGTACATCGTACAGTTAGAATTGAATTAATCTGATTGCAGGTTCATGTTTGTACCTAAATGGGAGAATGTCGGTCCGTTCGTCCGAGTATACCAGTCATGCAGTTCTCAAGAGGTGTGCCCTGTGTATTGAGCAAGTCGTGTTAAAGAGTGGGTAGTGCTGTTTAATCAATCGGAGTTATCTGTTTACGTGTGGATCGTCGACCCCGCGGCGTCCCGCGCTCCGCCGGCCGCCCGCCGCCGCGCCGCCACTGCCGCTGCACCGCGCTTATCGTTAGCCCTGCACCCGGTGTTCCGCTTTGTTCTTCACTCCGTGATAATGTCTCATATGTATGTATATATATAGAAATTGTTTGTTAATGACTAATGTGTACACTGTTATTTACACATGTTATTGTTTCGCTCAAGCCTACTGGCGGCGAATGTACAAATATAGTGAAAATAATTTGACGTTTCGTTTGACCAGTGTACCGATAAACATAAATGCTATTAGTATGACAATCAACAGGCAAATTTTTTGTGACGGTTGACAAACAATTTCCGGCTTACTCAGCCATTCATGTTTGGTTATTTTTTTACTTTAATTCTAAGATTTGAAAAGTATCTTACCAATGATACAACGTAGTTATGCTGACAGCCTTTCACAAAACATTGGCAAAGGGAATGAAGAACGGAAGAACGTGTGAAATATCTTCCGATGGTTTCATTCCTAGAAAGACTTGCGAACGTAGGCCAATTACTCCACATAGGTTCTACTCGTGATTTCTTAAATTTATTCATCAAAAGTTCGCTTAAGTAAATTTAAAGTTGTAAATAGCTTTGATAACTTTCAAATCTATCTAAGTGATTAAAAATATGTAAAACATAAGGTATAAGTATACACAATTATTTACAATACAATAAAGTTTTGGTTATATTAGTCCATTATGCAAGTTTCATTTTTTAAATGTTGATATCTCCAATAAAAAAACAATTACAGAATTTATTAATTGTATCGAGTAAGATTTATTAAATGAACTACTAATTAATATCGATGAGTCTGGCTTTGTGCTATTTATGTAAATTTCGTGATGAGACGATAAAAGTTTCATTTTATTTTGCACAAGATGCTGACTTTTATTCATATTTATTTACAATAATAAACGTCAAATTAAACTAGTTTACAAATCAAAGTTGCTTTTTTCTCCGTCTGCACTGTAGCCAATATTGTTTGGGTTTGTTTGGTAATATAATTGGCAAACTGGCGAGCGACGTTTTATTTTTTTCGTCCATCCGTGATGCGGTGCACCCTGTGGGAGTCATTGCAGTCGCTACTTGCAACTCGACACGCCGACCGCGGCCAACGAAGAAAAAAAACGTCGACTTCCTGCTCAGGCTCCGACGATCGCTCGACCTCGCAACTCGATACAATGTGCCTACCTACCTCAGCTTGTGGATATGTATATATTCGTTCACTTTAACAGAACTTGTATTCGAATCATCTTGGTAAATAATATTAGTCGAGCGTTGTTATTTTCCCCAGCTGTCATGCATTTGTTTTCGGTAAATAAAATGTTGACCATACAAGCGCTTCATTAAGATATAGTGGTAAGTTGCAGCTCGTTGACATTTTATTTTACTTTAAATTTAAGTTGCCGATACGTGATAAAATACACAATATACATTTATAACTTTGTTGTGTTGCAAATCGACTTTAGGTAAAGCTGCATATATATGTATTTGTATAATGCAATAACTCACACGGAGTTGTAGAGGTCAGGACTGAGACTGCAGCGGGTGCATGTGTGTTAGTTTTAGTGAAATCGGCCGATGCACCGCGCGCCTGTGTGGGTGAGTGCCGGCCGCGGCGCAGCCTCCATGCGTCTGCGGCCTGTCTAGACGACTCCCCCCGCCCGCCGACACTTCGAACCCGCCTCTGGCCCGGCTGTGGTTTGCTCCGCTTAGTAACAATTGCATTTGGACGTGGGTTCAAATACATTGTGCATTACACCCAATGAGTATGAAACTGTCTTCATGCTGTATGCTCAATAGGTAATTGATAACGAAAATATATTACAACCAACATTAATCCTTGGCCATTATTAATACTACTTGTTGACGTAGTTTAAATTTGTATCGTGACTACACAAATAAGCATTTGAATCCTGATAGAGTTACTAAGAAATTTAATACTACAGGCGCCATAACTGCAAGTTCTTTGTGTTGATCGTCTAGTCGTCTATTAACAGGTGGTGAACTTGAACATCGAGTTATCGTTCAAAGTAATGTATTTAGTACTTTATCGGTCAAATGAAGAAGACTAATGTGACTGATCGCATCTCGAAAGGCACGCTACTGAAATTAGCTGTATTGATTACTTTATAGTATTGTAGTTGTAATTTTTACTGCATATTTTACAACAATATTCGCAAGTAGAAGATTATTGCAGGTTGTTGAAGATTTCATTTGATTACAATGAAACAATCGAAACATATAGGTAGTTCATTCGCATGGGTGATTTGGAGAAGACAAGAAAAAGTGATTTTCGAAAAAAAATTCATCAGCGTGTAATGAAATGGTTAACCATTAGCTCGACGGAGTGCAGACGGACAAAAAGGCTGGATGCAGCCGGAGAATGTGAGATTAGTTGCTTTATCGCTAGGCTTGCAACCACATCTCGCCGCGCCCGATATGGTACACGTAATAAATAAGCCTCTTCTATACAAGCCAACGTCAACTTTGTATCGGGTATTTTATAAATAGAGTTGCGTACGTGGCCACCTGCCCGTGTCGCCGATCGATGGATCTTTATCACTTTGTAAGTAAACCCTATATATAAACCTTTCTTGTTTCTGACGTTTTTCTTTTCTTTACATATACCTATAAAACGCAGACCATTTTTAATAAAAGAAGCATTCTCTTCTCTGCACAAACATGTTTGTGCTCTAAATGGATCCAAGCCTGTCTAGATAACAATGTATTAATAAACAAATGTGTGAAGGTCTGTTTTTAGTGATTTAAAATAAAAATAATTTATCGCGTCAATTACACCATACAAAATAATTAGGGATGTTATGGATATGATATTTCGGATCTGGATACGGATATAAGAAAAAAATTATATCGGTTTCGGATACGGTTACGGATATGTAATTATTTCGGATTATCCGTTAGTTTCGGATAATTTCGGTTACGGATATCAGATTGAAGTAAAATATAACTGTTTTCGACACCCTTGTAAAGGTATCAGCTGTTTGGATGTTTTTGGTTTTTGTTGCTTATTTTGTTCCAGCAATAAAAGATCTTTGTACTAATCACTGTGTTTGGATTTTATATGAAGTTTCAGTGGAGGCACTATGCCTTCTTTCCGGTTAAAGTTTTTATCACACTGTTTACATTTTGCATAATCTACATTACCTTGATAAAAAAAATGTCCAAATTAAAGTCAATATTGGTCGTTTTTTGTCTATAAAAAACAATTTAGTACTTAACACAAGACTTTCTTAAACTATCCGAAACTTCTGAAACGGATACGGTTACGGTTACGGATATATTTTTATTTTGGATATCCGATAGTTTCGGTTACGGTTACGGAGCTCCATAACATCCCTGAAAATAATGCATAAATTTATGTTCCATTTCAAATTAAGGTGAAACTCGACATAATATTTTTATCGAATTTTTAACACAATCTTTTATACATATTTGATAATACTATAGATTGAGAATAAAAGTTATACTAGCAAATGCACGTTTCTGATCTGGGTAAAGACTTCCTTTAAGTTTTTGGGGTCTTATGCCTTACTTCGCCCCTTCAAATAACGAGAGCCGGTAAGATTATTGCAGTTTCAACACATTGCCTCTGTGGCGCAGTGGACAAACCACCGGACGTGATACGAGTACGCGGGTGCGATGCCCGCACCACATATGTTTATCTCAATAACAAATATTTGTTTTCGGTCTGGGTCGTGAGACAGAAAAGTTACCGCAGTTTTTAATACTCACATCCTATGATGAAGCCGGGATCATAAATTTCACTTTGAAAATGTTATTTAATAATCTTACATAATATACATAGTAGGGACTATAACACAAAATGTATGAATAACGTTTCTATATATAACTTATTTTTATACTGAAAATGTTTCTCAGAACATTTTTAAATTAAAGATGCTACGGACAGCTACAGCTAGTATGACGGAATATGTTTTTTTTTTACTTTTGACATAATTTAATAAGGTAATAATTGATAAAACTTTTTAACTTTGTAAGTACGCAATTAGCTAATGCGTCTCGTGTATCTAATCAAAAAATATTTTAGTGCGGACACAGACTAGACTGAACGCAATTTAACCTACGTCGGCCGATTCAATGAAAATAGTCACAGACGACTATTAATTCGAAATTACGTCACGTAATCGCCGATTGTGTTGGAAGTCTCATTTCGGCGTGTCTGAATAAATATGTGAAAGCGGTCGGTTGGCTCACGACCTCCTGGAACCGAATGTCTAGACACATACTCATAGTCTAGATACGCGACGGGTAAATAGGCGGGCTTTCCCCCTGGCAAAAACTGATGATCCGACATCACACGTGTGCGTCATTGCAATGGAACTGGTACATGTAGCTAAAACAATTCCACCACAAACGCCATTGTGTGTTCGTATGCCATCATTGTAAATTTTTGGTTATGACGTATGTAATGATTTTATTTATTTTACATGTTCTTCTAACAAATAATTTAAACAAAAATTATATTGAAAAACTAAACTAAATAAAAAATAACAAGAGGCGGTCTTATCGCTCTAGGCAATTTCTTCCAGGCAATCTTAAACAACTTTTGATTTTATTGCTCATTTATTATTATTGATTATGATGTTTATTATGTTTTAGGTCATGAAGAAAATAAAATATATTTTATTTATGTTCCTACCGTTGGAACAGGAAAATAATGTCATTGAATTATAAAATTGTCTTAGTGTAACTTTATATATAATACACAAATTTGAGATGACCTTTATCCTGAGTCATAACTGCACCTGTAGGTAATGAGATCATTATTTCTCTTCTGTAACATGACATCTACGCTCTTGTGTTGGATTAGAGCTAAATGCATTACACACTTAATGACTGTCCTCCAGACGAGTCGTAACTATGACCTTTATTGCAGACGCAAATTTGCCCTCTACTCGTTATCTGCATATTTTCGACCTTACTCTCAAGTTTTTGAAAGAAATTAACAAGTTAGATGACATTCATGTCAACGGAGCTCAGGTAGCTGTTGTTTTTTGTTGTTTATTGTCGATACAGCATATTAAATTCTATATAATATTTTCAGATAGGTGTGAATAGATTGTGATAAATTATACGAACCCATACTTAACATGTCCATTCGCAGAATGAATTGTGGTGCACAACTTTAATAATACTTAAATGGATAAATAATTTGGCATAATATAACATAGGTACTAAAAGATACATAAAAAACATATTGACACATAGGAACCCAAATTATATACATTGTATCCATTATGACATCAACCGAAGTAGAGCTGTATTGTCTGTTGACAACTAATTCAATTTTAAGTGTTGTCACGTAGCTACATAATCATCATCAGCCCATATACGTCCCACTGCTGGGCATGGACCTCCTCTACAACTGAGAGGGTAAGTCCAACACGCTGGCGTAGTGCGGGTTGGCGGACTACACACCTAAGAAATTCCTAAGAACTTTTAGGTGTGCAAGTTTCATCACGATGTTTTTCTTCACCGTTAAAGTATGTGATAATTATTTTTGAATACACAAGCTACGTAATGGTTGTATAATATTTTATTGATATTTTAACGTCATAGGTTGCTCATCGTCCTTGCGGCATAAATACATGCGTACTTAAGATATGATGCTTTGGATTCGGTCCCAAGATCCAGCAAGGCTTTTTTTCGTAAGGAAATTTTCGGTAACGAAATAGTCGAAAAAAGTGCCTAGTAACCGGTAACAAACTTGAACATTATAGTGATAATTTAAACACAACGTGAAAACCTTAAACGTAGCAGAATATCTGTAGACTCTACCTGCTCATTGAGGAGTGTAGGCAGGGTATGTTATTATATCAATGAAATAGCCACTCTCGTCCTCTCATTTCCGTGGAAGTTTTGGCGCGTGATGTTTATGTACATGAATTGCTCATAGAAAATGAATAGAAAATTATTTGCTGATATCACAGTATGTTTGTTTCGTCGATGGCGTCCGGAAAACTCGTAACAGCGTACTACGATGACAGTATTGTTTATAGCTATGTTTAATTTGCATGTTTTAATATTTTTACGAGGAGAATGGTTCAACCGTGTTAGTCACATATTTTAGGAGTAGTGCGTTTCTATATATTCTATATACGCAATCTAGTTATTGGACAATAATAATATTATTAGTAGAACTGTTTAACGTGCCTATATTTTATATTATTTTACCCACATTTAGCCAGCTCTGGCTTACGACACACATAATGGAGAGCGAGTCTAATGCCGATTTCGGGCACAATTTTAGACTTTGTGTCTCCACTGAATATTCCTTACGGAAAAACCAAATAACACTTTTCGTGAACTAAGAATCCGATCTAGAACCTGGCGAACGCACGTAAGACCAGGACAGGATGTTGTTTATAATATCTTGAATATCGAGTTCTAATGTAGGATATTTAGATTTTTCTAATTACTCTTTCGATTCTTCTGTAACATATGGTAAAGTCTATTGTGTTTTTCTTTTTTATACTTCGGGATAATATCATTGCGTTAGTAACAATCGTATTTTAAAGCTCATTTGTGAAATATATAAATTGGAGGATTATTTATTTAAACAGGTTTTGTATATTGCACGTGGATCAAGCAGGCGTAATTTATAACCAATTGAATAATATAACGAAAATAAGCTATGTAAATTACTGACTGTAAATAAAGCTTCCGATGACACAAATGTTTTGCGATTAAAATGTAATTTGTATATATTACAGGTTACAACGATTGTTCAGCAATCAGTTTTTGACAAAAAACATAAATTTGGTTAATAATATCATATAGGTAGTGTATAATAATCCTAATAAATAGCACTTAAATTTAAAAATATCTGTCTGGTATCGTCAAAAATGACACATTATTTTAATATCAAATAATGAAAATGGGTATGTATACTAAGTTATTAACACTATAAAATACTGATCTATATCGGGGGGCACGGTAGTGCCCCCGGCAAGTCGAGCAAAAAGCGGCTCGGCCGTACTATACTTTTCTCGAAGCAACTCAGGCCATTTTCGACACCCTATAACTTCGTTGCGGATAAACCTAGAAACCTGAATTTTCAGTCACCAAGGTAGCATGATATAAACTCTGTATATTTTAAATTTCATTGAATTTGAACTAGTAGTTTTAGAATTATAACTAGGCAAACTTCGCCAATTTTGTCACTCACTGACCGATCATCAAAACTCTAAGGCACTTCTAGCCGACACAGAAGCTTCAAATTTGGAACATAATAAGTGGTTAGTGTATAACTTAAGGAAAAATTAAATCTTGCAATTTCTAGTTGTCTAGTTTTCTAGTTCTCCCATATAAATATATAGGATTACAAAGTTATATTTGCAGTGAATGAATCAGTGTATCTGTATATATATAAGATAATGGAATAATAGGTGTAGATAGATAAGTAGTGATGGTATTGAGGTTTAGGCGTGCGGTCGAGAATCACGGCGGTCGCGGGTTCAAATCCTAGGCTTACTCATCTGAGTTTTCGAAGTTATGTGTGTATTAGCGATGAATTATCACGTACTTTAACGGTGAAGGAAAACATCGTGAGGAAACCTTCATATATGATCAAGTAATTTATTCATTTAAAAAAATAAACTTTGAGTGCGGCAGTTATTGCCGTAAATTAGTTCAAGTTATACACCTGTTAAGCTTGATGTTGTAAATTTTGTTAGGTACATTGACAGCACCGGTTTATAGTGAAAGAGAGATAACAATTTATCATAAGGATTAATTTAAGCTGACGTTTGACGTGTGCGGCCCTAAATATTTCTAAGTAACGCAAAAAAATATAATTATTTTAAAATAAAAAAAACACGACGCGGCCGCTCTCGTTTCGTACGTAAAGAGGAAGACTAGCTACAAAAGTAAGCAAAGCTCATAAGACAGAGAGTGGGCTTTAAGAAAATCCGTTGTTAGTACTCAAGAAGTAGAAGGTACCGAAAAGGAAAAAAGCAGGACTATCTACAAAAAGAAGTGAGATCCCATAAAAAAAACTAAACTTGTAAAAAAACCCAAGTCTCGCAACTCAGTTCTTCTACCGTAAAAAGTTGTGAGATCCATGTGATATCAAGTCGATGAATTTATTCAGTCCCCGTTTAAGGGACCTTCTGTCTTAAAAGTGAGATAGATTGTGTTTTCCTGCGATTGCCAAGTCAAACTATTTTAATTAAAACGTAAAAGATTTTTGATATTGATATGGTCACTATAAGATGGTGTCTGGTAAGCTAAGTGCATAATAACTTAAGACAGAAGGTCCCTTAAACGGGGTCAGGGGTTTGAATCCGCGACTGTCGAGATTCTCGACCGCGTGCCTAAACCTCGAGGCCATCACGACTTCATATAATTATATATATATATAAATTTGTATAATCACATCTATCCAAATAAATAAAATTATGTTGTTTTTTATGCTTGGTAAAATTTTCAGTACATTCTGTAGTGACTTTTTAGTCTTACTAAGCAAATATTTGTGTGAATTTGTTTCAATAAGTACCTACTTGAGAATGTAAGGTTGTACGCAGTTGTTAGGTAGATGAAACGCGTTCGCGGTCGTGCCACCAGTTAGCTATTAAAAATTCGTCTGCGGGCTGTCTAGACGCGCTCCGCTTACAATGTGACGTGACACCGCAAACATCTAGTTTATTACATGCCTGCATAGTTAGCTCTAAATAACAAAGGTGAATATATGCGATAGGCCGATCAGTATCGATCTATGCTTTAGTTTTTGTATCCATTCTCCCGTTGAAACTTGAAAGACTGGAACGAATGCACCGTCATATTACATTATTATTTATGCTATTGCAGAGTGTTAAAAAGAATATTATTACTCACGCAACATATAAAATAAATATAAATTACTTTCTATACAAAACGAATCATATTTCGGAGATTTTCGAGGGGTATCGCAAAAGAATATAACTCGCATCTCAAATTAAATTACAGGCTCTTTTAATATATTCTCTATAAATGATGCAGCTACATATATGGATGTAGAATTGTACGTATTGGGAATATCTTAATCTGTGATGTACGGTTGGAAATTATAGTTCAAAAACACGTCGGTGTTTAGAGTGTTCATTTTAACATATGTAGGGGAAGGTGGGCATGAAAGAGCCAGTTTTAGAAAAGGACTCGTTTTAATATCTAAAACATAATAAAACCACGTTTTTTATATGTTAGTCCGAAACTCATTTATTACTTTATGACATTCAATCAACAATTACTCCTTAGAGATATGTTTCATTATAAAAATCTACCTTTTTTTAAAAAGAGAGAAAACGGCTCTTTCATAGCATGTGGTTGTTGAAAGAGCCGCCACTTGTTATGAAAGAGCCATGCACGATATTACCAACTATTTCAATAAATTTCTCCTTAAGTTAAACAACATTAACAACAAATGACATTTTTTTATTAGAATACCGTAACAAAAACTAACCAACATTAGTTAATTAATAACACTCATTTCAAAACTCGTAGCTCTTGAAAGTGATGTGTTTTCTAGTTTTTCTAATGGCTCATATTTATTTCGGTGCATAAGTCCCCTGAAACAATTGTCACTAATACTAATAGCTACTGTATAATCGTATGTTAATTTTTTAGATGCAGTTTTTAGGTAATCAGTCTTTTGTCCCTGATCCAAAATGAAAATACGTTTATTGCTTGTATTTGGACAATGTTTGTAGGTCTGTTCGCCATACGATTTAATTTTTAGGCCCCTTGCGTGTTTTTTTTAGGTTATGCTGTTTCTGATGATATTTTAATGTCTATAACAAAATAGCAAAGGTTCAAAACAGGTTGTTATGAAAGACCTAGGCATGAAAGAGCCGGCTGTTTCATCACATATTTAGTTAGCTCTTTCAAAACGAGTAGCCACTAAATGCAAAAACCTTAAAAGTATATGATCAAATTACGAATACTGTCCATTAAATATTACAATTAGAAGGTAAAATGAGTGCAGACTCTAGTTGTAATGTAATTTTGATGTCAAATCAAACCATAGTATAAAAAAATGGTTGGAATAACAGCATAAAAACTTACTTTTTAATGCCTCTTTTTTCGATAGCCTCCTGCTCCGTCACTACACTTCCGCGAACTATCAAATCTTTGTGGGCCACAGATAGTCGATGTTCCCACACGAAAATAAAATTCAAATGATGATAATTTCAAAAGGTCGGGTAAAAATCCAAGTGGCTCTTTCAAAACATGTCTCTTTCATGCCCACCTTCCCCTATAATTTGAATGGCTAGGTCATTCGCCACCTTTCACGTCTGGACTAAAATAACCCGGGGCTATTGCCACTGTTATCATCTTTGTTATTTTTGCAGATTAAATAAATGAAAAATATCCCATTATAGAAGTTAATAAAAAGTTAGGGTCAGTATTTGTGTGAGGGCTTTTGTTTGTTCGTGATAACTTATGTACGACAACCTCCGTTAAACAGTTAGCTCCACACGAGCTTATGAATCGGGAGGTAGTCTATTTGATCCCTGCACCGAGAGAGATGTTTGTGTAAGACAAAAAGTCTCTGAATAGTTTCTGTTACCAATGACACAAGACGTGCCGGGTATGGCCAGAACTATGCATGAGCTTCCTGTTATTAGGGTTCGAAGCTTAGAGTTTTCATAATTGCAATTTATTTTTAATTGTGTTATTAAAAGTTTTATCAGTATGGTTGTCCAATTGTGATATCCCTGAAAATTTTAAAAATAGGTTTAAAAATGAATTGCTTACTAAATCGTGCATCGTTTATGGTAATTCCTACGGTAACGGAACGAGACAAAATGTACTCTAAATGGTAATACCCAACGTAAACTTCAATAAAACGATTACAAATGATAGATTTTCCAGTAAATAATTTTCTTTAGGATTGAGTCCTGATGGCCTCGAGGTTTAGGCACGCGGTCGAGAATCTCGACGGGCACGAGTTCAAACCCCAGGCACACACCTCTGACTTTTCGAAATGATGTGTGTATTCACAAATAATTATTACGTACTTTAACCGCGAAGGAAAACGAATGATAACTGCACACCTAAAAGTTCTTGGGAATTTCTTAGGTGTGTAGTCCACCAACCCGCACTAGGCCAGCGTGGTGAACTAAGGCCTTAACCCTCTCAGTTATAGAGGAGGCCCGTGCCCAGCAGTGGGACGTATATGGGCTGATGATGATGATTGTAGTACTATACTAATTAACTAAACTACTAGTCCTCTCTGATTGTCAATATTATTTACAGCGAATTGTCTGTAATAACCTCAACAATAAGTAATAGCTCCACAGACAGTTCTAAAATTGACGCAGTATTATTAGTTATTGAATTTTCTGTCTTTGTTATTCTTACACTTTTTCTAAACAGTTTTAATAGACGTTTGATACTAGCTTTTGACAGAGGTTATTCATAATTTTATTGTAGTAACAAATTGCAACCATTAGCGTATGTTTTGTGAGTACTATGAAATTCCGTTCAGAAACAACACAGCGTATCATCAACGTAGTTTGCGCGGGTACAGTGTATAGCTGTAATGAAATTTTCCCGTCTGTGCAACCAACTTGGAACTGACTGATGTCCCTATGACTGTATGAAAACTCACCATGATGTCGTCTTTGGAACAAAAAGAAAATAAGATAATATAATATATTAAAAGCAGAGTTCGTGATTTTGGACAGCTATTACCATTAGCTATTGTACATGATTTTTATATGAATATGTGATGTGATATTATTGCTTAATGTATAAACATTAGATAAGATTAGAAAGCAAAAATCTCACCAGGCTCAACCACCGCATTGGTCTCGCATCCAAGCGAGCACGTGAGATCAAGAGTTCTGGACTGATTTCTAGGTTTGGAGTAAACATTATTGGGTTTTGGGTCTAAAAAATTCTTAGTCACATTTCAAAGTTTAAAATGTAGATACTTCATAAACAGTAAATGATGTGAATATTATTTATTTATTACATATATATAGTCGTTAGAAACTGTTTACGTATTACAGAAATGCTTCTGGAATAATTTATAATATCATCATCATCAGCCCAAATACGTCCCACTGCTGGGCACGGGCCTTCTCTACAACTGAGAGGGTTTAGGCCATAGTCCACCACGCTGGCCTAGTGCGGGTTGGCGGACTACACACCTAAGAAATTCCTAAGAACTTTTTAGGTGTGTAGGTTTTATCACGATGTTTTCCTTCACCGTTAAAGCAAGTGATAATTCATTGTGAATACACACATATCTTCGAAAAGTCAGAGGTGTGTGCCTGGGGTTTGAACCTGCGACCGCCGAAATTCTCGACCGCGCGCCTAAACCTCGAGGCCATCACTGCTTATAATATAATACCCTCTCAGTTGTAGAGGAGGCCCGTGCCCAGCAGTGGGACGTATTTGGGCTGATGATGATGATACCTATAATAGTCAATAGCTTTGCCCGATCTGAAGCATAGTCATTACTCCTAAACAAAAATGAGATAGTTAAATAGTTACAAGATACATTATATGAACATTGTAAGTCGTATTTTTTAACTCGTTTGTCTGGCATTTCGCCTTTGTGTAAAGTAAAAGCATTTCAAAATTGACATCGAGTTCTTTGCTCGTGGTAAACCGTTTGATAATTTAAACTCTCTAGACGCGTCTCGTCTACAAGTCGTCGCTCTCTCCTCGCCTGTTACGGGTACGACGGACCTCTCTTCGTACTGCGCTTTGCAATTCGTAGGATATTCACTGCATTTCAAGTATTTTATTAAGCAGCTTATGTTCATTAATATTATTGTGAATAAACTCTAACGCGTCCGCTCTTCTGTTACTGCACTGCATATTTTATAAAACTAACATGTTTTATTACCCAACAGAAAGGTTCATTGTAATCACGTTTAAGTTATTACAAATGTATTATTTTTATTTTTTAAATGGAATTTTGTAGCAAATGTTTTATGTAAATGTCTGCTGAGGTCTTCGACTTTCTTATTATTAGATACCAACATAAAAATAGGTATACATAATTTTGCATGAATGTCAGTGTTGTTAAAAAAGGATACCTACAGTCAAAACGTTTGTCAAAATGTAGTTTGAAATGGTTGCGAATGAGACCGATATGAATCTCCAGACATGATTAGACTTCTTTTTATTCATAGCATGGTGCAGACAAGCAATGCAAAAAGTCGAAGACTGCTGCAAAAAATACGATGTGCCAATGATTATATTATTCAGTGCACATTTGGCTGGTCACAATTTGTGCGGTATACAAACAGCTCACATGTGCTGCTTAGTCGAAACGGATGGCACGTCTAGACACACCATTCATACTCGTCTATCTCCAGACTGATCTCAAATGCCGTCCACAAAAAAAACATAACAGTTTATTGCGGTGCATAAAAACTGAGTCGCCAATTAACAGCTACTAACGTTCCTGCAGCCGCACCATATCGAAACCATGGGCCTACAGCTCTCGCTTTTACAACTCTGTGGCTTAAACTGGTTCACTTTGTCTGATAATTATACTCTGTTTACAGTCGTTACGCGATGGGTTGCGGAAGATAGTGATAAAATTTCAGGTTTTCCGGTATTCACTAGCACAAAAACATCTGTAAGGAAATTCAACCGTCAGTTGCAACAATGTTGTTATAAAAACAACAAAAAACATAGAGGTGAAATTAATTCTGCCAAAGAAATTAATTAAATTTATTTATATATGTTTACAAAAAAAATAATGCTAAACCATTTTGAAAGCATTGAAATACACAAAACAATAATTTTGAAAAATTCCCAGATAGTTTTGTTTTTATTTTGGAGTCGGCAGTCGTGGCCAGGTTCCGAGGCGGTTTGTATAATACTTGCTTAGTGTCTGGCAGGTGGTAGATATGTAGGGTTGGTCGGTCGGAGCGGCCGCTGCACCTTGTGGTGGAACTGGTCGGCGAGGGTGGTGCGGGGAGCGGCGAGCAGTGTGCGGGGCGAGGGGGCGGTCACACTGCCACTTGGCCACTCGGAGCTCATCGACCTCGCGATGCCTGTGTTTCCACTGTGGTGTCTGCGACGCGCAAGAAAGTGCTTAACCTGAAATTTGGCAGACAGCTGGCACGATCTGTACCCGTATCATACGAGTATAACTACATAGATGCGGTGCCGCTGCGGGGATACGCGCGTGGTTAATAGGCGCGCGTGCGCAATATCACTCAGTCTATAGTGAAAAAAATCATAATCTACATATTCATGCATGTCAGTTATCATTATCATGAACATTTATTTTGTAAAAGAAAAAACAATAATGAAACTAATAACAATAAAGACCTGAAGCAATGCAATAATTAGTATGTTGGGTATGCATTGCGCGCGACGGATACTTAAACTAAACGAAATAAGTCAACATAGTTTCAAAAAACCATAAGGCAAAAACACTTATAATATGTACATTGTACGTATGGCATCATGAAGGAACCTTGAACTCGTAATGAACTCGGCATGGCGTTTGATTTGAACTTGCTATAAATTATGTTCACATAACACGTTATTGTGTTGGGTGCATGCGTCGTCTGGCACTTTGTGTATACATACGAGTACGTCATTAATGCGGACATGTAGATACGCGTACACATCACAGACTTAATCTTTTATCACCCAAATTGTTTTCAATGTTACGTAAAAATATTACATTGGCGATTCGGATGCACAAGCTTTGTCATTTGTCAATTATAATTTGGAAACGGTGATCCTATTTACGGCGTACATGTAGGAGGTTATTTTATATATACCTAAGTATTTATGAAGCAAAATTAAATATGAGCTTATTTTCCTTTTGCTGTAAAATAAATGCTTCATACCTGTGTCATCTGATAACCGTAATTGTATGCACGTACAGATAACGATATATTGAGTGGTTTATGATCACTAAAACATAAAACAACCCAGATTGATAAAGCAATATCCCGTGTATTTAAAAGCGTGAAAGGGAATAAAGCCACTAACGATAATTGTAGGTTGATGGTTATTTAATATTGAAAATAAGTAGGTACCCAATTCATAACATAACATACACATAACATAACCTCATGCCTGTATTCCCCGAAGGGGTAGGCAGAGGTGCATTTCTGCACCCACATTTCGCCAGGTATGCCCCACGTAATAGGGGGCGAGCTTATTGCCGTTTTTCGGGCACAATTCCAGACTCCGTGCTGCTACTGAGAATTTCCTAATGGAAAACCCAATAACACTTTGCCCGACCCGGGAATCGAACCCAGGACCTCTAGATCGCACGACACATACTTGTGCCGCGAGACCACGAGGCAGTCATTCAACCCAATTCAGTTTTTTTTAACAGAGAAATAAGGACTTATTGCTTTCTTTGATATTGTTTCGTTATTGGTTATGTCAGTGGATATTTATCCACTTAGATTTTTTTATGTTACAAGTAAATTTTTCACTATAAAGATTATCGCTTATAAATCAATACTTGAGTACAATGAAAATCCTTAATAATTAAAATGTCGTAACATGTGGCATGAAGCAATTTAAAATTAGTAGTATTAATTTAAAACATGATTCATGTATCTACATGCACCAAATTTGAATCGATGTGTCTACATATAATGTAAACACTTACGCAACTGAATTCCAGTTTACAAAATGATGACGAAAACAACACCCTAATATTTGATTAGAAAATCCAGGTAGCCCCTTATAATCTATCAGTACCTACATTGATGACGTAGGTATGTAAGAGAATGATAAAATTACTGTTAATATCAAAAGTAGTTCGCCTTTTAGTTTCGATAATCTTATCTTGCGTCGATTCGTTCTGCGAGTACAGACGGAATCCTATCTCTTTGTTATCTATTTATCATTGTAGCCTGATTCACATTTCCACAAAATGGTTTTATGTGAAAATTGTCTTGAGCAATATTATGTTCTTTAGATTTGAGCTAAATAAGGTTAATGCTTTAATTTCGCGTATAAAATAAACGAATTGACATTTGATAAAATATATAAAGCATAGTGTAAATTAATTTAGCAGTAGTAATTTAGCTTCAAATTATTGACCAACAATTAGGTAATATATTGTTAGAATACATAAGGATAGTGGAGGGGTAACTCTAAATAGGCCGGTGCCGAGTGTTGGCGGACCTCCTTTGGTTGCGCTCCTTCCGTCGCGTCAGGCTGACACAATTGTCATTGGTTAGGATTAGGATAATTTGTCATGCTGTTAGTTTTTGCTCTTTTATTGTAAATTGTAATCTGGATTATTTAGCGTTAGTTTTGTGTCGGAATCGATGAATGTTAATGTTACTTTGATATTGAGTAAATTTAATTAATGAAATTGTAAATACGTGTAAAGTATTTTCCTTTTTAAAAACTCACTTCTGATCGAATTTCCTTAGATCAGAAGTGGGATAGGCCCTTTTTGCCCACTTTCTTTATTTTGTCGAAGTTAGTTTCCGTGTGTAGTTAACTTATTTTTTCAAATTTCTTAGCTTTGCGAAGAAATGCAGTTTTTAGTGCAAATGTCACTACATACTTATGTCTTGTTTCCCGATCTGGGTGAGTCGTTTTTGAATATTTTTATTTATGTTTTAAATTGTATAGTTGTTTTGTTGGATTACGTCTTCTTATTTTAATTTCGTTAAAATGTCGGATCGTGAGCATGCGCGTAGCGCGAGTCACCGTGGCAGTCGTTGTTCATATCATGATTGGCGTTCGCATTCTCGGTCTAGTTCGCCACAACAGAATTCGGGTCACTCCACGGTTACTGATTGGATTATCTATGCGATTCGTTCTATTAGCCATGGGAGTAGGACTAGTCAAAATTTTTACATTTCAAATTTTGATCCGAATCTTAATAACATAGATGATTGGTGTTCAGAAGTAGATCGCGCTAAATTTCTTAACGATTGGAATGATTACGAGTGTCTTTCCTGTATTAGTAATTGTTTAAAGGGAGACGCGCGTTCGTGGCTGAACGAATGGGTAACGAACGATTGTACGTGGAGTAATTAAAAAAAAAGAGTTCAGGCCGTTATGTCCACGGAAGTCCGATATTGCAAATATTTTGGCCGATGTTCTTAACATGAACTCCGACAAATACTCTACGTTGCCAAACAAAGTTCAGAGACATCAAACAAGGAGACCGTTTGTTTTTGTAATTCTTTGGTTAAGTCTGTTAATAGTGACGTAGTTGTAGTTATTATTCAGGATGTTTCAGTAGATGTTTTAATCGATAGTGGCTCCACCGTATCCCTTATTTTATCGTCTTTATTGAAGCATTTTAGCCATACGTGCAAACCAGTTATTCGAATTTTTAAGGGTTTAGGTAGCAAGTAGGTAGGAAGTAGAAAGTACTTGTTACGTTACGTTGACAATTGAGTTTGATCTGTTTGTGGTTGCAGTCAAATTCATGAACACTCCAGTCATTGTTGGTACAGATGTTTTGAATAGAAACTGCGTTAGGTATGTTCGTACTAAGGACTATCAGCTGCTTACGAGGGATGATCGTAATTCAAAAAGAGTGATGACGGTTCAATCGGAGACTTCAATCTCAATCAATACTTGTCTTGTTGATAAACAGTTACAAAAATTGTTAGAAATTATTAACGCGTTTTCAAAGTTGTTCATTTCTGGTATCGCGACCTCAACTGTAAATACAGGGTGTATGACAATTAAACTCAATTCCAACATCCCTGTCAATTATCGCCCGTATCGTCTTTCTCTTGCTGAGACTCTTCGTGTTCGCGAGATTATTAAGGATCTTTTAGATAAGGACATTTTAGGAAGCTTAATGACATCACAGTTAAGGATCGCTTCCCATTACCGCGTATTGATGACCATATAGAACGTTTCATCATCATCATCATTATCAGCCCAAAGAAGTCCACTGCTGAACATAGGCCTCCCCCAATGACTTCCACAGTGACCTGTTGGAGGCAGCCTGCATCCAGCGACGACCCGCGACCTTCACCAGGTCGTCGGACCATCTTGTGGGTGGACGTCCTACGCTGCGCTTTCCGGTACGCGGCCTCCACTCGAGAACCTTTTGGCCCCATCGGCCATCGGTTCTCCGCGCTATGTGCCCGGCCCATTGCCACTTCAACTTGCTAATCCGCTGGGCTATGTCGGTTACTTTAGTTCTCTTACGGATCTCCTCATTTCTGATTAGATCTCGTAGGGAAACCCCGAGCATAGCTCTCTCCATAGCTCGTTGAGTGACTCTGAGCCGTCTAATGAGGCCCATAGTGAGAGGCAACGTCTCAGTGCAGTATGTCATCACTGGTAACACACAACTATCGAAGACTTTTGTCTTCAGGTACTGAGGTATTTTGGACGAGAAGACGTCGCGTAGTTTCCCGAACGCTGCCCAACCGAGTTGGATTCGCCGATTGACCTCTCTCTCGAAGTTGGACCTGCCTAACCGGACCACTTGTCCTAAATAGACGTATTCGTCTACAACTTCGAGAGTCGAGCCCCCAACTGCGATCGGGGTGGGCACAACATGGACATTCGACATGATTTTCGTCTTGTCCATGTTCATTTTAAGACCCACCTGTTGAGAGACTCGATTGAGGTCTTCGAGCATAGTGCTAAGGTCTTCCAGCGATTCTGCCAAGACTACAATATCGTCGGCAAACCGAAGGTGTGTGATATACTCGCCGTTGATGTTGATGCCGATCCTTTCCACTGCAAGAGCTTGAAGGCATTTTCCAGCGCGGCAGTGAACAGTTTCGGAGATATAACATCTCCCTGTCTCACGCCTCTCCGTAGTGGAATAGAACGTTTAGGGCACAATAGTTACTTCAGTAGTTTAGATATGGCTACTGGCTTCCACCAGATTCGATTGTCGGGATCCAGTACCGTTTACGGGATTTGTCACACCTGAAGGACATTATCAATATTTGAAGATGTCTTACGGTTTGGTAAATGCTCCAGTCGTTTATCAGCGGATTATTGCAAAAACACTTTGTGAGTTCATAGAATCCGGTGATATTCTTGTATACGTTGATGACGTCTTAATTTTGAGCAAGACGGTAGATCAGGGTCTTGTTTTGCTGCTTAGGGTTCTCGAAACTCTGACTAAGGCCGGTATCTCGATCGACCTGAAGAAGTGCTCATTTCTAGCCACTGAAATTGAATACTTGGGGCAAACAATTAGTCAGAGTCAGGTTAGGCCGAGTCATGAGAAGGTGAGAGCTTTGATTGACTCAGCTGAACCGCGAAATGTTAAACAAGTTCGTCAGTTTATGGGCTTAGCCAGCTACTTCAGACGGTATATAGCTGACTTTGCCCAGAAGACTGCCTGCATTGCAGCGTTAACAAAGAAGAAAGTTAATTTTGACTGGGGACTAGAACAACGGGCTGCTCGAAAGTACATTGTGGAATGTCTAACGAGTAAGCCGGTACTTGCGATATTTGATCCTTCATTGTCGATAGAAGTCCACACAGACGCGAGTTCTATCGGTTATGGAGCTGTTATGATGCAAGTGTATGAGGGCAATCGTAAGCGAGTGGTATCTTACTTTAGTAGACTTACTCAGGGGGCTGAGAGTAAATACCACTCGTACAAGTTAGAAACTTTGGCTGTTGTCAAAGCTCTTCGTCATTTTAGGCATTATCTTGTGGGAGTACACTTCACCGTAGTCACTGACTATAATGCCTTGAAATTAACTCAGCGTAAGAAAGATTTGTTACCTAGAGTGGCTCGGTGGTGGGTATTTCTACAGGATTTTAATTTCAGTTTGGATTATCGTAAGACGCCCCGCGTCTTTGAACCTAACTCTCTAGTTTTTGTAAGAAAGCAGGCACAATCAACTGGGGAACTTGACTCCTGCATGCGAGGACCGCATCGAGTGGTGAAGATTCTCCCACATGGACGCTACGAGCTTCAGCTTCTGGCCGGCTCGTACGGGAAGTCTACGCAAGCAACCGCGGAGTATATGACTCCATGGCATGGAGAGTGGACGCCCGATGTGTGTGCTGATTTATTCAGTGGTGAGCGATTTAATTATTTAGTATGGCTTTATAATTCCTGCTTGGACAATTTTTGTAGCAATCGCCTATTATTGTACTAGGTACCTTGTGACAGTTTATTTATTTATTTAAAACTTTATTTTACACATAATAATAATACAAGGGAGTACATCATATTACATTAGTACAAAACAGTTTTATTTGAAGTGTGATCTAGCTACCTTGGATAGTCCCAATCTCGGAGTTTTGTACTCGGATGGGCTATCTGGGCCGAGGGATGCGCTTTGAGTGGGGTATTGTTCCATGTTGATGGATGCTGTCTAGGAGTGAGCTCAGGCATGCGATCCTGATATATGTAACATGCCTTAGGCAGCTTTGTGATGCGTTCGGAAACTTGACTCTGTTGTTGAGTTGTCCTGGAACTAGAGCTGGGGGTACCGAAGGGTCACGCCATGCTTTGGTTTGTGACTGTTCGTGTACCGTGAGACATGTTTATCGGCAATTATAGTCTGTGTTTTGTAACGTAGTTTGGTTTGAAGCATATCTTTATGTGAACTTAACACACACGCAAAGCCATGCCTCACGTAGGTCCTCTGGCGAGTCGTGAGGTGGCGATCTTCCGACAAGTCCCGCCCCGGGTGGTTGGTTCATATATTGCAATGTTTTACGCCTATTTTGTGTAAATCCATACTGGGTTAGCTTAGCTTACATGGGTTATCATCACCGATACCATCGTTGGGTCAAAATGCACAATGGGTACTGCCGTTATTTTGTTTTGCTACAGACGCAGACAACGAAGGGGAGGAGTCAGCTGCTGGTGTCAGCCTGCCTCTCGACTTGGAGCTGCCTCTCGGCTTGGAGCTGCCTTTGGAAGAAATTGAGCCACAACCCAGTAACTCCGGGATACAGTGAATCTCTGGTTGGCAGTCTCCGCAGCAAAGCTGAAGACAGAAGAGTCCGGGGACGGCCTCTCGTCAGGAAAGGCCGTGTTAGAATACATAAGGATAGTGGAGGGGTAACTCTAAATAGGCCGGTGCCGAGTGTTGGCGGACCTCCTTTGGTTGCGCTCCTTCCGTCGCGTCAGGCTGACACAATTGTCATTGGTTAGGATTAGGATAATTTGTCATGCTGTTAGTTTTTGCTCTTTTATTGTAAATTGTAATCTGGATTATTTAGCGTTAGTTTTGTGTCGGAATCGATGAATGTTAATGTTACTTTGATATTGAGTAAATTTAATTAATGAAATTGTAAATACGTGTAAAGTATTTTCCTTTTTAAAAACTCACTTCTGATCGAATTTCCTTAGAATATGTATATTCTTTAATAAAACTGTTTTTTTCTTTAACAGCATCGTTTGTTTCATCGCAAAAATATGACAAACGGAAATGTCTACTAGGTATATAAAAGTTAAATAAAACTGAGACTGGTCATGTCATGTCATCATTGATGAGCATGCAAACAGGGTGTATTCAGACCGTGATCGGAAACTAAGGCAGGTAATAGGTAAGGTGATTACAGACCCCCTGGCGTTAAAGAAAATCCCGACAAAAAATAAAAATTTTGAAGTTTTCCTAACAACTATAGTTATAAAATGTATGTGGTTTAACAACTTTAGCTATTACCTGCCTTAGTTTCCGATCACGGTCTGAATACACCCTGTCTAAAAGAATAGGGTTTTGTAAATATTTAGGAGTAGTTGAAAGTTAGGGTTATTGGATTTGTAAATGTGAGTCGTCGGCGCATCAAATATGTAACAATGAATCGCGCGGAAAATGCGCGGCGGGTCGGGCCGCGTGAAGCGCAAACAAACCACGGCTACATGCAGTTTCACAGATCTAGTTTAATTGCCTAGCAGACAATTATACGCCAGACAGTCTCTGTCTAGGTCATTTGTTACCGCCTGTACAGCGAGAATTAAAATTATTTACGAGCTGTATAGCTTCGTGTATACAATCCGGCTATTAAAGTGTCTTTGCTGGCCTAGTCTGCTAGATGTATAGTATAATGTGTATATGCTCCTAGACGAATTTTATACAACGACGGCATTAGCTCAGTACACACTATAAATTAAAATAATACGGAGTATGAACTTCTCTTAGCCAAATCAACAAGTATCCTAGTAAATCGTAAACTTTGAAGCTATAAGCAGCAAAATAGGTTTCACCCTGTTAGGATCAGAATAAATGATGATATTAAACATTGCGGTGGAATTAGTGGTTTTGTATGGAAGTTACCATAGATGATGCGTAAAATTTATATTTTTATAGTCAAATATAACTATATAAGAACTTGTATCATAGCGTTCACTTGAATCATAATACGTTTTGTGGTTAATGTATAAGGATATGTAGGTATAGGATCAAAACAGTAGCGTTTATTAAAACGAACTGACTAACTTTTCTCTTAGTCTATTGTTAAATGTTGTTTACAATACGTTAGCCCCTTATTCTTTCTATAATTGAGTGCACCCATGTATTAATAATGTTCAAAGTGTGTACATCAGTTCGTCATCGATAACCGATAGCTGTGTTCAATGAGCATAGAAAAGTTGCAACAATACTAATGTATGGATGAAATAGAAACTAATTTTCTTTGGAGACCATCGGTGAAAGTAATCGTAGGCGGAAAATGTTGGTGTAGGTAGAGAACGAAGGCTGTCGTTTTATGTGGTGTGGGGTTCATGTGCAGTTCCGGGTATTATTGACGTTGTCACCGAGTGCACCGCACGTGATCGAAACAGTGCATGGCCATCGTCGAATGGGTGGCAGGCGTGAGGTGCGGGGCGCGGGGCGTGATTGCGCGCGGCGCGGCGGCGGGGGCTGCGGCGGGGCACGGGCCGGCGCCCGTCTAGACGCTACGTCACGCGGCCTCGCGATACCGCGCCGGTAAACAACAATGTGCACTGACCGAATATGGCACCCGGCACACCGAAGCGGTCACCGGTCACCCTGGTGCGGCCCACTGTCCACGCCGCGGCCGCATATCCCGTGTCCTCAATACCGGTCACACCCAAGCACAGAACATGACTGTTATCACCAAGTGATCAGAACAGTTGCCATTCTCAAGCCGTATATCAAGCCACACACATTTAGACTATCCATGCAGTCTAAATGTCATGAAATTCTTACTAATATACCTTAATCCACCAAGAGTCGGTTGAAAAATGTAAATACTTCTGTTATGGTCTAAACTCATTTCTACAAGTTTCAGATTGCTTAAAGAAATGTTAATGTTTTATACCGGGACAATTTACGTGGTTCCATTTACACGTAGTGCCACAGAAGGAACGTGACAATTGTTGGCCAAAGCTGAGCAATCATCCTTGAATGTTCGCATTAATTATGTGATAATTGCATTGACGAGGTTGTAACTGAATAATCAACAGAGAACAGATTTAATATTTTTTCCACGGGTTCTATATCTAGGTATTTAAAATATCTTCAAAATTTTTATGCGTGTAAAAATATTCAGACATTCAATACGGGTAGGTACATACTTTTAATCACAGATCATACTAGAGCGGCTCTACGTGTCCAGTTAAACGGCTGATTTAAATCATAATGTAATGAAGGGGAAACCTGTAATCGTTTCACTGGGCATATATCCTGACTCTACGCTAGTATTGAATTATACATTTCTTAATTTTTTCTTAATTAAGAAAATGATTTCTCAACTCTTTAATCCTGAGATCCTTCGATCGCACGCGCCAATTAATGACAATATAATATGTGCATATTATGAAATAAATATAAACAAATATATATAAGCAGTGATGGCCTCGAGGTTTGGGCGCGCGGTCGAGAATTTCGGCGGTCGCAGGTTCAAACCCCAGGCACACACCTCTGACTTTTCGAAGTCATGTGTGTATTCACAATGAATTATCACTTGCTTTAATGGTGAAGGAAAACATCGTGATAAAACCTGCACACCTAAAAGTTCTTAGGAATTTCTTAGGTGTGTAGTCCGCCAACCCGCACTAAGCCAGCGTGGTAGACTAAGGTCTAAACCCTCTCAGTTGTAGAGGAGGCCCGTGCTCAGCAGTGGGACGTATTTGGGCTGATGACGACGACGACGATATTATGAAACATGTAGATCTGAGCTAAGTAAAAAGTTGGCTTCAAAACGTAACTCTAAGAAGAATATTCATATTATTATATAAACTGTTTAATGCTATGTATTGTGTTATATATACAGATCTTATACGAGTATCGCTTGCATTAGTATTGCACCACAGAGTGCGGTGTGCTCAATGAATTCCTGTCACACTAGACAGGTAACATGCAAATTCAGTGGACATTAAAGCTTGAAATCAGTGATTCTGACAGGTATATGAAGCCCAAAAGTGTTAAACGTCAATTGTGTAATGTCTAGTTTATATTTGCTTATTGTGGGGTCTTTATTTATCAAATTGCTTGCTTTTGTTACATAAAGATTAAAAGCTTAAAAAATATTATTCGGAATTGTGAAAGGTTGGGCTTTTGGGCTTCTATGGAAGTACCGCCAATGGTACATACATATGTATGTTCTAGATAGCTTGTAAACGGTGGTTGGGCTTTGGATAAAACGTTTGGTATATGTACTTACGTACTTACTTACGAGACACAATAAACATAAAGAAGATTTAGCAGATTTAGAAAATAGGTCAATAAATTGATTTTTTTAAATGGAATGTTTGAATCTTGAAATTAATTGAAAAATAAATCTTTTTATATAAAACCTTAATAGTATTTTAAAAATAAATATAACGTAACACTATTTTTTCAACATTATCGAAAAATACGTTACAGCTTAAGCATTAAGTCACACAGTAATAACCATTTAAAGAATTTAAATGCTCGTACAGTGAAACGTTTCCTCTGTGTTGCGTGGTACATGAAACCTACATTTTGCAACAGCGTTTGTCATCAAATATTATTATTATAAGTGGTGTCTACTCATGTACTTTACGTCATCAAGTCTAGACTAACAATCAACATTGTCATATACTGAACGGATAGAATTTTCCATTGCAAATATGTTGTGAAGATATAAGTGACTGCGATTACCTATTCAATTGGTTTGCTTCACACATGGAAAGTTTTTGATTAACTTTGAAAATAGAAATCCATATTAACTATTAAATTTTAAAATTTTGTAATATATACATGTCAATAAGTAATTATTAACTGAATATTATTTACCTCTGTAGTTTCCAAAACAGAACTTTGTCAGTAAAAATTGAATTTTAGTCGGAGTGAGTTACAAATTATTCGGGTCGTTAGTGAATGCTATTACTATTATTACAAACGAGTTTTATTATATCTATAAATAAATTCTCACCTTGGATTTATTCCTTGAAGCCAATAAAATAAATATATATATGCAAGTTGCAATTTCGTCTACAATATCATTATTAAATATGAAACTTTTCTTAATTAGAGGTCCTTCTTTAAAGTATTTGGGTAATGGTAAATGGGTATACCGTTTCATGTTCATTTGTCTGTCTTTCTCAATTGTCATTTCACACTTAGTGGGGAAAAAAAGTAATATTTACTTGGCTATGTTTATGGCTGACTCGTGTTGCCTAATACCTATAGGTATCTTATCCATAGAAGATGACAGGTACCATTGCAGTCGAAACCAAGTTTACAGTTGAATTTTAATTAAGTTAAGTTACGGATGATGTATGTTTATTTCGAATTTTAATATTCGAAATAATGTTTTTATACTTATAAACGTTCATATTAATAATATAATGAAAAAATACGATTTATCCAATGCTTTTTAAGGTCTTAAATTTATAAGAGGAGACTTTTGCAATTTTTCGGGCATACATTTTCGTGCTACTGAGAATTTCTTGATGAAAAGCCCAGTAACACTACCTGACCTGGGGTACAGACCCGGTATCGCATGGTATACTAGTGCTACGTGAACAACGAGACCCTGGGTGAACCGAGTCATTAATATCACAGACGAAGCAAACTATAAAAAACTACAGAAAAAGTGTGTGTGTGTACTTATGTACACGCGTTAGAAGTTATACTTCATACATAAATATATATTTTCTTAAATAATATAATAATATATTATAAAATAATATTTTAATAACTTCATGGTGTCGGTTTTTCATGACAGTGTGCGCGCGCATCGTAATAACTTCAATAAGTTTTTTACTTAATCTTAAAATTAGGATGAACGAAATTCCCGATTCCAATGGGGCCAATCGTTACGTCACGCCGGTTCCAACGATACCAAACTCGGGTATCCTACGATTAAAATTGAGGGAGTAAAAGTAAAATCAGATTAAATTAAAATAAATAAAATTAAATACATACCTCTCTCGACTCTGTCTTGACCGTACGTGACGTAATCAAAACTACTTAAAAATTTTATTACTGTCACTATTCTACATTCTTAAAATTTAAAACAAACTTTTTCTGAATAACTTTTTGGTGTCGGTGTGCGCGCGCATCGTAAAAAATCACTCTCATCATTTTTCCCTAACGCGCCAAAAGAAGTATAACTTCAAAAAAATCTGCGTAGACTTCAGACTAGGGCCCAATAAGAAATTAAAAACTATTAATTTACCTCGAGTCCATTCTGTCCTTACACTAGAATACGTCAAATCGGTGTAGCGATTTGGGTGAGAAAAGTTAACATTGTACATATGTACAATATGTATATCGCATTTGTATTAGTTAAGATTAGCCTTTCTTCAAAGGTTTTTATTCTGTCAATGTTGTAACCGTATAGTCTGCTTAAGAAAATAAGTTGCGTTACATAAGTAATACGGTGGTTAATTTACCTGCCACATTGCCTTCGATCCGCGTAACAAGTAACCACTAGGTTTAGTAGACAGAATATTCACCTGTCCGGTGTGAGGAAACACTGTAGGTACGCACCTGTGTGGAAGCGCGGACCGCCGCCTGCCGACAGCCGACGTGCCTATAAAACGGTTAATGATGCAAGTCTAGCCATTAAAATGCATACTTGCTACTGCGCTGCATAAATAAACTCGTACCGATGTAGAACGACCATAACCCAATAAAATTAACCCAAATTTTAACGTTTACTGTTGAGAAATCTGCAATGTACCCAAAATGGCGATTAAGAAATATGCGTAGGCGCTCCGAATTTAAATCCGTTAGAAGTGGCGCACAGTGAAGTCGATGGACGGCGATCACTGTTTTACAATAACTGTTTGGAGGTCAAGGATATATGTACCCAAACATTGCTAAATAGTCGGTTATGGAAGCCCGCCGTGGCCCTGACCGAGATAACGCTACGCATTTTCATTCATATACATACACACATTCACTCTCCAAAATGCGAACAATCTGCGACGAATCACACCAGATCATATGTTCATTGCCACCTATTCGTTTTTGTATATTTTTTAAGTGTTTATTATTCTAAAATCTATTTATAACATCTCACTGAGTGTATGATGACCGTCGTGTCGGTGTGAGTACACGAATAAAATTTTAGAACAACTTACATACATATATAATGATCACAAAATACGAGCGTACAATATTTTCCCACAGTGACACCTTAAAGCATAACTACTTCCGGCGTTGGTCTAGCCACCGCCGCACCGTCGCACCGTGCCGCCGGCGCTTTCCCTCCGGCTCTAGCTAGACGTTACGCTTCGATGCCTGAGAAAAATATGTCTACCGGTACACGGGTATCAAATATTCCGCCATCCGTACTACGTTAGAGTACTTTCTTTATGTCACCTACGCACAATAAAACGTATCCGGATAGTTTGATTTATACTCAGTCAGATATACATATCTAAGAGCAACATGTTAAAATATGTGAATAGAGATTAATATATCCAATGTAAATATATTTTTTGCATAACATGTGCAAATGAAATACGAGACGGTTTGTATTTAAAAAATAATCGGATAAAGCTTTAAATGCACCGTTTATAGATTGCCCCATTTTACGTTTATTATAAGCAATTGACTCAATTCCCTAAGAGGAAAATGTGTGATATAAATATACATTGTGCACAAATAAAAAAATTGAAAGTGCGGAGCGGCGTAAACCACGAAAGGTAGGGACGCAATCAAGTGACGTGAATGTGAATAGTGGAGCTTGCGACACACGGTAGGCGCCAGACGTCTAGACGGGCCGTCGCGTCACCTGAAGGCTCTTCGGGAAGGCCGCCGAATTTGTGCTCTCCCTCGCCGGCGCTGCGCCGCCGCGCCGACACCAGGCCGCAAACCAGCCGCCACTCGCCAGACGGCATCGCCACTCACCTATATGTACTACAGCCCGCACACTTTATATCCAAAGTAGATTAACAACTTACTACTTATTCAACCTTTTTCCTTAAGCGACACAGCGCGTGATGTTTGTTTCTGTTTTGACTCCCATTTCAATATACGATGTAGGTACATACTGTTAAACAAATTAGTATCAGTAAGTAGTGCATTTTCAATATACTCTTGTTTTGTATGAAACGTTAGTATCGACATAAAGCCAAAATTAAGTTAGAAATAATTACGCTATTTTATTTCAACAAGCGAACTATATTTACTAAATGAGTTTATGTTGGTCTTATCTTTTAAAAATATAAACACGGAAATATTTATAGTTCAACGTAAATTTGTACCACGTATCTTGACACGTATGTTTATTAAGATTGATCTGCAGCCATAATAAAGTTAGTCATAATAAAGTAGAAACTGGCGTAGGTACATTAACTTCGTGTTAGATACAATTAACACATTTTGTGTTTGTTATGGTCGCATAATTTTCTTGTGAATATTTCATATTAATTTGAGTCGAGGTTTTTTGACATTAATTGTTTCGATATGACTGCTTCGTAATCTTTTGCGGTACAAGTATGTGCCGAGCAATCATGAGGTCCCGGGTTCAATTCCAGGGTCGCGCAAAGTGTTAATGGGTTTTTCTTTTGGAAAGTTCTCAGTTGTGCCCGAAAATAGCTATAGGCTCCTCCGCTATTACTTGTGACGAATATACAATTTACAATATACAATACGAATAGTTTAATAGACAATTAGCTATTCGACGCACAGTAATAAACCCAGGGTATCTAACAAATAAACGTTGCCGCTTCCTAAATAGGTTTTAAATCAGTCTTATAATTTTTCTAATATGCATTATCTACAACCAAAGAATAGTTATAAAATATACAAGTTCTGTGGATGAAACCCTTTTTAGTACTTATTTGTTGTAGAACGATATTTGTACAGGCTGAAAATATTCCACTAACAATCAGATCAGGTGGAGTCGACCTCATTTGCGAGCAGACAGACCACAGCGTAACTAAACAAACATTTGCCCAGACAAGCTGAAACAGTGTGCAAACGAACTGTTACTAATACAAGTATAGATAACTCATATCGGGCTGATAGCGGCCCTGCAAGATAAACGCACTATCAGCCGTACTACATGTGCGCGGTTGGTGTACGTACCCATACAACATACTCTTTCTTGACGTCTACAACTGTCACTTGGATAATCATCTAAATATATATAACTCAAAGGTGACTGACTGACTGACATAGTGATCTATCACAGCCCAAACCACTGGACGGATCGGGCTGAAATTTGGCATGCAGGTAGATGTTATGACGTAGGCATCCGCTAAGATAGGATTTTGATTAATTCTACCCCCAAGGGGATAAAATAGGGGATGAAAGTTTGTATGAAACTTTGTCAATTTTAAACCGATCGGGCTGAGACTTTGCATGCATAAAGTTACTATGACGTAGGCATCCCCTAAGAAAGGATTTTGAGATACAGGCTATATAAGATTAGTAACTTTTCAGTTTAAAATATACCTACGAATTTATTCAATCAAAGGCTACAATTTATTTTCTTTCTGAACCCAACCCTGTAGTCAATGCGGACGGAGTCGCGAGCAAAAGCTAGTTATTGATATATTGCTGAAACTGAAAATGTGGTTGGGTAAACGATAACTCATAACTTATCAAATATCAAAAATATCTTTTGGAGAGTATGAGTGGAGGAAATAATAAAGTATGTACATAAATATCGTACATATAAATGTAATATCATTTTATTGTAACTTTTAATCTGTTGGGGATTTTCTTGATTTTTTTCTTATCTTTCTAATATTTATTTAATGTTTTGTCACGGAACTATGACGTAACATTATAATAAAACATTACACATACACGTACACGTGTAAAACCCATCTTCGTGAGTCACGCATGCGTGTCTCGTTGCAGAATCAGCCAGTGTTGTTCCGATTGCGATTAACCGACATATTTTTGTCGATCGTCATTGGATAAATACTCGTATATGAACATTTGATATTGCGCATGAACCATATTGTGCATTCAATTTGAAAAATCATTTTTTAAATCCCATTGTATAACTAATCGTTACATTGTACATCGACAACGTAGCTGCATTTTTAAGCTGATTTAATTTGATTGTGAAAGGCTAGCATTTAGCGAAAACTAAACAAGCGCTTAAAAAAGGTGACGCCGGTATATTGTCAAGTGAAAATATAAGAAACCGCAAAGATTTTACTGTATTCAAACTTGTTGATGCGTAATCTGCTCAGTCTAAACCGATGTTTATGGATTTTGGAACATAATCTATGCTCATAGAGTTTGTGGGACCATAGACTCGAGCATTTTTTTGCTTAGGTTTTAAATATGATTGCGTCTGGATAAGGTTGAACCGGAAGGCGCGAATCAAACATAAAATTATAATTTGTTTGAAAAGTTGATGTCAATGTTACAATAGGCGGATTAAGCAGAAGTTTCACGGTAGAAATATCAGTCTCTTCATTTAATTTCAAGGGGCTCAACCCCTTCAATTTGTTTTCGATATTTACAATGCAAGCCAGCCAACAGATTACACCCACAACTCCCAAGGGTACATATGTAGTTATCAAAAAATACGATATGAATAAAGATTTTTCTTTCCCCAAAATTGACGTTTAAAAGGACCAAATCAGGTGATTAAGTGTGCACAACTATGTACACGATCCTAGAGCCACGGAAGAAGAAAATATTCCTGCTACAAAACTAGAAATTGAAAGAGTTAAAAAGACCTAATAGCTTATTTTTATATAACTTAATAATCAACTTACTCTTTCTACTCGTTAATATCCTACATATTATACGATCTATGTATGTGTTTACCACGAAGAAGGTAGGTAGGTAGGTACCCACTTTAAATCTAACTCGACACTAACTATGAATAACAAACAATGATCAAAATATTTTTTAGAGTTCCCCTAAATAAAATGAAATGAAAAATATTAGATTACCTAAAAGACATTCAAATTATAACGATAATATAATGTACATACATACATAACCTCACGCCTGTTTTCCTCGAAGGGGTAGGCAGAGATGCATTTCTGCACCTACATTTCGCCAGGTATCAGTCCCACGTAATAGGGGGCGAACCTATTGCCGTTTTTCGGGCACATTTCCAGACTCCGTGCTGCTATTGAGAATTTCCCAATAGAAAAACCCAGTAACACGTTGCCCGACCCAGGAATCGAACCCAGGACCTCTAGATCGCACGGCACATACCTGTATATAATGTAGTTACTATTATTGTTATTTTTATATCAATACTATTATTTATATACTCCTCCTTATTAAATCCCTCCTATCAAATTAATAAGCAATCAAATAAATTGTATAGAAAGAAAAAATGATATCTTTTTTTTTACCGTGTATCAATAATTGAAATTGAAGTATTCATTAAATGAGACACTTTGCAACATGAAAATGGATTTTTTTTCTAAACTTCTGTCTTCCAAAGAAAAATCAGGAGTTTTGTAGCCCTAACTATTGCAATGGAAAGCAGACAACGCGCTGCCCACCAAAGTCGCACTGAAGTGACTTTAGTAGCGCAGCTCAGTAAGAAAACGTGCACTTTACTACTGTTCCCATGTTGCACTATAGACGAGATGGACATTAAGTTTCTCCGTTGGATATTAACTTGTAAGTAGCCGCTGCTTATATTTCAACCTGCGCATGATGACAATACTGACCATGAGTTTTTAGTTTTAAGCCTCAACTGGTGATCATTGTTATTGCTTAACTTAATGCGCTGTGTGATTTGGTCGCGCCAGACTGTTTGAGCACTTAGGTGATATTAATACATTTATTATATCATACGCATATTGCGGTTACACGTGCATATTGGCAAACTTCCTGAAATTTAAATCTATTTACACATGATTCGGGCTATAAATAGATCGTGGTGTGTAATGTGGCTGCTAGTGCAGACAGGTGATTACGTGAAGGGCATAGGCCACGTATACACAGCGCTGGAGCGACGCGCGTCGGGCGACGGCTGCGAAGTGCGGCTCTGTGGGCGACGGCGAGTGGCGTGTCGGCGACGTCGGCAGCGCGCTCGCGGCACTCGGCGCTCACGGTACGCTGCACGTTGAGTCACGCGCCCGCCGCCCGTTGTCTGCTATTGTTTGGCGCTGGCGGCGGCGGTCGCCGTGCGAACTAGGCCCGCGCCCTCGCCCCGACCTTGTCTCCGACACGGATTTATTGATGCGTCACCACGAGACGCGTCGCGCGTCGTCCGACTCAAAACTGTTAATTCGACTTATTCGAGTTACGTGCGAGTTCGCTCGCCGTAACCAATTCAAATAGCGGATCGTCAATTTGTTCCACATAGGATTGTAGTTATTGCGATCCTTGTCGTTATTTGAATCACGCTACGCTGGTTATTATTATGTCATTATGTGTATGATAAATGAGGCTCGTAATAATGACAGTTTCTTGTTTATTTTAGTTAAAAATAGAATATGTACTCGCTACTTGCTGATTGTTTTATTTCAATTTAATTGTATTGCACTTAGACTTTCAAATTTAGAATATAGAGCATTGGATGAAATATATTTACCTGTGAGATGTAGAGTACAAATTAAGGGGAATTGGCACGTCTGCGGTGGCGACTTGTGATAGTAGCCAGACGTCTAGACGGTGTGTCGCGAGCGGCGCGCTGAAGGCTGTTCAGGAAGGCCGCCGTGCGCCGGTGTCCACACTCCGCCGGCGCGCCCGTTCGCGCCCGGTCCGCCCGACACCCGACGCGACGTCCGCAATAAAACGCCTACCACGTGCGCGCAACCTACATACCCAATATATTGTTCACATCTAGATTTGTTTCATATTTTATTCACTCAAAATATACAAGCTCACTATTCAAACAACATACATTGATACATTACCAATCGTACTCTTGCTTATTAGGTATAAAATAGTTAAGAGCAAAATCAGTTCGATATTGTAATTTGTGTTTTTTTAGAGAGTTTTATATTTGAATATCTCTTTATTTTTATAACCACATTTAGTCAGATGTATTTTTTATATTTCACGTAATAGAGGGCTAACCTATTGTAATTTCTCCACCACATGTCCAGACTCCAGCTGCTAGTTGAAAATTTTGAATCCTGGAATAGAAACAGGGACTCTTTGATCGCACGCCCCAAAGGCTAGCGTTCCATAAGGATTTAGGAAAATTAAGCTTATCTAATGATAAAAGTTAATACTTTGTAGAAGTCGAGACAAAACTTCACGACGCGGGTTCAAACCCTAGGCATAATCTTTGATTTAATTTAAGTCATGAAGGAAAACGTCTTTAGAAAAGACGCGCTCCTAAAATTTACTAGGATTTTCTTAGCTACATATGTAGTCCGCACAACTGCATTAAGTCAGCCTAACTCCTCTCACTCGAACCCGTGCCCAGCAGTGAGAAGTATATGGACTTTTTTATATAGAGTAAGTAATCATCATTTTGATTTTACTATATTTTTCAAAACAAAAAAAAAATAAAGTTATGGATGTTTTTATTATTCCCTTACCTAAGGAATATATTTTATTGAGGTTGACTGGGACCAAGTAGGCCAATCCACAAAGTAAAAAAATCTAACGCTTCCTTAAGTGCCCTTAACTATTTCATACACGGCCGGACACGGGTACTCCATAGTTAACTCAGATTTAACACTCCCAAATTTGTCACTACGACTCACTCTAGGACTTCTTTGAATCAAAACTCGTCTTATTTATGCAGTGCCCAGAGTTACTTACGCACATTAAATAGTTCAACTGAACCTCAATCCATTCATTCTTGAAATATGACCAAACCACCGAAGTATTATTGTCTTCATGTTGATCACTGCGTTAATTTAGAATTCAGATTCTCTTTCCTTGTTTTCTATGTTGGTTAACAAAAGGAAAGCGTCTTAAGCAGTCTTTTGACATCTCGTAGGCCATAGAATACAATATTACATATTATCGTATGTGGAAAGAGACAAGGCAGGGCTTCCATATTGAAATGCGGAAAAACTATTAAGTAAGAATAGTCTCTTCTAGAAACTGAGTTAGATGCTTATTAAAATGCTAATTCTCGTTAGTGCCTTTCTTCCTGAAGTGTCTTTGTTTAATCATTGACGTGCGTAGGTATTTTTAGAAACCAGCGATGGCAGGTATACGTAGACCGCAAGCTAAAACATTTAACTGCTAGGCTTTTAAATAGCATATTTGATGTATTTAGGTAGCGACTATTTCAACATGTATTTATCCACGCTAATGTCGTGTTTTAAGATAGACTGAATACTTTTGTAGTTGGAACAGAAATCTTTGAAGTCCACCAAATTATATTGGGCACCTCCCAATTGATGCGGATGACCGCTTATAGGATGTTATTACTGTTATAAGCGACGACCTTTGATATTTTTAGGGTCACGAATAAACCTTTGCCTCTTTTTATTAATTAGAAGTAGGTATTTGCATCTCCCTTGAAGCAAAAGTTGTCTATTAATATTGTTGGACCACCTTTGATATAACAAGCGCAGTTTAGTAAATCTCCGTGCAAGTACATAAAAATTAAATATAAACATTGAAAATTGAAGGTTTAACTTAAATGTCGTTGACTACGTTACATGATGTTTCCTTTGTATTTTGTATTTATTTACAATAAAATACAACATAAGCTCACAGTATGACACCAAAGCGCTTAGTTGATTAATAATTAATACACCAAACACAAAAATAATATTTTTTTTTATACAAAACAAATTTAATAAAATAATATTTACAGGAATTAATAATATGCATTACAGCATCATCAAATAGGTAGACATCTTTGACCCCAGCGACAAAACGATTCAGCAAGTGTATCACTTTAACCGTGGGGGCATTCGCACCCTGGAGTGTACATAGTATTTCCGGGGGCATAAACAGATTCAGTCAACGACGATAAAGACGCACGTAGTTGTCAGGGACAAAAAAAGCGAATACAACTGAGCTGCTCAGGAGAATCCATTTTATGTCTCAAAATAAGAATATAGTGCCGCACCAGGAAAACTTTACGCCTTAGTTCAAGGGTGTCAAAACCAATCATTCCCGATACAAAAAGGGACGGATAGAGATAAGGATAGTAACCCAAAGGCTACTTCTACTGTAAACATACTAAGCAAATTTACGCTGAAGCTTTTCAATCATAATTGAGTATTTCTGCTCTCGCGGGTCCCAAACAATAGAACCGAACTCAAGTTTGCTTCTTACGTATGCGTTATACAACACAATAGCTACGCTGACATCTCGAAACTCAGCCGCAGTACGCATAATAAAGCCCAAAATTCGATATGCCTGTTTACACATATTAGTTATATGTTCATGAAATGTAAGTTTCGAGTCAACTATCAAGCCCAGGCCACGAGTCTCATGTACCCTATTCATTATCATTCTTCCCAAGTTATAAGATGCCAGAATAGGTGCCTTTGACCTTGTAATAGTCATGATTTGGCATTTATTAAAAAGCAACCTATTTAATGAACTCCAACTGAAAACAGCATCAATATCCTTCTGCAAATCATGGCAGTCACTGATGTTTCCAACAGAACGATATACTTTTAGATCGTCTGCAAATAAAAGGCATTTTGAGTAAGATATAACATTTGGGAGATCATTAATCATAATTAGGAATAGCGTGTATTGCGTATTGCACACACTTTTACAGTATTCATACCTTAATTACATACATACATTAACCATTAAACATTTTTCTTTCTTTCTCTGACGTCACTGGTTGATTAATAGGACATGTCATAGCATGCTTAAGCAGTAGTTAGATTAACTTACATTTATAAGTAAGGAAGTTATAGTACATACATACATACATAACCTCACGCCTGTATTCCCCGAAGGGGTAGGCAGAGGTGCATTTCTGCACCCACATTACGCCAAGTATGTATCAGTCCCACGTAATAGGGGGCGAGCTTATTGCCGTTTTTCGGGCACAATTCCAGACTCCGTTCTGCTACTGAAAATTTCCTAATGAAAAAACCCAATAACATTTTGCCCGACCCGGGAATCGAACCCAGGACCTCCAGATCGCACGGTACATACTTGTACCGCGAGACCACAAGGCAGTTTCATTCCTTATTTAAGACTTCTTATTTTGCAATTGTTTATTATTCTAAATCTTAAAAAAAACATTAAGTCAATTCGTCGTCGCACTCTTACAAACGTAAATTTAATGGAAAATTATGACAGTACTGGCAAGATATACGTATGTACATAGCCGTTATGTGAGCCGTGCGTGAGAACATGTTTTAACTTTTGCTTAGAACAAATATATTCTACACATATGAATACGTAAGTACTAGGCCAGCTTAAGGCCGAAATTCTTTCAAGCAGTGGGACGTATATGGGCTGATGATGATGATGAACTAGACAATAATCAACATCAAAAAGTTGAATTTTGTGTGTGTATGTGGATATTTTTAGCGAATATTCAAATTAAGAGTTCGCAATAAAGCTAACTAGTCAGTGTCAACCTGAGATAAACGTAACGAAATTGTTACTAAAGGCGTAACAATAGCACCATACCACTACTTTCAAAGACGCTAAATCCCTTTGCAGAAATTCTGTAAAATGTCTGTCGACAGCATGTCTTAACTCGGGCGTGGAGGGGGGAGGGTCGACAGCGTGGGAGGGGAGGACGATGCACGGTGCATTTGCTGCACCACAATGTACAATGCACCCGGGGAGTCGACCGTCGCCCTCGCTGGCCATTGCCACCAGTTTCACCAGCATTGACTAAATCTTTATGTTACATTGCTTTCGCGTTGCAATCGCGGCCACCTACAATAACATTTAATACTTTGCATCTAATATTACTGCTCAGTTTTGTCTGCAAATAAAATAAACATGAGCTATTTTCGTGGATTTGTTTTACTGCTTGTTTCGCTATAACAGCGGTTAGTTTAAAAAAAATACACAATATACTATAGGTACACGTATATTTTTTTTTACGCGTGTATCCCCAAAAGATTTGGCCGAGAAGTATTTCTTCACTCACGTTTACCTCCTACATTATAGTTAGCGTCCCTCGATAGTCCGACGGCTAAAATTGGTACATGAGACCGAGGTCTCAATTTCGATTTCTTTTTTTTCCCAAAGGCAATCTTAAGAAGCAACACGAAGTCTGGAAATAAACAGCATTGCGATCGGTTATGTGTGTGGCTAAAGACGAGCCGCTAGTTGGCGGAACTTGAATATAAACTAATGTTCAGCAGTGGACTTCTTTAGGCTGATAATGATGAATGAATGATGATGAATATAAAAATAAAGCTTTGCCTGTCTTTTAGGGTCACAGATGTATGTAATTTTTAGTATGTCTTCACTAATGTTTTAAGTTGTCTAAGTCATCATCATCATCAACCCATATACGTCCTACTGCTGGGCACGGGCCTCCTCTATAACTGAGAGGGTTTAGGCCTTAGTCCACCACGCTGGCCTAATGCGGGTTGCCGGACTACACACCTAAGAAATTTCTAAGAACTTTTAGTTGTGCAGGTTTCATCACGATGTTTTCCTTCACCGTTAAAGTACGTGATAATTCATTGTGAATACACACATAACTTCGAAAAGTTAGAGGTGTGTACCTGGGGTTTGAACCCGTGACCATCGAGATTCTCGACCGCGTGCCTAAACCTCGAGGCCATCACGACTATATAAGGCATACTACTGTTATTAAAATTTAAATTTAAACACGTTTTCCACTCACTGAATAAAACTCATAAAGTCGAGGTTAATATTGAGATACTTCTCAATACTCATACCATACTCATATAGAGACGGATGGCCCAGTTCGACTGGGCTCACTTTCTGTACTCCTTTCTGGAATCAATTCCCAAATTCTACGCAGATAAAGTCGCGCGTAAACTTAATATTTCGTTCACTATGTATATATGTGTAGTCATTTAATACACTTGACGTGTATAAATAATTTTCATGGCTATTGACTCCAACCATGGGCAACCAAGCCGAGTTGGTTTGATAATCACGCCGACCATAACAAAGGAAACGCGTACGCGAAGCAGTAAGATGGAAGTCCTGTTTGGGCACCGCCGCGTGAAAATGTGGCGTGAGTGACCGGACGCCACGCCGCGCCGCTTGAAATACACAACTTGTACATTTGACGGTCCATCGCACCACTCTCGCCTACATTCATGTCGCATTCTTTACACGGTTAAATAGAACGGATGAGTACGTGTGACGTCAAACATTTGTTGTGTCGCACCCTATTGTTCTCGACCTCATTGAAGCGGCAGTTACTCGTAATAGTAAGGTACCCGTGAATACGCAATGCGCTTTGTTTTCTATTCTTCCCAGTAAGGAGGATTTAATCGCCACGTACTAGTTGCGTCGACAACATCGACGTCACTCAACAAGGTTTGCCGAAATATTATGCTAAATAGAATTTAGTATGATCCAGATAAAGTTACACAAGTAAAAGATTTCGTCACGTTCCGTTGCACATTTAGTAACAGGCCAACTTGAGGCCAAACACGTTGTAGCTTCGATCCAGGACGGAGATAAATGTTTGTGCGAACTGAGAATCATAAAATTATTTCGGGCCAATACTCGCAGTGTCTCAAAATTAGAATTACTCTTTAGACGGGAATTGTATACGGGATTACTATTCAAAAATTTAGATGCACACAAGACTATATTTGTGTTTATTGGGTGTATATATTCTTTGTAGATATTATGGTGGCTGACTCGGAATTTTCTAAGCTTTGTGTCTTTTCATAATAAAAAAATGTCATCAATTTAATGACCAAGTGCAACACTGTGCTTTATTCTCATTGGCATTGTATTTTAATTTAATTTTCAAAACTACGTGTCATCGTTTGAAGTACGATCAATAATGTGAGCTACAGTCCGAGAGATCAGCTTCCAGACTTGGGAACGGTAGACTCATATTCTACTGGATTGCCGTACAAATGAACATGTTCGATTTACCCGTTTCTATTTCGTGCATTTACCAATATCTCAATGAGATCAAAGATGCAACACTGTTTTTGTGTTTTGGTACTGTTTTATACATACATACATACATAAACTCACGCCTGTATTCCCCGAAGGGGTAGGCAGAGGTGCATTAAGTACTGCACCCACATTTCGCCAGGTATGTATCAGTTCCACGTAATAGGGGGCGACCCTATTGCCGTTTTTCGGGCACATTTCCAGACTCCGTGCTGTTACTGAGAATTTCCTAATGGAAAAACCCAATAACACTTTGCCCGACCCGGGAATCGAACCCAGGACCTCTAGATCGCACGGCACATACTTGTACCGCGAGACCACGAGGCAGTCACACAGTACTGTTTTATAAATTTCATCAAACTCCAAATTTATAAAATATTAAGTATTGACATAAAATATTCTAACTTCATTGCATTTCCGTTTTTATATAACCACCATTCCTGCTATGTATAAAAGTTTTTAGCTTTCGTTGCAACAAAAACGCTTAGTAATTAATTATCAAAAACATTGTAAACAATATACCTGCATACACAATTTGCATACGAGGCAGACAAAATTACAAAAAAGAATATAACAGTGTTGTCAGATATATCTTATTCACCGTATAATGAACGTGAGTATTATTCTTTTGCTTTGTGATCCGGTGGACGACCAGAGCTGACACTTTCACCTTCATGTGTCCTCTGTGCACTTGGTAACGCGTCATGACTCAGCCTTATTTATGGCAGGGGTATGATCTGCGACCAGATATGCTGATGGAATGTCAAACAAGCCTTTTACAACGCCTTTACGGCTGTTTCATTTTTAAGAATTATGTATATAAAACACCTTAATCTTTCTTTGTTATTGTATGGATATGATAAAAGAGCATACATACGTCTTAGGTGATAAGTAATAATTTTTAAACATTATGTTTTGAGGAATGGGAGGCACGAGAGCATTTAAAAAAAAAACAATCCAAAACATTAAAGGCCCTTAAGGAAAATGTAGGTTGAGGCCTTGAAGGTCGTTAGGGACAATCGGTCTGGAAATACTGCTGACGTAAGCGGAATCATCGCAAGGATGTTGTTCGGGGAATAAAAAATTGAGGATCGCCATCCAAATGGGGATGATATCAGACCTTTCGATTTTACCTACGCCGTCCTTAGAATATGAATAGGGAAAGAGGGGGAACCTATCCTTATTTATTTCTCAAGAGAGATAAGAGAGATTTTAATTGTATTGATATATTTCATTTTTCTCCAACTTAATACAAGAAAGACAGGCATTAAATTTTATCCAGATAACTGATTATTATGTGCTTCTGTTTATAAATAAGCTAATGCATTGACAGTGCTTTTTTTTTCAAATTACAACTCTTTGTATCTGCTCGCAAATATAAATAAAAAACTATAAATGTACATGAAATTCAAAATAAAAGAAAAATAAGAAATTTGAATCTAATGGGACAGAACATAAAAGCTAAACAATGGTACTGCACTGGTTGAGGAGTCTAGAAATATTCCTATTATGTGGGACTTAAAACACACTTGCAGCAAGCAGCAGCAGCAGCAAAAGGTGGATGCAAAAATACACCTGTGAGTGCAGTTTCTTCGGAAATACCGGCGTGAGTAGGTCTGTATGCACATATGTATGTATGAATAACTGAAGTACCTCACTTTTTGTATTCAATATTCAGAAATAGAATAATATGGTGTTGTTCATAAATTTAAGGGTTACAACTTAGATAGGGGCGTTTCATGGTTAAATTATTGTTATGTTATGGTCGCTATTACTTATAAAAAACTTCTTTATAAAAAACACTGGTTGCACCTCTGCCAGATACGAGTTATTACAGATTGTCAAGGATGTTAACCAATGATATTAATATTACATACACGTTGAATATTATCAATGACCTCACCGACCCATTCTTTTATATATATAACTTTTTTGCTAATGTCGTGTTATCCTATTATCTTATAGACAGTATATTTAAATCAGTTGATTAAATAAGATTGAAATTCTAAAGCAGTTGATAAAGATATTTTAGCAGTTGTAATTTTGTCCTTTGTTTTTAAGCTGATTAAATAAACAGTTTTAAGTTACTGATAATATTATCAATAAAATCATCTAGATTTTGTTCTTTAACGAATTAAATTATTGTCTTGAATTCATATATTCATATACTAAGTTGCAATAAGTAAATACCTGTGAGCTTAATTTAAATTTTAGCTTTTATCAAAAATAAAAATAACATTTTGTTTCTATAAAATATCGCGTTAACCTATTCGGCCATTGATTACTATGCGGCTCTTGGTTGATAATCGTGTGCACGGAAATTTTACTCTGTACAAAGGCCATAATACAAGTAATATAGAACATCATGAAAACAACTTGCAAAACAACATTTGAGCTATTACGCCTGCTCTCAATTGGCGGCAATGGCGCTAGCCAAAACAAAACGTGACATATATTGTACACAAAGAGATAAGTAAATCTGATTGCGTGGTGCAATTGGTTAGAGATAAGTTTTCGCAACGAGAGCCCACGGGTTCTATTCTAGAATTTAAGCATATTACATTTTTGTGGTCTGCGTGTTGACAACAACATCGTCGTCATAACCACATGTAATATTAATATGTTTATTTCTACAATTCCCAGCACAAGAATTTTACTTGAATATTTTTATAAGCTTACGTCATTTATATAATACTAGGTTTTGTCCGCGACTTCGTCCGCGTAGACTTCAGGGTTGGGTGCAGAAAGATAATAAGTGAATTCATTCATCGTCTCCCAAGTCCCCAAAATGGCATTTAATGATTTCAACAAAAAGTAGCATATGTTTTTTTATGGTCTCATTTTTATCCATACCAAAAATCATCCATATCGGTCAATTAATGTTTTAGGCATGAAAGCATATCACAACAGTGTTACTTTCGCATTTACAATATATGCTCATCCCATGGGAATCTTATATATTTCCGGGATAATATGTAGTCTATGTTCCTTTTTAGGGTCCCATTTATGTTCATGTCAAAATTCGTTTAAATCGGTCAAATAATTTAGGCGTAAAAGTAAAACTCTGACAGTTATTTTCGTATTTATAATTATCCAATGGGAAAATAACATTTTCCGGGATAAAACATAGCCTAGTTATTTCACAGGGTCCCATTTATGTGCATACCAAAACTCATATAAATCGGTCGAATGGTATAGGCCTGAAAGCGTAACAGACATATAGAGTTACTCTCGTATTTATAACATGTAACCATTCCCACGGGAATACTACATTTTTCGGGATAAAAGTATCCTATGTTGCTTCGGTGTGTCCCACCTATCTCCATACCAAAAACCTTCAAATCTTTGTCCAATTTTTTTCCCCTCGGTAATTTAAAAAAAATTAAAATTATCCTATGTTATCTTCTAACAATACCTCCAAGAATATGTGTACAAAGTTTCATGACGGTCGGTTGAATAGTTTTTGCGTGAAAGTGTAACAAACATACCTACATTCACATTTATATACTTACTCGTAATAGTAAGGATACTACTTATGTTATTTAACCTTCAGCAATATTACCAAATAACCAAATGTATGTTTCCAATATTGATTTTATCGGCAATAAGTTTATAATACCATAACATCATTGGCAGCGTCCTCTGAGCGGCCGGCATCAGCAACAGAGGGCGCGGGCGGCTGGTGGCGGCGGGTGGCGGCGTGCGGGCGGGGAGGTCGGCCGGTCGGCGCGAGCGCGCGGGCGGCGCAAGGGCGCACCGGTGCATACAGCGCCCCTGTGCCCTTGCCACCAGACGGTGCATCCACCCCGCCACACAGCACAATGAGGACTAGTGCGTTAACTCTTAGGACCCGCGACACAATACACTTTACTCAGCGACAAACAAATGATTCATTTGATGCTTACATAGGATGCTTTCTTAGTTTTTAAAACTGCAGTACGGGACTTTGCACATTTACTGTGTATTAACTCAATGTATAACTATGATTGCCCATTTTATAATATAAAAATTCTTTATTACATTGATAGTGTGGCTAACTCTTAATGTAAGAATGACATTAAATAATAAGAATTTATTATTTTTAGTTTCTTAATCCTTACTTAATATTATAAATGCGAAAGTAACTCTGTCTGTCTGTCTGTCTCGCTTTCCTGCTAAAACTACGGAACCGATTTAAATGAAATTTGGTACACAGATATTTAAGACCCTGAGAAAGGACATAGGCTATTTTTTATCCCGGAAAAGGGGTTTTAAGGGGTTGAAAGGGGGGATGAAAGGTTGTATGGAAGTATTGTCATTTTTAAAGCTACAAGCTTGAAACTAAAAGGCGACTCAAAGGGGCCCTTGGGGTCGCTGGGCGCGCTGCGGTGGCGGCGCGCCCTCACTGAAAGTGACCCAGAGAGTGGCGACGGCACTGTGGCCTGTGTACGTAGCGGGCGCCCATCCACAACCGGGGCGCCCGAACCAAGCTAGTGGGGCTGCAACTGCGCCCCCTACAACTCCGAGACGGCCGAGACAAATACGTCTCGGAGGCGCACCGGGCGGCGGCGGCATTACGGTGGGCGCTTCTCGCCCACGTACCGTGGTCGCCCAACTCGGCGCGGAGATGGCCACCGGGGGGTTTTGGTCGTTATGTCGGTTTAGGGATTATTGTTAGGGACCCAGCCCGGCACTAACATCTGCGCGGACATGACGTCGCCGCGCGCCGGGCTGGAAGACCGGTGACCCCGACATACGCTTCCCACCCCCCTTCCCCCGGGGCTGGTGGGAAGTAGAGCCATAAACAGCTTTCCCCTCGAGAACAAAAAAAAGGCTGTTGATTAGATATAAATAAATATGACATTAAAACTTTGTAAAAAATATACCTTTAAAGGGGTAAAATATAAATAGGGGTGAAAGTTTGTGTGGAAATTCGTCATTTTTGAAGCTAGAATAATGAAACAACGTGTAGACGACTGTAACTATGTATATGTAACTATATGTCTGTTATGCTTTCACGCCTTAATCATTTGACCGATGTAAACGATTTTTGATATGGACATAAATGGGACTCTGTGGAGTAAAATAGACTACAACTTATTTTCTTTCTGAACCCAACCCTGTAGTCTACGCGGACGGAGTCGCGGGCAAAAGCTAGTTGTATATATTTCAACTTATAAGCTCAGAGATTTTAGTAATAAAATAATACAGCATAGGTAATATAGTCTGTGAGAGAGGTATTCTCAGTAGGAGTTTATGACACATAACTTTTCGTTGGTGCCTATTTAGTGTCAATTTATTATTACAATATTTAGGTACTTAAAACCATCCAGCAAAAAGTATAGCTTAAGTACACTGGAGGTCTGTGTTTTGTTGGTGTATTTTTTGATAAATCGTAATGAACTTATAATAAATACACAGTCACATACATAGTTTCTGACCCTACACTAAGATACGAGCCTTGTGTCGTGGGTATCAGAACCTACGAGAGAATTTTCGGTCTCACAAACACCCAGACCCGAAACACATATTTGTGGATCACACAAACATTTGTTTCGGTGCGGGGATCGAACCCGCGGCCCCTTGTTTCGCAAGCTGGTGTCTAGCCAACTGCGCCACGGGGCTGTCAATGTTATAGTATAAGCATTAATTTTTACGCTTCAATGATCAATACTAGTCACCTACGTTTTAATCGATACATACAATGTAATGTAATAGACAGATGTGCAATGATTCACCCTTATTTTACCACCAATAAATTCACCCGTACATAGTAATAGGGGCGAGCCTGATACCATTCGCACACGTACCCCGCTACTAGTCTCAATTTCAATTATTATTAGACTTGATGTTTGTAAAAAATATTTCTGATACGCTATTGCCCTGCAGCTGTGTCGTTGCATCGGGTTCCACCTCCCCCCCCCCCCTCCCGCTCCCGCTCCCCTCAAGCAGGAGGCTCCCTCCCCGGACACGTCACGCCGCGCCACATCGTGATGCTGCATTTTAATCATGTTTTTGACTTATATGACCAACAGGTATGGCAAGGGAAAACCAATTTTGTTTTCCTTATATCATGTTTGATTGTTTTCGGTGCACGTCGTATTCAATTATATCGTAGACAACCCTGGCATTTGGTCGTCTGAATGCAAATTCGTCAAGGGTGGGGAACAGGAGTAATGATTAATTCAATCACGATATATTGTGGCATACCACTACATTATCATATACAATCTTACCAACGATGACCGTAAGTGGTTTACATAATATGTAATAGAGGATCCTGATACTAAGTATTATAGAGCCATATTTAATTTGAGACTCATTTGTATTAGAAAGAAATATTAATTTATGATATACGAATCAAGAGATGGATATGACATACTAGCAACTATTACTTAAACTTGTCAGCAATAGGCCCGCACTCGCTATCCAAGAGCGTTAATACTGGTCGGCGCGCGCCACGTCGCCGCGGTGTGTCGGCACTCGGCAGCTGCGTGTACGCACGTGCGGAGACGCGCGCACCGCATATCGGCGTGTGCGAAACATAACACGTCCAACAAATTGATGTCAATGCCTCTTTGAACCCCTGCTTCACAAATTTAATTCAAAATAAGCAAAAACAACTTTTGTATGCGTCCACACAATACCTATACAATGTACACAACCATCGCTCAGCTCTGAATCGGTAATCGTGGATCTGTCCGTCGGTCACCTTTTATTAAAAATGCATTGTCCAAACGAGGACATATGGGGCATTTAACAAGGGCATAATATTTTGGAAACTTTATTGATGTTTGTCAAATAAGATTTTTATTCACATTATTTTTTATTTGTTCGACAACATCTTGTCAATTTATTTATTTTATATAACACCATAAATGGCAATAAATGGCATCTTTAATTTTTATGTTACCCTTTAGAATACATCTAATCATCTTATCGAATGTAGAATAATATACGAGTATAAAATGGATGTTCTTCCCTACGAGTCAAAATTTGACTGATTTATCAATACAAATTGGAAGCTGCCAACCTTATAAAGGGGATTAATTTGTATAAATCGCATGCTACTGGACTGACTATTGACTTAAAGTCTGGAAAATAACCGACCCTTCCGCTCAATTATACAAGATACCGATTTGAATGATCAATATTTAAGAATATAATTTATTTAGGTATTATGGAAAAGTTTACCTCATATGCTCTCTAATAAAAACTAATCCGTCATCTATAGTATGTAGAAGTGCTTGCGATTTATTAGCTAATGTATATGCTTTTATAATAGATGATTTAGGAACGAGGCGTTGTAAATGTTCAAAATTTTCGGTTTCATTTTTGACTTCACTGGCTACTTCGCTCTGAATTGGTGTAAGTTTCGATAGATTAGCTTCTATGATTGTATTTTCATCCAGTTTCTGGTTTAGTTCCTCAAATATAGCGTTATATTGGGATTCAATTGATATTTGAATGTGGTCAATAATTTCTTGAATCGTCTCATCCAATAAGAATGTGGATTCTTTTGCATTTCTGTTAAACTCATTCATAAAGTTTGAAACTGAAACAGAAATAATATTATCATTATGATTAACTACATACGTATATGACGACTCTTACTGTATATGTGCTCTGGCTTATAGTTAAATCAAGCTCAATAGTTGGCTGGGCTGTCTGTAGTTATGTTTAACAGCCATTCGACAAATAAATCGATTGATTTCCACTAATAAGGTAGATAGAATGCATGACAAATTTTGAAAAAAACATACATAGTGGTTTGCCAGCAACTTCACTTGCTTCGTTGTAGATGAAACACATCTATCTCTCGAGAACAATAAGAGCACTAACAAGTTGATCACATTAATCGTTTGAGAAGTCGATGTGGAAAAGCATAACAAATACATAACCATACATGCAAACATAACCTCACGCCTGTATTCCCGCGAAGGGGTAGGTCCCACGTAACAGAAGGCGACCCTATTGTCGTTTTTGTGGCATATTTCCGGACTCCGTGCTGCTACTGATAATTTTCTTACTGATAATCCCTAATAACACTTTGTCCGACCCGGAAATCGAATCTGAGACCTCGAGGCAGTCTTATATAATAATAATTTTAGTTGGGATTTTATAACCATATGCGAAATAAGACGCTTACCCGTGTACACAAGCCGATTATTGCAACTATTACAATAATCTCGATATTCTTTGGTCAAAAATTCTAATTCCACCAATTTTAAATTTATTTCAAATATCTTTTGTTTTATATCTTGCAGTGTAGATGAAATATTATAATTTGTTATATCCGCCGAGAAATGGAAATATTCGTCTTGCAAGTTTAATATATCGTACATGGTCGTACCGAATTGATTGACGGCGGCAGCTTTTATTTTGTTTTTAATATCTTTAATTTTTTTCTCCAGTATTTCTGAGTCTTCGTCAATTTTGTTGTTTAACTCTTGGGAGTATTTATTTTGGAATTTTATCAATTTTTGGGTAATGGTTTCAGTGAGGTTATTGAAAGTATCACAATGTACTTCAGTAGTTTGTGATGGATCTCCTGCAGATGTTTCCATAATTACTGAAAATAAATCAATTTAATTGTAGGGTTATTTATTGCTTCCCTAACAACAAACTGTGTAAACAAAAGAACACGATTCTCAAAAAAAAATGCCACAAATTATTAATTAATAAAATTAAAGTTGAAAGACTTACGGTTTTCTAACTCATAATTTCCGCAGTTGAACTGACATATTAACTTGGAATTGTTTAAATGTTCAATAAACTTAGTAGCTTGGTGCTGCGTCACAGTAAAAGAATTTTCGTAAGATTCAAATTGGCTTAACAAAGTTGCAGTTTGCTTAACAACGGGCTCAATACGTTGTCGAGTTGATACCATATCCTCTAAAATATGTTTTAGGTGTTGAGGACGGTTTTCAATATTTTTTTCAAATATATCCAAACTTCCGGCAAACTTGTTGCGCACTTGAACTGCTCTTACAAAATAACTTGCATTGATTGCATCAACAACCTTATTCCTTTCCAAAAATAAATGAATAATTGATGATAAATCTTCTTTCTTAAATTCGCTCTGTTCTGGTCGACAGATTCGTTCTAAAATCAAAATGTAAGTGTAGAGACAAACTTTTAATAATAGCTAGTTCAATAATTATAGCCACAGCATACCACATACATAGATTCTCTTGCAATTGCTATAAAAATTATATATTTACCTGTTCGCTCAGCAAGAGCAGTATGCATATATAAATGCAAATGATAATTAGTTTACCTTTAGTTATTATAGTCGTTGTTTCTTCGAATACATCAGTTGAAATAGTATCATCTGTTGGTCTTTCTGTTGTTACTATTTCTGTTGATATAGTTTCTGTTGTTGGGGTTGGTATGGTCGTAACTTGCACAACTTTACTTGATTTCTTATGACCCCGATTTCTTCTTCTATTAAGATTTGACATCTGACCAGAGACCATGCTCGTGGAAAGTGCCACATAGATAAAAACTGTAGCAACCAACATCTTGGGACCAACTCTGTGAAATAGTAAATTGAAATCTGTAGTGCATATTATATAGGAAAAATATGGAATGTGTAGGATTCTTGTTAACATATTCGACTTAGATAATGGAATACCTGAAATATATGTATTATTCATAAGGTATTTGAAAACATGAAGTTGTTATCAACTAAAAAAATGCCTAAAGTATGTTGTTTTCAAGTCCGTTTTCTCATTTATGAATTAAAAACCTACTCATAAAAAGCGCCCAGGACTCAGGTCGGCCCATTTTTATTTCAAACTAATTTGCTTCGCGGTCCTACCATACGTGTAAACACATATATACAGTTTCATTACCCATAATGTGACTTACCACCCATAACTTCTTATAGGTGGTGACAGGCGTATGAATTTTTTCATGACATCCCGTAGGTTACTTAACTTACATTAGCTTTACTAGCTAGCCCAGCTTACTAGCCTTATGTATGCAATGAAAAGCTTTTATGCCTGGACCGGACCTGGACCGGATCTGGACCGGAAGACCGGAATTACCTGCATATTCCTTCACGTTTCTACTTAGATATCGGTAGAGTAACTTACAGCTTCGAACTCTTCACAAGAACTATAAAAATAATCCCTAATTACATTCCATTAGTGTCGGAATAACATAATAATAAAAATTTCAAAAAACGAAGCTAAACAGTATGAAGCAAGATTTTCAGGACACAGGATTAAACACGTTACTGAAGAAGCAAGATGATCGACACATAGACTCTACCAATATGCCTTTGTTGCAATTAGACAATAATGCCATACAATACGATACTATAGTACAGAATTATCAGTGTACAGAGATACACATATTCAAGCTTGAAAAGCTCAGTAGTCACGCGTTGTTTAAGTATTATGGCACGTTTCTATGTAACGTGTGACATATTATAAATATACGTCATCGGTCATACCCCTTCGTTACCCTTATTATAAATTAATAACCTTCATATTACATTATCGCATAATTCATATTACAAATACAAGATTTAATATTACGTTTTCAAACTTGAATATGTATTATCTCTGTACTCTGATAATTGTGTACTATAGTATCGTATCGTATGACAATATTATCTAATTGTAACGGGGGCACAAGTAGAGTATAAGTGTCAATTATCTTGCTTCTTCAGTAACGATGTTTAATCCTGTGTCCTGAAAATCTTTTTTCATCCTTTTTTAACTCCGTTTTTTTTGTCGTATTTATAATAATAATAAATACACCAAACAGTCACATACATAGTTCTGACCCTACATTAAGATACGAGTCTTGTGTCGTGGGTATCAGAAACTACGGGAGACTTTTCGATCTCACAAACACTCAGACCCGATACTTGTGGATCACACAAACATTTGTCTCGGTGCGGGCATCGAACCCGCGGCCTCTCGTTTCGCAAGCTGGTGTCTAGCCAACTGCGCCACGGGGCTGTCATATTTGGGTGAAAATTGTCCTTTTTTTATTTAAAATGTTTTATTTTGAAATGTACAAGTAATGCCCTTTTTAATGATACCAAACACGGCAAACACACACAACAACACAGTACTTTATGACATCTAGAGTTCGCCACATTAGATTCAGTGACACGTCATATAGTCTATAACCGGCGGACGATCAAGACGCTTCTAAAGATACCTCATATGTTCAGTCCTAATAAGTAGTTGAGGAGCTATGAGAGAACAGATGAACATACATATGTATGTACATACTTAGCCTGTGAACTCGTGATGGCCTCGAGGTTTAGGCATGCGATCGAGAATCTCGAAGGTCCTGGTTCAAACCCCAGGCACACCCTCTGACTCTTCGAAGTTATGTGTGTATTCACAAAGAATTATCACGTACTTTAACGGTGAAGGAAAACATCGTGATGAAACCTGCATACCTAAAAGTTCTAAGGAATTTTTTTGGTGTATAGTCCGCCAACCCGCACTAGGCCAGCGTGGTGTACTAAGGCCTAAACCCTCTCAGTTGTAGAGGAGGCCCGTGCCCAGCAGTTGGGCGTATATGGGCTGATGATGTATGTGCATATGTATGTATGTGTGTAGCCTGTGAACATTACAACCCTTCTTTGGCTTTGCCGTAGTCGGGTAAAAACAAATATATACTTAATGCGCGCATATAAACTTAAAATAAACAAAAATCAGTGGCATGCATCAACTTTTATCCGGCTTTTCTCGTTAAAATTATCAATACCATTGCGTACATAAATGAAATAGCATAAGAGCTGGGTATCATCCAAAAATCTTCACAAATGTACCATTTAAACGAATAATTGTTTCGAGATAGATGTGCTGATCTAGAGATGAGAAAGGCCCCAGATTGCTTACCGACACCAGAACACAGACGGTTTTCTTTATCTAGCTCCAATGGTGCAAAACTACATCGTTATATAACCTACACAAGGGTAGTTTGTCCTTGAATCTATGTGTAATAGATCAAAGTGTCAGATGACTGCAGTCGACCCCACATGATTGCCATGTTTGATATTGTCTAGAGGACGCACGGTCGTTCCGAACTTAGACGCAATTTTTTACGAGTTCTAATACAAATTACCTAAACAACACCGGTTTTTGTTATTCTGTGTCCTAATATACCTATTCTGATAAATGTATTTGTAATTGCTTAAAAATAGTATACTAAGTGACTTTTAAACATGTCATTCATTATTTATCTAATCAAACAATTAAGCAAGAGATGACACTACAATAATATTATATTGCTAAAGTAATAAAGTTAATTGAAAAATAAGCATTTAGAACATTGAACATACAGTAGGTATTTGAATATTTTTTCAAGCCCATTTCATCAGCATATGATTATATTTTATCATAAAATTTTATTTGTTATGAGCCAAAATCCTCAGAAAGAACGTCTTTAGTCAATAGGATATTTTTTTTAAGTAAACATTCATAAATTATAAAACCTTCTGATGTCTGCCCGCTTAGGTACATGTATATTATATATATTTGATATATTTATATATCAGCTGGGTAGGAAAAACGTCGCGCAAGTTTCAAGGGTACGTAAAATTTTCTAAACTCCATCTGGTCCGCGTGAGCCCTTCAAATTTAAAAAGATTGCCCCAAGTACTGTGGTATATATTGACTGGAGATAAATACATTTTACATTTACATGCAAAATGGTCTAGGACTACCCAGCAGTGAGAACGATTTTAGCAAAAAATGGTAAATGGAGGTAAAAGTTTAGCTACAGACCCAGACGTTTCTAATTACAATTCTTACAATGATACTTTACTCGAAGTAGAATTGTAAATAAGTTTGACTATTGTTTCGTTACATCGCGAATAAACTTTTTATTGTCTCTTTGATTTAGTTATGTTTTCTGAGTCGAAGTGAGTTTTTGTTGTATTCATTACGTGCATATTGAGAACCACCAACCACATACGTAAAAGCTTCTACGCGATTAAAATAAATTGAGCGCCGAAACAGTTGCTTGAACTGTTCTAATATGTAGAGTAGATTATGCAACACACAAGGTTACTGCCTTCTGCAAGTCGCGATAGCCTCGAGGTTTAGGCGCGCAAAAAAGTCAAAGCTCGGCGGTCGCAGGTTCAAACTCCAGACACACACCTCTGTCTTTTCGAAGTTATGTGCGTATTCATATTAAATTATCACGTAATTGGACGTTAAACGAAAACAACGCGAGGAAACCTACACACATAAAAATTCTAAGATATATTTATGTAATGTGTAGTCCGCCAGCCCGCACTAAGCCACCGTGAAGGACTAAGGCTTAATTTTGGTTCTGAGTTGTAGAAGAGGCCCGTGCTCAGTATTATACGTACTGATGTGTCATATACATACAAAAATTGGCTTTAAAGTGTCCTTCAGAAAATCATCGTTACTAAAACTGATCAAATAAGGATCTCATAAACAATTGATTTGTACCACATTTTTCATTCTGCTTGACCTGTACTGGACTGGTTCGTGGTCCCGTCGCGTAAGTATACAGCGTGTAATCAAGTGCTATTTAATATATTATATATTGCATTAAAAAAATGTTATTACTCTAACAGTTGTGCCCGAAAAACTTCAATAGACTCGCATCCTATTTGGTGAACCTTAAAATACAGTTAGTAAATCTCTTCTGCGCGGTACCTGGCTTATAAAACACTCGAAATTAGGTGCGGAAGGGATTAATTTAAAATACATTAATACGCGCTTCGTAAACAAATAATAGTGACTAATGTCATGGAAAGGGGTCTGTTACATACTTATGCGCTATCTCAGATTTGTCACACAATTCAAGGATAAAAAATACTTTTAAGGCAAGTGTGAAAATATTTGACCTCAAGTAATCTGAATAACTAAATGAAACTGCAAATTGTTTGGTCAGTCTCGAATTAACCATACTCTACCATCTTTTTATTGATGGAAGTTAACTTTTGTCTGAATAAATTATTGTAAATTGTAAAGATATTTTTACTGAAGGTGAAAGCTCCCAACATTTATTACGTTCAGCTCAGTAATTTCCAAAGAGGTCCAGGTGGACCCCCAGGGGTCCACAATCGTAAGCGGGGGTCCATGAAAATAAATTTGGTTTCGAACTAAAAGATTCTGGACTTTGGCGAATTGATGTAGTATAATGTGTCTGCGAGGGCGGACGGACAGACTGGCAAGCGTGCGCATGACAGGTAGGTGCGTAGTTTAATATCGAATCACGTAACGAGATGCCGCGAACGGAGCGCGCGGTTGCGACCTGCCCACACGGAATAGACTTTACTAGAAGTGGTAATTTGTTATACAAACGGACAGTTAACACTGGCTCAGTGATCATCAACATCAGCTTGTACCGCTTCGTTGCTGCACATAGGCCTCTTCGATTGCACCCCACACCTCCCTCCCGAACGATCCTCATCTTCTCTCATTCATAGGGTCACGAGTTCTGTAAAATATATGTATATATGCCTGCCAATTTCTTGATAGCTTTCCTTTTGTATATTTACTAATAGCATCTAAAACATTATGAAAAGACAAAAATCCGCAGTCAATCTGATATCTTACTTTGAAACACAACTTCGATTTTTAACGTTTTTCAACTCTGCACCAAGGTTCAACTGGTAGACCTCAGGCTAATGCCTACATTTTTATGTAGAAAATGTGAATAACTGAAAAAATAAAACATAAAGCTTTGCAGTACCTACTCTTGTTGGAACTTAGAATTTTATTCGGCGAAGATGAAAATAAATTATGACTTTTAATCGATAAAATAATAAAAAAACAACTTTACGAAAACTTAAACTGCTAACGTCACCGCAATCACTGCTTATCACTGAGTCGAAACAATTTTACCTTCTTGCTCGAAATAACTCTAGATGTAATGAAGTGAAGCTGTTAGCATCAGCAAATTGTATATTATACAAAATGTAACATTGAACTGTAGTAAAATTATTACGTGTCTCTTTCAACAGACTCTAAATCTGTGAACGTCTACAAGTAGCATTGAGTACAGACTAAACAAACATCAAAACGTATTTCCTCCTCCCAAACAACTAGAAATCGAGACGGACAGACGGGTAAACACTTTACATTGTAAGATACAAGTATTTGAGCAACTTTGTTTGTGAATGACCGTGATCAATCAAGTGTCAACATATCTACATTACTTTTATACTTCTATTGAGCAGAGCTCTTTTCGATGCTATTGTGTTCTGATTGGATATTCATTCATATTTTTTATCTGCTTTTCAAGTATGCTGCGTCCAATTGCACCGTTACAGGCTGATTTATATTTATCACATATTATTTCCATTGACATGAACTCAATTACTCTGTATTTATGTCAGTTCTATTAAGGATCGTCTTGTTTACCTATCTCAAATTTGAGCCGCATTGTTGTTAAAATATTTCTTCATCGTCACACAGTTGAACCATGAAAACGTAACTAAACAACATTATTTAACACTCATTTCAGACTCATTTTTTGGGCCTGAGTCGAGACGGGATATGAAGGGGTCGCTGGAGGTGGTCGCAGGGCGGGGCGGGGGAGCGACAAGAGGATGTAGCAAGGGGGTCGTGATGACGCGAGCGTCGGGGTCAGACGGCGGCGTTCAAGGTGAAGGCCGAGAGCCGCCACCAGCACGCACATAATGATACCTATGTTTTGGTGGAATGCAGGTGGAAAGCTAGCAACAATAAACCGTAAATGCAACCCTTTAGACTTATACTTTTAGAATTTATTTCAACCTATTATACTTTCCTTTATTAAATTCCACTAAAGTTTTATCATTTGCATTGCAAATATATGAAACTGTGTATTGTTGCACACACATACCATGAGTGTAAGATGCAAATTTTTAATGGCTTATTCAAATAGTTTCTGAATAGTAATGTGTAATTGGATGTTCTAATGTTAATTTGTCAACGGGGGTTCTCCACAAGATTTCTTTAAGAATGTATCTCTTACATCTGAATAACACGACATGAATAAAGTCTAAGACTTTGTTGGAAAAAAAACTTAGTTGTTACTCCTGTTAGGTTTTAAAAGATACTTTAAGCGAATATTTACTTTGTAATTAAAATTAATAAGAAGGACATTAATGATTTTTGCTGACAAATTGAAGAATGTTATAAGAATAATTTGACATGACTATTTAGTAGTGGTGCAATATATTCACATAAATATGACATTATCAATAATTATATTGAATGAATATGAATATCTTGATCATGGACTGAAGGTAAATCAATGTGCATTTTCGTGATAATAGATTCTCCATAGATAAAATTATTTTTTTAAGTAAGTTTATTGAACAAATTAACAAGACGAACAAGCCGTCGGGACGCGAACGCGGCGTGAAGGGCGGGCGGCACGATGGGCAGCGTATTACGTACTTCATAACAAGTTTATAAGACACTAGTCAAACGTGCTCTCCCGTTCGCACCTGTAGCGTCTCCTTATAAGCGTAACAAGGAAGATAAATCGACAATGAATCAGGTTCCCGGTACGTAGAATTTGACTCGAGCAGACGGTCCGACGACGCAGACGAAATGCCATTAAATGACGTCACGAGCCACCTTGTGTAAGGGGAGACATAATCGCACACTACTGCCGGGACTTGATATCCAGCGTTATGCAAGCAGTATGCACGCCATCTAATCCTTATGTAACGGTTCGAGCATTTAATGACATGGGTATTCAAATTCGTGTATTGTATGTTCGTTTCGCAAGTTCAATACGACCTAAAATTAGTGCAGAATGTTATTTTATTAATCATAACTCACTAAAATTTCACTGTGAATTTGCATGTTGCTCGTGAAGATATTTTCAACAATTTTGTGATATAAGAACAAGATTTCCTGGATTGAATTGGCGCTTTTGTGTTTCACGAACACGAGTGGCATCAAGTGCCGTGATGACATGAAGGCGAGACCGACGCAACGGATATGAGTCCTTCCTCCGCGTTATCGGCCGGCACTTTTGTTAAATTAAAATGGATGAGGTTTAAAGTGGAACAAGCCGTAACTAACTGTTGTTGCGGCGACGTCTGCGCACGATTACAACAATCTACTACGAGACGGGCGCGGCAGAAAATAGGACGCGCGCTGCGCGACGCGTGGGGTCGATCTCCCTCGCCGCGCCACCACACACACCACATACCTACTGTACACTAAACCATACTATTAAGGATTATTACAATAACGAATAGCCCGTAGACGAGCAGCTGATGCTTTCTGGAATAATATTAAATTGACACAACGTAGTTTTAAGCATTTTCATTTTTACTAGCATGGATCAATCTGTTTCCTCTGGATATAAGATTTTTTTTAGCACATACAAGGCAGAAAATTTCTTAAGATTTACATAAATTTCTAAGATAATAAAGAATAACATGAACCAAATACATAATGCATAGCTAAATACATAACATGAAAAAATAGAGTAATAAAAGCAACGTTAATGGCGGAGCGCAGTCAGGCGGACGTATTGAAATAACAAAATATGTTACACGTGCCAATAAACGCTACATACCTATATGCCACGTGAGAGCAAAAACTCCATTGCGGTATTCATATGAGGATAAAATAACATAAACAATTGACTAATTTAAAATTACGCACACCGTCTCGACGTCGCGCAGACTTCGATGGGGTCATTTTGCTATTAATAAATCTGTAAAGTGTGTTTGCGTTTCAACGTTGGCTGACGATTGATTAGTAAATGTGGTTACTTTAATTGTTCACGTCACAACGAACCACTTGTTTGACCTAAATTCAAATAAACAACAAATATTTACCAGAAGGAAAGTATTTAAAAATACCTACATCAATGTTCATATATGTACATATACGTATGCTCTTCCTATAAATAAATAAAATTTACATTAATTTTAATGTAGCTATTTTGTTTACAGAATACACAATAAACAATAACACTAAAACAAAATATTAAAAACATTATTATAATGCAGTCATAAAACTATTTTATGAATATTTCCATGAAAGATATTTTGTTTAGTACACGTATTGCGCTAGTAATTTAAAAATCGTGTAAATAGCGGCCTAGGTATATAAATTTCCATAATGCAATTCGTCTAGACTAGACGAAGTGCGCTTTTGAGCGCGTACCGAGCGGAGACAAACTGTCTAGAGGTGAACTCAGACGTTGCAGTTTACCAACAATTTTTACTCTAAACATGTGTACAGAAAACAGAGCTTTTTGTATAATTGTTATCTGGTACTGTCTAACTCCGAACATTTGCTTTTGTATGCATTAATTTATTTGTTAAAACAATAACATCAACTTGTCATTGCATTCACCTTTATTTTTGATAGGCATATCTGGTTTTTACGTGTTTTATAAATGCTGATCATGTCATCAATTTACGTTCCATTGCTAGCCACATGTCCAGATGTATGACTTAGTCCAGACTGAGAGCGCCTTAGTTGCCTTTTTGACATAGGTACTGCTAATTTAACAGAGCTCACATAGTTGAGAAACTTCTTTGGAAGAACCAAATTTTAATTGCTATACAATAATCACGCAGGGGCAATGAAGTACCTACTTTTTTCTATCTTCATATAATAACTGTACATGTACCAATGCATAGCGCAACATATTTTAAATTTGACATAAAATTACAATAAAAATGAAAATAAAAGGGCTCTACTAAACGAGTTTTATTCTTATTCAATATTTCACAGCAACAATAGCCTAATGTAACAAATATTTTTATTTCTTTTGGCTAATGTAATAGATACTAATATTTCAAATAAAAAAATCTCACTAAGAAAAAATATACCTACATGATTCAAAAAATAATTACAATTCCAATGAATAAAGTGACATGTACACCTAAAAATTTATTTAATCTCCATTTTGACTCTACTTCTCGAAAAATGCGTGTAATATTGTAAGATGAAGGAAATACATTAAAACGCATTACGATAACTTCAAATCAATGGTAATAGGTGTTTGTCTAGTCTAGACAGTGAGTGAACAAATGACGGAGGACAACAGACCGTCTAGAGGTGAGATGAAGGCCTTTCCACGCCTTTTTACGAGTAAATGCATTCAGGACGGCTGGCCAAGTAGGCCCTAAAACGCGACGTATTTTGCAAGAATCGTCTGTAAACAAATACTGTAGTGTACTAAAAAATCTATATCAGACGGATAATTTGATATCTTGTACCATCACAATTTGGTAATTGTGTTTGTTGTCAATTTATTAATAGGTAAACGAGACAATAATGTATCAGTACCAAGATTATTTATACTGCTATTGTTGAAGGCATTTAAAACGATTGTAAAATACATATTTTCCATAAATCGCATCACAGTAAAGATTTATTAATTACAAACATACTGTATAGCCGAGCAAGGGCGTGGGCCAACAATTGTGGTCATCGTCTAGACAGCCTATGCACCCCGCCCGCGCGGCCCTTTCCTCACCTACATTGTAGACTCACCCCTTTATCAACATTCATTCTTAACTCCAATTCGAAGTAAAATACTATAGACATGCAATCGATATTGCTTATCGTCTCGATAGCATTTTCAACGCACAATGCGAAATGACTTAATGAATTTTTATTTAATATAATGTATAAGCTTACTAAACCTTTGTTTGATATTTCATAATTGTCTTAATCGAAGAGATCTTCATGCAATAACATTGCAGTAAACTCTTCAATCAATAACTAATTTTGGTATGAACACTCCATAACAACAGTTATGCCTTAATTAATTTGTCTAAGTACGAAAAAAATTGCGTTAAGGTCTGATGCATACCCGGAGTGCTGAAATCGTCTGCGTTACCACTTACCACAGCGATGTCTAGTTATATTGAAGCAAACGTCTAGACGCGGGGGCGTGCGAAAGGGTTATACAAATGGATAAATTATAATATAGAATAGAGAATAACCTTTCCTTTCAAATCCTTGCTTTAATGCCGGGTCTAATGTAGGTCATGTCTTAAATTTCAAGATACTATGTTAGTTTTGGGAGTATCAATTATTTTTTATACATATATTTGAGTTGTCATCAAATTAAGTGCCTAGGGTATAATGCGTTGTTCTTACAACTTCTTCAAGTGTCAATTGCGTCTAAATAGTCTTCAAGAGGAAACGGGGTTAATCATCGATTTGTAACTAAAGTACTAATTTCACGATTACAAAATTTCAAGTGAATCAATTTCAATGTCTCGTTGTCTCGTCGTCTACCAACCTGAATCAAATTATCGTGGCCCCCTAGCACAAGCACGGAGGGGCCGAATGTAGAAAGAATATTTTAGATATTAATACCGCCTAATGTGTTGTAACCTAATAAAACTAAAAAATTGTCATAAATATCGTTGTCTCTGGAAAAAAACATCAATTTTTAGTTCTTCCATTTCGTAAGACTAACTAAGGCGAAAGTTGAAGCAAAACTACACCTAACGATACGGGAATACACCTGTAATACAGGTGCGTTGTAGGTGTTTTCGAGAAAATCAAAACTATTTCATATGAACTCAAGGTCGATTAAAATATTTGCCGAGATAGTGTGGTTTATTATGCCTCCTTGAAATACTAACTACTAACGCATTTCTAAATACTTATTTTATTGTTCTCGCAGCTCGCTTGTGGAATGAACTGCCACTTTCAATAGAAGTTAAGTCGCTTCCTATATTGAAAAGACTCATCAGTGTATTTTATTCACAAAAATAATAGTTTTATTATAATTTGCGTTAATATATGGTAATATGAACTATTCTATAATTTTCTTTAATTCGTTTTTTTTTCCTTTCGTTCTGTATTTTTTCATTAAGTACTTTTACTTTATTTTTCCTTTTTTAATTTAATTATACTATATTAATTTAATTAATTAATACTATTTTAATTGTATTATATTAATTATATTTTCTACTTAACATCAATGTAGTTTTTTATTATAATAATTGTTCCATTTTAATTGATCACCCTTTCATCTTTTTAAATGTCCTTTTTTGTAAATTAGGTTGTCTGGAGAGACCGCAGTTAATGATAAGACCGTCTATTGTTCACTTAGTCCTATGTTTATGATTATTTCATTTTCTATATGTATTCATGGTGTACAATAAAATATGTGTATAAATAAATAAAGAAAGCAGTAGACTTGTGATAAACAAAGGCTGGTATCGTAAACGAAGGAATGTCTGAAAGGCGTTTTAACACATAGGTCTCAGAGGCTATTAATAGCGTCTAGACTTCATTTAACATTACATTAAAAGTGTGCTCATTCTGCGCCTAACTTTGGTATATTTTTTCTTAAGTCCGAGTATTGCTTTTTCATTTAAACAAAATTTATTTTATTCTTTCCCACCAAATCTCTTATCACAATATGATTCATTTTTAGAAATTGCATTTGTAATGTTGCTGGTAAATGAGTTTTGACGTAAATATGACCTATGACCGTATATTCAATTTTAATCAAAGCTTATGCTTATTGCTTATGTTTTGTTAACTTTTGACATTCTTTAACTCCCGAGAGCGCATATCGTAAAGGTGTTCATTTGCAATAGCAATAGTAACACAATTGCAATAGTACATACAACAATACCCTATAGGTACACCTTTCAATAAATATACTGTTAAACTAAACAACATATCGAGTCCTGAATAAATATTCAAGTTCTGTATTAAACAGCAGTTGAACATAAAGTAAATGTTTAAGTTACTCTCGGTGTAACCGTCTGCCCTTCCGTCGCCCTTATTGCGTCTGTCTAGCCAGTGACACAGAATTTTAGACGCCTAAGGACGCACAAGCACATATTATAATCATTTAAAACCTTCGCAAATACTCGCGCAACATACACATTCAAGTGGATACATATTTTCCACGCAGGCTTTGTATAAACAATTGTGTTTATTTTCATATTTAGATTATGCAGTCAAGTGACTTCTACAAGTGTTATGTTGACATACCTTTTTTGTTACAGAATAAACTGGATGAGTCATGTATGTACTCTTTATTCGTTTCAGTTGATATATTCTTACATTTTAAGGTCAGTAAAAGGACACTGGTTTCGTAATCACTGATACGTTTTTTGTGATATAAGTATAACATAATTTATCTACATTTAGATACTTTCAACTTCTGGGCGCTACCATTCTATACAATAGAGCCAGGGCTGGGCCACAGCCCAATTAAAAATCTAGTGCGAATTGGCACATTCACTCAAATTCTACGACAAATTCTTATCGAAAACTCTGAAGTACCTACATATATGGATTTCCACGCGATTGTTACCTTCATCGACAGAGTTAGAATATATGTACCTAGATACAAAATACTAGTTACATTATATTAGTGCTTATATGGGTTTTCCTTAATACCTACTTAGCAAAGTTGTTAACACATTTAAAAATATACCTACCATTCTACTGACTACACATACACATACATTCATGCCTGTTTCTTCGAATGCGTTTAAAGTTCCACGTCAAAGTAGGCGAAGCCATTACAGTTTTTAATGAGAATTTCCCAAAGGTAAACCCAATAAATAAGACTTTGCCCAATCCGCGAATCGGACCCAGGTCCTCTAGATCGCAAGGCTCAAATTTGTGCCGTATGATCATAGGCACAGGCAGCAAAATGTACCTGAAAAAATATCAAATTTTCAAACATAAGAGCACCCTTAAAAGTGGTTAACTCAACATGTAATAGGTAAATGAAACGATTAATTGACATCAACATGTAATTCGGTTACGAAATCCTATGTTAAAGAAAGAGCCTCATTTAAATGTAGGTATACCTCGAGCTCCGGACGGGCGGGACAGCGCCTACTACTAATATTTACATTTGTTTCGGACCTTCTGCCTCATTTTGGTTGCTTCAGCCGAACTCCATGAGCTCGCTAATTTAAAAAAGTAACATTATTGGAAAACTTTATAGGCAGTCTAGACAACATATATTGAAGCCTTGTAATGAAGGCTTGAATATTACAATCCGACGTCAGGCTCGTAAATGCCAGTAAGAGACCTAACTTTATTGTTACAATGATTTATGAAATCTGTTAACATTCGTATTTCGTAAGACATTTGCTAATGTATTAATTATAACGTTAAAATACACTTACATATTGTATTTTGTTATATTTTACAATAACTATAAAAGCATAATTTATAATGAAATCCTAATAAATCGATTGTATCGTTACCAAGCAACACATAGAAAAAATATAACTTAGCGTTTACTGCGCGTTGTAACTTATACGATCAAATTATTTTATTTGTATACTCAGTGCTTGAACTTTAAAATGGAGAATACAAATGCTACTCCTGCAAATATAGGTGGACGGCGAGAGCCATCTATAGACCCAGTCAAGGCGCAAGGCGTTTTGTAAAGCTACTTTTTATATTAGAATAAGCTTGTGTTTTGGTGATAAAAATATTTGTTAATAACGATTCTATTTTAGAAATTCTGTGACCAAAAAGTCGAAAGACGCAGCTCGTTTGTGGCCAGAAAGATGGGGGTTCTACTGCCACACAAGAAAAATCCAAGAGGAAGAAGCACAAAAAATAGGTACGTTTCTAAACACACAATTGCCAGTGGTATCCTGTCGTGGATATCAGTAACTAGATACCATACAATTCATGCAATCTTGTATCTGGAATGAAAGAAAAGCAAAATCATGCATTTCCTGACTTTAGAATACAAACAAAATATGCACACATGAGGTACTATGTGAATAGGTACGTAGTACTCGTATGAGTACATATTTTGTTATGTGACAAACAGTTTAAAATAAGTAAACTTTTAATTACTGCCGTTTTTTATTACAACGATTTTTTCACTTCACTTTTTCAAGTTCGAACCATTCGTAGACACTGCTAGGCTGGCTGCAGCGTAGTTCTTAAGTAACATTACTCAAACTAGGAGACTACAATGCGTCTGATGGTTAAATATTTTTTCTAAACACAGCTCTTTTGAAAAAGAAATTTTCATAAACCACAATTTCAGATATCACAAATGCACGGTTTAATATGATTATAAATCAAGCTAATTCAATATTGAAATTAGGAATGTCACTGGAGGAGTATCGTGCAGCACTACGATCGGTGAGCTGCCATCCAGAGCCACAGAAGTGTCCCGTCAAAGTAGAACCTTCGCCGACACCCTTGCCGCCAACAACGTCTGGTATGCTTCACATTAGTATTATGTTTAAGTCAATACGCAACATATCCTATCGCATAAATGAAATTTTGTTTTGTTATTTAATTTCCTCATTCATAAAAAAATACCTATACATATTTTTCATGCCCTGAGGGAAACAGTTGACGAATTATAATAAAAATTATAATACATACCTGGATTAGAAATATATTTACTAATGTCATTTCGTAAAATATTGTTTTCTTTTAATTGAGAAAAATATATATCATAAATCATGTCAGAATTTTTACATTGATCCGTAAACTTGAAACTATATTTTTGATAGTTTAACTGGTGTAGGTACATAGAGATATAAGTATATAAAAAAAAATCTAGGTATATATGCTATAATCTACAACAATCACAAGTTTTATATGTACATACAAACCTCTTTATCTATATTGTGAACCAAAGAATATATATGCATAAAAAGCTAAAATAGAAAAAGAATTTTCGTAACTACCGTACAAATATTGTAACTTTCAAGGTACAATTGGGCGTCGCGCACAGTGTCCGTTGGAGCGTTATGGAAAATTGGTGAAAACAAATATTGACTACCCGACTCGTCCGCCATTAAAGCCGGGGCAGATCTACGATCCATACAAACAGACCTTGATTTTCTTAGGGTAAGATTTGATCCAAATAAAAAAATTACGTACCTAAGTGAATCAATGTATATCCCCAATAATGTAGGTGACTGTATGTGAGGTATGTATGTATGTGAGGTAGGTGAATGTAAGTTGTAAAATTGTAAATTAATCTCTTTTCTTTATCATCCTCTTATTGTTTATGTTTTTATACGTGCACGGGCCAAGTCTACAACTAACAATAACAACATGGCCGGTGTTGACCACTTAACATCAGGTGGCTCACCAGCTCGTTTACCTCCTTTCCCATAAAAAAAAGGTAAGGCTTTCTACCACAATTGCGGGTTGGCGGAGATTTTGTCTTATGCCTCGTTGTCTAAAAGCAATCTTTTTGCTGTGCGACCCAAAGGCCGGGTTAGATTCCCGGGTCCTACCAAGTTGGGTTTTTCTAACAAAGTCTCTTAAAACCAGAAATGGCAAACGAGGGTGAAGAAATGCAATACAGGCGTAAGTTTATCCATAACCTCACGCCTGTATTCCCCGAGGCAATAGGTAGAGGTTCATTTCTGCACCCATATTTCGCCATGATGTATCAGTCCCGCGTAATAGGGGGCAAGCCTATCTGCGTTTTTCGGGCACATTTCCAGGCTCTTTGTTGCTACTGAGAATTTCCTAATGTAAAACCCAATAACACTTTGCCGAGACCTCTACATCGCTCGGCACATACAACGAGTCAATAAGCCGTAAGTAGTACATACATATCAATTTAGTATGTATATTTTTACAGAAGTGTAGTCGGTGACCCTATATCGTACAAGCTGCCGCCATCGCGATGTGAAGTGACGGACGAGATGTGGGCTCGACCGCAGCAACTCCACGTTACTCCACTCGGTGGAATACAACGAGTACTTAAACCTCCCACCAATTATAGCCGTCAGTGCGATAAATAGTACTCATAATATGTACTTTCGTTCAATGTGCATCATGCTGTGTCCTGTTTATTAAGTAGGCATGGGTGAGACCATTAGGTAATCAACTCTTAATCTTTGTATTGTAGAATAAAATAAAAAAGTATTAAAAGGATTTTAATTTATTTATCCCTCTTTTTATTTGTTATAATTATAGGTGGTAATTGCGAAACAATGTTTTCTGGAAGTATTTCTAACAGTACCGCTTCATCTTTGCCGAGCCAATGGAAACCAGCCAGGTACTGGAAAATGAAAGATTTTTTTTTTATTGTTGCTTTCAAATACTAAATAAAAAGTTTAAACAGTGCATAATACAATTAACATTGAAATTTACTGAGAATTTGTTTGTTATAAAATAAAAAATCGACAAGTCATAGTAGTAACAAACAATGCATGCAAACTTACAAAATAAACAATTAAGGCTCGACCGAGATCTCGGTCTCGGTCTCGGTCTCGGTCTCGGCATTCTCGGCTACAAATCCAACCGAGAATTTTGTCTCGGTTCTCGGCTAATTACAGCCGAGATTCTCGGTCATGACCGAGATTGTAACTTTGTTCGGATCGGCATTCAAATTTTACCGCGCGTGGCCCCGCGCCGCAGCGCGAAGTCGATCGGTGTAAGTGCGTGAGAGGCTGAATTGTGATTGGTTGAAGTCCCGTCTAGCGAACTGCGGCCGGCCGCCTTTGCCCCGTTCGAGTCTTTCGAAGTCCGAGTTCGAGTCTGCGCCGCCTACTAGCGTAGCAAGTGAACAACTCGACGGTCCCCAAGAACAAAATCTTATCTGCAAAATGCTCTACTGCAGTATAGAGTCTTTAAATTAAGTGTAAATATAAATTACTCACTCACCTCAAAAATATATAATTGAGAAAAAGAAAATTATTTCTTAAAAAAATATATTTTTGATGTGAGTGAGTAATTTATATTTATATTTTCACTTAATTTAAAACCTTTATACTGCAGTAGAGCATTTTGCAGATAAGATTTTGTTCTTGAGGACCGTCGAACTGTTTAGCAAAGCTGGACAATTGTATGACGAGAGGCGACACTCTTTGAAGGGCGAAAATGCCGAAAAATGTTTTTTTTATGTTATAATATAATGTTATTTAACTTTGATTATTAAAACAGTTAATTTTATTAAACAATTAGTAGTGTATTAAAAAGTTAACAGTATTAAAAATCAAAAATTTCACGCTTTGTATATTCTCGGTCTCGGTTCTCGATCTCGGCCGAGATATCATTTTATTCTCGGTCTCGGTCTCGGCCGAGAACGAAAAACCCATCTCGGTCGAGCCTTATAAACAATGCATTAATGTAAATAAAATATTGTAATATTATAAAGATAATTAATAACTTTAAAAAAATGATAATTATGATTATTATTACCTTGATCGGTAGAATTTTTAGCCCTAGATTTGTGTCGTCAGGTTGGCAGTACCTCTTTTTCGTTGTCGGCTCAGCTGGTGTCTAAAAGAAACAGCTGAATTAAACACATACCATTTTATACGTATCATAAATATTATGCTATTTTTACTGCGCCTAATTGTAAATGCAATGGCGACTTGCGAGAAACGAATAAGTATATCTCAGACGACAAAATTGTGCGGCCTATTATTTACGGGATGTGCACAGGCAGACATAAACGTGACACACTTGTCAGTCCTTTAAGTCGCGGCTTTTAATGTCCACACTCCAACAGCCACCGGCCCATTGGTGGACTCTACCAGTAGGGCATTTACCACCAATAGACTATCCAAATTTAGCTGTCCCTATACAGTTATAGGTCAGTACCTCTGCAAATCGATATTCAGAGTCATATTAATTACTGTTTTCTGTATGAAAAAAAAACAATTTATGCCAAATCTGCCTCCTAAAATTTGCCTACCTTTGGTAAATCCGCCAATAGCAAAAAAAAAAATGAAAATACTTTTGTACCTTAATTTTCCTGTCCATGACCCACAGCGAGGTGGCGTCTTGGAATACAACGGAGTCACTGGCGGGGTGCACGAGTACCGAGTGTGCGGCAGACTTGCGAGACAACCAGTCGGGCGGCAGGCCCGAGCCCGGCCACCACGTAAACTTCTTCTTCTGCAGCCCGTATTCTACAATCTGCAATCAAGTTAACTCAGTGTTAGAGACCTTTGCAGATAGCCACAACATGCATTTGAACATAGAGGCAACACCAAGAAGGATAGACAAAGTGACATTCGACAATGTAAAGTCAAGTAAAAGTGGCGGTACTTCCATAGAAGCCCAAAAGCGTTACACGTTAATTTTGCAATGTTTAGTTTATAATTGTTTATTGTGGGGTCAGGATTATCCCATTTATATGTCAAATTGCTGTTATTAAATAAAGGTTTAAAGCTTAAAGATGATTATTCGGAATTTGGAATTCAAACTGGGCTTTCGAGCTTCTATGGAAGTACCGCCACTGTGTAAATCGCTAATAGAAACAATGAAATTGATATAAATCACGAGATTTTCCTCTACATTATGTCAATTTCATACATTTTAAATTGTTTCGTATGCGATTTAGCCCAATACAGTTACAACTATTCCTTGTTTATGTAACTACTAGCTTTTATAGCAATACAACCGCTAACACTGATTTTAGATATCAATCTTGCAGATCTCCATTTTTGAACCGATATGAAATTAAGATTACCATTCGAATCCCATCGCAATTCATAGAGACTGCGATTGCATGCAATCACTTTCTAATTACGATTCATTTAAATTTCGTTTCCACGAGGTTTTTCGTATCTTCTACTGTCCCAGTCACTTACTCGATCATCAAAAATATAAGATTTAACTCATGAACATCAAGGAACAAACAAGTGTGTATCGTGCAATTCCTAAGTCGGGAAAAAATTATTTTTCCATTGGGACAATATCAGTAGCACCACTCGGCCCTTCGGCATTACAAGCTTGAGTCTGCATGTGCCATGGACATGATAATTATAAAAAAAATCGTCCTTATGTGTTACCTTTTGATCCACATAGGTGATAATGAGGTTTTCTCGCTCGCAGTCAACTGTGAGCGCTGACGGAACACAATGGTAGGTCGGCAACGTGACGTAGTGTTCAAACTTCTTTTTGGTATTCGACCACACCGCAATAGCACCCTGAGAATCGGCAACGACCAAGTACCTCACGCCGGTTGTTGTTTGATCCGATATCGACAAGTGTAATATCGATTTGCTTTTTAGGTCTGAAATAACATAAAATATATAAACAACTACGGAGCAGTAAATAAATCACATATAAAGTCACTTTAGTAATCGTATTTCAATACCGGGCCGAATAGGTTATATGAAGATAAGGGTGATACGGTCCAAATATCTCTATTTAGATGCTCTGGAAACTGGTGAAAGATTCTCTATTAGAACCGCACTGCACTTACTATCAAGTGAAAATGCGTAAACCCCTGTTTTAAAATATGTCATGACGCCGCGACGCGCTCAAAGATTATGCACGGTCGAGACTTATTTTCCGGAATTGAACATATGCGGGTATTCAATAAATCATCATTTACTTTAAAGGTGAATGAAAACAACGGGAGAAAACGTGAACATCCAATATTTCCGCAATGAGTTTCCAGGCACTAGTCCAGCATGGTAGATGAAGGCCCAACTCCTTTCTACTGTAAAGGAGACCCGTGAGCGGCCCCAGCATTGAGACAAAAATGGACTTGCCAAAATGTTTAAAAATAAATTTCGTCAGTAATATTGCAAATGATTAAATCGGTTTACTGGTTTCGCTGTAAGAGCTTAAGCACTTGAACCGACTTTGAATGGACTATCGCAAACCAACTTAATTAAAACTGAAAGTATTTTGGAATTATCTGAAACAAAAAAATATTGTAGTAACTTACGTTTCTCAAGAGATATCGTCTGCACAACAGTAGCTCCCGCTTCAGGATCAACTTGCAATATGTGCAGTGAGCCTGCCGTGTGCGCCGCCATAGTCGCAGAATCTTCCGCGAAGGCGATGCGATCACACGAACATGATAAGCCGTTAATCAATACTTTTGATAAAGATATGTTACTTTGGTCCTCATCCTGTAAAAAAATAGCTCATGATAATAATGTTGCTTAACTATCCTTTTGTAGTTTTCAATTTATAGAAATATAGTTTATAGACAACCGTAATCGCTAATAAGAAAAATAAAAGTATATGAAATTGATATGTGGTTCTCCTATAGGTTAAGTCAATTTCATATATTTTTACGTTGTCAACAGCCTCTGAACAATATCGAAGCGCGAAATTTTTTTTTGCGAGATAAGGGCAGTATATGGGCTGATGATGATGATGTATGAATTTCTTAATAGTAAAATTAGGAACTTACCATTTCCAATTTGAGCATTCTCACATCAGTACTAGTTGAGTACACTATAAATTCTCCATTAGTCGACAGTTCGCAACATTGGATCTGTTTATTTCCTTTTGTTTGTATGGATGCTATTTTGACAGGACTGTCTGTTACTTTAAGATTCTGCTTCTCAATGTTGACATGTAATGTTTCTATTCCATCCATGGCAAAGTCTTCTTCAAGATTATTTTCTAGATGATTGTCAAGATCTTTTTCAACAATATCAGTTATTAAATTTCCACTATTATTTACTGCATATGATCCTAATTTCCATACTTCTAAGTGATTGCTGTACCTGTCACAATAGAATTATAATTTTATAACTTCTTTTAATAATATTGATGTCTGACACTAAGCTCTTCCTTGTATCATGAATGTGTGCTTTGAAATTGAACTGAGCTACAGGACTAAATCTGAAGCATCTATGGAATATGGCTAGGTAATGTTTTTATGGTATATACCAAAGCATTTAAAGTCATTTAAAAAAAAACAGTATGAAATACCTTAAAAGTAAAAGCTTTTTGCTGACACAAACAGATGATCTAGGAGCTGGTAGCATGTGTGGAATCCTCATTACCCATTTAGGTGGGAAGCTTGAGAATGTGAGATAGCCATCAATACCAACTGATATCAATTGTTGGTTGTTCAATACAAGACCTCTGAAATGAATTATTAGAAACTTAAATTTTTTTTAACTGGTTAATACTGCTCCATACGTTCTAGGCAATCTATCTAATAATTTTTCACTGGTATATTTTTAAAGTAAAAAATGCGAATGCCAACAATACCTTTGTATAAATCTAAATTCAGTATTCCACTATAATATATTCAACATGCATTAACCATGACATATATATACTAGGTATACATGGAAATATATTAGCTTTACACAAATTGTGTGGTGAAAACTTGATTAAATCAAACATAAAGCACATACCTAACATCATGTTCATGAATGTGCCTCTGTACATTTTTCACCCACTGCTCTTCAGTCTGCTTCTCATTTGTTTTGGCCATTTTCACAAACATTGTTATAACTGGGTCCACACCACTACAATATAAATTCTTCTCATCATCTGATACAACTATAGACAATATGTCTGCTTTGTGAGTTATGTATGATTCAATCTGAAATATTAACTCAATTCTCATATTGATGTTGCATAACTGTCTATTATATCCTTCTGTTGTATGTATTATAAGTACTGAAGATTTTAAATGCAAACATATAACAGCTCTTTTTTAAATGTAATGTATTTTTTAACCATATAAAAGTAATCAGTGCACTTGAATTCTAATATCAAATTTTATGTCTACATTTATACTTTCTAAAAATTAGATCATATACAATCTTCCTTTATTCTCATACCTGATCACCCAAACAGCCATCCCAAAATGTGAGTCGCCCTTGACTGTCTCCTGATACAACAGTGTTATCTGAGAGAACTGCCAATGACCAAACTATCACTTCTTTTCCTCTTCTGCTAACAGACATGCGTGCCGTTGCATGCCCAGTCTCAACATTCCATACCCTGATTGTGTTTATAGATCCTGAAATATATAAAATAACATTGATATGTTTATGGAAAAATATATTTGGAACATAACAGAAGTGTAATTTTTTACTTAACATCAATCTATAATAATCACTGATGAAAAGATTAAAATATTTACTTTGACAAAATTAGAAAACCAACTAAAAACATAATATAACAAATGTGTATCATTTTTTTTCATATTTTAAAAACAAAAGTAAGTGATAAGAACTCAATTATTTTTTTTCGTTCACTTTACTTTAGCAAGTGTACAGGCAGTTGAGTCTTTTTAAATATTATTATCTAACAAATAAAATCCTAAAAAATATAAACTTAATAATTACCAGTTACAAGAACTTTTCCTTCCTTGTTGAACTTACAACAGAGTATCCGACCTTCTTGTTTATCAAACAATTTCCTATAAACTATGTCAACCTCCTCAACATTGAATAAGTTGATGTAACCTTGTTCAGTGCCAACTGCTATTAAAGAATTTGACGGGTCAACGTCTAGACACCATGCTGCATAGCCAGTTAATAGCACTGTGTTTTTGATAGATATTTTATCGAGGTCCCATTCAACAAGTGCACCTCCAAGGCCCGTCGAGAGGAGTCTATCTTTAACCCATGCTAATGCTTCTACAGATCCGTTTTTTGTAGCCGGTACAAATTTTATAAGATACGGCGCATAATTCAAATCCCATATTTCAATACTTGCATCACCTCTACAAAGTAAATTAATAATCTAAGTATTAATAGTGACAAAAATAAATAAACACTACAATGTAACTAATGTATACTTCTACCTTGCAAGAGCCAAATGTTTGCTCGTTTTATTAAATGCTACGCAATTTATTGGTTGTGGTTTCGGATTATAAAATCGCACTCTATGAATCTTACTTGCCATTTTCTATATATTATAGTTTAAAATTATACACCACACATGCTTTTCATAACCTTAAACATGTCAAACGTCAAGTGACATGTGTCACTTCAACTCACTTGTCAGTGTGAGTATTCAGTCAATCATCAATAATACAGACAACGTCAAATAAACTTTGCTGTTGCTTTGCTTTGCCCAACCTGGGTTTACCTAAACACCTGACCTCTGAATTGCATGGCCGTGTTTTATTCATGTGAAATATAAATAACAAAAACTATTAACTGCAATGTAAAACAAATAATGTCATGGAACATAAATCTTTAAAACGAAAAAATACCATACAACAAAAAAAAAAAGGTTTTAATATTTTTTAAATTAATCTAAAGAGGGTTCAACTTTAAAGTTGGTGGTGACTATATTACAAAATTGTCCATTAATATACAAAAGTGCAATAACAAAATATTTGGCGAAAAGACAATCTGTACTTACTATTAAAAAAGCTGTCAGTACATTATCGAAAGAATCAAAGAACGAGTTGTCTTCTTCAAAAGGATTTGTGTATTTTATTAAAACGTAATTTACATATTGTAGTTCAAATAATAAGTGGTTTACGATGGGGGATAGTCAGAGCGAGAATCAGCCATTATTGAGAGACGGTAAGAATGTAGATGATTTTTTGTTTTGACAGCTGATGATTCAACCAACATATTCTGTAAGTTTTGTTGCTATACAATACAAAGACTCCCAAGTAGAATATCTGTAAACTCGACAAACTACTCTGGTTGTGTAATCAATGGTTAGTTAAACGGTTTATTATGCATGAATAACACTTAACTTAGGTATTTTTGTAACAGAGGAGGTAAATGTGAGCACAACTTCAATTGGTCCCGATGAATTGCCTCCACCGTACCAGCAAGCGGGAATGCCTATGGTGACATGTCGCGTTTGCCAGGCGATGATTGATATATCTGGGAAGAGGGAACAACATGTCGTCAAATGTTCAGAATGTAATGAAGCAACTGTAAGGATTTATGATTTTATTACTTACATTAAGATTACTACAACATTCTTATATGTAATATATTCTTAAACTTCTTCTCTTGGGATATGTATAAAAATATCAATAGAATGTCAACCTATAAATAATGACTAAAATAGCTCAACTAAAAAACAATGTCTGTAGATGAATAAATTAGCATAATTGAAACCATTGAAATACAAGTAGAAAGTGTTCTAATCAAGAAATAGTTGTTTATCAATACCTAATGCTAATGAATAATTTGACCTACTAATATAAAATATGTTGTGCAAATTATCTATATTGTTAACAAAAAATAAGACTGATTTTATTTATAACTTAAAAGTCTCATAATGATTTATTTTGTTATGTTTAAAAATCTTCATAGTAAATGATTCAAATTCCTGCATATATATTGTATTCATATCTCAGAAAAATACTCTGGTCCACTTGTTTCATTTTAGATGCATATTTAACACTAAACTGTTTATTTATAGCCAATAAGAAATGCTCCACCAGGCAAGAAATATGTTCGTTGTCCTTGCAACTGTTTGCTGATATGCAAGTCTTCATCGCAGCGTATTGCTTGCCCTCGAGCTGACTGCAAGAGAATTATTAACTTAGCACCTTCACCTGTCACCCCACCTGTACCTACTTTGCCAGGAATGTGCCGTGTCATTTGCGCTCACTGCCAAGACACTTTTTTGGTAAGTTTATACCATTTATAATTTTTCAAACAGTTTATAGTGCAACAAGTTTATTACAGAAAACACATAATTTTTCTTGTAACCCTCCTTATATTAACAAAATAAATTGAAATTAAGAAATACAGCATTAATCATTAGGCATTGGACTTTACACATTGTATATAATTTGTATATTTCTGCAGTCAAATATGTCAGATCAAACTTAGGTTTTCTAGGCTTCAGCATACAAAACTAATAACTACATATAGATTTATTTATTCTTATAGCATTTTATCCAATCTTTGTTATTATCATCTTTAGCCCTTAGTCCACCACGCTAATCTAGTGCAAGTTGGTGGACAATTTATCTAATATCTCTTTTAAATATATGGCTAATAATATTTGTCAATAATTTTATTCTTGTGTATCTTCAATATTAATGCAGGAACATTAATCCCATATTTTGGTAATAAGTGTGTATTGGTATGGAAAAACCCTTTTAATAAAAAAATATTTTCAATTCATTGTGTTAAGATAATTCTGCATGCATGCATATAAACTACCCAAGTTATATATTTTGTTGTAGTAGACAGTCTTGTACAAATTTTACTTAAGTTTTGTGGCTTCCTTTGTGACCTAGTTACCTTCAAATGACCTTTAATACTGCAGTGTTATAAACTTATTACATTTTTTGTGCAAAGAACTTAGCAGTGAATGACAATTCACAAGTCTTAATGGATAATAATTAATCATAATATGAAGTTATACAGCAGCTTATTGCACATATAAAAAAAAATCCACCCTTGAAGGAAGTGTCTTATTTATAGAATTGGCGCATACAATATACACATATTCATGTATTATGGTGACCATATAGTGGCAGTGGCGGTGCATCCATAAAAGCCCAAAACCCTAGCTTGCTCAAACAAATTTCTGAATAATCTTTAAGGTTTAAATCTTTATTTAACTAAAGCAATTTAACATATGAATGAGATTATCCTGACCGCACAATAAACAATTATAAACTAGACATTACACAAATAACGTGTAACACTTTCGGGCTTCTATGGAAGTACCGCCACTATAGTGGAGGTCAGCTATGTTATAAGTTGTTACTTAAGAATTGTATTAAAAAGAAAGTTGTTAGTGAGCCTTGAAAATACACCAAGTCCCTTGTTGGTGCTTTAGAAATAATTCCGTTATCTGCTTGTCATTTTTGTCGTGGACGCTTATATCACCTTGAGCGTTTGAAGTGAGTCGCATTAGTGTCCCCCAAATTACTATATTACGGCAGCATGCTAAGCGTATAGATCACGGGGCGGCAATATTGAACGATTTGGTCGCATTCACTCCGATATTTATTGCACCGCACGAAGAACTATTATAGCTTGTATAATTTTTTTATATAACAAGAGAGAATCTAGTAAAAATCCATGTTTATGTCGAAGTATATATAAATCTCATGCCATGCAACAATATAAAAAAAATAAGCTACTCCACATTGTTTAAGACTGAAATAATTACGTTAGCAATAGCAAAGTTTTCTGAAAAGGCTTTTATGTAGGCCAGCGACATCGTGTGTGTCACATCAAGGGTGCTCATCCCGAGTAAATGAAGCTGCTATTGTGTTTTTTTACTTTACCGCTGTACTCTCCTTTGTCCACGACAGATTGTCTCCATCTTGCTTCAAAAGAAATATAAATGTTTTTCTTCTTTGATTCACTTAAACTATTTTCAATTCCATTATCGCAATTGGGTTATTTAAAAAAATGCATAAAACCGTTAACGACTGTCTCATAGAAATTCTTTGTGGACATATTTAATGTTTACATATTAAACTCTGATAAATCAGATTTCCTAATATGACGAATGCTAACAATCCATTTTTAATTTTCTGCGTGATTTTTTTATGTTATTCTGGGTTGTTGATAGAAATTCTTATAACGAGGACAATTATTTAGAACTTTTTATCTAACGCATAATGGACATGGTTGCATTTCTTCCTCGTGAACTATTCTCCAGTCGCGCTATAATCTTAACAGCTGTGGCCGACTTGACGATTGGCTTCTCCAATTACATGTCATGATAGTAAAACATTTCCAGAATTTTATTCTATTTGTATAAGCATAACATTCATATATCTTGACAATAAATTGATTTCTTCAACGTAATATGGTTATTGCTTATCAAACGTTCATCATCGTTCATCGTAGGTATTCATCGCCGATTTTTAACAATTACTGAAATTCTCGCGTAAGGTGAAAATCTAAGATCTCCATAATCTTCATTGTGTATTTACTACTGTTGTGCTCGTTATACATACGGACGGGCTTTTTATACTGTATTAGCATAACATTTACAATCAGAAAATTATAAAAGGGGGATCTTAAACGTGAATAAATATCAATCATATGATAGCATGTCATTACTCATTTATAAATCTAGCCTTTAGACGGCAAATAACTTTGTAATTTGTTTGTCTTTGTTTTCTCGTTTATGAGTAGGTATAAATGTTATTTGAAAAAATAAACATTTCAATTTACCCAGCACGAACTCAATACTTGATTTGAACTCAATATTAATTTTAATCTGCACTGCTGTTGAATTGTAGTGATTTAAAATATTTGTGTAAAATTAAATATTTATATTTTAGTAGTTTTATTCAATAACAAAAATTAGTAATACTATTTGAATTCGCGAGTTGTATATTTATATTCCGTACAATGACAATTAAATATTTATGTTGTATAAATAGCATGTATATAAATAACACGAAAATATTATCTGTCTAGCGATGTTTACAACAAACATTCGTAGGTATAATGTGGATCGGTTCATTGAACTCTCAGTGTCAGTGTTGATTAAGTTTCCTCAGCGTGGCGATGTGTTGGCGTGCTCAATGCTGTGTTATCGTTCCAGTACCAGTTGCTGAAGAATTCGCCGGTGCGGTGCCCGCATTGCCGCAAGGTGTCGTCAGTGGGCGCGCGCATGGCTCGGAATCGAGGGATCCTCTTCGCCGTGCTCGCGTTGATATTGTTCGCGATCGCGCTCGGAGTCACTCTCGGTACGTTGTCTGCAGCTAAAAGCCACGGAGGCGGAATCTACGTGGCGTACGTCGGCGGTTTTCTGCTTGCGCTCATTCTGGCCAGTCGAGCTATATATTATTTTGCTATGAAAGTCAGTACAATCGAAGGCCCAATGTAGAAGTTCTTGAACGTGGCTATATTGTGATAGATAAGATTTTGTATGAATAGTTAATATAATAGAAAATTCTCAATTCTATATTATGTAACGAACTTTAAATATTGTACCGTGAAATTGGTTAGACACAATAAATTATATAACAACCATTTCAACATAGAGCCGTGTATGTTCTTCTTGATGAATAGTTGGTTTGACGTAGTGATATTATGTGCGAGCATATTAATATGGGAAGATTTTATTGTAATCGAATAAACTGTATTGATAAGTGCACCATAAAATCAAAAAACATAACTGAATGCACGTATGCAAGACTTGACAAGATTACTTCCAAATGCATTCCGAACGGTGATAATCATTAAGATTTCAATGAATGTTAGGATTGCCGAGGCAAATTCTGCGGTGAAGTTGAGCGTAGAGTTGATTATTCCATTAGATTTATTTCAATTCGCTATTGATATACAGATATTACGTATATGATCCACTAATTGAGTTTTAACGCAGGAAATAATTCGTGGCCTTGACAATAGTTAAATAAGTTCCAATGTAAAAAGTTAGAAGAGATCAGTATTGAGATCAGTCACAAAGGTAAACAGTAACCATGACATAGTTTTTGCAACCTCGAATCGGTGTGGTATTGTTAATTTGACCACAACTCATGTGTATTAGACAGTGGGTCATACCATCTCCTCGTAATCTAAACACACGTACTATTTAAGCTGAACGATCTTATGGATATCAGTAAATGTGTTTTATGTTGTATTTTTTAATTTTATGGTAAAAAATAAAAATATATAACCTACGAGATTATCCTTATCTAGTTTATACTTAGCTTTGCGTAGAAGGAAGTTATTCGAAAACTTATCGTCAAATTTTATTTGAAGCAGGGTTGATTTGTTTGTACCATTACTGAACTGTTTTTATTTAACTGTAATATTTTTTATATTAGTTGTACTCTAAAAATCATATGTAATTGCATGTTCGTTTTGGTTCATGTGATAAAAATGTAAATATATAAATTATTAACTGAATATAATGATGACATCATTTGTTTGACTTGAAATAAGATTGATATATTCGTTGTAATGTTATGGTGTTTTAATCTCAGTCGGCAGTGAAGCTTTAGTGTACGGAATTTGGAACGGAGTATAAATAGAAAAATTAAATCAGCAACTTAAAATAAACGATCCTTTATTTAAGGCCACAGCATTTCCGCAGTATGCAAGTTATAAATGACCTATTGCAGTATCAAAATATAGAATATACTTGAATCTATTAAAAACAGCGAGAAGACGATTAAGTGTATAGAGGTGTGTGAGTTAAAGACCAGTATAACAAGTTTTGTCATCAGTTAACTTGTCTTCGATTTGGTTTATGATAATATACTGCCGGATTGATTATAACTAACGTGATTATACGATTGACCAAGTAGGTACAACCCGTGTGGTTTAGATGTGATACAAAAGTATTCAAAATTGTCAACATTGAAAGTGCTAGTATAACCGTTTATTACTCAACACATATTGGCAATTGGTAGATATTGCTTCATGTATTATATTTGTTTAGTTAGTATGAAGACTTGAAATGGTTTATTGATTGTGTGAAATTATTGGTACCTTTACGTTAAAATAACTCAAACATTTATTATTCTTGATATTTTCGTAAATGTTAATGCTTTACACATGTATTTTAGTTATAAGTCAAATAAATTGTACCTACGGACATTCCATATTTGTTTTTTTTTTATGAAGTTGAATAATTAAATCCTTTATAAATGTCTTTAACATACATAGGTATATTTGTTGAACTTAACATTGTTGAAATTAATCGTACTTAGAAAATGATTGCATCCAATCGCAGTCTCTCTATGACTTGCGATGGGATTCATATCGTAATCTTAATTTCATATCGGTTTAAAAAATGGAGATCTGCAAGATTGATATCTCAAATCAGTGTTAGCGGTTAATTGCCCCCTATAAAAGCATTATGTAGTTACATAAACAATGAATAATTGTAACTGTACTGGGCTAAATCGCAAAAGAAACTATACAGAGTGTATTCAGACCGTGATCGGAAACTAAGGCAGGTAATAGCTAAGGTTATTACAAACCGCCTGGCGTTGAAAAAATCCCAACAAAAAATAAAAAAAATAACGTTTTCCTAACAACCACATACATTTTATACCTATATGGTTGTACCTTCACCGTAAGTAAGTGATATTCCTTTATGAATACACACATAACTTCGAAAAGTCTGGCATGTGCCTGGGGTTTGAACCTTCGAACGCCGAGATTCTCGACTGCGCGCCTAAACCTCGAGGCCATCATTACTTATTACATTTATACAAACTCACACTCTTACTTGCATCTCCGAATGGGTAGGTAGAGATTCATCTGTCCCCTCAGATGTGACTTGAGTGCCTAGTAATAGGAAGCTATTCTATTGCTATTTTTTGGTTACAAGCTAATAGAAAATCAATAACACTGCCTCACCCGAGACCTCGAAATCGCATAACAGATTAAAATTCCGTCCTAGTGGGTTTTTTTTTATATCTGCGGCATACCATTTGTAACTATATTTAAGATATAACCAGTGTTTAGGCAGCTACTCATTTAAATGAAATAAGGAAATTAATTCGATGTCAATGCCATTTTCGTAAAAAAACAAAAAACCAGAAACGCATATAAAATTTTAGTCAGAGGAGATATCATATAACTTGTTAGACAGGTCAGTAATCAGGAAGATCGCGGCTCTACCAACTCAACGCCATCTAGTAATATAATCGGAACCAAATTTTAATAAATATCCGAACATTGTGAAGGATTCTACAAAAACGAAAAAATTGGTGGAAAATACATTGATACATCAATGTGTGTGGAATTTTTATCAAGAGTAAAAAAGGCATTAAATAACTTGTATACTTAATTGCTTTAAAATGTAAACTAGCCTTAAAGCTTGTTTTACAACCTACATACATACATAAACTCACGCCTGTATTCCCCGAAGGGGTAGGCAGAGGTGCATTTCTGCACCCACATTTCGCCAAGTATGTAGGTATCAGTCCCACGTAATAGGGGGCGAGCCTATTGCCGTTTTTCGGGAACATTTCCAGACTCCGTGCTGATACCGAGAATTTCCTAATGGAAATACCCAATAACACTTTGCCCGACCCGGGAATCGAACCCAGGACCTCTAGATCGCACGGCACATACTTGTATCGAGACCACGAGCCGCGAGTTATCTTAACCTATTTTTAAAGTTTATATTAAGTATTAAGAACAACAGTAGTTTTTTTATATACCTACTCTATGTTTTTTTTGGGTACAGTACTAAACTTTCTTACTAAGTATCACCATCGTCAGCCCATATACTTCCCACTGCTGGGCACGGGCCTCCTCTACAACTGAGAGGGCTTAGGCCTTAGTCCACCACGCTGGCCTAGTGCGGGTTGGCGGACTACACACCTAAGAAATTCCTAAGAACTTTTAGGTGTGCAGATTTCATTACGATGTTTTCCTTCACCGTTAAAGTACGTGATAATTCTTTGTGAATACACACATAACTTCGAAAAGTCAGAGGTGTGCCTGGGGTTTGAACCCGCTGCCGTCGAGATTCTCGAACGCGTGCCTCTACGCCAGTGGTCGGCAACCTTTTGGCAGGCAAGGGCCGCAATGTGGCAAAATAAACTAAGGGCGGGCCGCACTGTGATATTTATTTATGCTTTTTATATAATAAGTATAGAGGCGGACTTAATGCCAAAGGCATTCTCTAACAGTCCACCTCTGGGTGATGCAGAGATAAAAAAGATAGGTATTTACCCTGGATTCTACGTAATACCTATGTATAATTTGGTCATATCCCATAGAAACAATGAAAATGGTAACTAATTCTAACATCCACGGACCGCAAGCAAGACGTCCGAGGGCCGCGCGTTGCCGACCGCTGCCTACGCCATCACAACTTAGGTGTTACTAAACGCGTTCGTAAACGTTCGCGTAAAACGTTCACGCCTTCAAACAAATATGTAACAGAGTCAGCACCATCTCTACTCTTCAGATTTAGGATTCGCTTAAAATTTCTCAACAAATAGTACGATAATATTTGAAATTTCCAACAAATCCACACTTCCAAACATTTTTAATCTTTAGTCACACATTGCATGGTGACCACCACAACGGGAACATAAAACATGTTTGCTTTGCTTCCTTAGGGTTTCCGGTTTCTACTGGGTTTATCAACGAGTCTTTGCTGGATCTAAAAAGATGAAAGTTGTAAAGCTTATGGCGGACGGTTTCAAACTATTTGCTTCAAGTAGGTATAATATTGTCAAGTGTCCGTAATTAGGAGTACCTAAGTCATAAACCGATAAAATACTTGTTACAGGTATCTTTGTAGTTGGTGATTAACTAATCTAGACTAGAATTTTATCAGCAACAGCATTTGGTCTTATCGTTTTTGTCTTTTGAAAACTGAAATAAAATAAATTTCCCGTGTTAAGGTTTAAATGTGTTTATTAAATACACAACATAGTTGATTATTAGATACATTCTCAAATAGAGCATTATACAAAAATAAAACACTTAGGTGCCAGATGTTTTAGTAGAATAGAAAAGGTAAATAACAAGTTAAAATACAGACGTTATGTCAATTACATTTTATAAATTAAATTATTGCCTAATTTTATATTTTTAAACATTTAAGATTTATATTTTAAATACCTTTAGGCGGTCATATAGTTAAAATGAATGAAAAAGATTTAAAAGAAATACAATTCGATGCTTACTAGCAAGTCATGTTATCTTCAGTATAATCATTTGGATCTATAGGTATCTCAAAGCAATACTCAATACCGGTCCTAAATGTAATGTCCAAATAACCTGTAGGTATACATTGGGGATTAATGTTTTTTTCAATAAATATTTTTAAATTGATTCTAAATCTATATATACGACTAGACGTTAAAACATTTATGAACATTAATAAAAAATAAAAAAAAAATAGTGACAATAATTTGATCTCTACATGTTACGTTTTTCTAAGGAAGGGAATGTCTTTATCGCGTCACGTACAAAGCTCATTGGTTAAATGCAAAAACCTAGTACCAATACATAGGTATAGGTATAATACAATATTTATAAAACGTGACAAAACTATATGGCGCGGAGTGTCTAAATTTCTTTTGTGTATATTTACACTCCGGGTTTATTTAGGTACATATTATATTAATGGGATTTGTTATATGAATCCTTGTGTTGGTATCCGCTGACGTAGCCGGATGCATCGACGAGGTCCTTTCTCCCTGCGATGCCCTTCCCTTTGCCGCTCTCGTCAAATCGCTGTTTGTGAGAACCAGTGTACTTGCTCGTGTCAGTCAGCCGGTCGACAGCAGCTGCAGCGGCTGGGGACTTTGTAACCTGAAAATTTCAAGGAATTGTATGTTCTGGAAATATATCCGAAATTCCAGTTGGGAAATAGCGAAAAGTGGGTGCTAAACTAAAATGCATCTATGCCGTTGCCGACCCCTGTGAGTGTGTAAGTACATTCAGTACTTAAGTTACATTTGCATCCTCTTCATATTAAACGTTTGAAGCGTGTCTTTATGTTTTTGCACGATAAAGAGAAGGCATTGGTAGTAATTGGTAAGTGTTACCAAATATAAGTGGCAGCTGCCACTAGCTAGTGAGAAACAATTACCTATGATCACCTGCCGGTCGATAAAATTGGACCAGCCTCCTGTTAGATATTATATTGTATTATGTATGTATATCCAAACAAATACAGGATTGCGACTTGAGTCGCCACTGATGCTGTTTTAACACCATAAGTTTGGTGATTGATCGCTATCTAGGCAGGTACGAAGATCATGACATCAATAAATCTCGCCTTTGGAAATCTCATTCATCACACGCAACGTAACAGGGTTGTTTGCAAGTTTTCTGTGGGACTTAGATAACATTTCGATTCAACTGACCGGAATCGATGACTCCACTTTTCTACTATAAATAAGTCAAAACAAGACTAACGACGATACCTACGTAACATAAAAATTACAACTGAAACTAAAAACGGCATCAATAAAAACAATTTTTATTTGCAAAAAATACACGCCAATTAAAATTTTTGTTTAAAGTAATATATAAACATACACAGCCTCAGAAAAGTACGCCAAAAAGTGCTGGTACTTTTCTATATTTATGTTTCGCCAACTAGGTTTTAATTCAGAGATAATAGAAGGCGAAATTATTACCGTTTTTCGGGCACATTATATTATGATTTCATGGTGCTTCTGAGAACTTCCTATTGAAAAAAGTCCAACACAGTCTGATCAGGGAATCGAACCGAGGACTTGTAGGTAGCCACACCACACTTTGTGCCGCGGGCCGAGGTGTAAAGTAAAAAAATAATACTACGACTACAAAGTAACACGTCTTATTGTTAGCTTATATAATTTTATTATTTTCTACAAATATATATGTACAATGGGACTTACATGTGAGGTGATTCCAGGCTGTCCGCAAGTCGTGAGCTTCCTCTTTATTTCCTCCAGTTCCATTTTTTTGCTCTTTGCGAGATCGTCAAGGAACTTCTGGTAATCTTCAATGCCGACTTTGAGTATCTTCAGCTTCTTGAAGTGTATAGCGGTGTCTGTCGTGGTGATTTTCTTACCATCAATCACTTTGGCTTGTTTCATCCATTTGTCACTCTGTGATAAAGTTATATTTTTTCCATCTGATTTTGGGTCGCCGAATTTAGAAAAAGCTTTGAAAGCATCCTGAAAAAACACAGAAAGAAATATTTATTGGGACGTTTACCCTACAATTTACTATCGTTTTTATGTTATGGGTGCCTAAATCGTAGGCAATGTCTTAAAGTACATTTAAATTTGCATTATTAGATTTTTTCTTTACCTTGAAGGGTATAGCGTTGTCGCTTTTGTTGGGCGTTCCGTTGGTTGCGTCCGTTGCAGTTCCATTTTCAAGCTTGACGTCCTTCACCTCCTGCGTTACTTGCTCTACCGCTGCGTCCTGCGCTTCCGTAGACATGATTTTTCACTGAAATTATATAATATTTTGATGCAATTAATTAATATGAACAACAGATGGTATTGTAAATAGCAGAAAAACCATTTAACATTCATTCGCATTTAGCAGACAAATTATTTTAATAAACATATTTCTAAATCAACAAAACTATTGGCAATATTCTATTGCTATAGTCAGCCTTTCATGAACTGTTTTCTCATTGTTGCTCATATCAATCTCTACATAACTTTGATATCTTCAACTCAAATAAGTTGTATTAAATACGAACATTGTAAGACCATATTTAAATGCACCACGCATACATACCTACATATGATGACGCGATTCAAAGTAACCGAAAAAGCATATCTACATATCTCGATAGTTACATTGTATAAGTAATATAGGTAAGTAAATCCATAGTCATAACGGCTCACGTTTGTGCGCTAAAAGTGGCAATTACATCACTGACCTTGCCAACGACGGAACGTTTTCCATAAGTTTGTTATAAACATCACCTGAGATTACTGATTACCACCTCGTGCCAAGCACAGAGTTCCTTTGTGTTTTGTATAAACAGACAAATCGATAAAAACTAATTGTTTTAACCTATCTTAAAAGTCAAAGCAATCATCAGCTTATCACCTTTACTTAATGCCTTATGTAATTTATGTCTAAGATTTCGTCGAAGCTACGTGTTTATTAGGCAACTAACATTTTTTATTTTTAGCGTCAACAAATATAGTTTTATTTTGGTTTAATGTAACTGTAGCATTTAATTGTGTGGGTTCATGTCCAAATTTTTTAACAAGGAAATGACTTAATACCCGATTTGGTTATCTTCTATCTGTCTTTCTGGCCTTGGATGTTAGCCTAATTCTCGACTCAATGTGAAACCAGGCAAATTCATTTATCAATTGACTCTACAAATGCGGGGGCATCGGTGTAACAATACGCTATTACACCTCCGCTGATTTGACGCTGTGGGTGCGGCGGTCATTAAATTACATTATTTAATTCAGAAACGATCTGACCTGCAAGATCAAGGCTGCAGTGCACTTGAGTTTTCTTCCTTGTTCGGATAGGATTACAAAATTTACCGATTAATTGTTCACACATTTAATGTGATTTATAAAACATTTTTTTTAATATTCATTTCTATTCCTACTAAAACGTTATTCAATTCAATGGAATAGCTAATTTATAAAGAATCTTTTGTCCTGCATATAGGATATTTCAATGAATAAACTACCGCACTGCGTAGGCCCTATTCATTGTTACAAGGCCAAGATAATGTGTAAAACATGTCAGTTTCTAGAATAACCGATTCAATTTTTTTTAAGTGACAAAGTGACAAATATTACCTTTACAGTGATTGTTAAAATTTGGTGGTAAAACGATTCTTTACGCCAACAATGCAATACAAAAATATATATCTACCTGATGCGACGGTACATTATATTAATAACTTAACGTAAATACTACTTAAAATTTACAAAGTTTGTAGGTACAATCTTCATCAAAGCTAACATCTATACTGTTCTATTAGGAGCATTATGATAGAAAAACAAGTTATCATGAGTGTTAATTATAACACTTGAAATATTGCAACTGCATTCTTCAGTGAAAAATATTCCGATAATAAATAATAACAATATAAATAGCTTATCTTATCACATCTAAGATTGTCAAGGTTTGCGAATGACAAACAAACGATGAAAAGAAGTAATTCAATTCCAAATTACATTTGACCATGAAAATATGATGTAAAGCTTTTGCCACGTTTGATGTACAGGAATAAAACTACGTAACCCGGTCAGGAAAGACTGACGTCATCTCTATGAACGTAATAGTCGGCGATGAATCATTCCTAAAATTAAACTATCAAATAATAAAAAATATTGAAACTAAAGCTCGTGATCGCGGATTTCGTATAACGTAATCATAATATGAAAGATCATGGTCATATGTTTTAAATCTAATATCGTCTTTCACAAGTTGTGTCATTTGTATTACTTGCTTATTTATATAGTTTTCATGACGCTTCCGTGATCACCAACAGGATCCATTTAATTAGTGGTGGTGATATCATAGGGTAGGTAATATTAACATGATTTCGCTATGAATCCTTTTACGACTTTTGGCTAGGCAATCTCTCTTTTAATACGATGTACAATTCTCGACTTATTAAATGTGTTTGATATAATGTACAACGGCCGCATATTTCCTCAGATAGCTTGTTGTAATATCGCTATTTTGACAAATGCACCAAGGAATAATTTCACACTTGCTGGCTTTGGAGCCCCTGTTTTATATACGAATCTAGCTAGGGCTAAGGTTTCCAATAATGATGGGTCCTTAAGCGTAGCCTTAAAATCCTGAAAAAGCATCTTAGTAGGCCACCGCTATTTTTATGAATGTTGATATTAGTCGCTTCCCAATTACTCGTAATACCTCTACTCTTTGTGGGCAAAATTATGTATTTGACGTACTAGTATAAAAAAATGTTATTATTATAACGTATCGCAATGACCACACAATCGTAATTCAAAAATGGAGGTGATTGGTTAACACGAACCTTAACACGTGCGTGAGCCGCATTTAAATAAGTTTGCTCAACAAATGTACTCGTATATACATTTGCATAGTTATGATGTATTAAACCATATGATTTATGACAGTATTGTTCGGTAGGTGATGGGTCCTCTTTCCATTTTGTAATAAATATTGTCCGTGAACTAATAACCATCTATGACAAATGGAGGGAAAACTGGAAAGTGAGGCAGCGTGCGAAAAATATACGTGAACGGCCTTACAAGTATCTATAAATGCGTCCGTATACTGCTCTGCATAAACTTTCCTCAGCTGTTACTGTAGCAAGTTTATTTGCTAGCAAGCACCCGGTAGTAAGTTTAATTTTTTTAGCGAAAAATTTGAAACTAAACATATTTGCGGCAAATAGTCAGCTTTTAATATTTGCCTGTGTTTCCATGAACTGTGAAAGTTTTTTTTTTTACTTTTAGTACTAGTGATATATGCGGTGGAGTCTAATTAATAACCATATACAACCAATTAATTATTAATTATTTTTGTCTGTGTTTCTGACAAATAAAATACAACTAAACATTAAAATAGAATAACACCTCATTCACATTCCATTCTTTAAGAAGTTTACGTCACTACCGAAAGTAGCGAATGCTAAAATATTATTCTAATAAAAACTATTTTGAAATTAATATTCTCAAGTATATTTAACTACTTATAATAATTATTGGTTTAAATATTCACATACATACATAATCTCACGCCTGTATTCCCCGAAAGGGTAGGCAGAGGTGCATTACTGCACCCACTATTCGCCACGTACTTACATATGTATGTATCAGTCCCACTTAATAGGGGGCGAGCCTATTGCCGTTTCTGGGGCACATTTTCAGACTCCGGGCTGCTACTAAGAATTTCCTAATAAAAAAACCCAATAACAAAAGTGTCATTAGTTAGGGCAAAGGCCCGACCCGGGAATCGAACCCAGGACCTCTAGATCGCACGGCACATACTAGCACCGCGAGACCACGAGGCAGTCTTAGGTCTTAAGTCATTAAATATTCATCAAGAAAAAATTATGTTTTGCTTAAACCCTCTATAATAAATAAAGATTTAAAAATATATTTTTTATATTTTAAAATAATGTAAGTTAAAGAATCCGTCGATTCCTCAATAGTTAATAAGTATTCAAATTAAAACTAATGTTGGAATGGTAATTTTAAAACCTTGCTCTATACTCAGCAAGTAAGATTTGAATGGCGTAAGTAATGCCGAGTTTGTAGGTAACGTATTGTTTGGTTAAATAATTCATGCAAAAAGCAAAGATGTCCAAAGTACCGGTTTCTCAGATTTGTTTTTCTAATCATTGAAACTTGGTAAAGGTCAACTCAAGTAATTTATTCTCAAGAATATAGGTAATAGCTAATGCAGTCTCCTAGATTATTTATGTTTTTAATGCTCACTGTTATTTCTTTTCTGAATATCTTATTTTTGGTTTGAGGATTTGTGCAATCAAGTAGCATTATTTTCCGTACAGTAGGTACCTATATTATTAAGGTATGCTTTGTCAGAGGTGTTAATGTAGAAAACAGTATGACCTCATGTTTAAAGATTACAATTACGTCTATCCTAACTAACGGATTAATAATTATTGCTCATTTAGACTGTTAAGGAAAAAATATGAGAAAAGTAAGCTTGTAATTTTATCTTTCTTCCTCAATCGTCATAAGCTAAAAATAAACGATAAAAACAAAGAAAATAAAAGAAACTATTAAAGCTTAAAGGACAGCTGTGAAACGGGACGCTGCGTATTCTATTCCAGCGACTTCAGTCACAAAAATTTGCTTCGGGTCTGGGTGTTTGGGAGAATTAGAAGTTTATACAAGAAACCATACATTTAAATAGTTTAAGTGGCGAAGTAAAAAAAACTCTTTATTGTAAGGAGCACTTGGATACCTATATTTTTGAAAAATTAGTATGCTGAGACTAGGTGTAAGCCAATAAATGTGATATAAAGTGGGGTTTTGTATTTACAAAATTACCAATTCTTCTAAAACAACTAAATTCTATTCGATAGGTGATTTAGAGATAAATAAATTTTTAACTTTATAACACTTGAAATTGATTATTGCATATATAATATTGTAATCATTGCATAGGATCTGATATTTAACATGTACCTAGCATTTAATATTACAATAAACTGGATAGATATTGCGCTAAACGCCTAGCCAGTCATCGTCTAGAATATTTTGGGATTTATAACGTCTTCGATTTTATTTCTGGAAAGTTTACACGGTTGTGAAGGCTAAAGCATTTTACTCTTGTTTATCACCGAAATGCATGGAAATTAAGCAAGCAATTCAGCAGATAAGAAATTATTATCGTGTAAAACTGTTCGTGTCATTGGTATCGCTAATCGCTATATTTAGGCGCACAGAAGCGTTAAAGGTAACGTGTACATAGTATAAAAACAAGATAAAACTACACACAGAACGTCATATGGGTATAAGTGTATGTAGTTCTTACTCTATGAAATATATTATTTTGTCAGGCCCATTTTGTCAGGCCGAGGGCATATTATTTATACCGCGCCGGATAGAAATGGGGAGTGCCAACTGCCAAAGCATGGGGTACCCGTTTAACAGTGTACCTCTCATCACTTCCTTTGTTTTCTTCATCAAAATTGAACAGTTTTTATCATGCTATATATTTTAGCGTGGCTGCAATATATTTAATACAAACATTGAGTCATATTTGTGCAGTTGTATCTACTTGTCGGATGCATGGAACATTACAACCGAGATAATGGGGAATGGATACGATTGTTATAGTATACAGGATTCAAACATAGGTACTAAATACTAATGAAAATACTTTTTTAATATATGCTTAATAAATAGCGCATAATTATAATTAATGTTACTCACATTGGTTTGACGAGAGAAGCTATAATAGATCACATACAAAAACGTGTAGGCTAAGATAGCCGTTTGGGCGGCGCACTCTCTTCGCGGTTACAATATAACTGGCGCGAAACAGAAACCTACGAGTGAAACAATGTTTGACAACACCCGATAGATGCGCACAACGCGCCGCTAATGTCTGGCACACGACGCATGCGTACTTACATCATCGTTATCGCGCCTATGAAGTCTTATGTATTCTATAGAAAATGAATTTTCATCACAGACGCTACAGCTATGTATATATATCAAATTGAATTAACATTTATTTTATAAATATAAACATAATGTCTATCGTTATATAAATCAACATTAGTGTACCTTAAATGCAAAGAAAATAAAACCTTACCAATGCAACCTTTTATTCAAATGTATGCTTTGAATAACACTTATAATGTTGCCTACTCGAAGTAAACGTATGTGAACAAGATAAATGCGGATGCGTATAAATATCGTAATTGATAGAGGAGTTGCGGTTGAAGGCATGTTGCTATAATATGTCGAGCATTCGATTTCATAATCAGTGGCAGATGCATAAGAACGAAGTATAGGTAAATATGGGTGTAATCTCGGTAAGATGTGAATTACATTGTATGGTTACACTTATCGATATGTTTAATATTACTAATGCACATGTTACTTTCCTCAACTTGCCTCCTTAGTCCACCGTCCGCCTATTTCTCTTTCCTCAACCCCAAAATTAATTCCATTTCCAAAACTGCTAAACTGATTTATCACTCTATCTTTTAAAACCTTAGCTTCCTTCATGCAGTCCCACAATTCCATCTATTACTGCTCGTACCCATTCCCACAAGTCCCTTACCTAAACTCCTATAGTGCAATACACTGCATTCACCTCATACCCTGTTGAAACTGTTGTGCTCCGAGTATCCTTTGTTTTCGCCTTTCCTTTGATTTATCTCTTCGCTTACGGACGAGCCACCCATTGGAAAAACGATTCAAGTTTTTCTACAGTTTTTAAAATCACACCATGTTCTTAGCTCCTTAGAAATCGTCAAGTAGGTAGATATACCTACTCGTTACTCATTTCCCTGTAGTAAATATTCCATTTAGCAGTTTTACTTTATCATGATATACCGAGTCTTCTAACGACATCAGAGGTGTAGTAAATTCGTTTGGGCGCCGCTCAGAGATAGCAATTGGTAGAATAGAGAGATAGGGCTAACTGACTAACCAATTAACCTTACCGTGACAACCGTGCGCGTGCTAGACTGAAAGAACAAGCCCTTCTTATCATCTACGTAGCGATGGAAACTTTTAGAAAAAAACAAACACCCGCCCACCCACAGAGGCAATGGAATGATGCGCCTACATGCACAGACATTTAAAAAATTAACTGTAACATTCAATATAATTTAGTCCACGATCTAAAGCACCTTTTTAATTCGTTTAAGTTTCCAAATTACAATACAATATTAGAAACTGGTGTGTCTGTTCATAAAAGATTTGTATCAATTTGTACAGTGTGTATTAAAACTAATAGACCACGAAATAATGATTTTTATTTTGGCTGGCTCGTTTTCACTCAAATAAGGTTTTGAAAGAAAAATATTCTCGTTTCTACTTCATTTGGATAAAGGCGCAACAACATACATACACTTACACACACTACAACAATAGCAACATACATAGGTAGGTACATATCGCCTGTTATCCCCAAAGGTGTATTTGTACATCCACATTTCGTCACCTTTCCATAATACACCAGTAGCATTCCATTGCATAGCAAATATCGCACATCGCAAATTATTATCTAACCGTTGGCGCGTTCAAATGACAGGTATCTCTGACTTTTCACAAACATTATAATTTATAAGAAAACGTCGTGAAAAAATCCTGACCGCCTAATAGTTCTCCACAAGAAATACCTCTGGTAAGTGGAGTACACCATTCAACACTAGAGCAGCGTGGTTGACTGAGGACATATCTCTCTCAAGTCTCATCCATAAAGACCCATTTACGTGTGTAGAGAATAAACAAAAATGTTATGGCATAAAGCCCAAGTCAAAACTAGTCCTCGCTTACTATATGTTTCGAACTTTGCGTATATATTAATCACGTCTGTTTCTCCGGAACGGTAGACAGAGGCACATTTCTACATTTCACAAGATATTTTTTTGGTTTCACAAAATCAGAAATGTATAGGTAACAAAACAATGACTCGTTTTTTATTATTACTGTCGATAATAAAACACATAAGTTCGATATACGTATTTCTGTATTATGAATATAAAAAATTCTTATAAATTCACAGTAGACATTCCACCATGACTAGTTTCTTCCTACAAGCTTAATTGTACTTTTCATTGTAATCACTGTGTCCCTATGATAAAGATAGTCCTATGGTGGTTAGCTTTTGAAATTGTTTTTGTAAAACAGCTAACAAATACTAGAATACTTTGGTAAGGCAATCTGCTTGATGTGTTATGAACGAAATACATTAGTAAGCTATTTGCTAAATATTGGATTAATATAACTTTTTACATTTCACTGAACAGCACGAAAAAAAACATTTAAATGGTTAAACTATTGGCATTAAGCATTACTTCCTGTTGGATGAATTGTACACAACATTTCTCCATATTAATTAACAATGAACACAAATCTAGACAGCATTGACATGTCAAATTATTATATATAAATATCACACAGAAATACTTTAAGTTAAATTATAACAATTGTTTTACAATTGACCTATTTGTGGCTAGATCTATGATTGGCTAAAAACACTGGTGAGTGACTACTATGAAGGTATAAGGGAAATCAGATCCCCCAATTTAGGCAAGACTACGTCGGGTAAAGGCGGTTTGTTTTCGTTACGTATTTTTTCCAAGTCCTTGTTGGCGGTCACTCCTGACAATACAAGTAAAGTCTGAAAACCGCACCTTACACCCAGCTCGATGTCAGTGTTGCATCTGCAAGGAACATACATAAAAAAATTGTCATAAGACAGTTTTTTTTAAATATATTGTATGAGGCAGTTGGTTTGATTCCTCGAGTGGTGAAATATGATTACAACCATCTCTCACTGGACAATAAAATAATGTTGACCTGCAGTTTGTTGTGATGTGCAGGTTGTGCCTAGGGTTTTACACGTTACGGCGGTTCTAAGCGGACAGATATGAACATCGGAATTCGGAAAAAGCACATCATATAAAAGCAATGGTGCTTCATTTGTATTTTAGCAATGGTATCAACCCGGTCCAGCCAGTTTATTCATTTGTCAATACTCTCTGTCACCGCATGGCTTTACCACACAAATACCAGACACATTTTGTAAAATGGAATCATTTTAGAAAAAAATTCTAGTGTTCTTTTAAGTTATAGGGTCGCTGTTTATACTATCTCAAACCAAATTGAAATCCTGTAACATGATATTAAATATTATTTAATATAGCTTTTGCTCGCGACTCCGTCCGCGTAGACTACAGGGTTGGGTTCAGAAAGAAAATAGTAGTCTATTTTACTCCACAGAGCCCCATTTATGTCCATACCAAAAAAACATTCAAATCGGTCAAATAGACGTGAAACGTGTGCCGCCGCGCACCGGCCGGCCGGCGCCTTATACATCATAATTGCGCTCTTGATTTTTTCGCTGCGGTGTTATTTTAAAACTGCGATATCTTCTAAGATACTTATTGAAATCAAATGATGTAAACGGCAAATTTCTTTTAAATTAAATACTTGTGATGAATAACGTATTTATTTGGATAAGGATTAATATCATCTTTATAAAAACACCTTCAAAAATAATGCTTTATTTTAGAACAAATTTGGTTAGCATAAAAAAGGTTATAGTGAGCCAACCTTAAAAGATAGACATATGCTGTCGCGGACGTTTTTTTAGAACTTTTAAAGGGGAACAATTCTGTCATACATTATTTTAGCGCAGCGCATGCAGCGGATGCTCTCAAAAGAAAAAGAAGCCCCGATCTAAAAACATTTATTATTGGTGCTTCGCTCGTATGGTCTGGTCTTAACGTGATGTTACAATTTTCGCTGTTGATCCTGGAGCACAGGAGTTACAGCGGCGGGTGTGTGGTGGGATAGGGACCAAAGCCTTCCTCAATAAATGGGCTATCTAACACTGAAAGATTTTTTCAAATTGGACCAGTAGTTCCTGAAATTAGCGCGTTCAACCAAACAAACAAACAAACTCTTCAGCTTTATAATATTAGTATAGATAACTTAATAGACAAAAAATATATATACAGTAGAACGTCGATAAACCGAACGACCGCTTATCCGAACTGCTAGTCCGCCCTACCCGCGCTTGCTTTACCCCCTTGTGCAGACCGCGCTACAGTGCTCGGCGCTCGCGCACTTGTCCCGACTCGTTTGTTACTTCTAGTAACAAACTGGACGGTAAACTAAACTAAACGGTTTGGGGAAGGCGAACCTGTAACCAAGTTATTCAATTAATAATACAAAGTTCGTATGTCTTACCATTACGGATATATTTTTTTTTTCCTATCTGCAATCAGTCGCAAGACTATAAGCAGATTTGTTGACCGACTATGGCTGTTAGGCGAAAAGACCAGAGTCTTGTCTGCCTTTTCAGAACACATCCTTCCTTTTTAGCCTTTTTGCCATAAGAGAAGGTTTTAAGAGATCATTAGCTAAGACCGGATGAGCCGCAAGCCGTTCAGCATGTTTTGCTTTGAAGTTCTCGATTTCTGACTTTACTGTCGGGACATTAAGATATTCGTGGATCTCGTTATTTCTGGAGAACCACGGGGCATTTGTGATGGTACGCAATATGTTATTTTGAACCCGTTGGATGTACGTAATGTTAGTCTTGCTGGCACAGCCCCACAGTACAATACCGTAAGTCTAGATTGGTTTTAGCACGGCGTTGTAAATCAGTAACTTGTTATCAATATTTGTAATTGATAACAATTACGGATATAAACTAACAAAAGACGAGCATAAGTAATTATATGCTATTGAATTTTAACGAATTCGTAAAACGATGAAACTTGCCTCAAACACGGTTTTAGATGATGCTATAACTAAGGATATAGAAATCGTAATGTCAAAAAAGATCTATTTTTGTTCAATTCCTATTTGTCATTAAAGAGGTAAATGTAAACATGGTTTTTATTCACTTGTACGTAAATATGTATGTCTGAATCAATACAGTTCGATTATCCGAAAATACCGGTTATCCGAACACCCATGTCCCCCGATTAGTTTGGATAACCGTCGCTCTACTGTATTATGCTGCACAAGTGTACACCATTCTATGTGAAGGTCTAATTTTCGATTCCCGGGTCGGGCAAATTTTTAGTGGGCTTTCCTATAGGATATTCTGAGTAATGGGAATAATCACCAAAAATGGCAATAGGCTCACCTACTATTCTACATGGGAATTAAAAACATGGGTGCAGCAATGCACTTCTGCTTAACTGTTGGAGATAAAAATGTAAGTAAGTATGATGTTGTCATACCTGTCACCAATCATCAATGTCCTTGCAGGATTGAGACCACAGGATTCCAGGAATTTTCGAACATATGCATGAGGTTTTCCAAGAACCAGTGCTTTTCTCTCTGAGCAAGTTTCCACAGCTCTTACCAAGGTACCAGTACCAGGCACTACAATGGAGCCAGCTTTTGGGAACCTCTCATCTGTGTTAGTGGCAATAAACAAGCACTCTTCAGAAGAAAGGTATGAAGCAGCTTTCATGAATTTTGGGTAACTGACATGTTCATCAAAGCCAACAACTACTGCTCCTACTTCAGGATCCAGTTCTGATGGCTTCATGTTTTTAAAGTCAGGTTTAACTGGGTCTGGCTGGAAATGAAAAATAATATAGATAAATTTGAGTTATCATATAAAGGTGAATTTAATTTGATGTAAAGTAGCTAGTGAGCAAAAGCAAAAGTAAAATAACTTGAAGATCACTACAAAAAACAATTTGGCATGAAAAATTGTGCCAATTTTAATACAAATAATATGTATATGATATGCTCAAATTATTATTTTTTTTTGTTTCATAATATAAGCAAAACTTCACTTACCCCAACACCAATGTGTCTTATGCCTACAGCCTTTAGCTCCTCACCAATTCCATTAGAGCCCAGTAGATAAACCTTTTTTGTGAACCCAATACCTTTCAGGTAATGGGCAACTAAGTATGCAGTAGAGAGAATCTCATCCTGAAAAGATAAATTGTACTTCTAGAACTATACAGCTTAGGAGATACAATAGTTTTAAAAAAAACTTTTCTCATCTTATTCACTAATAATTTAACCTTCACAAGTAATTCGTTAATTGCCATTGCACTGGGGCCAGCAAAAGTCCTTATAAAAGTTAAAACCATTTTTCATATTTTTTTTATATAATAATTTTTTTAACAAACCTCACTAGCTATAAAACCTAATTGTTGGGCTTTTGCAGCAAAATCCCTGCGATTTTTTGTAGAATTATTAGTTACATAGAATATTTTTTTTCCCAACTTGCGAAAATAATTCATGGCATCAGCCGAGCCAGATATGGCATTATTGTCTATCCACAAGACACCTGTAACAAAAAGTAATATTGCAATAAGGAAACTGATTTGATGAAACTACATTTAATTAATATATTATGTATTAAGACTTTAAAGTTTATTACATGTTTTAAATTTCAATATCCCCATAGTAAAATTAACTGGAATGACATACAAAATAATTAAATATATTTTTTTTTATATTTCAAGAATTGGGTTTATTTTCACCTCTTGTGATATTGTTTCACTACAAGATTTTTCTATAACAATCATGTGGAAAAGATAAGGGATGTAAAATGCTTTATAATTCCAATTGGTATTTTCATTTGTATATTATAATTATAAATGTAATTAACAGTAGTATTAAAAGACAACCTCACCATCGCAATCTGTTAGCACGGTGTCAAAGGAGTTTAAAAATTCTTTTAATTGGTCTTGGCTTGCCTCTTGAAGATTAAGGACTGATGATTTAAACATTTTATTAGTTAAACTTAAATTTCTCAATGATTGTAACTGCGTGTAACATATATTCACATAAGCTTTGTGTTGAAAGAGTATATAACTATTTCTAATGATGTTACAAAATAATCTAACCATTCCCGCTTTACACGGAAATAGTCATGAAATTTAGTTCTGTTCGCAGAGCCGTAGAGGTCAAGTCAGTGACATTGACAGAATATTCATTGACAATTGACATTGTAGTGATTGTGGTAGGTGATAGCGTTATAGAGAGCAAAGTGACGAACACATACAGCCAATATGGCTTATAATATCTGTCATCGTATATACAAAGCAGGTTAATTTAACGGCGCGTTGATATAATGTATACATAACCTGACCGTAGTTGTACTAGTGATGGTTTAGGCGCGCGGTCAAGAATCTCCGCGATTGCGAGTTCAAACCCCAGGCTCATACCTACCTACCTCTGACTTATTGAAGTATGTATATATTCACAATGGATTAGTACTCACTTTTAAGGTGAAGAAAAACATCGTAAGGAAACCTACACACCTGAAAGTTCTTAGAAATTTCTTAGGAGTGTAGTCCACCAACACGCACTAGGCCAGCGTGGTGAACTAAGGCCTACACTCTCTCACTGGTAGAGGAGGCTCAAGCCCAGTAGTGGAACGTTTATTGGCTGGCACTTTCGAGCAATTAAATATAAAAGTACGTAAAGTGATAAATATTTTTGGTTTTAAAATGTCAGCTTTTTACTAATACTCTTTATTTATATATTAAAAAAAAACAATTTTAAGGATTTTTGTCTATCTTAATGTATGGGAATTTCACATAGAAATAGCAGTTATTTAGAATTATTTAAAATAAATAATTTAGATACCGAAAACCTTAAGTATTTTGACATCATTATAATTTTTTTTTTTGTGTTGTACTCAAGTTCAAGTCTGTATGGTCAAGGATTCTTTGCTTTGCTAAAAAATAAAAATCTATAAAAATTGACATTATTACACCAGTGACCCTGACCAGACATGGGATGTCGATTCTTTTAAAAAAATATCGATTTTTGAATCGTGTTAGTGAGTTTAGGAATGTATGTTTTGTAAACTAAGAACTATGTATGTGACTGTTGGGGCGTATTTTTAAGTTTTACTTTAGTCGTGTGGTCTAAAGCCCACTCGTATTTTTTTTAATAATCAGGCCTTTAACCGGCATCACCGTAATGTAACGGTACCTTCAAGTAATGGTAAATAAATTTATTATATTTACCAAATAAAAAATCGAATGGCGATTTTCAAGGGTGAAATATCGATCCACTGAATCGATTCAGTGCCTTACATCGATTAAAAAAATTGATCTTTTGGGCCTGAAAAATCGATTCCTCGATTAATCGATCTCAGATCGACATCCCTAAGCTAAGACACAATAATGATGTCGGATGCAGAAATATCGATTTTTCGATAGTGACAATATTTTCATAACACGAATCGATATGTTAGACTAGTACGATTTCAAGAAAATATGGTAAAACGTCATGACGTTTCACGTTACACCATTATGTAATTGTATATCCCTAATTCCCAACACCATAGTGTAAGGATCACCTTTAATCTTTATAGGATGTTCAATTCAATCATCAATGTTCATAAACATTAAATGTTTAATGTAGAGATGTAGACTGTAGTTAGTACTTAGTAGTATACTTACCTACTTCATTTCATTCGTCTTACGGTTACATTATTGATTATTTAATATTAATCAGAGGTGCCATTTCTCTTTAATTGACTTACCGTGCCAAATATGACTGTACGTGCTTAAGGGTATCAATATTATCGGTTATGTATTCAATAAGTTTTAAAAGTTTGTGATATGGTTTTCATATATCACCAATTTAATAACTCAAAACAATGTCAATTTGTCATTTGAGTTGTGAATTCAATCGATAATCGCGGATTGCGAAGCCTTTACGAGTATATTAATATTCAGTATTCACCTTTTAAGTTTTAAGATCGGCTGTTATCATCAGTGATAAATTTTTGTACTTTTTGTGAAATGTCGATTCGATTAAGATATTGAAATATTTATTTGTGATAACACACCAGGAAAGTCTGAAACTGAGACGTTATCATAAAAAAAAAACAATTTCTATTCATATTGCTTTAATAAATATTCATATTTTTTGAAAATGGAGTCTGGGGCAATAATCGAGGTAAATCATGGTCCCATAAAGATAATAACATACAATAAGCCTGCCAGAAAAAATGCAATTGATACTGATATGTATATAAGAGTAAAGAATATTTTGAAGGAAGTTGCAGAAGATGATAATATCTCTATCACAGTGTTAACTGGCACTGGAGATTATTACAGCAGTGGGAATGACTTCACAGCAGCATTAGATAACCCAGGTCATAATAATTTAGGAGTGCTGAGTGAATATATCCAAGCATTTATAACATTCCCAAAAATATTAATTGCAATTGTAAATGGACCTGCAATTGGTATTGCTGCTACAACACTGGCCTTGTGTGATTTAGTATTTGCATCAGAAAATGTAAGCATAATATATATTATTATCTTCATTGAATGTTGAATTTTCGTGGATTGTAAAATAAAAATATGTAAAATTTATTGTAATTTTAAATGTATTTTTATTCCAGTCATATATATATACACCATTTACAAAACTGGGTATTGTAGCAGAAGGTTGTTCCACATTCACATTCCCAAGGATCATTGGAGACAGAAAGGTTTGAATATATTATTTTTACCTGTTTTAAAAATAAAGAAATGGTGTTATTTTATGTTAAAAATTAAAATGCTCAATGTAGATTACTATGCATCAATCAAAGAAAAGAGTTAGCAACTAAAAGAGATAACTTCTGTATAGTGGTGGTACTTCTGTTGAAGCCAAAAGCCCAGCTAGCCTTACAAAATTCTGAATAATATTTTTTAAGCTTTAAATCTTTATTTAACAAAAGCAATTTGACATATAAATGAGAATATCCTGATCCCACATAACAAAATAAAAACTAGATATTACACAACTAGCTTTTGCCCGCGACTCCGTCCGCATAGACTACATGGTTGGGTTCAGAAAGAAAATAAGTTGTAGTCTATTTTACTCCAGAGTCCCATTTATGTCCATATCAAAAATAGTTTACATCGGTCAAATGATTTAGGTGTGAAAGCATAACAGACATATAGTTACATATACATAGTTACAGTTGTCTACAAGTCGTTTCATCATTCTAGCTTCAAAAATTACGAATTTACATACAAACAACTTTCACCCCTATTTTTATTTTACCCCCTTAAAGGTACATTTTTTTACAAACTTTTAATGTCATATTTATTTATATCTAATCAACAGCCTAAAAAATAAGTTTCAAGCTTCTAGCTTTAAAAATGACAACCTTTCATCCCCCCTTTCAACCCCTTAAAACCCCTTTTCCGCAATAAAAATATGCTAATAAAAATAGCTATGTTCTTTCTCAGGCTCCAAACTATCTGTGTACCAAATTTCATTTAAATCGGTTCAGTAGTTTTAGCAGGAAAGCGAGACAGACAGACAGAGTTACAACCGCATTTATAATATTAGTAAGGATTAATGTGTAACACTTTTGGGCTTATATGGAAGTACAGCCACTGCTTCTGTACACAGTTAGAATACATCAAGTGCAAACATAACTTGAGAAGCCTTCAAATAGATTCAATATTTTACCAAGATGAAATTGTACACAGTTTGAATTTTTAAATATTCTCTTTATAGGTTCTTTTAACTTCTTAATTTTTTTAGGCAGCTGAAATGTTGCTGTGCAATCACAAAATGACTGCAAAAGAAGCATTAGACTGTGGATTTGTAAATTATGTGTATAAACCAGAAGAAATTGAAAGCCAAGTATGGGACAAGATTACTGAAATGTCACAATTACCTACATACTCTTTAATGGCAACCAAAAACTTACTGAGAAGTGTAATACAAGATAAACTTTTAGATGCCAATAGTAAAGAAATGGAAGAACTCAGCAATGTATGGAAAACAGGAGGATCAATCAACAATATTTCTAATGCTTTAAACAAGAAAAGTAAATTATAAACATGTAAAATGAATATAATAAGTATTGTTTTGTAGGTACATGCTGTGTTGCCTTTTTATTTTCAATCTGTTATGGACTACTCTTATATAAATTAAGTTATCTTTCTAATAAGTCTCACAATTATCATTTGGGCCTTCCTTATATTCATTTTGACTTCATCATCATCATGATCATCAGCCCAAATACGTCCCACTGCTGGCCACGGGCCTCCTCTACAACTGAGAGGGTTTAGGCCTTAGTCCACCACGCTGGCCTAGTGCGGGTTGGCGGACTACACACCTAAGAAATTCCTAAGAACTTTTTAGGTGTGCAGGTTTTATCACGATGTTTTCCTTCACCGTTAAAGCAAGTGATAATTCATTGTGAATACACACATAACTTCGAAAAGTCAGAGGTGTGTGCCTGGGGTTTGAACCTGCGATCGCCGAAATTCTCGACCGCGCGCCTAAACCTCGAGGCCATCACTGCTTTTCATTTTCCATTTTGACTTACTTTGTGGTAAAACTCAAGTGATCAGTTATTTTAATGGTGGATGAAAGATCAGATCACGATTACCACAAAGTAAGAGAGAATAAGTAATTTCACTTATTTATTGCTGTCTGTTGAGCATCACATTCAATAAGTTGTGTGAAATTAGTATACATAGCAGCACAGACAGTAATCATTTAATATAATGTTAAATCTGCAATACTTTTTATCTATGACGTGCAATAATAACCAGATCAGCATTATTGTTATTTATGGGAAATAATAATTGTCTGAATTGTTTATACCTAATGGTTTTTATAAGTTATTAGATGAAGTTAAACTTTGTGAATCTAGTTTTAATTTTTTTTCATTTGCACTCATAACCATATTCAAGAAGGGATAGACAAGGGTGTATAATGAATATCTAAAACAGCATTTTGACATTTTTTTAAGATGTTGCTACTTTTTCTCATTAGTTAATGTCATTGAATCGCAGCTTACTGGATTACGTTAAAAATCCTGTGTACATATAATATTTTTATTTCGAGCAAAAAATAATAAAAATGAACTCCGGCTATAATTCAGGCTCTATATCTGACTTATTTCGACCAAAAAAACCCAAAGGTTTGAGGTCTAGAGAACTCAGTTGTACTCGTCTAAATTTATTGAAGAAGGAAATAGAAACCAACACACACGTCATTCCCTTGAGTTAGTATACACATACTGGTACCTACAATATAAAAGCATGGACAAATTATGCATAATTGTGCTTTGGATTTCTATTTCTTTTAGTCTTTAAATATAGTTGGGTAGATAAACGAATTAAAATCTCTGTAGCATTTCCCTGATAATTTATTATCGACTGACTAATATATACATCATATACCTATGTACATTCATGCTCGCATCCATGAATGGGTAGGCAGATATGTATTTCTGCACGTTTCTCAGGTTTGGTCAGTTCTTTCAAGCCTATTACCGTTTCTTGGGCACATTTTCTAAACGAAAACCCCATTAGTTTTCTCGACCTGGAAATCAGACACACGACCACTTGAACACCCACCACAAAACCTATGTCGTGACGAGGCAGTCCAATTGATATATAGAAATTAGAAATGTTTAATTTTCAGATTCATTGTATGAGCAATTAGGAACGGACCCGATTCGGGGGTTAACAAAATCAAGAGCAAAAGAACTCTTAGAATACTATGGCCCAAATACTCTCACTCCCACTACACAATATGTGTGGCCTTTGGTTCTACTGAAATCACTTTGCACTGGTAAAATTATGCAATAATACAAAATATTACGCTAGCATTTTTTTTATTTATTTATAGGAAGGATATTCGTATCCGCCTAGATACTGAGCCATGTACGACATTAAACACAAATCCCGGCTTGTACGGTTGTAGGTACCCCACGAAAGTGTGTCGGATTCCGAAATCAGCCATTGCGCATCCGTTTTAGTAGTGCCCGGCATTGCTGTGTCGATAAGTATTCGATAAATGATTATCGTTTCTCGCGAATCCGGGTTGTATTTTGGTCGAGTATTACAATTGAGATTAAATGCCTGTGCGTTTATTATAGCGCGATAAAAATGGGTTGGACTTACTTTTCATTATATTACATCCATTTCGGCGTTATAAAATGATTTGGACATGTTTTCTTTTATTTCATAAATAAATAAATACACCCAACACTCAAATACATAGTTCTGTGTCGTGGGTATCATCAGAGACAGAGAATTTTCGCTCTTACAAACACCCAGACCCGAAAAAAAAATTTGTGGATCACATAAACATTTGTCTCGGTGCGGGGATCGAACCCGCGGCCTCTCGTTTCGCGATTGGATTGGATAATATACAGGTCTGCAAATAATATATTCTCCCCCTTTTAGTATTAGTATTATTACTTACGTTAATATTAGGTTTATTACTTTACTCTCGTTTTGTATTGAAGTGAAAACTTCTTTAGCGGCGCTGTGCACTTTTTTGGGATGGGAAAATGGAAAAATGTTGAATTCGCGTCAGATTAAGTGACCCTGATCGAAAATGTGCAAGACGCATTATGTAATATAAATTGTCATGTTTGTGTGCGATAGCGGCGCTATCATAGCGCAATAAATATTGTATTTTACCACGTAGATGATAGTACCTACTTTTATACTGATAAATAAAGCAATTCGTCCGAAATTATTCCCTAACCATTCAAAAATGGACAACGTTAATGTTGAAGTTTTTGAATCTGTTGTTTTTTTTTTAAGTCTGCGTAATATGAAGTAGGTTGCTAACCGTTACGCCACTACCGGATTACCCGACTCGAGAATCGAACCCGAGATCTCTTCATCGCTAGCCACACAATTTCCCCGGGTAACGGGTGCAACGGCCCAGCTTATTAATTTTATTAAAGTTATAATATTGGATTTTGAAGTGGGTACCATTTTGTTAGAATTAACAAAATCCTGTTTTTAGGATTTTCCATATTAATTTGGCTGGGCGCTCTAATATCTTTTGTCGCTTATATCATTGAGTCGTCTACTCAAGCGAATCCAAATAAAGATAACTTGTACCTTGGTTGTGTGCTCATCGCCGTGGATTTAACTTGTGGTCTATTTAGCTTTTATCAAAATTTTAAAAGTTCAAAGGTATGTTATTAACACAATCACTATTGAATACCTACACCTGATGTTGTATGATAAATAAAGCTGAAACTTTACAGATAATGAACTCATTTAAGAGTATGATACCAACTTATACCATGTGCATACGAGACGGTGAACTTAACGAAGAAACTCCTGTGCGGGACATAGTCAAGGGTGATATTGTTAAAGTGAAGGCAGGAGACGTGGTCCCAGCTGATATTCGAATTATAAACAGTGTAGGATTTAAAGTATGTATCTTTCGCAAGGTCAATCCTAATTTTGATTACAAGCTCGATTGTTGAATGTCAGCGATTATATTAGTATCAAGTTTTCGCATAATTTTGTCTAAATATGAAATAAATTTAACACAACTAAGTATTCCCTCACGTAACGTACGGTGCAAAACACATGGCATACTTTATTCGAAATTGTATATGTGACAAGGAGTACCTATATCGTTAATTTAGATATACCTAAGGCATTTACCTAAGAGTACCTACTAAGGTAACTTATTTATAAATTTGATTTTGTAATTGCTTTAAATATAAAAGTATTAAGTAACTACGACGAGAAAAATAGGACAACTAACTAATAATAATAGCCTCCAATTTACACTGATGCCTTGGATACATGACTGGGTTTAATGAAAGGAAAATTATAATAAAAAATAAAAATTATACGCCCTGTAAATCTTAATTACCTACCTACTTCTTATATTTTAAGTATGTACTTTTATACTTCAGGTTGATAACTCGTCATTGACAGGAGAGTCAGTAGCAGTAGCTCGTGGAAACGGGGAAGGTGCTGCTAATATTTTGGAATCCTCAAATGTTGCTTTCTTTTCAACGCTCTGTGTTGAGGGGTGGGCAATAGGTACGATCCAAACGTTTGTATGTTGACGTTATCATGAAAGATGTTAATAATTATCTATTTTCCACAGGTGTAGTGTTATGTTGCGGTGACCTCACTGCTCTTGGAAGGGTAGCCGGTTTAGCAACAAGGCTTAAGCCAGCTCCTTCGCCACTGTCGCGTGAACTGAACCGTTTCGTACGTTACATGTCAGCTTGGGCTTTAGGCCTCGGACTGTTTATTGCTGCTGCCTCTGTTGCTCTAGGATACCCATTCATGCAAACAACAATATTTGTAATTGGAATTATTGTTGCAAATATTCCTGAAGGTGAACAATGATTGTTTCTTATTAATAAAATATATATTGGATGATAATACCTATTGGAATAATCGTATTCATATCATTAATTTAGCAATGGGCAAAAAAACAGTAGGTCTCTTTGCTATGTAACGGAAACATAAACGATGTCGTAGAATTGTATATGAGTCATAATGTGCAATTAGGTACTTAATAATAACTATTTATATCAATGAGTTAATATCTTTAGGTTTACAACCAACGGTTACAGCCTCTTTAACATTAACGGCCCAAAATATGATTAAGAAAAACTGTCTTGTGAAGAATTTAGAAGCTATAGAAGCTTTGGGTGCCTGTACCACGATATGCTCAGACAAGACAGGCACTCTAACCCAAAATAAAATGTACGTACATCACGTATGGATATGGAACAAAATATACTCTGTTCAAGGACCAGAGTTTATAAGTGAGTAGAATAATAACATTAAATACCTATAATGACAAATTAAAAACTATAATGAATATGGGTAGGTACTTTGAATTCATTAAATTGTTTTTTTTTCAGATGCAGTACAAAATAATAAGGGTATTGCATATAATTGTTTTTAGTGATTATACTTTGTTTACTTATATTAGTTTTAAACATAAATTGTTACAGCGTTTGAAAGGTTAAAAATATGTGGTGCGTTATGTAGCAATGCAACTATTAAACCGAAACTAGGCGTGTTCGGAGATGCGTCAGAAACAGCCATTATAAATTTTCTTTTTCAATATGACGATCCTGTGGCCATTCGCAGCAATTATCCAAAAATTGCTGAAATACCATTTAACTCGGTCAACAAATATCAGGTATTAATTAAAGTTTTAATATGTTTTTTGTTCCTTTATAATTTATAGTGAATATGAATACAGGTAAGCATACATCTCGATAAGAAAGCATCTCAATTCGTGTTAGTAATGAAAGGAGCACCAGAATGCATTTTCGATCGCTGCGATGTTATCGTTTCTAATGGAGATAAAATAAGTCTAACGACTCAAATAAAGAATGAAGCTATAAAAGCTACTGAGAGCTTAGCTAATACAGGTAAGTGCTATATGTGGGGAATTCTCGACATTTTATTTGCAGAAAAATATTATCTATTAATAAAATATTTTTCAGGCGAAAGGATTATGGCATTTGCCGACTGCATATTAAATCCGAAGGATTTTCCATTAAATTTCATATTTAATACAGAAGAAATAAATTTTCCCTTAAGCAATTTACGATTGCTCGGTGTAATAGGGCTTATGGATCCACCCAGAGAAGAAGTAGGTAAAATTAAAACTAAGATACTTAAGCCTGCGATATATTTTTTTCATATTTAAAATGTTACGTTGTAATTAAGGTTCAAATGGCGATAAAACGTGTACGCGAAGCAGGTGTCCGTGTTATGATGGTTACCGGTGACCACCCCGCTACAGCACGTGCAATAGCTTCCGAAGTGGGTATTGCGACATCATCGAAATGTCACGTTGTCACAGGCACGGAACTTAGAAGTATGAGTCCAGACGTTCTGTACTGGACACTGGATAAACATTATGAAATCGGTAGGCAATATTCACTATTATTAAATAATTTAATTAATATCATCATCATTATCAGCCCAAGGAAGTTAATTAATATAAATAGACCAAATAAATACCGCGATATTTGTAACATTCAGTGTTTGCAAGAACATCCCCAACGCAGAAACTGCAAATAGTGGAAGCATGTCAACGTCTAGGCGCAGTGGTCGCAGTAACTGGCGATGGAGTGAATGACGCACCGGCCCTCCGACGCGCTGATATTGGCATTTCTATGGGCATTAGCGGTTCGCAAGTAAGCACAGAAATATATTTACCTATATTTAAATCGTTCAGGTCGGATAAAGTGATTTCGAAAACGGGATTAGGTAGATTTAATTGAATCGGCAATGTACTCGCCCCCTGTTGCGTGGGACGTCATTGCAAAGAAATACATCTCTGCTCATCCCTTTGAAGATACACGCCAATAAGATAACTTATTAATTCAAATGTCTATAAAAATACTTATCTATATTGTGATGTCCCAGGTTTCCAAACAAACTGCAGATATAATATTGATGGACGATAATTTCGCAACGATTGTGACCGGCATTGAAGAGGGAAGAAAAATATTTGATAATCTAAAAAAATCCGTGTGTTATATTTTAATATCGAACGTGCCTGAAATTCTACCAGTGCTCATGTTTATCTTGGCGTCGATACCGTTACCTTTAGGTCAGTGGGTATTTTTCACATTAAATAAATGTTAATGTTTATTTCAATCTTCATCCTCATTTGTTTTAGGCGTGATGACAGTATTGTGCGTGGATTTAGGCACAGACATGTGGCCAGCAGTGGCGTTATCGTACGAAACCGTAGAATCAGATGTGATGGCTCGCGCCCCCCGTGCCTCCGACCCATAGTTCTGCACCAATGTTGAGACTCGTGTATGGTCATTTAGGATTGATAGAATTTGCTGCCGGTATGTACGCTTATTACGTAGTAATGGCGGAACACGGATTCTACCCGGGACACTTATTTGGTAACTAACATTTTGAACCCTAATGAAATTTGTGTACGTGCACACATTTTTAAGTTATATATTTATTGATAAGGCATAAGGGAGAGATGGGACAATCCAGCGGTTAGTGATGTTCGCGACTCTTTCGGTCAAGAATGGACTTACGCCGAACGTAAAGAGTTAGAACGTGCATGTCAAGCAGCATATTTTGTGGCCATTGTTGTTACTCAGATTATGAATTGTATAATTTGCAAAACACGGTACAATTCTCTATTCCATGTCGGTAAGAATACATACATACATAGTTTCCCATAACTGAGTGCAGTTATAGTAGTGTTGTGTACAGTCGTACCCACTTCTAAGGAGTGAACGTTGTGTACTTACTACTAATTAATAATGTGTATGTATGTTATAGGAATGAAAAATAGAATTCTGAACATTGGTTTGATATTTGAACTCTTCTTGGCGTGTGTAATCTGCTACGTGCCAGGAATCAACGTATTTTTCCGCACTTACCCTCTGCGGCTGAGATGGTATAGTAAAACCTAATTTTTATTAAGTAAACAATATTTTTAAAAGAAAACATTTACCTTTACTTTGTTTGATACTGCAGGTGTTTTTAGCGGTGCCATTCGCTGCAGCTATGTTTGTTTTCGACGAGCTCCGAAAATATTGCATTCGAAAAAAGTTATTTCATGGTTGGTTTAATTCTTTAACATATTATTAGTACCTACAACTGAATAATATTATTGAATTAAAAAAGTATCGATTACTATGATGAAGATAGTTCCAATATATTCAATGCACCATTGCAGTGCCTATTGTATGTTGTATGTTGATGGAAATATCTTGAATGTGTGACAAAAGAAGTCATATGAATATTATTTATAATATAATTTGTTTCTGTTAAATTTCCTGCTATGGTCCCCTTACTTTATGTAAACAGGATTTTATTATGTATTATGTAGGTGGTATATTTTAGATAAATAAAAAAAATGATTAAAATTGCAATTTTATTTGCCACAAGGATTAATTGATCCCTTTCAACTCAGTTACATTAACAAACACAAAAATTAAGTACTATAATTCAGATCTCGTAAACATTTCAGATAAAGTTTTATAAACCTTTTCAAATTATATTTATAAAAGATATGCAGATAATTATATAAAGAGATTACAAAATGATTGGTTCCGCACATGCCGTATTAGTCACGCGACATATAAATATTTTAATCAATTTACACATAACATAAACAATTGATATGGATATTTTTTCACAATGTTAAGGCACATATTAAACAAAAATTACAAAAAATAAAATCATTGAGGCGTAAATACTCCTTTATACCTATATGTAATAGTTAAGTGACAAATTATGTTTCGTATTTTATCGACAGTTGTGTGATTAACTACATGTTGTTGAACGATAAAATAGACGTAAAATATAATAACATTGGACGAAAATCTGTAACTCAAATTATATTCAAATTGTATTTTTTTTTAATTTTAAAGGAAATACCTCAAATCGATACCTATTTGAACACGTTTATAAAAGATATATGTAATATGTATTCGTTCATTATAATGAGGATCTACTTTCATAGCGAGGAAACGTGATAGGATGCACATTTGTTTAAGTCATCTAAAGATCATCGACGTGACTAGACTTATTAGGTTGATGATTGTATTACAACTATTTCGTTTCGTCTTTGGCCATTCTTACATATTCAGCTCTTCAAGATTTCAAGAATGGTGAAAAATAAGCGAACGAACAAATCGGTTACGATAAAACATAAGACTTAATACTTGTAAGGAATTGAGAAATGTCCAACTGCTAAAATTTGAATACAGTGCCTCACTAAAGTGAATAAATATAATATTAATGAAAAACCGCGTAGTTAAATAGTGAAAAAAAAAATATGACGGCGCTAAAGATTCTGTCGACCTTAGCTAAAGAGACGATTGAAGAAAAAGATTATTATACTTAGTCTATACCTAAATAGAGAGAAAAAAATGACAGATTTGAGATAAAGTAATAATAGAGGTACGCTATAAACGAATTAAGTGTTAAAACAGAATGTATTTATATTATGAGGAAAAGCGTCTACATTTTGAAACGGTATGCATAAATATCAATTTATATTTATGCCCATATTAAGTATCCTTTTACCGATTTTTCAAAAAAACAATCAAATAAATTTGCGTTTTAATTAGGCTTGCAACGAATAGTATATTCGACGGTATACCGAATATTCGAGTATACCTCTGACTGAATAGCCGAATATTAGGCAAAAGTATTCGGCCGAATTTTAGCGCCAAAACTTGTACAGACGTGATTATTTCACGATCGTTTGATCTCATGTAGGTACTCACAAAAATTCTTAACTTTTCTAATACAGAAGATGACCTATCTGTTTTATGTACCAATGACTACTTAAGTACTTAAATGATTATTATAAGGGAAATGAAAATATGAATACGTATAGGTACGTATCGATTCATTACGTATTCATTACGTAATACCTACGTAATGAATCGATTTTTTTTTCATTAACAATTATCTCCCTATAACAAAATATATTACTTATATTCGTCCGAATATAATAAAAGCAGCCGAATAGGCCGAATAGTACCGAGTAGTAACCGAATATTCGTTGCAAGCCTAATTTTAATATAATAATTAATCATATATAATACATACACATTTTCAAGCAGATATTTTGTCCTAGTTTGTCGCCTCGTCATCTTACTCTAAAAATTTTACGATATGTATTAGTAGTAAAAGAAAAAGACGTATATACCTATATCGTAACAGTCACGAATATAATTTACCAACGTGTCTTTTAATAAAGAGAATTAATAAGCATAGAAACATTAAAATCTTCTAACTACACTAAGACTAGACCGAAAGGTCAACAGGCAAGTTTGATATGATAGTTTAAACTTAAGGGTACTCAAAACTCCTCTTTGTTTTCATGTTTTGGGAGTCTAGGTTAAAACTGATATAAAATTCAGAGCGAGGTTAACGCGCCATACACTATAGTGTATGGCACACAAAATATAGGTAATAATATAGGTACACAAAATTTTAAGTACATGAGTAGACCAAGAATATACCATTTGGCATCGATTCTATTATATACCTATACTATTGTTAAGTAGGCATACAATACTTGACTAAATTAAGAAATCATTTTAACTAATAACATGAACACCCATAAATCCATTTTTGTTTAAAATACTTCAACATAATATTCCACTAATACCAAAAAAATCTAATTTAATAACTTAATTATCTTCTACATATATTTCTACACATGTCAAAACATTATTAACCACTATTAAAAATTTGAGCATAATGTCTTTATTTTTAAAAAATAATCACGAATAAAATTCTAGTCTAGGACATTTAACAAATACAAAAACAGTAAATACATATATCGTACCTATAGAAAGAACAAATGATATTTTGTTACAATTTTAAGTATCAATTTAGTTATTACGTAGGTGTGAAGCTAGGAATGCATACACGTTGGGCGGACTGCGCATATCCGCGATGGAATGACGGACTTTCATCAACGCCTCCTCGCGGCATACCTCATCTTGCAATATACATTCCATTATCTTAGCTACAATTGTCGACGGTGGAACATGAGGATTCCCTGAAAGGTCAATTGTTCATTGGATTCTATTCTACGTTATTTCTGCAATGGTGTTCTGCATGTAAGGCATAAATAATACAAATCGAACACGGTTATGGCATAAAACAATGTTCTTCTTGTAGGAAAGTAAATTGTTTTCATATTTGAATTAACCAACAGTCACATATATAGTTCTGATCCCACATTAAGATTCGAGTCTTGTGTCGCGGATATCAGAAACTACGAGGGACTTTTCGGTCTCACAAACATCCAGACGCGAAACGAATATTTGTCCATTACACAAACATCTGTCTCGTGCGGGTATCGACCCCGCGACCTCTTGTTTTACAACTAGAACTACAGTTCATATTTCAAATATTCTAAATAAATACAGCTTATTAAGCATACTACCTCTAGGTTATATACAGGTGAATTGTAATACATCATATAATGTTACTTGTGTTATACTTACTGCACTGCAATCTCGGGAACTTGATATGACCTATTGCAACTTGGAGAAACTGGTTTCATGAACCGGCATACGGGTGTGCAGTGTTCTGTTAGTAGTTTTAATTGTTAGTTTATGTATACCCTTGTTACATATGTATCCCATGATGCTATATTATATTATAAGATGAAAATTAATAGGATTAGTAATCTTGAGATGTTTTTTTAAAAACAACATTGAAATATTAGTCTGAATCTGTAGACTGTTTAAAAAATACAGAATTATTTTTAATATTTGTTGTAACCCTTAATTCGATACACTTTTAAAATTTTTTTTTGTATGATCATTGCAAGTTGCAACCTACAACACATTTTGTTACTTAGCTTGTGAGGGGTTCTCAAAAAAATACTCGAAAACATCTACCTATTTCAGTAGCCTGAAAAATCTACATTCATTAAACATGGATATTATCAAGTTAGATGGTTGTTATTCAAATGAGAAGTATACTGCATAGTGTCGAATTAAGGGCTAAACCAGGTACCATTGTTAGTGTAACATTAGTTTTTTATAAATATTGTTGTCTGTCCTGCTTTACATCCTATGATGTCAGCAATATTTTTTTTCGAACCATAACATTTCATACAATCTTTTGAATATGTATGTATACACAAACAAAGTACCACTGCTAATAAAATATATATATTCAATATATTACTGTAAGCAACATAGTAATATTAATGAGGTTTTATTATGTTATTAATACTTGTCAGTAAATATTTTTTTTGCAATAAATTAGATTTAATGTTTATCCCATATTAAAATAACCATCATAAAAATAGATGATTAGTCTCTTGCATAATTAAGTATTACCTGTCAAACCTCTGTATCCAAAAACTCCACAATCATGCATCCTCATTGAATGTTGTTCATTCTTTATAAACTCTTCTGTACTTATTCCTTTAAGCTAAAATCAAAATAAACATACTAATGCTACCAATACTAAGATTATAATTGGAAAGGTTTGTATCTACAAAGTTACAAATCCAACACCTAGCTAACCAATTCAAATTATTTTTAGTTTGACCTTTGGAAATAACATAGGCTACTTTTTATCCCATAAAAATGTATTGTTTTAAGGCAGCACAAAATTGAAAACAGCATTTCTCTTTAAAAAAATACTGTAATATGCAATAGTATATAGCTTTGTAAAAATAACTAAACCTATATTTCACTGTGTGAAGTAGGCAAAAAGAAGTAGAAAACAAATGTTTAATACCTTGGATGGAATTAAGAATCTATCTGGTATTCTTTGCAATTTCTGTTGCTTCTCACTTGGGCCAAATCCTAGAGCTAGAAGAACAGACTCAGCATCAACTTTTCTAGCTCCCAACACATTCATTACTGAACTACCACTGGAACCACTAGCGTCAGACTACAACCAAAAAATATTATTATTGTATCACTTTAAACTATGATAAATATAATATGTTAAACAAATGAAAAAAAAATAACATGTTACTCATATATAGCAATACCTGTAGTGAGTGATCTCTAAGCAAGGGATTTTTAAATTTTGGTGAATAACCTTCAGATTGTATGGAATGATCGCGTTGCAGTCTTTTCACATTGCTCCTTTGAGGTGTGCTTGTTAGTAAACCACTCTCTAAAGATTTCCTTTTCCATGTTTCTCTAGTATTTGGAACTTCTAATTTTACATCCTCCTGTGGCTTGTATTTTATTGTTTCAATAATTGTAGTTTCACTGACAGACTCATCAGGTTTTACATCAGAATCAGCTCCATCCTCAATTTGGTCCTGTTGCTTTTCTGTCTCTGTAACTTCTGTATTTGATTCCGCTGGTAAGGAATCTAGCCATTGCTGCACTGGGCTACTGCGCCTCATGTCGTCAATAACTCCACTAAGCCAGCCTCTGACTTTCCTTTCCAATATGGATGAAACTGTCTCGTTAAATGTGTCTGCAAAAGTATAATTTAGTAAAATTTTAAAGAGAAAAATAACATATTTTGATTTTTGAAAGAAAATTATTTATAACATGTGCAAGACTAATAGCAAGCAGCACAAAATATATGCAGAAAACTAGTTATGAAAAAAGAATTAAAAGATTAGACACCAATTCAATGTTACTTAAAAACAATGAATTATAAAAAAGTATCTGACTCTATATCATTTCAGGAAGGTATAACCCACACTAGGTTTGTATCACTGCCTGGAAGTCTATGTAATAACACAAAATAATATACAAGGTCGAAATTATTACAGAATAAGATAATATCACAGCTACCAATGAGGATAATAAGTGCTTATTTATAGACTTATAAATTGGATATTGTGTAAGTTGGCATGACCAACCTCCTTTGGGATCCATCTTCGTTTCAAGGTAACGCTGCATGCAATACCAGAGGAAATCGATGAAACGAACGTGCAAAATGGTTTCAATACTGACATACATTTGTTTATTATAATTTGTTCATTAATTTACACTGAGCAATAAATCCCTCACCTTTTTTATATTGATGTAAACGGCTAGATCAACAAACGCCTCACTATTTCTTTCCACGCTGTGACTTATTATGAGCGAAGACATAAAATGATATTATTATTATGAATTAATTTCTGGAATAAACAACTATTAGAATAGACGTACATAAAACACAGAACACTACTTTCAATATTTCGTTCACACTTCACAGATATTCTGATTCGAGTTTTGACACTGACAACTGGAAAACGATAACATGTTACATGACAGCTGTTATAAAAAATAGCAGAGATTTGTTAGCACGCTATCCATCTATATAATATAATACGAAAGCGATTAATTATAGACTAGCTATATTACCTGACACTACAGTACAGAGGGCAGCACTTTCGAGAACAACAGAACTTAGGCAATAGCTCGAATACTCTAGAGTTAGACGTAGACAGTACCTATACTCCAATTATATTATTATATATAGTGAAGTTTTCTATATTTTTGTAGAAATTAGCATTGGTGCACGTTTTGTATATATTACCCTCAATTCTGTATGCGCAACTTTAGCCTCCTGAGTACTTATGTCCTTAATTTAGAACATCTAACAAAAAAAATCTGTGACAGATAATAAGAGATCAATCCAATCAATCCATTTTTTTTCTCCATAAAACAAAACATACCTATATAAGGGTTTAAAAAAATACTCCTCAATTGTGTATCATATCTAGAAGTAAGTACTTAGCAAAAAAAATCCAGAAAAATTGTACTCTGGAACTCAGGAGGTTATACTTAGGCCAATAGGAAAATGTTCATAAAAGTCAAAGCATATATTTTAATAATCAAGTCCAAATCACTAAATATTTTAAAGTTGTTGAAAAAAATGGCCACAGGCCAGGATACAGGTGAAAGTGTTTTCGACCTCGAAGCCAGTCGCGACGCCGAAATTAGATATAAGTAAGCCCTGTGAGCTCTATCTCAGAGCATACCGATGGTATGGTATGGTATTATTTGGAAACCCTCAAATTTATTAAAAGTAGCCTATGTCTTTCCCCGTAACATCAGCTATCTTCCTGTGCAAATCTAGTCGAAATTCAGTCCAGCCATTTCGGTAACTAGCACAAACAAATGGACCAACAGACAGACAGAAAAAAATTAAATGGCGTTTTCGTCATTACTAACGCTTACACTTTAACCCCACAATAATTAAAAGTTGTTATTTGAACATTAGAAACAGACACTTCATTTTTATCATAAATGTACCTAAGTATTATATCCCCACTCTATTCTATTGGGCTCTCACTACTATCCTGTTTCATTTTCTTAGGTATGTACCTTCTCCAAATATCTGTAATACCTACCTATATTTTTTACCCTTCTTGGTTCGACATTTCTCTTCCTCTCCTGTTAACACATGTATATTAAATAAAATACCTTTTATATCCAGTAGATTGAATAGTGTAGAAATGAACGCAACGCCATCTCTTATTTTATAGACATAAGTACATGGGACCTTGGAAAAGAAAATGTCCACTTTTATATACTCTCTATAAAATAGTAAATGTTTGTTGTTTATTTAATTTTACTATCTATAATGCAGAATGTCTGGCAGGAATTTATATACATTTTATTTCTCGCATAAACCTTAGGAAAAGAACACCGGAATAAGTATATTGTTTTTATTTTGTAGTGGAAAGAGCCTTGTATTTCCTTCAGATCTTTGGGGAAAGCCACCCAAAGAGTAATGGCGGTGGTTTCAGGCTTTACAGCTCAATATGCTGGGACGGTCGACTACCACCGGCGACAATGTTGCCACCTTTGCCAATTAAAACCAGTCTCTATAGCCCAGGGGTCACCAATTAGTTTTGTTCGGGGTCCGTTTTAAGAAATGATAAGACCATTGTGGTCTGCACATTTTAATTATAAGAAAAAATATTTATTAAACAAATGTTTATTACTAAAAAACGGAAGTTATTGATATTGGATGTAGTCTATAGTGCAAGTTGCTCTGTTCTGGCGGTCCCCACAAAATGGGTCGGTGGTCCGGATGCGGACCGCGGTCCGCCATTTGACGACCCCTTCATCATCATCATCATCATCAGCCCATATACGTCCTACTGCTGGGCACGGGCCTCCTCTACAACTGAGAGGGTTGACGACCCCTGCTATAGCCTTTAACTATAATATAACATTCTGAGATTGATTGATCTCTTATTCGGGAAATTTAGTCTTTGTATCAATATTGTAAACTATCTCTTGATTGGAAAAGAGCAACACTAGAGTTTCTTACCCGTTCTTCTCTAGTGATGACTGCCTTCCGAACAGGGTGGTACCTAATTTTGAAATGACTGAATCTAAGTGATGTAGTTGACATTTTATAGATTCAATAAACATATATTATTTCATTTCATTTCATTTCACTACGTTTAAAGCAATTCGGGATATAGCAGGGAAATTTTGCTCTGATTGATTATCTCTTCCACGCGAAACACTGTTTGAAAGTGTTACGTAGTACTCTACTAGCGGCCTGAGATGGCTACCATATAATTTTTCTTTTGTCATGAGTAAAGTTAAAAAAGTCTCGCAACTCATTTCTTCTACCGTAAAATGTTGTGAGATCCATGTTATACCAAGTCGATGAATTTATTCTGTCCCCCGTTTAAGGGACCTTTTGTCTTAAGTTATTATGCACTTAGCTTACCAGACAACATCTTATAGTGACCATATTAATATTAAAAATATTTTATGCTTTAAATTAAAGAGTTAGATTTGGCAATCGCATGAAAACACGATGCAGCATCTCACTTTCACTTGGTATAACATGGATCTCACAACATTTTACGGTAGCAGAAATGAGTTGCGCGCCTTAGTTTTTTTACAAGTTTTGTTTTTTATGGGATCTCAATTCTTTTTGTAGATAGTCCTATTTTTTTTCCTTTTAAGTACCTTCTACTTATTGAGTAGGTACTAACAACGAATTTTCTTAAAGCCCATTCTCTGTCGAATGAGCTTTGCTTACTTTTGTAGGTAGTCTTCTTCTTCTACATACGAAACGAGAGCGGAGTCGTGTTCTTTATTGTAAAATAATTATTATTTTTTGCGTTAGTTAAAAATATTTAGGGCCGCATACGTCAAACGTAATTTAAAGTTAATCCTTTTGTAAAATTGTTATCTCTGTTTCACTATAAATTGATACTGTCAATGTACCTAACAAAAAATTACAACATCATGCTTAACAGAGTTATAACTTGAACTAATTTACGGCACTAACTGCCGCACTCAGTTTTTTTTTAAATGAATAAATTACTTGACCCTATATGAATATTTCCTCACGATGTTTTCCTTCACCGTTAAAGTACGTGATAATTCATTGCTAATACACACATAACTTCGAAAAGTCAGATGAGTGTGCCCAGGGTTTGAACCCGCGACCGCCGGGATTCTCGACCGCACGCCTAAGCCTCAATACCATCACTACTTATCTATCTACACCTATTATTCTTTTATCTCATACACATACAGGTACACTGATTCATTCACTGCAAATGTAACTTTGTAATCCTATATATTTATATGGGATTACAAAGTTATTTATGCAGTTTGTGTATCTAGAAAACTAGATCGAAATTGCAAGATATTTTAATTTTTCCTTAAGTTATACACTAAAAACTAATTGTGTTCCAAATTTGAAGCTTCTATGTCGGCTAGAAGTGCCTTAGAGTTTTGATGATCGGTCAGTGAGTGACAAATAAATAAATAAATAAATACACCCAACAGTCACATACATAGTTCTGACCCCACACTAGGATACAAGTCCTGTGTCGTGGGTATCAGAGACTACGAGAGACTTTTCGGTCTCACAATCACCCAGACCCGAAACAAATATTTGTCGATTACACAAACATTTGTCTCGGTGCGGGGATCGAACCCGCGGCCTCTCGTTTCGCAAGCTGGTGTCTAGCCAACTGCGCCACGGGGCTGTCATCCTAAACGACATAGTACCTAACGTCCATTATTGGACATAAACCGACCATATAGGTACCTTAGCTTTGCACCTTAACCTCCCCTTTCGGTGCCTCGGGGGAGGAAGAAAGGTAAGGTATGTCGGGGTCTATGGCCATAACTACCAATAGGTGCTAATACGGTCACTTTTACGAGGGCTGCCTTTTAAGTCGTGTCGTTTGCCAACATCCCGCGATTATAAAAAAAGAACATTTATATGACATTTCATCTTTTTGAATTTAGAATTCGAAAACAAAAGAATGTTTTCAGATTGGTCGAATAGTTTATTGTATCGTCTATTAACCTCCTGCGTCCCAGACCCAATCGTATCGAAATACAAATTTAGACCTTATTGAGTCCGAGGTTCATTTCTCTCTCTAGGCGGAGGTTACGCTGCGCCGTTCGCCACGGTGCAGCTTGGCCGACAGACGGTCGACCGTGTATGGTTCACTAGGATGTTCCGAGCGGCGTTGTAATCTCTATCCAACGGTGCTCCGTTGCAGTCTGGGCAGACGCCGCGTCGCAGCCTATGGTCGATCTTCAGACGATGGAACGATCCGTCTCGAGCGTTGCACGCGGAACAAGCCTTGCTTGTGTACGCCTCGTCGACCGTCTCCACTGTGATGTTTCTTCGCGCTCGCAACCGCTTAAGAAGATCGTCGTGTCTGAACTTCCGTCCGGAGAACGTGGCTCGATTCATGAACTTATATCCGGCTCCATACAACACCAAGACTCGATCGGAAGGAGCGTCACTTAGAAACACCTCTCGGACTATTTTTTCGTTCGTTCTTGCTGCGTTTACGTACTTGTCAAATTTGAGCCTTGTCAGTTTCGAGTGCGTCTCGAATGGTTTCTGACGAGATTCGAACCATTTCAATCGGAACGAACGTAATGTGCCGCGTTCGTGCCGCCTTTCGGTGTCAACACTACGCCTAGCTCCTTTTCGATGCGTTCTCTGTCCAGTCGTTCGGCCGTTTCGATATACGCCAACAATCTCTTCCGAACTCGATCGCGCTTCCATTCGAGAGTGTGCGAACGTATCCACTTCTTGGTGATGCGCTTGAATCCGTACCGATCGTCGCACGCGGCTATAGGCACTCTGCTGCCCGGATCGACGGCTATCGTCCTGTCGTAAGAAGCTTTAGGTCTCTTGGTGGCAACAGAGGAAATGTTCTTGACTCGACGCGTCATCGAAAGCGACACGGAGCGACCGTCCGTCTGAACGGTGCAACCGAACTTTTTCATATCGATTGTCTTGCTGTCGAAATATGGAGCCCACAGCTCTTTCCTGTGATCCTCGATCTTTTTCCAATCCGAAGCGATAGTCCGTGGAGAAACTCTACGCAACAACTCGTGCCAGCCCTTGCTCGTGTAGGTGACGTGTTTCAGTCCGTGACTGGGTTGTGGAAAAATAACGAACGAAGCATCACCTCTTCCGATCATCGCATCTTGTATTCGCAACCATTCCGGTATGGTGGCGTACCAGGGCGAGTCGACGTTGATCAGACGGCACACCGAGTTCAGTTCGTCCTCGTCCGCCGTGTATCGTTTCTGGAAGAACGCTTCAAAAAGTCGCCGGTCGTTTCTTTTGACTTTGAAGTAGCGCACGAGACGCGAATAGGCGTGCGTCGTCACGTTGGTTTTCAGAACGGTCCAGTACTGTTTGGCCAACTCTTGAATTATATAGGATCTATGTCGTCCGTCGTACGGTCGCACGTCGTGGCCCTCAACCATTCGCGAGTAGGCTTCGGCGTACGGACCCTTGCTCTTGAGCGCGTACACGAAATTCATCATGTCCTGGAAAGATTTCAACGAAGCGTTTCGATCGACCGTCTTGAAATAGAAATCGACGAAAACTCCCAAACGAATGTACAATCTTGACAATTCGACGACATCGGATCTTATCTCTCCCAACAGCCGCATGGTAGTCGGAGCGTCGAGAAGTGGACACAACGCGGCGCGCAGACCGCGCTTCACCGCATACACCTCAACGACGGACAGCTCGTCTTCCGCCCCTCGCTTTCGTATCGGTGCGAGATAATTTTTGCACAGTTTGGAACTTCGTCTCTGATGATCTGCGCCGCCGCATGATTTGCAAGACATGCTTGCACTGTATGGGATCGATCAAAATCACACCTTTTATAGCCGAAAATTTTTATTTTTAAATTTTTAAATTGTAATATTAAATGCCAGCTTTAAAATTTTATTCAAAGAGTTTCCAATGCTTGAATTTTTAATAATTAGTTTTGTATATGTTGATTGGTAATCTCAGAGTAGGGATGAAACGATACCATTAAGGTATCGATACTTCTACTCGATACCATTTCGGTCGTCAAGTATCGATACTTACTCGTATCGAATCGTTTTTGGTAAATTTAGAATAAAAATCTTAACATGTATTGGTATTTTTTTATTAATAAGTACAAAATTATAGGATTTTCAGCCCCATGGCGCAGTTGGCTAGACACCAGCTTGCGAAACGAGAGGCCGCGGGTTCGATCCCCGCACCGAGACAAATGTTTGTATGATCCACAAATATTTGATTCGGATCTGGGTGTTTGTGAGACCGAAAAGTCTCTCGTAGTTACTGATACTATCGCGCACATAGTCTAAACTATCTAGCTGCCAGGGGCGGAAATACGCCTGCGCGTGACTTTCCCCCGTGGCAGCACAGATCTAATTCACTGAACCCCGAAAAAAGCAGGAAAATTGTATCAAATACCGAGATCCTGCCTTTTGCCGGGCCTCCCCATTAAACCACACCACTCACCAGTGACACACGTAACACGCAGCAGTTAAATAGTTAAAAAAAAAGTTACTGATGTGATACCCACGACACAGGACTCGTGTCTCATTGTGGGATCAGAACTATGTGACTGTTGGGTGTATTTATTTATTTATTTATAGGAATTTATGAAAATAGTCAGTTTTTGCAGTGCTTTCCAAAAATATTAATTTTCCAAATGTTTGCCGGTTAAGCGATTTTTGGAAGCAATCACTGTTGCGCCTGCTTTGGAAAAGAGCCTTTCGCAAGGTACAGAGGCACCTACCTTCATTCAAATATATAGGTACGTGCTTGTATGCCAACTACATAAAATTAAGACTAGGATGCGTTAAAAACCTTCAATTTAGGATATGGATTATTTTCATAGATGTTGGAATGAAATAGTGACATTGGTATACTGATTACTGATATGAGTACTTTTGACCGATACCTACTCGATAGTCGATACTTCATTTCAAAGTATCGATACTAAAAGTACTTGCTATCGGAAAAAAGTATTGAGTATGTACTTGTATTTACTCTTATCGTTTCATCTCTATCTCAGAGTATACATAATTACATACTCTTTTGATGTCAACTATGGATCTGGTTGGTTTATGTATAAAATTGTGTTTGAATTAGGAATGTCAGTTTTTGTATGTTTAGATTGAATTGTGACATATTTGTTATTTCGTTCAAATAATTTCAAGTAGTAACATGTTTTAGTTGTCTGATATAATTTGTAATTATTATACCTTTTAATAACAGTTGTGTTTTAAGCAGAATAAATTCAAAATGTTCAAATAAAAATAAACAGTTTTTCTTTAAGTCCTTAAGTGACTTTTTACTTTCAAAATGATCTACGTAGCCATATCAATCATTCAAGAGGTTATGGGCCCAGCACACCAACCATTCAAGAGGTTACGGGCCCAGCACATCAGCCATTCAAGAGGCTATGGGCTGAAAAAAAAATGTAATGGAAAAAAGAAGAAACAATTGAAAAAAAGAAACAGTTGAAGAAGGAGTAACAATTGACGGTGGATACGGAGGATCTAAAGGCGGAACTAGAAGTGGCTCAGGAAACGGAGGAAGCGGCGGTTCTAGAGTGGTTTTGGCGGAGTTGGTGGCTTAGGCGCCGGCGGTGCTGGAATCGGAGAAGACACAAATAATTACTAAAATTATTTGGATTTGAAGAGTGCAATGATTTCTTGATCGCAAATACCTACATTTTCTTTTAAGTACTTATCTGAAAACGATGAATTTTAAATTGCAATGACATTTTATGTATTTATCTGTATGTCTCTATTCCATGTAATGATCAGATAAGGTGAGATGTAACATTTTATATTTTCTTGCAGAGGTTCTGTTCTGCAGCCCAAAGTGATGTGACAGCGGCCCAACCGGTGGGCTATGCAGCAGCGTACGCGGCGGCCAAACAGCGCATCGCTCACATACGATCAGTACACTCTGAGCTTAACAACATCCCTGTAGTGGCTGTGGAGAACATACATAAACTCTCGTGCCTGTATCAAAGGTGGCCTACATTCATAGACCATATGGCCCATAATGTCCCTTATTTTATAATAGAGGTATATAGAGAATGTAGGATATACCTCTTTCTCTCTTTCTATAATAGGATATTTATTAGGCGTAGTTACATAGGCTGTGTCATGCTATTGAGAATTTGCTAATGGAGAAACAAGAACTCTTTACCCTTCTGCCAAGATTCTTTTTTCAATTACTATTAACTAACTACCTATTTATTATTCTTATATTTACTAACTTACTACTATTTACTAATGACTATTTAAAAGTTCTCTACAATATATTTTTTTGGAAACCATCAAATATGCAACCCTGAGGTGGACTAAACATTGCTTTTTTAACCAATTGTGTGAACCAAAAGTATTTGAAGGGCTGTTAAATAATTTTGCAGGTGGTACGACATAGGGACGTTTCTGGTGCTGTCTCAGCTGTCGCTGGGCATCGAGTTGCAGCTGCAGTCGCAGGGCGTGCCGGTGGGCGCTGCCGCCGTGGCCGCCGCCGAGGCCGCCACGCCACACCACTACGAGCACAGGCAGACATGGTACAGCGTCACCATAGGATCCATCATGGCGGATAGCTTACGGGTATGTGCAATACAAATCTTACTACTGGTTAGGTACAAGTAAGACTAGCTTGATCATGGTTGTACAACTATATCACAAACCTGATATAAAATATATTTTTTTCATCATCATCATCAGCCCATATTATGTCCCACTGCTGGGCACGGGCCTCCTGTACAACTTAGATGTAAAAGGATTTTTTTAATAAAATTGAATGTAATTTCTAGTTATTAAAGTCCAGTAACCTTTATCTTCTCACATTATTTATAAGACAAACTTTTCATATTTTTCAAACAGAGCAACACTAAGATAAAGTATTTTAAGTGTTTATAAAAAAGTTCGTAAGAATGTACGTAAGTACTCATTTGTATTTAAGTTATATGTTAAAACGTGCCATTATGGTTGCAGATTCCACACACACAGTGGCAGGAGGCGTCCACAGGAGTATCGAGGAGGGAATTACTTGTGTTGGCAGCTCGATCACTCGCTGGATCATATAAGAGATTACTAGAGACTTAAATATTAATCCTTACTAATATTATAAATGCGATTGTAACTCTGTCTGTCTGTTTGTCTCGCTTTCCCGCTAAAACTACTGAATCGATTTAAATGAAATTTGGTACACAGATAGTTTAGACCCTGAGAAAGGACATAGGGTACTTTTTATCCCGGAAAAGGGGTTTTAAGGGGTTGAAAGGGGGGATGAAACGTATGAAAGTATTGTCATTTTTAAAGCTAGAAGCTTGAAACTTATTTTTTAGGCTGTTGATTAGAAATAAATAAATATGACATTAAAGGTTTGTAAAAAAATGTACCTTTAAGGGGGTAAAATAAAAATAGGGGTGAAAGTTTGTCTGGAAATTCGTCATTTTTGAAGCTAGAACGATGAAACGACGTGTAGACGACTAACTATGTATATGTAACTATATGTATGTTATGCTTTCACGCTTAAATCATTTGACCGATGTAAACGATTTTTGATATGGACATAAATGGGACTCTGTGGAGTAAAATAGACTACAACTTATTTTCTTTCTGAACCCAACCCTGTAGTGTACGCGGACGGAGTCGCGGGCAAAAGCTAGTATTATTATATAACGCATAAGAATTATATTATTGATGTAAAATTGGATTAGAATGTTTAAGATTTAAGTGAAATGTACAGCAGGTGTCTGTCTGTCTATATCAAAAACCTATGGTTGTTAGGAAAACGTCAAAATTTTTATTTTTGTCGGGATTTTTTTAACGATAAGGCTATTACCTTCCTCAATTTATAAAGTCAAAGAAAAAAATATCCATTAAGTTCCTGTGGTTTGAGAGAGATAGAAAAGAAATTAAAAGGTGTTTATTTAATTAAGAATTAGGTTATATGTATTGTAAGTACACTATTATTGATTCCTCTTTTCTATTTTTCAATATGAATTGCTGTTTTTTCCGACCAATTTGGTGCTCTATCTCAGAAATTACTTTTGGCTATTTTTGTGTAAAAGCAGTGTACAAAATATAAAAGTAATTTAGTGAGTAAGTACCTACCTATGTTACAATTTTTTAAAAGAATGATTATTTTTTGTTAAAAAAAAACCTGTATTATATACTGGTAAAATCATATAAATTGCCCTGAAACCCTCCAATAATTTATTTTCCATTACAAGAATTTAAAAAAATATTAATCATACAAATCCTATTTAATTGGTTATCAAAATAAAGGAAGTATTGTCGAGTTGTTATCGATAAATATATTTGCGGTTCTGTGTCATAATATATCCGCGCGTCCGATCCGATGTATTTAAATTATTATAAGTATCTCCCAATATATCATAGTATAAATAAATACACCCAACAGTCACATACATAGCTCTAACGCCACATTAAGATACGAGTCTTGTGTCGTGGGTATCAGAGACTACGAGAGACTTTTTCAGTCTCACAAACACCCAAACCCGAAACAAATATTTGCGGATCACACAAACATTTGTCTCGGTGCAAGGATCGAACCCGCGGCCTCTCGTTTCGCAAGCTGGTGTCTATGTATGAACTCTTATTCATAATGTCACATACTTTAATAGTGAAGTAAAGTAAACATCATGACGAAACCTGCACACCTAAAAGTCTTTAAGAATTTCTTAGGTGTGTGTAGTCTGCCAACCCGCACTAGGCCAGCATGGTGGACTAAGGCCAAAACCCTGTCAGAAAGGACAAGGACCCCATATATGTCCCCAGTAGTAGCACACATATGGGGTGATGATGATGATGATGTATTCTTATACCTTTTTTCTACTTTGAATCTGCTATTTTAACAATAAGCAAAAAATTTATAGGTTTCCAGATATGTGTTTTGGATATAGTTATTATTTTCCATCAATTGTGTCCTTAATAAATACTTCATGTTAATCTAAACTAAAGAGACTACACTTTTCATTTTTTCAATAAAATCCTATGATAGAATATTATCAGGTCCATTTTGATAAGGGTTGTGACTTGTGCTTAAATTTCAAATGAGGTTAATGAAAATAATCCACATTACATTATCAAAATATTATTTTTTGGTTTGCTATGTTTAGAGGACACAATAGTCCCTATAAATTTGTAATTGTTAGGTATTGAAAATTCTTTCCTGGTTTTAGAAATAAGTCATTTACGTTGTTTTTTTAAACAGTACAAGTACCTCACTATATGTAATTCCAAAACTTTTTGAAAGGTAAGATACTTATAGTATAATCAAAATACATGACACATCTAATACTGAGTGTTAGTATCATTACTTTTGTCTTGATTTCAAATACTGTTAAAAATAAAACTAATGTTTTATTAGTCCTTACGTGAGCAAAACGTGAATACATTGAGCATATAATTGGTTTAAAGAATTCATAACATGTACATAATATTATATAAAGCTACATAACTGGTAGAGCATACTATCAACAAAGTCATGATAACACGTCAATAATAGCGATGCATTCTATATCATTCTTTACGCAAAAAAAATAAAACAAGAATAGATAATGGAATGCAACGATTCGTAATATTAATTAGCCGCATGGTAGTCGGAGCGTCGAGAAGCGAACATAGCGCGGCTCTTCCGCCCCTCGCTTGCGTATCGGTGCTAGATAATTTTTGCACAGTTTGGAACTTCGTCTCTGATGATCTGCGCTGCCGCATGATTTGCAAGACATGCTTGCACTGTATCGGTCTCGGATCGATCAAAATCACACCTTTTATAGGCGAAAATTAATAAGGTCGATAATTGGATGAAGTTTATGTACTACAGGTAGGACATTGGGTCTCAGGAGGTTAAAAGGTGACAAGTCGGTTGTAAAAATTTAAGGCAAATTGGCGTGCGATAATTTTCTACAACTTTCAAAGGGGATTATTGCGACTTCAGTGCTTTGAGGAGATCACTTCTGTGTTTATTGATGCAGCACCATGTCTTAGCACTCTAGAACAACGTGGACACTCTAGCCTCACTGACAAGCCACGTGAAGGTCGTCCAAAATCCGCCATGACGCAAGAGAATATCGAAGCCGTGCGGCAGCTAATCGTCAAAGATCATCATGTGACATACCGTGAAATAGAGGCATCCGTGGGCATTTCAGAAACCACTGTCCAAAAAATCCTGCACAAAGAACTTGGCGTAAGAAAGTTGATCTCTCTTTGGATACCACATTTGCTTAGCGACGACCAAAAAACAGCTCGTGTTAGTTGGTGACGCAAAATTCTGCAGCAATTCAACCGAGGAGAGTCAAAGCATGTTTATGATATCGTTAGTGGTGACGAGTCTTGCGATTTATGCTTACGATCCAGATTCTAAGCAGCAGTCGACTGTCTGGGTCTTCTAAGATGAGCCAAAACCGACCAAAGTCATAAGATCACGGAGCACTTAAAAAAAGGTTGCCTCGTTTGTGGCAAAGGGTGGTGACGTCGCCACTATTGTACAAAAAGATCGCAAGGCGGTTACCGCTGACTGGTATACCACTGTTTGTTTGCCACATGTCATCACCGAATTTCGAAAAAACAGTTCAAGACGTTGTATGGTACTGCACAATGACAATGCAAGTTCGCACACCGCCCGCCAAACTAAGATGTTTTTGAGCACCCAAAATGTCGAAATTTTAGATCATCCGCCTTACAGTCCTGACTTAAGCCCTAAAGATTTTTTTCTTCTTCTTCTTCCTCCTAGTCGTTTCCTCATTACTGAGGGCCGTGACCACCATGCGTGTGGCTCTCCTGTACACTTCGCACCACCTTCCTCCAGGCATTCCTATTCTCTGCCCTGTGGCAAGGGGGTGTTAGAATCCCACCACGGTATCCCCTGCCTGTTGTAAAAGGCGCCTAAAAGGGACCCTTGGCGCTACTGGACGCGCTGCTGGGGGCAGTGCGTCCTCACTGAAAGTGTCCCCGAGAGGGATGGCGGCACCGTGGCCTGTGTCCGTCGCGGGCGCCCGAACCACGCTATTGGGGTTGCAACTGCGCCCCCCACTACTCCGAGACGTCCGAGACATTTTCGTTTCGGAGGCGCATCGGGCGGCTGCGGCATCATTGTGGATGCCTCTCACCCACACACCGTGGTCACCCCATTCGGCGCGAAGATGGCCATGGGTTTTGGTCGGTATGCCGGCATAAGGATTTTTGTTAGGGACCTAGCCCGGCATTAACATCTGCGTGGACGTGACGTCACCGCGCGCCGGGCTGGAAGGCCGGTGACCCCGACATACGCTTCTCGCCCCCCTCCTCCAGGGCTGACGAGAAGTAGAGCCATAACCAGCTTTCCCCTCGAAAAAAAAAAGTCATTCCTATTCTGTGCCATTCGTAGATTCAAAGATTTTTTTACGTTCCCCAAAATTAAGCAAAATCTTCGTCGTCAACTTTTCAGCTCACTCGAAGAAGCTGTTGACGCATACAAATCGGCCATTTTGACTACCCCCACTTCGGAGTGGAATAAATGTTTAAAAACTGGTTTGAACGCATGCAAAAGTGTATTAAATATCGCGGAGAATTCTTTAAAAAAAACAATAAATGGTAGTAATCTATTAGATTGTTTATACTTATTTCAAACGATACAAATTAAAAGGCAGCCTAGGTATGCATGAAAAACACTGCGAGAAAACCTTCATACATCAAAATTCCTTACAAGGAATTTCGGACGTATGTAAACCACACCGTAGAGTAGTACCATACCCAGCGATAGGGGCGAAACAATGGCATTACAAGGTATGTTTAAATTATATTTACTCATGCCCGGTGTTGAATGTCCATGTATAACTATATACTTAGTACCATTGAGTATAAGGAATATATTGTTCGGTTTTTAAAAATGTGTATTCTATCGTGAAGCAGGCTTGTAGATTCCATATTGAAAGCAGCTAAAAACCAAAAGACATTTTAATGAACATTTTATTGCAAAAGTTATCAGGCTATGTTTTTAATTTTCATACAAATGTTTATATTCACCGTTAAATAAAAAATGAAGGTACTTAAAGGGTACTACAATCTAAATTTGTAGCTTCCTATTGTAATGTTTTTTTTTACATTTACATTATCATAATTTTCTAAATATTAATAAAATATACAGAATTACGCCCTTAGTTTACAAAAATATTGGTACAATAATCCCATGTTTCAATATTTTTTCTACAGTGCAACATTTTTATTATCTCATAGCTCAACAAAATATGTCTTCTTAGCATTTTTTTAATAATTTTGTATCGTCTACACTTTAATTCTCTAATCGGCAGTAACAAGTACTTATCTGAATAAACCTAAAATTCCGTAAACTTTGCACCTAAAACAATAAATATTATTTAAATAAATTTTATGTATATTGCAAATCCTTGAAAAATCGTTAATACCACTCCAGTTTTCTTTACTGTATCATTACAGGTAGACATGAAAACTAGAGTGTCTACTTTAAAAAAAACTTTTTTTCTAACTGTAAATAAGTAAGTAAGTAATATTTATTTTTGCTCAATTTATTTTATCTAAACTGGAGGATTTTTTTCTACGAGTAAGTAAGCATTACCCTAAAATAATAGTCTTTAAACATTTTTCTAAAGCTATATTGCTGCTATTTTCAGTTTAGGTAATTTTTAATTAACTTCGGAATTTATTTTAAATTTTAAAGAGAAAAAAATCAGGACAACTTATTTTTATTTAAATAACTTTGAAGAAGTAGAAAGTTCACATCCTTATAATAAACAAGGTTTTAATAAAAAAGTGACTACATTTAATTTAACTGAATGATAAAACCAATTCCAATATAGGTAACAATAACAACATAATGACTTCAAGAATAATAATAGAATATTTAAAAAAAAATCTAAATAGTTGTCTAACAGCTTTGTTTTTACATTATTATATGTATCTACCGTTTGATTTAGCTAAAACTAAAAATAACGATTAAAGTAGTACAAATTAAAGGTTCATAAATAATATTATAATACATATTTTATACAATTTTTTTTGTGGAAGATGTATCAACATTATGTTACAAAAACTATAACATATTTTTCAATTTTTCCATTTGTAAAAAATATAATAGTACCTGCCTACAATATATTTCACTGTGTTTATTTATAATTTTAAAATATTGGATTTGCAAATAGTCTTTTACTTGAAATGATTTCACATCTAGTCTAGTGTCAATATGAAGTTTTTATCTTCCCTAAATTATATTCACATTCTTTTAACGCAATATACATATGTACGTAGTTGTATTTAATTATTATATATTGTATTCTTTGAATAAAAAAAATGTAAATATAAATAAAGAATATTTATTTTTGTCAAACACATGATTTCTTTTGTTTCATTATTGGTTGTTATTATCAACTCGATACACATTGGGTTTTGTCAACAAAGGTTTGTGCGTGGATTGGAAAAAGTCAAGTGGTCAGACCACGGGCTAATACTCAGAGATGATGCACCCAGCGCCCGCAGTCCCTAACTAAACAATTCGTGCATCGAGGTTCCGGTAAAAGTTATTTTAGTTGCTAAATCACATTTGGACACTAATATACATGTATAAACTACGATCAACAAATGTCAATATTGAGCAGTACGGATGATGCCGCGAGTGCGCGCGGCAGGCAGCCTACGTCACGCGGTCCCGTAGACACATTCGCCGCGGCGCACTCCCGCGGTCTCTTCACCAGGAAGTACGGCAGCGCGTCGCCACTGATCGCGAACTCTCTCCACATGTTGTAGCACGCGGACCACGTTCATACCAGCTAACTTACGAACATCCTCTTCACTCCAGTCGGGATCTCGCAGTAACTCCGCCAGTAGATGCGGATATCTTGACACATCTTCTAATCCTTCAGGTGGCGCATCTATACCATCATATCCTGCTCCGAGACCGACATGTTCTACACCTGCGACGCGCCTTACATGATTGATGTGAGCGACGACGTCTTCTACTGTTGCACGCTCACCGCACGTAACAAGTTTTGCGTAAAAATTTATCATAACTACACCGCCATTGGCAGCAATCATACGAAGCAGCTCATCAGGGACATTTCTTGATGAGTTGCACAGTGCAGCTGCTCCCGAGTGCGAAAATACTACCGGGGCCTGAGACATTTCTAAAGCGTCCCGCGCTGTTTCTTCACCGGCGTGCGATAAGTCAACTATCATGCCTAATCGATTCATCTCACGAACTACCGCTCGCCCAAACTCTGTTAGTCCACCTGAAGCACCCGCCGCTCGTGCCCATCGCGTATCACATGTGTGTGTTACCGTAAGATAGCGAGCACCGAGTTGGTAAAAAGCACGTAACACTGCAAGAGAATCACCTAATGCGTGGCCACCTTCCACGCCGATTAATGAAGCAATTCGTCCTTCTCGATGAGCTTCCAACAATTCTGCCGCGTCACTAACGAGAGCAAGGTGTGCAGCATTCATTTCCACAATGCGTTTAATTACATCCATTTGTTCGAGGGCTAGTTGGACCGCGTCTCGATCTCGTGCTCCGCATGGTACGTACGCTGACCAAAATTGAGCTCCAACTTGTCCGAGCCTTAAACGCGGTATATCCGTGTGCGACCAGCGCGACCGCGCCCAAGGCTCAAGCCCATCGAGACCTGCACTTAAATTAAAATCACCAATTTTATTATGTAAGAATTTTCGGACGTTCCATGCTAGATCGTTGTGACCGTCAACAAGCGGAGAGTCACGGAGCATACGGCGTATGGTCGTGAGGCGCTGCTCCGGGGTAGCTCGGCCGCTGCCACCAAGCGCTAATGGCAGTGCTAGGGCGGCGCCGAGAGCAGCTAACACTACAAGCGCCGCCAGTGCTATGCGCCACCGAGGGCGTCGAGGAGTAGGTTTTTCGTCAGAACTGCCTGATGCTGACGCTGACAGAGAATCAGGTGCCCATCGACCACATCGCTCCGCTACGTCGGGCAAAGGACCAGGAAAAGTCATGCCTTCCGGGACTGCAGCCTGAAATATTAAAGTATTTTGTTATAACATTTATGTAGTGTTTTCTGGATACTTATTTATAATTATATATAAAGTTACTCGCGCTAGACCACTATTACGCACATACGGTCATATGAGAATTGAAATTGCCTTTTAAAAGAGAATCGAATCCAATTTCACGACGTATATGCATTATAAACTATTAATTAAACTAATTGATTAAACGAAGTGATGGCCTCGAGGTTTAGGCACGCGCTCGAGAATCTCGACGGTCGCGGGTTCAAAGCCCAGGCAAACACCTCTGACTTTTCGAAGTTATGTGTGAATTCACAATGAATTACTTTAACGGTGAAAGAAAACATCGTGATGAAACCTGCACACCTAAAAGTTCTTAGGAATTTCTTAGGTGTGTAGTCCGCCAACCTGCACTAGGCCAGCGTGGTGGACTAAGGCCTACACCCTCAGTTGTAGAAGAGGCCCGTACCCAGCAGTGGGACGTATATGAGCTGATGATGAATTGATTAAACTGCCTATTTTGATGACATGGATAATATTTACACATTTACCAACACTACAACTCACGCAACTTAAGTATTTTATCTTATTTCATAAATTAACTTTTTCTTTGTATTTTATACTGGTTTTATAAGTAGGTACTATTGTCTCTGTAGACTGTAAGTAAAAAGGGCTTAAAAAAACAATATAGCAAATAAAGAAATAAGTATACCATTTATTAACTAAGTAATTTGTGGCAGAAAAACTCAAAATGTTAAACTCCCTTCAACCACGAGATAACAAGAATGAGTGCTTTATGCATAATTAGTTCGCACTATCTATTATAATTCCATATGTATTGTAACATATCGATTAATCATTTCAGTGTGTTGCAAAATCGTTAAAAAAATTATTGATTGATTTCTATATGTACAACTTTTAAAGCAAATTCTATATCTGATGCATCCACCATATCGATACGGTTTATGCCAGAGCTGACAATAATTTGCCGCGTGTTCAATTATGCAAGAGGTACACAGTGTTAGGGGCCGACACTGTGAAGGGAGGAGCGCTTGCCGCACGGAGTGAGCTGTGTGCCTGAATTGCCTTTGACCCATTTACGGAGGGTACCATGCGCGAAGGTCTTAGTGGTAGGGATTTGAACCTGACACCCATAGATGTCCATTAGGTGAAATGAACTGAAAGCATTTTAGTTTTAGTTGTGCACTGTGGTAGGTAATATATATATATATATAAGTTTGTGTGTGTTATGTTAGTGAACAAATCGACTCAAAATGACTGTCGATTTTTATCGTACTTATAAAGTAATAGTTAATGAAATGTATTTAAAAGCATCTTTTATTGTTTTACAATATGGAAACGTTCGATATAATTTTATCGCAACCTAATTTACATAGTTTACAAATTATACAATAATGAGTGATTTTTATACCTCATTTTGTTATGTGGGATTTTCTTTTTATGAATTACAATATATTTCATTTTATTTTATTTTAACACATTATATTTTATATAAATGAAGTTATTGTAACATTATCCGCATTATCGTAAGTAATGAAAACTATTAAACTACCTGCAAATAAATAAATAAAATGGATTTTACTCAGAAAAAAGTATTTGTGAATAAAATAATATGCGAAAAGTGAATTAATCAAACAAATACAAAAAACAAAAAACGTGTCATAGATCGCATTACAATTTCAGATTTAAAACCTGGAAATATTTTTTAAATGTTTTAAACTGTCGCTTGCCTGAGTATGACAAGTGATAAATATCAAAATCCCGAAACCCGCATCCGAAGTAAGAAATTACTGAACCATTTGAAACGGAACGTGCCGTGGATACCAGACTCAAACCCTAACTTTTGGCACCCAAGGGACTTTACGTTTGCAGTTAATTGGACTAACAAGACTTCATTTCTGTAGATAACTTAGCAGGAAATTAAACACTGGGGCAGATATCTCGAGTTTATTGTTTACACAGTTGCATACCGAAATATAACTAACTGAAAGTTTATTTAAGAACAAGAACAGATTTAATATTGTTTGTAAAGTTTAAAGAATTTATGATAGATTAATAAAATAAATTCAATACAGCTAGATTCCGGATAAAGAATTTATAACATACCTACATAGTATTGCTATTGCCTTTTTAGGTCATTAGTTACACTCACATTGAAAAGTCACTTTATGTAGGTACCTCTTATTCACATTATGAGTAAAAAGAGTCTAATTTTACACGAGCTCAGCTATTTTACTATGATCAGGATCCAGGTTTTTATCAAAGGAATGATGCATTTTTCCGCTACTAAAGTAGCATAATATGTCGCTCTACAGCCCATAAACTCTCTCTGTGCAAAAAAACTATTCGTTGCTACATCAAAGAGAGAATAAACAAAAAATTTTTGCATTCACAATATCTTTGCATTTTTTGGTATATGATTATTTTTATCTTAATTACAAAAAAAAGTACTGATTGACCTGCTTTTGGTATTCTACAGGTGTTACAGAGAGACGTGAACATATTTCGAGAATTAGACGTAAATCTAATAATAGTGTGGTGCGTGAGCATAATATATTCCAGTATGCGCTATTTTATTTGGATTATTTTTGAATTATGCCTTAAAGCCGATCATTATTAAAAATAACTTTTAAAACATCTACACAATTCTAGGCATCATTGCGATTTCACTGAACTTATTAGCTAGAAATGGTAACATTTATATTTCACACAATTTTTGCAGTGTAGCCCTTCTGGCGTTCTAATTATGGTTAGACCGACGTCGTCGTCATCATTGACATGGACGTGAGAAAACCGTTCCTTACAAAAATACTGTAAAAAAGAAATCATGGTCTGTATGAAATAAAAAATTTTGAAAAATATTTTTTTGTACTCAGTAGGAAGGATCTCAAATCATGTTTTTAAGGAGTTGTTCATTAGATTTCTACTTCAAACTACGGTCTCCTCATAATTTTTAAATTTTATTTCGACACATTACCGTATTTATTTTGAATAAGGTAAGAAATGTCTCCGATTGACAATTTCCCTACGTACTTTAGTCGCTATTTGGCCTATTATATTGGCATTCTTAGAAGCAAAATAGCCCATTTTCAAAGAAAAGAGCTACCTACTCACTTGAGCTTTTGTCGACATCAATAGCACCCCACTATTGCTTGCGGTTCTCACTATATGCATGCATTCCCAATGCATGAACTGGTTCAATCTGAGTGGCACTACCGTTTAACTAACTTAGTGAGGTTACTGTATTCCCAATAATCCTGCTAACTCTTTCAGGAGTTGCGAACTCTTCGTCGAGTGAAATCTCGAATTTTGGTTTCTCAAATAGCATAAAACATCATAGTCGAAAAATATATAATTCGAGTAATTCATGTTGTTAGTCGTGATTGTGTTTTTTATTTTTTATTTAAGGAAACTTTTGTTTATCAAGTAGGAAAACTGATAGTAGAGCATTGTAGATTAATCGTCATTTTAAAAAGGGCTCAATTCAGATAAATCTATACTCAATACTATTATAATAAAGTGGAAAGGTTTGTATTTTTGTATGTTTGTTACGAATAAACTCAAAAACTACTACACCGATTTCGAAGATTTTTGATATGGAGTTAGATGAAACCCACCGAAGTAACATAGGATACTATTTATCCCGGAAAATGTAGTATTCCCGTGGGAATGGGCTTTCACGCCTAAACTATTCGCCCGATTTATATGATTTTTGGTATGAATATAAATGGGACACTATGAAGTAACATAGACTACATTTTATCCCGGGAATATGTAGGGTTCCTGTGGGATGAGCATATATTAAATTTTCAGTTAGTCATTTTCGCGATCAATTGGTGTGGCGATCTGAGTTGATGAAAAGTGTCGAAATGTCATTTAAGACGACTTTCGGAGACGTTAATGACTTCCGTTGACCACGAATAGAAAAAAATGATTTATAGATTTACTGAAGTATATTCTTTCTGCACCCAACAAAAAAAAATCTAGATAAATAGTAGTTTCTAAAATATATGTCTGTTGCGTTATTCAAATACTCTTTCATCAAGGCTTATGTTATGGACCGAACTTTTGAAATAATAATGCACAATGCGGCAGAGCAATAGTTAGTAATAAAATAATAATTTTGTGGAATTGTAAAACAACTGCATTTACGTACGTATTATTATTTTAATCTCAGCTAGTCATAGCTCTGTTTGTTTTCTTGCTTTGTTACTACAAAGAAAAGTACGATGTTAATTTGATTTGGACAATAAGAGCGATAATTTAGCTAGAATTAACATCTATGTTGAGATATACGTGAAATGCATCAAATGAACCAAATGAGTATATTACCTACATATAATTTTTGATCACGACTATCAGAAATGTTAAGAAAATAATATATTGTGATATTTCATGTCATAAAAAAAATACATTGCAATACTTAAGTAAATTCTTAAGCTTTACTCATCGAAATCATTGGGAGCAGTTGGGATTTAATGAGATCAAAAAATTCTCAAAGCGTGTCACTTGACATGAAGTTTCATAATTTTACTCTGGTATTAAAAGCTTAAAGGACCTTATTACGTCGATAAACTCGAAATGCTCATAAATTAATTACGGGCAAGCAGATTTCGTAATCTTTTTTTCTTGCAGTTATCATTTTTTACAAAAAAAATACATGCTATTTTTAGGGACTTTATTTTATAAAGACTGTCTGCAGCGGAAAATAGCAAATATCAGTAATGGGCAGAAGCAGATGCGGGGGCGGAGCTGCATCGATTTGCTGCACGCCAGGCACCGGGCTCAACGGCCCTCGGCCCACGGCTACAGGCCACGGACCACGGCACGCAGGCCGCGACCCACGCCTTTGCGTACCCTGCCCCGCGCCGCAGACATAATGTTGCGTGAAATTTGCGCTCCGCTTGTTACCTTAGATACATTTAATAATTTCCACATCGAGTATTCATTCATGACGGAGTTTTACTGTTTTCTGGTATGGGAAGGAGACAATATAAATAAATATATATATTTATGTAAGTTATAAGATTTTTTGCAGAGAATGTAAAAAATATAGTAAATCTAACAAATCTTAGGTATAAGATTGATTACAGCCCTTCAAGAAAAAAATATAATATATGAAAGTAATTATATTATATATTAGTAATTATATTAGTATTGGGTTTTTCCATTAGGAAATTCTCAGTAACAGCACGGAGTCTGAAAATGTGCCCGAAAAACGGCAATAGGCTCGCCCCCTATTACGTGGGACTGATACATACCTGGTGAAATGTTGGTGCAGAAATGCACCTCTGCCTACCCCTTCGGGAAATACAGGCGTGAGTTTATGTATGTATGAAAGTAATTTTCACTAAACAAATCTTATCATAAGTAAATATTAGATAAATCATAGAAGGCTGTTATGACCTTTTCAGTTATGAAAGCTGATTGTTCTACTATTTATTATTATTTATTTACCACCGAGCTATTTTTTTTAGTACCAAGTATTTTAAAATGTTGAAATTTTTCAAAGTAGGTCATCCCTTTAAATTAAGTAGTCCACGTCAACCCGCCCTTATGAGCACACGGCTGCCCTAATGTTTTACAAAGATAGCACAGATCGATATCACAAACCGTTGTCCGTCTGTTCCGAATGGAGGGAACATCCAACTGACAACAGAAAAGATAAAACGTCTAAGTAAACCGCGGCATCACTTTGATGTTCTTGCTTACCTATACCTACATAAATAGCAATGCTTGAACGGCGAGATATATTCAACGTCAGGTTGCCTCAATACTTTAGTAAACCAAAAGGAACTCATAAAAACGCTCGAGGAAAATATTATAAAACGGAGAACGTAGAACACGCCATGATTAAGGAACAGATATCTAATTTTTCCTTCCTTCTATAAGTATATAGTTATATATTAGATGTAAGAGTGGGCCTACGTAAATATTAACGGACAAAAGTCTATTAGAACAAGTCTTGAAATATCTACTTCATATTATTCAATAAATATAATTTAGCTGCTATTGTAAATCAATGTTAAACTAATACGTATACGTATATAAGTAATACATATATGGGAGATAATATCAAGATCATTGGCTTGTCAAATATTTTTCAATTCACATTTCGACAAATATTTGTTTAGGTACATATTTGGTTTCTAACGACTAATAGAGAATAATTATTTTTTACTTTTTAAGGGTTGTTCCTTAAACTATAAGTATTTTTGCGTTGGGATTTTTTTTAATATTTAACAACTAATATAAATATACTTATATACTTTTATTATAAAAGTATCGACAATTGAATTTTTTACCAATATATAATTGGTCTGAAAATGTGTAAGGGTATATCCAAAAAATGTACTAAATGATAATAAATTACAATTACAAGTTGCATAATTTTAACACGAGACTAAAGCGAAACACGTTCCGTAATAGAGTGATAAGTGGCATAAGAGCCTTTTCACATATCCCGGCGGTCGGGTGGCTGGGGCGGTCTGGGCGGTCGCATGCCGAGCTTTCATACGAGTCGGTTTTGTACTCGACTGCATCTGGATCGTCGAAACACGCATACTCACGAATAGCTTCTTGTTGTTATGGAACGGGAACGAGAAATCGCAATGTGGCTTTTGTACTCCAAGTAGGTACAGCTGCCAGAAATTCGAGTCAAGAAATGTTTTCATTCAATTTCCTATGGGTAAGGAACGCTTCGTTGATTCTTTAGCGGTATAACTAGTTTTTCATACAGCTCTTAAATACTCCTTTCTTTCAACTAAATTGGCTTGTTTTTAGTTAGCTTCGGTTTTATTTAATACTATTCACAGCTTCTTTATACGAAAATGTGCTATTACTTTGAACAGCCCTCGTCTACTATTCGTAATAAATTTATTGATCTTGAAATTTTACACCCAAACGACATCATCGAATTATGTCACCGAAAGTTTAAAAACCAAATTAAGCTTAAGTGTAAGCAATGTTTTACCTAACTTTCCCTACTGTTTGATGTTTTTTCTCATATTCAGTAAACAAGTAATATAAAATTATGTAAACACTTGCACAATGCATAAAAAATTGTAATCACATAATATGCATGATGTTGATGATAAAAATGTTGATTGGTTCTTTTTTTAACTACTGTATAAGCATTTTAAAAGTGGCATAATAATATTTCTGTAAATGATATAGGTAGAGTGTGTTAATGGCGTCATGTGTGAGAACACGAGAGCCTGGTTTCAAAGCGATGAGTGCGCGAAATCTCACAAATTGGATATGATTCAGCACAGAAGTAAACTACACCGCTGCAATGTAATGGTATCTACGAGATGAAAAAAAAAACATTGTAATAAATCAAAGTCCACTCTTTGTTGTAGAATTTCTATAATAAAATTTTAAGCTTTGGTATTCCTATTCAATATGGCTGTAATATAATAACTAATAAGTACATATATTTTATGTTCTCAATTTCAACTCCGATACATGGCAATGACATATTTTAGCATTTTATGAGTCAGTTTTGTTTTAAATTCGAACTTGAGTTAATATTTTTTATTTATGTACTCGTCATGACGAAAACATTAATAGATAGAATTTAATAATAACAAAAAATGAATAATTTTAGTGTAAGAATAATTCCAACAAAAATCATTTTTATTTAAGTAAGTAGGTACTAGGCGTCTCGACCTAAGGCTCGGTCTTGTAAAAATATCAGATCTCATGTGGAGTCAAGCTTACAAATCTAAACGTCTTTGCTTTACAAGTTCTACCTTCACAAACTCTACACCTTAGTCTGTTAGTCAAAATACGAGGCTAGATATTAGGGATATATTTTATTGCAAATCTGATCGAAATATCAAAAGGTGGTGGTATCACTAGAAGGTATCAGGAAGGTATAACAACTATGGACAGTTGTATTTTGCCCAAATATTGCACATAGTATATATACGTCTAAGTCGTGGTGGCCTTGAGGTTTAGGCACGCGGTCGAGAATTTCGACGGTCGCGGGTTCAAACCCCAGGCACACACCTCTGACTTTTCGAAGTTATGTGTGTATTCACAATGAATTATCACGTACTTTAACGGTGAAGGAAAACATCGTGATGAAACCTGCACACCTAAAAAGTTCTTAGGAATTTCTTAGGTGTGTAGTCCGCCAACCCGCACTAGGCCAGCGTGGTGGACTAAGGCCTAAACCCTCTCAATGGTAGAGGAGGCCCGTGCCCAGCAGTGGAACGTATGTACCTATGTATATGGGCTGATGATGATGATGATGATATATACGTCTAAAGCCCAGTTTGCCTTACAAAAATCCGAAAATCTTTAATCTTCAATTTTTAAATCTTAATTTAAAAAAAAGCAACTTGACATATAAATGAGAATCATATGAACCCCACAATAAACCATTACATATTTATAAACTAGACACACTTTACCCAATTAACGAGTAACGCTTTTGGGCTTCTATGGAATCAGCTTTCCCCTCGACAAAAAAAAAGCTGTAGGCAGAAGTGTTTTTATACTATTAATACTCGCAAGACAAACACAGTCCGTAATGGCAGGTGTTCTGCGGTCCATAAAGTATCGACTGCTAAGAAGCGATTATCCCTCACCAGTCTAAACAATTATGCCGGTCGGATACAAACCACAAATACACAGAGGATATTGGAACGCGACACAAACAAAAATTTTATTTTTTGCCTAAGCTTTAAACTATTTGTGAAATCAGGAAAGTACAACAATCGCTTTAATAAGTATTTTATTTTTGTTCAAAAACATTCTGAACACAATATTCCTTATTTCATTATAAAAAAAATCATTATTAGCAAAATTATTGCAAAACAAATTGCAAGACTGTAGGTAGATTTTCATCATAATTATTGTCATTCTTTCCGAACGTTTTGTTATGTGTAAGTGAAAGAGGTACGCCGCGTCGCAGCCAGCTTGGACTGTGTTACCAGTAGACGAACCCGACTTATATACTCAGCCTATCGCCGTCCACTGCTGAACGTAGGCCTCCCCAAGAAAGCGCCAACCATCCCGGTCTTGAGCAGCCCTCATCCATCCGCTACCCGCCACCTTTCTCAAGTCGTCGGACCATCGTGCTGCAGGACGTCCTACACTACGTTTGCCTAAGCGCGGTCTCCAAGACCTTAACCCGACTTATTCAAGATATTACGCTATAACAGAAAACGATGTCAGGCATTCCTATCAATGGTGGAGATTTCCGAGGTTCAATTTATTTGGTTATAGGATATTCGTATAAGCTTTACTTGTTCAGATAGCGACCAAAGTACGTCACGCCGTAGCTACGTAGACCAGCACAATTGTGTCGATTAATAAAGGATAATCGTAATTCTGCCAAACGACACTACTTGGAACGCACTGCATCTATTATCTTAATAAAGTAAAAACTATGAACTGTAAAACGAATTGTTGGCGATAGTAAACGAAAATAATATGAAACAAGTAAATATTAAAAATATTTTTAAATGGTGGTTGAATACATTGCTATGGAAAATAAGCAAACGAGGAACGTGTGTAATAGTGTATGCTGGTGGTAGGATATTCGTATCCGCCCGGATGGCGACCACCGTACACAGGGCGTAAAACCCGCCATAGTGGCACATGCAAGTGTGCCGCGTTCCGGGATCAGCCAGTGTATATCCGGTTTTCGGGGGGGCTTCAATCATGGTGAAAGGATGACCGTGTCGGCATTTTTTGGCCGGTTTGTCGCGATCGGTCCTTTGATCGCCATGATTGATAGTCCCCCAAACTTCTTCACAATAAGGTGAAGAGGTATTCGGCCGGCATGATTGTGTCGACCAACGGGAGACCATCATCTCTCGCTGGTCGGCACTTTTTCTGGACTCCATTGCGCTTACCATCAGGTGCAATGGGGTCACTTTGCCGTGCCAGAATAAAAAAATAAAAAAATAAAAAAAAATGTAGGTATATAAGAAGTCTATTAAAAGGTAATCGAAAATGTTTAGTTCTTCCTCAATCAATAATGATACGTAGCACGTTAATCAAGTTGTGTTGAGAAGAAACAACAATATTTTTTGTTTTGGATTTTGTGATGAGATGAGAGATGTGACTATACGTACATACACATAGGTATATGTATGATGCTTAAGGGACAAATAAAATTATAATTATATCTTAACGATGTAACAATTTTTATTATATGTATGTAACTAGTTTTTGTCATTTACTTCTAGTCAATTTGCTTATTTTTGTTTTAATTAAAAACACTTACTAGACACTAGTTAATACAATTGACTTTTTACTACATTATATGGTTGAATTGTAGGTGAGTTAGAGATGAACATTTAACTCGACTAAGCATTTCAAATTAGAACAAGATTATACAATCAACACAATTATGTGGACCACCTCGGATAGACTTACTCGTATTTGAGTGTCATCGGTAAGTTCAATAAATAAGCAACCGATATAGTATATTGGTAATACGCTTCCAAATAAATCCTGAAAATGAGCAAAGAATGTCAGATAAAGTAAAAATAAAGTAGGTACATACACTAGACCTACACAGCAGTGAGTCGACGGCATCATGGATTAAACTGGCGAATAATTCACTGGTCAACAAAAAAAAAATTTTTTCATTGCCGCGGTTTGAAACTTGTATTTTTCCATACCTTACCATGAGATTAGTTAAAATACGTTCATAAAAAAAAATTGAAACACCCACTTTCTAAGAAAAAAAAGATTATTTGAAATTTATTTGTAGGCTGAGGTGGTGGGCTGTCTTCAGTATAAGGAATCGGTTTAGTTACAGATTCCACATCAGAATATGTAATTTTACTTCTTGTTTTATAAAAAATATCCCTTCAGTTTCGTTAAACAAAAATAACAATCATTCTCATGATCTTTTGTTCCCTCCAAATTAGAGGTTTAGAAAAAGGCACTAATCGGTGGGTACCATTAAACCACCCTCTCAAATAACATACACTTCTTAAACAAAAAAAAAACTTGGTGTCCAAGGTTGATTAATACTCTCAGAAATCTTGAAACCAAAACACAAATTGTAAATGTTATATAGTAACGGCGAAGGACGTTCTCGATTGGAACTTGAAATAAACTCCCCACAAACAAAACAGAAGAGATCCGATGTATTGAAACACTTTCGATTCATAATGCAAACTATATACATATGTTTTTAGTATTTAGTACACTTCTTTAAAACCGAAACGTATTCAAATTGATAAAAAAACTTTACAATTTAAACAACAATACTTTGGAATAAACACTAGAAACTGCACGTCGTCGTAGCAATACTCGTATTACGTAATGGTACGTGTTAAAGTAATATTAAAGAATTAAACATCAATGAACGAACAATAACGAGTTGAAAATATACAGGTTTAAGGATATATCGTGTACTACCAACAACAATATTGTCTTTGTAAGTAAGATCAGCTGTTGCAATACTCTTTTTCGATATACCCCCACAAAATTAAGCCAAATATATCGTATATACATGTAATTGTACATATTTAGATATTTCGATGTAATAGATTTTTTTTATTATTTTTCCGTTAATATTTATACATAAAAGATACCGAAAAAGTACAATTGGATTAACGGCAAAAAGTCATGTTGACCAGTGTAATAATATGCGCTTTGACAAGATACGGATTATGACATAGTTTCAATGCTGACAAGTTTGGAGTGAGCCAACAAGTTGTGTAAGATAGAAATCGTTTTAAAGCATGCGTAAATTATAGCAAAACATAACAAAAAATAGTGATATTATATAATAAATGATTTTATTACAATAAAGAATGATGCAAGAAGTATCCAATATTTCATTAAAATATATTCCACATTGAACAATTCTCTTTTTGTTAAATAAAAGCACTATTTTCAAGAAAATTGTCTATGCCTAAATTTTCTCTCTTTATCAAAAAATCATTAAACCCCTTATTTTATATTTGTCAGTTACAAAACTAAATTATTAAGACAAGCAGACCACAAGATTTTTTGTAAATCTTTTTAGAGCTACCTATCTACATACATCTTTTTATCACTTTTGAATTAAAATCTAAACCACAGTTTTAGAAATGACCCTATTCCAAAACACTGAAAGATCCCAGTTGGATGACGGGTAAAATTTGTTATTATGAGGCTGACAAAAAAACCTGATAAACCGAACTAAATGGGCCCTTCAAAAAGCCTAGAGCCTTTAGTCTTTGAAGGGTGATATCTATTAGAGGTCAAAATATTTTCTCTACAAAGAGCAGGCGGTATATGAAAGTTTAATGTAAACAGAGATCGTGCGTTGTGAGGCGTCCAAATTGCGTTCACATGTTCAATTTCGCGGTCGTCCTGCCTTCTTCGATACTTGCGGTCAAAAATTGTGCCAAATTAATATGAAACAGAAAAATTACTAAAGCTATTTCAATTAAGTGTGATCCTAATGCTAGCTATGCTTAATCTAGTTAATATAATAGCAAGTTTGTTTATTACCCCTCCACTCCTAGGACGCTGAATCGATTTTGAAGAATTTATAGAGAAAAAAAAATACTGTCTCCTATGGAGTGTTATAGACTCAAAACCAGGTACATTAAGTGTTCCCTATTACTCGCATATTTACATTTCTCTCTGGACTTAATACTGAAATCCACACGGACGTTGTCACGAGCAAAAGCTAGTGAAAAATAAATATTACAATGAAACTTCTGTTCACAAAAAACAACAACAAATAAACAAAGTAATTGTAAATTTAAATAAACCTAGTAAAATAAGCCTTCAATGTTGATATTGCGATAAGACCGCCGATTGTCTACTATGTTTAAGTTGTATATTTGTTTGTATGTTTAAATGGTGCACAATATAGTGTTTTTATCTTTATCTTTTATAGAAAGAAAGAAAGAAAGAAAAAAAGTTTTATTGTTGGCTATACGAAAAACAGATACAAAAAACAAACAACCAAACAATTAGTAGATACAATTTACATAGCCAACAATGATCCCTTCATTCAGCTGTATGCTGCAATTCCGCTTACACGGTATTGCAGCGCTGGTTTTCAATAAAGGGACCAAGTGACAAAACGGACGCTAGGTAGGCGTACTGATTTTAAACAATAATAAAAAAAATTAAAAAAATCTTATCCTTTAGTTAATGAGTTGTTGCAATTTTAAGGAAAAATAACTTCACGCGATAAACAGGGATGGAATAATTCACTAAAAATCAGAGTGATTGTGTCACTAAGTACTTATATGGTTCTAGCGTTTGATAAATTAAAAATGGATGTCAATTCAATAGGAAATTAAGCATGAAATTAACAAAACATAGAAATTACATTAATATTTAAGCTACCAAATTTACGCATTTTTTATGACAACTATATTATAAGTATATCCAATGTGAGTATCTATGTATGCATTGTCTGTGGCCAGCAGTGATAAAATGATAAACATTACACGTGTTTACACGTTATGAAACATAGGCAAGCGAATGTCTTGTGGTACAATTGTTACAGTTGAATGCTTTTTATTTTTTATCACTCTTCCTTGTCCATTCTGACCTATATTTTACAACACCTTGTTGTATGATAGTGATGCGTTATGTGTTATTTTCATACAATGTATTTTTTAAGAATCTTTTACAATAATAAATTATAAAATTGGATACTTAAAATATTTTTTACTAAATTCGGTGGCGTATTAAGTAGTTCAACAAACATATTTTTATAATATTTTAAAGTAAAATGTAAGTAAGTGTACCTAAAGACTTACTTCAACTAGGTATGTTAATTATTATGAAGTAATCATTATTTCAGATTAAAATATGCTTTGCATTTGTGATATATGCGTAATATATCAAAGCAAATTCAAACTTTAAATTGTGATGTAAGTATTACTAGATATGGACTATGATAACTCAGAATCTTGTGTAAAATCTATTTTTATTACAAGTATTTTGAATCATAATAACAAACCGATAGTATACAAAAACATAAAGACAAGCCCAGTTCTATGGGTACACAGTAGTAACATGGAATACTAATAACATATACGAACACTACAAACAAACCAGTCTGGAGACGGTCCCTAGCGGACCGGGTGATAAATCATGCGGGAATGAGGACCGATGCGGCAGGCGTTAGGCGGGCGGGCATACGACACGTACGTGGGCGTGCGGCGAGGTGATCGCGCGGCACAAGCAGGCATGCGCCGCAGGCGCAACTTGATAGTCCATATAGTTCCCGTAACCCATATGGTCGCAGGTGCAGGCGCAGTTCTCGATGTGCCGCCGCAGTTCGAGTTCCAGCTCCCACGGCGGCTCCATGAGGCGGGCGGCCGGGCGCCGTGGCGAGCCCGCGCCTCCGCGCGCTTCGAATGCGGCCCCGGATCGGGCGCGGGCCGCACCTGCGCGACACCACCTGCCTCCCCGTCTCGCGCTCGGCTCGCTCCACCATAAAAGTTAATTTCTAACGCGGGCCAACGCCGGCGACGTAGCCGTCGCAGCGAGGCCAGGCCGCGCGTGTCCCCGGGCGGCGGTGCGCGGCGCGCGCGGCTTCTAACGTGACGGCGCACATAACGCGGCGAACGACGGCCGGCAAGGGAATGCCGCGCTGTTGGACCCCGGCTGAACGGTGAGCGCCCGGGCGGCCCGGCCGCGCCGGCGCCCCGAGCTCCACGTGACGAGCGCACCGCACCCCGCGCCCCGGCCCCCGCCCGCGCTCGCCTAGCCTGCCGCCTGCCGCCTGCCGCCTGCTGCGGCTCTCACTGTCACCGGACTCGCCTAATGGATGCACAATCGGCAGCCATCAATTAACTCTGCGACCTAGTACATTAGCTACAAATTGGGAACTTCTAATATTGTAAAGATAGATAAAAATAGAAGACACAAAAAATTAGTTTCACCATGTTTTTTTAAATGTTACCTAATATTCTGTTTATTTCACTTCACATTTGTAAACAAAATATAAATAGTTCTTTAAGAAAAACGCAATTAAATGCACCTATATGCTGATATGCTGTAAAAGACTTTTATCCTATAAAAGACTGATAAAACTATTGAACTTAGAGTTGATTAAACCTTATTGAGAGAAAAATATTACATTTTAAAATTTAATATCTCATCTTTTGAATTACTTATCTCAATGATAATATTCCATTCACACGGCCTGAACAAAGAAGAATAAAAAGCGTGACCATTGTAAGAGAAACCCTTGTACTGTGCCAGACGCGTGGCCAAATTTTAATTAAAACATACCTACTTTGTCCGATATTTTACATATGTACAGTTTTATTGCAAGCAGCGAAATGAGACAGTTACGTCATAAGTACTTTTATGTTCCCTTTAAACCGCTTTAAAGTTAAATGTAAGTGTCGTGCTGCGGTTTCTGTCGTTGTTTAGTATCGGCTAAACTTAAAGCTTTCCGTTTATCCATACTTAGAGGAGGAATGTTCTTCGTACCTATTTTACTCTTCATTTATATTAAAGTAAATTACGTTGAATAACATAGTCCGTTAAATAAGCGTTTTCAAATAAGTAATTACTAGTAATTACTTAATAATACATTGTTATCGAAATCATTTTTTTCTGTTTTTTTTTACATAAGTAGGCGTATAGGAAACTTCGTTATAGCTATCTCATATTTATTTTTCGACTCTTGCCTTGCCTGGTAATATTTTATATTGACAAAGAAATAAATTATTCAAAAATATATACATATCTATATATCTATACTAATATTATAAAGCTGAAGAGTTTGTTTGTTTGTTTGTTTGGTTGAACGCGCTAATCTCAGGAACTACTGGTCCGATTTGAAAAATTATTTCAGTGTTAGATAGCCCATTTATTGAGGAAGGCTATATAACTTCACGCTTATACCAATACGAGCGAAGCATCAATAATAAATGTTTTTAGTTCGGAGGCTTTTTTTTCTTTTGAGAGCTTCCGCTGCATGCGCTGCGGAAATTGTTAAAGTTTCGCTAAAATAATGTATGTCGCCGCGAAGATTATTAAACTAATATTTAAATTAACTTTAGAAATATTTAATTACCATTCACTGGTTAATTTAAATATCACCAAAAATCTGTTTATTCAATATAGTAATTTAGAGATGTCTCATTAACGTAATTAAATAATATTTTGATTTTATTAGCCTTTATGTTGACACTTGTTTGTTGAAATAAATCTGAAATAATTCTTATCAATATTTCATAACTTTAGGACGCTGAAATATAAAAAAATAAGGTTTAAAAATATTAAAATTAATTATCATGATTTGTGACATTATCAATTTGTTGTAAAAATACTTTGCTGATAACGTTCGCCAATGGAGGGGCGATCGAACCTTTTTAAAGGCGAGTGTTGCGTGTGGAGCCATTGGAAACATTGTGAGTAGAACCACTCTTGGTTTTACTAAAAAATATTTGTTGTTTGTGGTTGTGTTTGCTTATTTCGCTTTGATTATATTTCCCATAGTTTGCAATAAATCTAATTACAAATAGCAATCATAGTTACAAGTTAAATATTGCCGCATAATAAGTATTAGGCGTAATGTAGTAAAGCAGAGCCGATGACCAAACAAAGGTCAACGGTCAGAATTGTTCCCCTTTAAAAGTTCTAAAAAAAGTCCGCGACAGCATATGTCTATCTTTTAAGGTTGGCTCGCTATAACCTTTTTTATGCTAACCAAATTTGTTCTAAAATAAAGCATTATTTGTGAAGGTGTTTTTGTAAAGATGATATTAATCCTTATCCAAATAAATACGTTATTCATCACAAGTATTTAATTTAAAAGAAATTTGCCCTGTACATAATTTGATTTCAATGAGTATCTTAGAAGATTTCGCAGTTTTAAAATAACACCGCAGATGATCAAGCGCGTTTCACGTCTATTTGACCGATTTGAATGTTTTTTTTGGTATGGACATTAATGGCACTCTATGGAGTAAAATAGACTACTATTTTCTTTCTGAACCCAACCCCGTAGTCTACGCGGACGAAGTCGCGAGCAAAAGCTAGTAAAATATATATATGTACATATACCCCTGATCCAGTCGGTGGCTATGGGAAGAGATGTAATTGTTCTTTATGAATCGCCCAAAATACGATATACTGACTATTTAACTTAAGACAATAAACATTTATGTTGCAAGTTAATCCTTTCGCACTCAGTCATAACATAATTATATGGTAAAATAGCACAACTCTTCTACGTAATTGCGTTGACAAACTGTTACATAAAACATCACTAATAAAGTTATTATCAAAAGTACGCATTACAAAATTTATTATTATTGCTTCTTATAGGAAAATAAATACCTAGATTAATATAAAAAGCTTTTAACATAATAATATGATGACGATATAACGAAGGTGGTGTAATCATATACCTATCTCATGCGAAAAATACAATGACACAGAGCAGAACATACATATTTCAATCGTCACAATTTCAATGTATCAGAATTAGGACGCAGGTAGCCAGGAGCAAAGAGGCTGCATGCGCGCGCACTTTCGACATAGAAGTATGTAGTTGTGAAGAGAGCGCGCGGCAGTCAGCATGCGGCGCGCGCGGAGTGTGACGGGGCCATTGCGCCGGGCCCACCCCGCGTCCGGGGCCACCTGGAATGTCCAGGTACACTCATCAACACAAACCGAACATCAACTCCTTGTTCAACCCTGCTGCACAATCTTCACGTCCTATAGGCAACAATCTGCCATATACCGATTAAACAACGAAGTTCAATGAGCTTTCCATTCATCTTGCAGACATAGCCATTTGGTGGAACCAGATACTCAACAGTTGTCCGAGAACTTGTTGCACTAATTCTTAATGTATTCGTATCAAAGTGATGAGTTAATGCTTATGAATTATATGATGTCATCTCATATTCCTCGCGTTTCATCTCAATGGGCAAAAGTGACTTATCAGTGTCAAGATCAATACTATAGCACGAATCACAACTCAACAAATACAGCTTAACAATTTTTAAAACACAAAAACTTATAATGCATAAACATACAGCTAAAACTGATTGCTTGTATGTTTGACTGTTACCATGTTATAAATGTGACATGTCTATTAAAAAAATATTATGATACATTTACAAGAACTCTTTTATCCTACGCTTTCGAGTTTGCCTTCAAATTATTATGTTAACGCGATCCTTTGTATCAATGTTACTGAGGTTGTATTATAGCGCTGGCATTATTATGTGTATATGAAAGATGCAATAGCAATTTTTTATACTATAATATTTAACTAAATATTCCTTCTTAGCTTTCTTTTAATAATGTCAATTGTATTAAATGTCTACGAAAAAAACTATTTAAAACAAGCCAAGAGAAGTAAAAATACTGTTAATGAATATACAACGTGTTTCAGGTGGTGCGTGGGAAGATGAGCTCTCAGTGTTTATGGCACGCTTGTCGAGCACTCTCCGCAGGCTTATTGCTGATGCTACTGGGGGGCGCAATGGCAGTAATAGGTAACATTTAATTATAATATTTTAAAGCGTTGAACCCATACATTGGCACACTTGAGACTTGAGACTCGTATTGAAACCAATTTTGTGCTATAAAACCAATCGTAAAGCCCTTGTTTGATGAGATGATCATCATGATGCGCGTATAATCATTGGTTTCTTGGCGCATCAATCAAATATTATGTTAAAACTTTGAAGGAACAGAATTCGTGTTACAGTTTTAAGCTATAATAGTAGGTAGTTATAATATGATCATCATCAACGGCCTTTGTCTCGTCCACTGTTGGACATAGGCGTCACCTACGTCACGCCACTGGGCTCCGTTTCGCCCTCCCATCCAACCGCTGCCAGCCACCTTGCGAATATCGTCACCCCACACTCCACAGTTAGCTTTTCTACGACAGATGTGACCTGCCCACAGCTACTTCAATTCGCTAATCCTTTGGGCTATGTCGATAACTTATATTTATGATATATTATATACATTCAGTGATTTTTTCAGATCTCTTTAAGATGTTTACAAAAAAATACATTATCAATGTGCCCAATCCAATCCATCCAATACCATGACGGTAGCAATTTTAGTACTTTAATTATGTAGAACAAATCAAACTGGATCGTTTTATTTTTTTAAATACAAATGTTTTTAAAATATGTATTAGTTAGTATCACTATAGCATGTGTTACATATATGTATGTTACTAGCACAGCCATCTTGTGTAATAACTGTCACATAAATGGACGTTAGTCGCGCTTACACATTTCAATTACATTTCCTCAAGGCAAGATGTTCCCCTCGGGAAACTTACATTGTTTATGACCGGGCCAGGGCGACATAAGTGGTCACTAAGGTAAATATCAAACACCTTTTAGCTTTACTATCCATTTTATGACAATGTTTATCTCTTATGAAATAATGTTCCTTAAGTAATGCCGTATGTACCGCAAAAATTAATTCATGAGAAAAATGTGGCTAATGGTGTTACCATATAGAAAATATTTATAATATCCATATCCAAATAGAAATAAGGCAGTTTTTATTTGATACATAGTATAGTTTCAAAATGTTAGTGGCTACTCTACGTGACGAGAAACGGGCGCGAGCCGCGGGCCGCGGATATTTCCTGTCATAACGATGTGAGCGCGCGTTCCCGCCCTGACATATCCGGCTTCAAGTATCCGGTCTGCCTTGTTCACACAACTCCATATGAACTTCATCCACTCATGGCTCCTCCACCTATCTAGCTCGCAGCCATGTGAAAATAAAAGTTTAATTTATTTTTCAATACTTTTCTGTATTTACTACTTTCTATTATTTTTTGACATAATTTTTTTGCTAATACTAACGCAACTACCAAATACCACATATGGGATCAAATTTCTTTTAACCCACTGTCGGTACAATGTCGGTAGCGTTTTGAATCTATACTTTTTATTATTCGGATATCAAAACACGTGATAATTCAATCTCTACCCGAGCTCTAAATGAATGAAAATAGTATCTTAAAGTTCTCTGTAAGAGTTTCTTATATACAAATGTGACACCTCATGAACTAATTAGGCCAGTGCGGTAAACAGAGAACTAACTCATTTCTATAATTTACCATGTGTGATGTGGCGTTTATAGGTTAAACTGTTAGAGCCATCGGGGGGGACACGATAACCCTGAAGTTCGGTAACCTGCTCTTCTAGCGGGGGGACGACCAACAGTCCCGAGGAGGTGTCAGATTTCTCGTCCACAGGTCTCTCATCAACAACATCGTATCCATCGAAAGTGTGTCGAGCAGGGTAGTGTACCTTATACTCAGAATCTCAAAAATATATTCGTTGAAGGTCATACAAGTATACGCGCCGACCTCGACGCATCCAGATAAGGAAGTAGAGGAGATGTATGAGGACATAAGTTGGGCCATACATACTTCCAAAACCTACTTCAATGTTGTTATGGTAGACTTCAACGCAAAGTTGGACATGAGAAGCGATACAGAGTTGAAAGTGGCGCAATTTGGACATGTACAACGGAATCCCAGGGGTCAGAGGCTGGCCGACTTTCTGGAGAAAAAGGGATACAGGACAGGACGCCTCACAGGAAATGGACCTGGCTGAGTCCTGACGGTTCTACGAGAAATGAGATAGATTTCATCTTGACGACGAATAGACAGACGGATATTCAGTGATGTTTCTGTGACCGATAGGGTGAAAACCGGCTGTGATCATTGAATGGTTAGAGGCTCATTGAATATCAATGCAGTTGGGCGACCGCCCGTGAGTCATTCTTGTTTATGCAAGAGCGATGACATATCTCTCAGTATATAGTTTTACGCCGTTATATATAACGCGTATATATACGTGACATATATTATATATGTCGCTCTAACGCTGTGTAAGTGAGAATGGAAGATGAATCTTTTATGTTTAGCATCTTTCTTCCTGACAAAAATTACCTTTTTTTAAATTACAGGTTACTATGCAGATATATTGTCGGTGGCAGAGGAAGTACGAGGAAACGCAACCGTGTCGGTGAAAGATGAAGCGAGAGGCTTCCACCTCAACAACTTGTCTTACGCAGGACCTATCGTCATGGGCTTTGGAGGTACAGTATATGAGTATACTATTAAAATCACATTATTTTTTGTCTTGGTCTTAAGTTTACATAGGTTTCCCCTATGTTCGTTCATATGTTTTTGTGTAGTGTAGCTGTAGTATATAGCAATCCAATATAGATTTTTAGGAGCGGTCTGCGTATCATTAATTAGGACAACTAATACTGGAATTACCTATACCACAATGTAGGTCATAAATAAGAGCATACAATAAATTGATACAAAGGATTAAAGAAGTGCATTAGTGACATCGGCTATACAGGGTTGATACGACCGAAGGGCGTTTTTTTAAACTGCATGTACAGGGTACCATTTTCAAGCTCTGTACTAAAAATCAAATAAATAGGAGCAGTAGTTTAGTCATAAATCATATTTTAAGTTTTCGCTCCATTTGAACACGATGTAGCTTTTCTAACAGCTGATTACGTCTGACGGTAAATCCTACTCAAATCTACGTGTTATTGCCGCTCTGTACAACGACACCACGATAACATACGCCGCGCGCGACGTTACCAATTTGTACACGTTTGTGAAATTATTTATTATAAAGGTGGTTGCGTATTTCTCTTATTTGTAAGCTATTTAGTTTGTTTGAAACAAAAAACAATCTCATTTTTGGTATTATTAATTTTTGCGCCGTGTCGAATTAATACTAAGGACGTATAGTATACGTAGTGTAATTTAATGCCCATCTGTCATATCAACCGTGTATATCAAGAGAGTTCAAATAAATTTATTTCTAGATGTGTCATTTGAATATTCCTTTTTCTTTTGTAGGTTTCATAGTTGTGGCCGCGTGTGTGATGACATTCGAGGCTCGCGACAGTGCTGCGAAAGTGACACCGGCGCGACCTCAGACATTGCCTCGGCCGATGCCGCGCCGAGGGCCAGCGTGCGCCGCGCCCGCTCGCCTCGACCAACTCGGTGTATACCGCTTGCCCCACGTGCTACCGCTACCCCATGCCATACCTCTCGCGCCCATGCATCGACATCGGATGCCACCTCCTGTCAGGTACTAAACGCATGTAATATATCCTAAATGTGGCCTTTTTTAGTAAAGGTAATAGCCAACCAACGCTTGGACCTACATGTCGCTTGCTTTGTAAGTAAAATGTCAAATCCCGTAGCTAGAGCACTTATAAAATGTTATACATAAAAAAAAAACTATCGTTGCTATATATTTGACCAAAACCATGGTAACATTAAAGCATTTGTACGTACCCGTACAATCATAACAGCCAACATTAGGTACGTAACTTTCACAATTCATTAGTAGAGGTGGAAGTGGCGTGTATTTCGTGAGCCGCTGGCTTGTTGAAGCGTAGGGCAGTGAGTGTGTGTGACACAGAACTGGTGGTGAAAGAGGAAAAGGCAAGGCCCGTTTCGGATCAGCACCCGACTTACGTAGCGGTAGTGCGCGTGCGCCGCTTCCGGTGAACACGCTACGTCGCCCGCTACGCCGCTACGCGCTCTCCGTAGACGAGCCGCCGCCCTCGGCAGTAAGGTAACGTAGAATAAAACATTCATTGCGACACGCATTAACATTCTCCCTGTATGTTGTTACATTTTTTTCTGTATGTTGTCAAAATTCTGAGGAATTTCTTGGTGTGTAGTCCGCCAACCCGCACTAGTCCAGCGTGGTGGACTAAGGCCTAAACCCTCTCAGTTGTAGAGGAGGCCCGTGCCCAGCAGTGGGATTTATATGGGCTGATTATTATTATTATTATGTTGTCACAAAATGTTTAATCTACCGTAAGTGCGTATATATTAGACGAATTATTTATTACTTGTATAATAAAAAGAACTCTTCGCACTTCAGTATGCACAGTTTATTGGCATAAAATATAATACGTAGTAGTTACAGAGACTCAACGATTGAACAGTAATTACAATATACCTACTGCAAATAACCCACTACTGTAGTACTGATAGAAATGCTGCAGGCGTTATTTATTTAATTTACTATATCAACCGCGTAATAAGTGAAGTAGGGACTCGTTATTCACACTACTATTTAAGTAAGCATAATAATGTCCTATAAACAATAAAACTGAAAGTTGGATACATACTTTTTAATATAAATATAATGACAACAAATCTGGAACTTACAAACTTTTTTTATTTAATGTTTTAATTAATTAAATTAACACATAAATCCCAGCCAATAAAATCGTCAATACTTATACCAAAATAAGAATTGAATTAAAAAACCAAACTCTATCCTATTGATCAATTGCAACATATGCATACCGTTACGAAGGACGGATAAAAAAATTGTCCAGTAATTAAAAAATAATAGTAATTAGTAATATTTATGTGCCCGGAAAACGGCGATAGGCTCGCCCCTTATAGTAACGGGTGTAGCAATGCATATCTGCCTACCCCTTTCGGGACAATGGCTTAAGTGAACCTATGTATATACATTGTGTATTTTTGACAAAAATATTTATTAAAGTGGCTAAAAAAATAAACGGAATAAAATAATGTTATGAATAGTAACAAAGAAATATTTGACATAGTGCGAGTGCAGCGGAATCAGAATGCGGTTCGCAGTCGTCTCTGGCGATGGATTTGCACGCAAGCGGCGCATGCGCCGGTGTCACTCTGCGCGTGCGCGACAACACACGCCGAAGACCTCTGGCCAGACAACAGCGGCTACGCGACGACACTATGCACCGTGAGTAACATTACAAGTTATATTATAAATTTTCGTTATTAATGATAATATTTTATTATTGATCATCATCATCATTGTAAATCTGCAATAATTCGACGCGGCAACATCGCATAATCCATATCTACGGCTATATAAATTATAATTTACCCACTTGCTTTATTTCTTAAACTTCAGAGACCTATGCCTTTCAAAACTTTAAATTCTAAAATTATTCGACGAATCTCATTCATCACGAATATGAATCAAGGTCAATATGAATCAGTTCAAATTCCTTTCCTTTGAAAATTATTGCGTAAATACTTTTACCCCACCCAGCATAACACACAGCATAAAACTTACAGTTAGTACGTTCTGCCAATATTGACTTTACGGACTTATATCAAGAAGTTTGCTCCATTGTGAACTTTTCAATAAGGAGAAAACTTCAGTTGGCGAATAAATAGACTTCTTTCAATATCGCCGACGGTAATGTTTAAGTTACAAATGGTCACAATATTTATTTTAAAAGAACTTTATCATTCGATCCCAAATCGATACGGACAGGACGCTCCAATTTTCCAGTCTGAAAACTATGTTGAGTTGCCGATATGAATCGATGTTCAATTTAAAGCTTGCGTTTTAAAACTAGTCATAGCCACGTGAGAAATCTTTTCTCAAACCCGTTCGTCCACGCATTGAATACTGACTTCAATTTCCTCTTAGCGTCGAATTTTCCGCGAACCGACGTCTAACGCTCAACTTTTAATGGTAGAGGACCTTGTGATAGGAAATCGTAAGTGCATATCGCACCGTCGCGTCGACATCCCAAGGAAATAAGAAATTTTTGGTCCGCTGAACCAGTTTTTATTGTGACGTTTTTTAATCGACAATCTCCTTGGCGTAGATACTAGGTTATGAACCGTAACGCGTTTGATCCCAGCATTACATAAGTTTATGAGATACACAAATATTTGTTTCGGTCTGGGTTTGTGAGTCCAAAAACTCTCTCGTCCTTTCTTTTACCCACGATACAACACGTGTATCATGGTCAGAATTATTTATGTGGTTTTTTGGTGTATTTATTTCACTTATTTACTAGATGTGTCTGAGGTTTATACCTACGTTTATGGTTACTGTTTCGTAGTGTGATATGCCTATAGTCTTCCTATATTTATAAACTAGCGTTTGCCCGCGACTTACTACAGGGTTGGATTCAGAAATAAAATAAGTTGTAGTCTATTTTACTCCACAGAGTTACATTTATGTCCGTTTTTATTAATTATAATTACTTTCCTCGCTATAGAGCTTCGCGTCCGATCGCTGCTAATCATAAAGGTACCGCCGCACCGCTATGTCCCTGCATTTTAAATCTGTAACATCTTCGGAAATAAGTATTCATTTAAATTAGGTGCTGTAAAGGGCCATATTGATCTATATTAAATGGACAATGTATTTGAGGTACTTAATTGGATAAGGATTAATGCTGTGTTACATAAAATCACTTCATAAATAAGCCATTTTTCCCGTAAAATGTAAAGGTTAAAAAATGGTTATTGTGGAATATCCTTAAGAGATAGACATATGCCATTGCGGACTTTTTTGTTGACCTTTTGAAGGTGTACAATACTGTAGTACATTATTATGATTTATCTCGTAGGGTTTAGCCAACGTTTGCAATGTAAGCGCAAAAAAATGTGATTATTTACGACATCACATTAGAAATTTATCAATGTTTCTCTACTATTATGCATGTATTATACATATAAACCTTCCTCTTGAATCACTCTATCTATTAAAAAAAACGCTTTAAAATCCCATGCGCAGTTTTAAAGATTTAAGCATACAAAGGGACGGACAGGCAGTGACAGCGAATTTGTTTTATACTATGTAGTGATTGGTAAGGATGGAGAACACAATAATTATATCAATTCGAACCAACAGTTCCTGAGCTCAACCAAATAAACAATTTTTTTTGTTTATAAGTAAAGTTTTGCGTATCTTTGTATACTAATACATCCGTCTCAAATGCCCATGATGATAAGTGCATCGTAGCTCGAGCCTACATATCTCAGCAGTGGACGTAATGATTGTTCATCGTAGCCGAATACATGTAGTCTGATTCATTTTCAACACACATTACATAAATAAAAATAATTAAATACACTCAACAGTCATATACTTACGTAGTTCTGACACGGATCTTGTGCCTTGAAACTACGCGAGACTTTTCGGTCTCACAGACTCCGAGACAAGAAATGAATATTTGTGTGTTCCACTAAACCATTTTCAGTAAGACTATACATTTATGTCATAACGTTATTAATTATATCTTTATTTTAAAGCAAACATAATTTTTAATTTACAGCTACACCGGTCGAGAGCACAATCAACTTAAACATTACTGAAGAAACCACTTTAAGGTACCTATGTACATATATTTAATAAGCATTCTGATGAATAAATACGATAAGCATTCTCGTAACTTATATCCAATATTATTACGAAGTAATGGAATTAAATAGGATTCCTGAAATCCTCATTCGTGATTACCAAATCATCATCATTTGTTGAAGGGTTATTTTTCTATACAATAATTGCCCTTAAATTATAAATCAAAACGCTTCAAATAATATGTAACTTTTGTATCATTGCATATTTCGTACGTGTAACTTTCAGCAAAACTGAAAAAAATAACATAACAATGCTATGACTCAATTTATTCCTCGTTCTAGTTAAATATTAATTAGAAGGGTCAATAGAAATGAGTTAACATTTAAAAGTAATTTTACTTGCAGAACAACCGATGATAAATCAGTTTCGAAAATCCTGGAGCATCTTACAGTGGACAGAGAAATGCGAGCTTGCAGCGCTCCACCACCGGAGCACTCGCCATCATCGTCCCCCCCGTTAGTGGTGACCACGAGCCCTCAGTCTCCTGAACCACCACCTGACACTTTTATCACTATCGAGCTACCTGATCAAGAAGCTCCCGAAGACCCTCCTCCGAGCGACAAATGAGAACAACACGCGTCTCGCTCCGACGAGATTCTGAACCCATCCACGCTCGAAACAAATGTCTCTTGTTGATGATTTTTTGTATGTATTATACAACGTGTTTGGTTACTATTTACTAAAATAACAAAATAGACTTTTCGACGTGTCTACGCTACGGAGACACTTCTATTTTTTAGAACCACTGTTGTATTATAATCATTGATGTATTGTTAGTAAATGTTCACTGTAGTAATTCTTTAAAATAAGTCCAATCTGCTATATAGGTATTCCCGTAGTTATCGTAATTGTATTTATTTACATTCAGAATATGACCCCATGAATGTATCTAATACTTAGACATAAGTGATATTGTGAAGATATACGTAGGTATTTATAATGATCAACACTATCAAAAATTACAGCACATTACACGTCGCATAAGACGTAACCTAATAAATTAGTGTGTGCAGCAGTAATTAATGAATGATTAATAAGTAACAACTACATTTAACAACCGCATACATGGTAAGATATACATATAACAGTCTTGACACAAGTTTTGTATCCTAATATAGGATTGGACTCTGTGTCATGCAAAACTTGTGTTTAGATTTTTCAGTCTTACGACATCTTGCTGATAGGCGTAAACATGAACCAGACATAATATATTAATTATGAAAAGGTTCAGTGTTATGATCGAATCTCCGACCTCTCGTAAAATGGTTTAGCTTGAAATCGAACAAATTTCTTTAAAATCATTCATTACTTAAATCATCATTAATTGTACCTATTAGTTATTCAAATTCCTCGGTTCTACATATTTTTAAAACAGTGAACTTATAAACCATTCGAGGAAGATTTTAGTGTAAAATATTAATATCATATAAAATAATTCCTGTCTCACTTATATCCTACAGGTAGTGATCTCGATGCGGAACTGGTCTGAAGTACTAATTTAGTATCTATCTTGTCAAAATGTCACTTGCCACTAACAACTTAACTTGATAAATTTATATCAGATCAAGTTCGCCTTCGATTTAACATACACATACTTAGCTGTAGTAACCTTATGAATCTATCAATCTTTATCTACAATTCCATTTTAGTTTTTGGCGGTTAAATGTAAAAGACTGATAAAAGCGAATTTTATAAAACAAAATCACTTAACTTTTACGACAATTGAATACAATAATAATAAAATAAATATTAATATAAATTGAATAATTATGTAACGTGTCTTTATCAGGACACATAATATAACATTATAACGTTTTATTACTTTTCTTAAAAAAATATATAGGCATAAAATTTCGCTTATCGTTACAATCTTTTTTTTACAACATAAATAACTTATTTTAGCAACTTAATGAAAACATTTTATTATACAAGGACAAATTATGGTTCATCATCAGCCCATATACGTCTCACTGCTGGGCACGGGCCTCCCCTACAAGCTACAACTGAGAGGGTTTAGGCCTTAGTCCAAATTAAGACTAAGGCCTAATTTATGGTTACACACATTTAATACTTACTTATCTCTTGAATTTGTACATATTCCTTTTTTATAATATATATAATGAATCCTAAACTTTTTCGTCCAAATTAAAACAACTTATAATAACTGTGTCCTTACTCCTTAGCAATAAGATTACAGAAAATGCTAATTAAATAGCTGATCTATTGTTAAGGTGAATCTATTCTAAACATAAAAACGCATTCAATCTTAATTTTTAAGTTGGTGTTACAGAAAGGTCACTTAAATTTAAAAGGTGTTACTTGAATTTGTGAATGATGCCCTATGAGTCGCCTATTAAGGGATCCCGTGGCGAGATTCTAACGTCCCTTTATCACAGGGCAGGTGGACTTAGATCTGACCCCTATCTACGTCAGACCAGGCACGTCCTTGGTAGTGGGTTGTAAACGAACTGATATAACGCTATAGGCATCAATAGTTCTCCGTTGTGCAAAGTTAAACGTAGTGATTTATACTGGGGCTAATAAGATTTAACTTAAATTATATAAGTACCTTAAATGAAGCCACGCCTTTCTGTAACACTATGTATAAACATTATTTGAAAAAAAAACTAAGTAATATTTATAATGATAATTGAGAAAAAAATGAATTTCTGGCCGTGTTCCTAATTCAACATTAATTTATATCCGTTTAATTATAACCTGGTTTTGCTATAGTTCTTTCTGTATCAACTCTGTAAGTGAAGGTTTTGCATGTAAAATATCAGTGAGATTTTCATAACTACCCGTCCAAATAAGGGAATAACTTATGATCGGAGCTACTTAAGTCATATCGTGGCTATCTTCGAAAATTTATGACTAAACATGCGGGCTTAAAAGTCAAGTAGTCAGTGCATTGAAAAATGTATTTTACAATCAATTTACTTACTCCTTTGTATAGAGTTCGTGGCAGCAGCGCAAATTCAAACATTTTGTTCTGGATGTAAGTTAAATAGACATTAAATCTCAAAAAAATATGACCAACAAAATGCGATATAAGAAGCATGAGCTTTTTTAATAACCTGTAGGCATATTAGGGCCAAAGTTTTTACAAAATAAAAACTATAATTCATTCAAAAGTCTTGCAACGAGTTTACATGTCATTCTTTAATTATTATATTTTAATAGTAAAAGTATCGATAAGTTAATGATGATAATTGATTCTCTTAAGTTATTGTAATAATGGCGCTGTTCGGGTTTTGCATTCTTTCCGCAATATGTTTTAATGACGATGTTTATCCAGTAGGTACCTACTAACTTTTTAAGCGTTTAACGTCTTCCCTGTAACTCGCTACTTTACTTCCTGTAACTTAGCCTTTTTTTATATTTGTTTATTGGCAAAAACGTTTGACTCTTTGATAAAATCGTGTTCCCTAGGCGTCTTGTTATTAAAAGTTAACTTTCTACCAATTTGACCGTTAGTTGTTTAGTAATATTAAATATATTAAAGTATTAGTAAACCTAATATTGTAGGTAGTTCTTATTACTGACCATGTAACTCTTCACCGCATTTTTTAACATGACATGAGTAATTTTTATGCTTTATTGTAAAAATATGAACACCAAACGAAGTGTTCATTTGAACCCGTTTTTAAAGGCCTAATTTTTTTCATTATAAATTGTTCTGAATTATTAAGCAGTGTTATTATAGAAAACATTATTTACTAGTTTAGGTGTCAATTACAACTTTATCTTGTCTTACATACTCGTTAGTACCTACATGTATATTCTGAAATATGTTCCCTTAACGAGAAAAAATCACTACCGCACTTCTTAATAAACTTTTGTATTAGATTAAAAATCAATATTCACTGTACATAACTCATTGTAAAATGGCGTATCCTTGTCGTCATTTACTGACTGATCCGCGAAATAATGCACTTTTATATTATACAACCTTACCTAAGTGTTTTATACGGCGTGTAAATTATATAAAATTCGTAAGAGTTAGTTATTTATTTTATAATAATATAAAACGTGTAATCAATCCCAATGGTTGTTGTGATGTCTATTAAATTTGTTGATGATTAAAAATTGATTTATTATTTTTCAAACCTTCATTCGAAATGCAACATATTGAGGTGATTATTATGGTATTTCAGTATGTTTAAATAAAATAAAGCATAAAATTGTTTTTTTTTACATACATGCATAAACTCACGGCTGTATTTCCCGAAGGAATAGGCAGAGGTGCATTTCTGCACCCACATTTCGCCAGGTATGTATCAGTCCCACGTAATGGGGGCGATCCTATTGCCGTTTTTCGGGCACATTTCCAGACTCCGTGCTGTTACCGAAAACCCAATAACACTTTGCCCGACCCGGGTATCGAACCCAGGACCTCTAGATCGCACGGCACATACTACTATGAACCATTATTTATTTATTTATTTTTATACTGGCACGGCAAAGTGACTCCACTGTACCTGATGGTAAGCACAGTGGAGTCCAAAAAATTAATACCGACCAGCGAGAAACGATATGGTCACCCGCTGGTCGACACAATCATGCCGGCCTGCACAAATGCTTCTTCACGCTTCGCTTAAAGGATCCAGGATCATAGGAAGGAGGGAACACGAGAGCCGGCAAACTATTCCACAGCTTGATGGTGCGGCAAAGGTAAGAGTTGGCGAACTTTTTGGTTCGAGCCGCGGATGTTGTGACCACAAAGCTGTGGCTTCGCATGCCAGCACGCGTGGTTTTGGTGAGGAAAGGACCATATTTTTTTTCCTTTTTTCCATAAAACTAGTCAACACGAAATTGGTCCTAGTCAAGCGATTGTATAATGTTGCATGCGGACGGCACGTCCAGGGGGGCGGCAAAGTGAGCGATTCAAAATGTTATTCAAGTCGTTGCCATAATATCCACTCCATGTTAAGTATAAGTTTGGATACAAGAACCTAACCTACCTTTTTTTGAAATTGTAAGGAAAGCCAGCGGCGGGCCAGTTCTGACATGGAAAATATATTTGGCGTAAAAAAGTTCGCTTTTGAAGCCATGATGACGATTTTTGCTAGGTCTCATCTAGATATATCCATACAAACATACAAAAATACATATTTTTTCTCTTAATAATATGAGTATAGCTATTGCCCTCTTTTAAGACATGAAAGACATTTTAAGTTTTGCAGCAAAAAAGAGGGGTGCACATACATAGGATTAAGATAAAGATAAGATAAGCTAAGGATTGTACATACATACACTTGAGTAATAAATTTTATAATTAGCTCTTTAGTATAAGCTTAGAAGAAGATAATTTGTTAGTAAAGTATAAATAATGTTCTTGTTAAAAACTACTTCACTAATTCGAATGTTTTTGAAGGGACGGATTTATTTATTTATGCTTTTTATACAGTTTGTATAAAGGCGGACATAATGCCTTAGGCATTCTCTTACAGTCGACCTTTGGGTGATGCAGAGATAAAAGAAGTAGGTGCATAAATAACGAACTGGTGGAGATACATACATAGGTACATATATACTAACATATTAAGAACAACAAGAAAATAGGAATACAAAATAAAATATAAAATTTACATAGATGGGATCTTAGGGACGAGCATAACCTACATATTATCGTTAAAAAAAATACTTTTTTGGGATGAGTGTGAATTTTCGAAACGGCGTCCGGGCAAATCTAGGCCCCAGTGTTCGTGCAATATTATGATAACTTTTACAAAAGCAAACCGAAATAAGAATAATCTTATTTGAATATTGATTTGAATTCCCTAATAACATTTTTTCCCATAATTCCATCCGACATGTTGATGCTGTACTGTTAACGAAGGGTTCGACTCCGTTAGCATTTTACATCTTAAAATATAGTCCTTTAAGATGTAAAATGCTAAAGGAGTCGAGTATGGGCTCGTTTGCCCTGTTATCCTCAGCACATACCATTGCACTAGTATAGCAATAAAGTAAAAGCACCAGTAGATGACCACTTAAGGACACAGAAATTTCTTTTTTAATGTTTAACTTTAATTATCATTCGAATACGATGAGTGTATTTTTTTGTAAACTCTGTGCAAGTGTTTTAACGAAACGAACCAGTATTTTTTCTTGTACAATGGTTGAATAAAAGTAAAAAAATAAAAATAAAACATAATTTTAGAGATTTAGTAGTTGACCACCTAAAAACTAGTAGATGACCATGTTCTGCATCAGTAGATGACCATTCAGATTCATAAATTATTTATTAAATAAGAAGCCAAATTAAGACAACTTAGCCTTTTATTTGAAATATAATAATAATAAAATCCACCGCTCGTTAAAAAATATATAATTATAATATAATGAATGTATCTCTAGAACATCAAATACAATTTCATCCTGGAAAATTACTAGAAAATCATAGTAAAACGGAATCAGTAATGGACCACCCCCACATCTCAATCTTGTAAACAAATTTTCGTATTTTATATACCCTGTTACCTCAATTAATCCTAAACGAATAAGAAAAGCAAAACACTGGCCATCAAAAAGGTGACAAAGTTGCTAATATTTAACTTCAAACTTTTCAATCCTTAATAAAATTGTTACAAAAAATCGAATACTTAATAGATTTACGGTGCCACCATTTCCAAACAACCGGCGGCTATTTGGAATTTTTGAAAATAATTGAGGCTTAGTTTGCGCGGTTCGTAGACCACATGGCAGCACTGACTAATTCCATATTTACTCAATATGGAATTAGTTTAAAAATATTCCGCGAATTCTTATTTTCTCGGTTCATGTGCATTAGTGGTCAACTCCAGGTACATGGTCAATTACTAGTGACCTAACCTTATATACCGACAACTGTAAAAAATTGTGTCGAAAATTTTATGTGATTTCGATTTATATTTTTAACCGAAACGTATAAACCTCTGTGTAATCCTATATTCCGAGATTATAGATATATATATATATATATATATATATATATATATATATATATATATATTTCTATTTGCGTCGAATACCGTCATAATCTATTTATAGTGAAGTAGGCAAATATCCAATTTTGTAATGTAATCAAATAGATACGCAGTGATGGCTTCGAGGTTACGGCGCGCGGTCGAGAATCTCGGCGGTCGCGGGTTTAAACCCCAAGCACACATCTATGACTTTTCGAAGTTATATGTGTATTCACGCTGAATTATCACTTACTTTCACGGTGAAGGAAAACATCGTGAGGAAACCTGCACACCTAAAAGTCCTTGGGAATTTCTTAGGTGTGTAGTCCGCCAAACCGCACTAAGCCAGCGTGATTGACTAAGGCCTAAACACTCTCAGTTGTAGAGGAGGCCCGTGCCCAGCAGTGGGACATATATGGGCTGATGATGAATCGAATAGAAAATGCATTTTTCTTAACGACGCAAAATATAGTTGGTTATAAGTACATGCATGTAGTAGGTATTTATATAAGTACCTTATGTAACATTTTTTTAACTTAAAATATCACAAAGATGTTAAAAAAACTATGTAATTGTTACCAGTATTAAATACAAGGAATAATTAGTTCAAAATAATTTAAGATCTAATTAATCCAATAACCAGTATGCTTAAACATAAAGTTTATCTACAAATGTAACGCGGTAAGGTTTCATTTAATCACCAGATATATTTGACAAAACCTAACCTTTAGCGTGAGTTGTTTATTTATTTTAATACCTGATACACCAACAAACAGTAATCTGTGCCATTGCTCAAGCCAAACCTATGCTAATCCTATCAAAGGTGTCAGCTGGGATAATCTGTTCAATCTCGTTATCCATCTGGTATAAATCTGAAGGGCAGCTTGGTGAATCCAGCAGTCAGTCAACGGAATGGGCCCAGGAGCGCTCTACTGAGGACTGCTCACGTATCCATCAACAAATTACAACATGGCCAATCAAACAGGAAACCCTTATTATGGCGCACATTTTGAGGCTCTCAAGTAAGTAACTTTTACAATTATTTTAATACTAGCTGACCCGGCTAACTTCGTTCCGCCTAATTTTTTTATATTTTTTTTTTGCCTAAGTTACTCCTTATTACATCAGCTATTTGTCAGTGAAAGTCCCGTTAAAATCGGTCCACCCGTTTCAGAGATTAGCCGGAACAAACAGACAGACAGACAGACAAAAATTGTAAAAAACGTTGTTTTGGTATATGTACCGTGTGTACATCCATATGCATTTATTAAGGCTCGACCGAGATCTCGGTCTCGGTCTCGGTCTCGGCATTCTCGGCTACAAATCCAACCGAGAATTTTGTCTCGGTTCTCGGCTAATTACAGCCGAGATTCTCGGTCATGACCGAGATTGTAACTTTGTTCGGATCGGCATTCAAATTTTACCGCGCGTGGCCACGCGCCGCAGCGCGAAGTCGATCGGTGTAAGTGCGTGAGAGGCTGAATTGTGATTGGTTGAAGTCCCGTCTGGCGAACTGCGGCCGGCCGCCTTTGCCCCGTTCGAGTCTTTCGAAGTCCGAGTTCGAGTCTGCGCCGCCTACTAGCGTAGCAAGTAAACAACTCGACGGTCCCCAAGAACAAAATCTTATCTGCAAAATGCTCTACTGGAGTATAGAGTCTTTAAATTAAGTGAAAATATAAATATAAATTACTCACTCACCTCAAAAATATATATTTGAGAAAAAGAAAATTATTTCTTAAAAAAAAGAAGATGTGAGTGAGTAATTTATATTTATATTTTCACTTAATTTAAAACCTTTATACTGCAGTAGAGCATTTTGCAGATAAGATTTTCTTCTTGGGGACCATCGAACTGTTTAGCAAAGCTGGACAATTGTATGACGAGAGGCGACACTCTTTGAAGGGCGAAAATGCCGAAAAATTGCTTTTTTTATGTTATAATATAATGTTATTTAATTTTGATTATTAAAACAGTTAATTTTGTTAAACAATTAGTAGTGTATTAAAAATTTAACAGTATTAAAAATCAAAAATTTCACGCTTTGTCTATTCTCGGTCTCGGCTCTCGGTCTCGGCCGAGATATCATTTTATTCTCGGTCTCGGTCTCGGTCTCGGCCGAGAACGAAAAACCCATCTCGGTCGAGCCTTAGCATTTATTAAAAAGCGGTTATTTCAATATTACAAACAGACACTCCAATTTTATTTATTTGTATAGATAGCGCACAAATCAGCTTAAGTTTTCAAAATCAAACTTAAGAAACCCTACGTAATAAACGTCATCAATGTAGAATGTTATTAAATTAGAAAATTTAGATTAGTAAAATACTATAATGATATTTCATGTTTTAAAAAAATTGAGACCGATTCCCAAAAAGTTCCTAGAATATGTCAAATTATAATGGGACAATGAATTTATATTATACTCATATAATAACTTGATATCACCCAAAAAATATTATGTATTTGAAAATTTTCATCTTTTACTTTAAACGTACGTACCTACAATTTTCAAAACCTTTTAAAATAATAGTTTCTGGTACAATAAAGGGTTGGATTTAGTCAATGGACTCGAGGTTTAAGCACGTGGTCGCGAACCACGGCGTTCGCTACGTGTGTATTCACAATGAATTACCACTTACTTTCACGGTGAAGGAAAACATCGTGAGGAAACTTGCACACCTAAGAAATTCTTAGGAATTTCTTAGGTGTGTAGTCCGCCAACCAGGTCCGCGCGGTGGACTAAGGCCTAAACCCTCTCAGTTGCAGAGGAGGCCTGTGCCCAGCAGTGGGACGTATATGGGCTGATGATGTTAAATGTTGAACACTAACTGCCTTGCTTAAGTTTGTGAAATAAGCATCTTTAAAAAACTTGTCAAGGAACATTTTTTGTATACTTATATATATTTTTTATTTACTTTTTTTTATTATTTTTCTTATATTTGTTTTGAATTAAGTATATGTTAGTTGTTATTAGATTTATTTATTATTATTATGACCACCAACTCTACGTTTCTGATCTCTCCAGTCCATCTAACGGTTGCCTGGAAGAAATCGCCGATAGCGATAAGGCCGCCATTTGTGACACTACGTTATTGAGTTGTGACCAGTAAACAATGTTGTTACTATCTTTGTGTGTGGTTTGGTGCACTAAAGCATAATAAATAATAAATAAATAAAAATGTAGTAGGTACCTATATGTGGTTAACGAAGTTTATTATAAGTGTTACTCTGTGATAAATGATTTTGAATTTGGATCAGGTCTGCCGGACATGTGGAAATGCTCGGAGATGGATTGACGGGCGAAGATCTGGCGGCAATACCTGAACACTGGCTCTCATACCCCGCGCCCCCCGCCAGCGCCCACACAGCTCTAGCGTTGCTCTACACCTTCTTCACATTTGCTGCTCTAATTGGAAACGGACTCGTCATATTCATTTTCTCCACGTGCGTATAATTTTTTTTAACTATTAAAATCATTAATAGTGGCTATTACGCAAGAAAATTCTATTTCAGAACCAAAAGCCTTCGAACTTCAAGCAATCTTCTAATTCTACAATTAGCGATACTAGATTTCATCATGATGGCAAAAGCTCCTATATTTATATACAACAGTGCAATGCGTGGATTTGCGGTAGGCGCACTTGGATGCCAAATATTCGCTTTGATGGGAGCATACAGCGGAATTGGAGCTAGCATGACAAACGCGTGTATCGCTTACGATAGGTAAGCTTTTATACTTCTGCTTCTTAGATATTACATTCTAATTATATTTGAGGCTTCGAAAGCAAAAAAAAAAACTTTGTGGATCTATCGCATAAGTTTTCATGCTATTTTCAGACATTCTACAATCACTCGACCTCTTGACGGAAGGTTATCTAAAGGGAAAGTTTTACTTATGATAGCATTTGTTTGGATATACGCCACCCCTTGGGCCCTACTTCCTATGTTCAAAGTTTGGGGCAGATATGTCCCTGGTACGTATTTATTGCTCATATAAAAACTCTAGCAAGTTAAAAACAGCTAAATTAAAAATATAAATATTTTCTCTTGGCTTGTTTCCTTAAACATGAACAAAAATGTGCCTAAGCTGCAGTATTTTAATGTCAAATCGTAAATGTTAATTTATCAAAATATTTATCTGATGTAATAAAGTACTTTCTATGAAGATAAAAATAAGTACTTATTTCCAAATGACACGGCTCAACAACTGCCGTTTTCTTATATACAATGAATAACTGATATTTTCTGATCTACAAGAGTGAATGGTAGTAAAAACTAACCCTTTTTGCAGAGGGCTACCTAACGTCTTGCACTTTCGACTACCTAACAAACACATTCGACACGAAATTATTTGTAGCATGCATATTCACTTGCAGCTACGTTTTTCCAATGACCATGATAATATACTTCTACAGTGGCATCGTAAAACAGGTGTTTGCACACGAAGCGGCTTTAAGGTATTTAATTAAAATGTTTCACGGTAGAATTATTAAACACATTTCAATATTAATATTACAAACTAATTAATATTCCTACAGGGAACAAGCTAAGAAAATGAATGTAGAGTCTCTGAGGGCGAATCAGGGAGGTGCATCACAGTCTGCAGAAATTAGAATTGCCAAAGCCGCACTCACGGTTTGCTTCCTGTTCGTGGCTTCATGGACACCATACGGAGTTATGGCATTAATTGGAGCATTTGGCGATCAACAGCTCCTTACTCCTGGGGTAAAGTGTTATCCAGATACAATTGTAATACTAACGAACTGATTACCCAAGTGGCCCGCTAATGTTTAATTGCATCTGAATTAAACAAACATACCACCCACGTTTTACTTCCATCATACTATCCTGAGTCCTAAGCATGGGGTGAACGAGCGTTAATGTGCGTGGTCGAGTTAAAATCTCCGCGTTCGCGGGTCTTAGCTTCAGGTATACAAGTTTGACTTTTCAAAACTATGTGTATACACAATGAATTATCACATACGAGTACAGATAAAGGAAAACGTCGTGAGGAAACCAAAAGTTCTTAAGAATTTCTTAGTTGTAGTCCACAGACTACAATACACAGCATGCACCGTGCGGTTCACTCCGCCTATGACCGCACCCAGTGGAAACTGATCCTGCGTGATCGCGATCCTTAGCAGTGAGGGAACGAGAAAGAAGAAGTCCACAGACCCGCACTAGGCCGGCATGGTGGACTAAGATTTTACCATGCTCAGAAGGCCCATGCCGATGCCCATCAGTAGAACGTAGGTAAAAGACCTAATCTTATGTAAATAAGAGATGTTATTTATGTGTTTCTAGGTAACGATGATTCCCGCTGTAGCGTGTAAAGCTGTCGCCTGTATAGACCCTTGGGTGTACGCAATTAGTCATCCAAAATACAGGTACGTATTTACGTATCACCCCTCTCCGTTGTAGAGAAAGCCCGTGCCTTACAGTGGGATATAAATGGGCAGAAGATGATTTACGTATCTAACAATCCGGTTCAAATATATAATATAATATATATAATATAATCTTTATTCATTATTAAGTCTTTTACAACAATTGTTACAGTGTTAGGGCCTCCTTTTAAGTATTTCCATACTTGTGCTAGGAGACTGCTATCTCACAAACATAAAAAAATTAAGTAATTATATGTAGCATATATAAGAACATAATAACAATAAAAAATAAAAACAAAAACAAATACCAATACCACACCTATAATAATAACTATATAATTTTCATAGAGATATAATATTTCTAGGCAATTTACGAAATCTATAGAATGAACATACATACAGTTACAATATGCCATTCGAGTAAAGGCTCTAACTAAATTGTTAAACAACTGTAGTCAGACTGCTCATACCTTTCTAGTTTTCCTATGTATATTTTGAGTTAAAAAAATCAAAAGAATGCTTCAAGGCTATGATCAGGTTATACTCAATTTTCTTTCCATATTTTAGGCAAGAATTGCAACGTCGCATGCCGTGGTTGCAAATTCACGAGCCCGACGATACAACATCAACGGCAACCAATAACACGACCAACAGCGCTGTGCCAGCAGCTACCGCCTAAGTTTTACACGAACTACGCTCAATTCAATTCTACTCAAACGGATTTAGACGACAACCATGGCTTTTTAATGGACTCCGATATTATTGATTTTAATGTAGAAAATAATAAGAAGCATAAAGTGACTCAAATCACCTATTAACATAGTTTTCTTTTCGTTCGCATACCAACCAACCACTATAGCAAATATTATGTAAAACCCGTTGAAGTGCCCCCTTAGGTTTTAGTAATAGTACTTGATCAGCAATTAAAATTAAAATTATTTTTTGTCCCATTAATGTTCCTTTGGACGGAACTGGACTTGCCATCGTTAGGTCACTTTAACATACAAAAAAAGCTCTTAAGAAAAAAATTACAACCTTTATTTTTTGCTATCTATATCATGAATGAAAGAAATACTAGTCGAATAGAAAATATAATCTACATACATGTATAATATATATATTATACTATACTATAAATGTATGATTACTCATATTTCGGATTTTCCTTAGGAAAACTTCACAACTGACGATGCTGAATAGCCCAGTTTTATTGAGAATAGCAGTGAATCGTTATTATTGGAGGATCCATTTTGAGAAGTAATTTGAACAATCAACTTCAATCAATGTTCAAGTTACCCAATAAATCGGATGTTTCTGTCCGCGCGTAAATCGATTAATGCCTCGCTCCGCTGCAACGGGCGGCCTTTTATAGATACTGTAGTGGGGCGATCACTTGTGAGTCATCCTCGTTTATGCAAGACAAGAACACGTGGAGCGATGACATAGCTCTTAGTAAGTATCAGGGATGTTACGGAGCTTCGACTCCGGCTCCGGAACTTCCGATTACTATTACACCTTCGGTTCCGACTTCGACTCCGACACTTTTAAATCGAAGGTCGAAGTATAACATAGCGTCGATTATGAACGGGTAAATACATGTCGCGCGGGTCTTCCCCCCGACTCCCGCTACATGCGATCTATCGTCAATTGTTATTCAGTTGTTGTTAGTTGTTGTAGAAAAAAAATGACTGAATAATGTTTTGTTGGCCCTTAAATAAAAAATCTCTCTCCTGCCACCACTTCTGACTCTGCCTCCGACTCCGGTTCCGACCCCGATAAAATGGTTTTCTAATGGAAGATATTGTCACAACTGGACCAAATTTAAATGGGACGAAACTGGAAGCATCAGCTTTCAATTAAAAAAACAATCATCAAAATCGGTCCATACAGTCGAAAGTTCAAGTAACAAACATAAAAAAATACAGACGACTGATACTGATGATAGCCTCCTCCTTTTTTTGAAGTCGGTTAAAAATAATATGAAACACGGCAATTTCTCAATTTTTTTTTCTACAAAAAACGGCAGTTCGACATCCAAATCCAAAACACGACAGACAGTAAATTTTTATTTTATGGTAACCCTGGACAGTGTTGCCAACTTAGTGGATTTTCCACTAAAACTGGTGGTTTTAATGCCCTATTTTGTGGCGAAATATTGGTTTTAGTGGCTAGTGGATTTTTCTAGTGGTAAGTTTTTAATAAAAATCAATTTCAATTACTAAAAATGCGATCGTTTAGCCTTAACTTACACGTTTCCATATTTCTGTTTCCGTATTTTCATTAATTCTTCTTTCTATGTGCTTATTTTTCGCCGAATGTAATTTGTGACGGATTTGGATCGGATCGGATGAAGTGCTAAACAGCTCTAATGCTTTATCTGTTGTATCTTTTATTGCTGTCGGGTTTTAGTTTTTACAATCTTACATCTTTTGATAATTAAATTGTTACAGGTTATAATTACCAGCCAGAACCCATTTGAAGTAAAAAAAAGATTAATTTACCTACAAATGATATGTTGATTAGCTGATTGCTAATTTTTATAACGTATTATTAAAGGAAACTAATAACCTATACCTATTATCCATCATCATCATCAATCAGCCAATGGAGGTCTACTGCTGGACATAGGCTTCTCCTAATGACTTCCACAGGGACCTGTTGGGAGCAGCCTGCATCCAGCGACGTCCCGCGACCTTTACTAGGTCGTCCGATCATCTTGTCGGAGGACCGTCCCACGCTGCGCTTATCCGGTTACGTGGCTTCCACTCGAGAACTTTTTGGCCCTATCGGCCATCAGTTCTCCGCGCTATGTGCCCGGCCCATTGCCACTTCAACTTGCTAATCCGCTGGGCTATGTCGGTTACTTTAGTTCTCCTACGGATCTCCTCATTTCTGATTCGATCTCGTAGCGAAACCCCGAGCATAGCCCTCTCCATAGCTCGTTGAGTGACTCTGAGCCGTCTAATGAGGCCCATAGTGAGAGGCCACGTCTCAGTGCCGTATGTCATCACTGGTAACACACCAAATATCGAAGACTTTCGTCTTCAGGCACTGAGGTATTTTGGACGAGAAGACGTCGCGTAGTTTCCCGAACGCACTGCCAACCGAGTTGGATTCGACGATTGACCGAGAGGTCTCTCGAAGTATAACCTATATACTTATTTTATTTCGTAAAATAATCATTTTTAGTGGAAAATTTTGCGATTTTGAGTGTTGGATAATTTTTTGTTAGTGGTTTTCTGGTGGTTTTAAAAGTTCACTCTGGTGATAAGCTAGTATAACTGCTTGCAAAACTGACCCTGGATGATAGATCCAGTGTTGCCAATTTAGCATATTATATGCTAGATTTAGCATAATTGTATATTGTTTAGCATTTTTATTTCTTGTTTGGTATATAGCATATTTGTTAACATATAAATACTTATTTAAAAACAGTTAAACCATGAAACAAACTACTACTTTATTATCGTTCGTACCACATTTTATTAGGTGGCAACACCGCCAATATAACGACAAAGGTAATGAATATGTGGGCCCGCCTTACGTCAAACGCTCTAACCGTAATTCGGGGATTCCCATACAAATTTAATTTAATATACCATAGACAATCATTCATTGTCTTTCTATTTGTTGTAAGAAAAAAGTGAAATAGAATACAATACAGGTACTTTACCTACTACCTACTTACCTAACTTTGTAAATAAAAGTTCTTACAGTTTTAAGTGCATTATCAATTAATTGGTCATTATGCCGCTTAAATTATACAGACTTTAGCATAATTTTAGCAAAATTTCAACAGCCGTTTAGCAAGTTTTATGTTAGTCTTGTTGGCAACACTGGATAGATCAGATTCAGCTGTCAAAAGTGTTTTGACTTTTGAATTTTGATCGTAATTCGTAATTCATGTTTTTACTTTTATCTTCAACATGAGATAAAATTTTAAATATATTGTTCACATTTAATAATATACTTGCTATGGTATAGAATAATTGTATCACAATGGATAAACTAACGGTGATATCTGCAACTCTTTTTATGGCGGCCGATGTTTTTGCTATTGTGAGTTTAGCAATGCCAGACTGGATTATAACAGAAATAGGAGGTGTATATTTTAATCTTCTTGATTTGTATCAAACCAGAAATCTATTTTTCAGATATGCCTTTCTGTAAGCTTAATCATTTAATCGACTAGTAACATAATTGATATTGTATGATTTATTGCGGAAGTGTGTTATTCGTAATTTACGATCGAGTTATCTGACATAACAAACAAATGGGAATTTACGTTTTTCTTTCAAACATGTTTTTTTTTAAATGAACATCAAATATTCAGAACATCACACAGAACTAATGTTTTATGTACATACATATTTAGGAAATACTTGAATTTGGTTCTTAAGTTTTTCAAAACAATAAAATCGCACATACAAAATTATTCAATACAGTACTCTAAACAGATACTAGTGTTTCAATGTGAATGTGACATTCAATGCTAAAATGCAATGATTGATAGAACATATTCAGTAATTATTTCATATTTATGCCTGGCATTATAAACTTATTTGCTATGTTGAAAAAACCATGTATTCCCCACTTGCATACTTCAGTGCGTGTTATATCTAACACAATATGATACTTCAGTAAACAAAATGTTACTTATCTCCATTAGACTGTACCTTTGTGGACTAACTTTACCCTTTGCAAATAGGGCTATTGAGAGAAGTATTGATTGTGTTTACAATATTGCATACATACATACATAAACTCACGCCTGTATTCCCCGAAGGGGTAGGCAAAGGTGCATTTCTGCACCCACATTTTGCCAGGTATGTATCAGTCCCACATAATAGGGGGCGAACCTATTGCCGTTTTTCGGGCACATTTCCAGACTCCGTGCTGTTACTGAGAATTTCCTAATGGAAAAACCCAATAACACTTTGCCCGACCCGGGTATCGAACCCAGGACATGGCACATACTTGTACCGCGAGACCACGAAGCAGTTGATATTGCATACAATATTGATTATAATTTGTTACAGGTGACACTCGTCTTGGGTTAATGTGGTCATGCATAACTCTGTACAATAGACCACAAGTCTGTTTTACACCAGACTTGCAACCTGAATGGTTGTTGGCACTGATATGTATATTCATTGGATGTATTTGCATAACAACTACTGTGATCCTATTGGCATCTAGTCATTTTGATCGAAATGTTATACCATATGCACGCTGGGTGGGATTTGCTGCTAGTAAGAACCGTATAATGCATTGTAAATGAAATATTTTTATAATTAAGAACTAATGATTCATTATTATTTTGTTTATTTCAGTGGTAGTATTCTGCCTTGCTGCTGTAATATTCCCAATGGGTTTTCATGTCGATGAAATTGGGGGACAACCATATCAATTACCTAACAGTCATCAAGTTGGAATCTCATATATATTATTTGTTCTCTCTTTGTGGATTACTGTTATATCAGAACTATTTGCTGGTAAAGTTTGTTTGCCACATTTTTAGTTTTTTAAATGATCTGAATTTTTGTTCATAGACAGATATAAACTGATGTATATTATTATGAAGATTTTTTTAAATAAGTAAATAATTGTATTTTAAATGTGCAAAATTGTTATCCTTTTCTTTTATTTGACTTAATAAATTATTCTTGAACATTCCAATAATTCTGTTGAAATATTTAGAAAAATTGCCTGTTATCCTTACTAATATTATAAATGCGATTGTAACTCTGTCTGTCTCGCTTTCCTGCTAAAACTACTGAACCGATTTAAATTGAATTTGGTACACAGATAGTTTGGAGCCTGAGAAAGAACATAGGCTACTTTTTATTGCGGAAAAGGGGTTGAAAGGGGGGATGAAAGGTTGTATGGAGGTATTGTCATTTTTAAACCTAGAAACTCGAAACTAATTTTTTAGACTGTTGATTAGATATAAATAAATATGACATTCAAAGTTTGTAAAAAAATTACCTTTAAGGGGGTAAAAATAAAAATAGGGATGATGAAAGGTTTGATATGGAAAACTCGTCATTTTTGAAGCTAGAATGATGAAACGTTTTTATATGGCTTTTATTACATCATTGCATCATATATATGATATATATGTCGCAATCGAGTAATCATTGGAACGCCAGCGCCATCTACTGACGCAATCGAGTAGTCATTGGAACGCCAGCGCCATCTACCGGCGCTCGACGGAGTCAATGATTCACCGGCTGGGCGGTGCGCTCGAGACTTCATCGGGCAGAAAACCGGCCTGTGCGGGCGACTATTGAAACTGTCGCGCGTTCGTCTAGCTATAAACTGTTATTAAATTGGAGAATATAATTGTGTTAAACTGGCTACTGTGTTTCGTTGCTCCAACATCACCCATAGACGCCCGCAGCTTTGAAGATAAGAAGTATGGACCCTACTGATGACGTTGAGGTCCCTCATCCTCCGTCATATATATATATTATATGTCAAAAAAAAAAACTTTTAATATAATTCTTATATTGTGTATATATATATATATATATATATATATATATATATATATACACAATATAAGAATTATATTAAAAGTTTTTTTTTTTTTAAATCCCTTAACATGTTATAAATGAGAAAATAACTATATGACTGTTGCGCTTTCACGCCTTAATTAACTTAACGATTTTTGGTATGGACATAAATGGGACTCTGTGGAATAAAATAGACTACAACTTATTTTCTTTCTGAACCCAACCCTGTAGTCTACGCGGACGGAGTCGCGGGCAAAAGCTATTAGATATAAATAAATATGACATTAAAAGTTTGTAAAAAAAAATGTACCTTTAAGGGGGTAAAATAAAAAATAGGGGTGAAAGTTTGTATGGAAATTCGTCATTTTTGAAGCTAGAATGATGAAACCACGTGTAGACGACTGCAACTATGTATATAATGTAACTATATTATGTCTGTTATGCTTTCACGTCTAAATCATTTGACCGATGTAAACGATTTTTGATATGGACATAAATGGGACTCTGTGGAGTAAAATAGACTACAACTTATTTTCTTTCTGACCCCAACCATGTAGTCTACGCGGACAGAGTCGCGGACAAAAGCTAGTAAATAATATTAGTAAATATGTAAGTAATGTGTACATTAATATTAAGTATTACTTTATTGTACCTTGTTAAAATATTACAAAGTTGAATGTAGATTGTAGAGTATTATATTTGTAATTTTTATTTTTAGCTCTAAATTTTCAATATGGAAATACAAAAGAACAAAAAACTGAATGAGTTAGTATAGCTAAATGAATATTTTTATTTTCAGGTTTGACATTGTATAAATTATAATTCTGTAAATAAATATTATATTATTACATTTTTGTCTGTAATAACATATTTTAACATGACTACATATATCTAACAAATTCCTTGTGGAGGTCTTTTAGGTGTGCAGGTTTCCTTGTGATGTTTACCTCCACTATTTAAATTATGTGATAAATTCAATTTGTATATGTACCGTATAGGTACATCCATCCATCAGCCAATGGAAGTCCACTGCTGGACATAGCCTCTCCTAATGACTTCCACTGTTGGAAGCAGCTTGCATCCAGCGACGTCCCGCGACCTTTACCAGGTCGTCCGACCTATTCATGCCTGCACATAACTTCGAAAAGAAAGAAATATGTCTATGTTTTAAAGCCGCGACGGTTGACATTTCTTCTTCGCACGCTTATACCTCAAGGGCATCAAGACTATAAATTCGTTATTCCCTTATCAAACTGACGCCTATAGGTATAGTTTACTCCAACAATTCGTCTCGTTGATTACCACATGAGTTACAAACAGTAGGTACCTACGGCCTATACCCGGAGCAATAAGTCTGCTTGCTTGTCAGAATGATCCAGCGCAAAAAACAATAATAATCGCCCGGTTAGGCTAGGCGCGCTATATGAATTTCGCCGCGCGGCGAAAATACTTTGCCGGCATAAAATCGCGCCGCAGTATTGTAACATGAGTTTCCAATGTTATGCGCGCACTTAGCTGCAAATCGCCGCAGCGTCGAAAAGTCTGTAACATGTTACAATTGGTTTGCGGCGCGGCCGGTTAATCGGTTTGTTGTGATACATTACTTATGCCGTAGTGCGCACACCTGCTTACTTTTGCCGTACGTAAAAATGTCGCAGGTTTTTTTCGCCGCGCGGCGAAAAACTCGTATGTGCGCGACTGGCCTTAGGGCACGTTACTGCACCAACGATAATATACAACCGTCTCAACGAGGCTAAGCATAACCTATGACCAAAGACGTAATAGTAATATAAGTAAACTATGACTAACGACGTATAAGTACCTACGTCATTTAGGAAAAGTTTGAAGCGTCGAAAAAAGTTTCCCTTAAAATATTTTTTATTGAATAAATTTGTGTTGCTAAGATTGATTATAATTTGAACAACCCGCAGAACCTTTAAAATTACTTTAATATTAAAAAAAACACGACTTGCTTGCAGCTGATGGTAAAAGAACTCTTAATTTGATTGAGGACACTGGAGTCTCCTTCAGAAATTATGAATATGGATAAAATTAAGAATATATGCGTGGAGGTCATTATTTTACGATGATCCTTTGACTTCCATCAATACACGGTGATCTACGTACTATCTATATTAAAGAAATAATAATATGTATGTTTAATACCCTATTTTTGTCATAGAAGCAAAGGTATACATAATTGTTTTAAAGAAACTTATCTGAATAAAAATTAACAACACCTATCAGCAATACTTCGACGCAATAACACCACAAAATCGAAGCGTAGTCAGAACGTCGCGCAGCGTGGACAGCGCAGCATTGAGATCACGATTTTAGGCAAATTATTTATTAGGCGTTTTTTGCCTTCATTTTGTACACTGTTAGGAATGTCAGATTCAGAAGACGTGGTTTAAATGAATGTGTTTTTTGAAATCTCTGTATCTACAACAGGGTCCGCAGCGCAAAACCGTAGGTAAGTAAGTATATCGAATGTGAAGCGATGTAGTAGCAGTGCAGTTCTGTTGTGCTGTTGCAACCTTCCACTTTGTGGTTCTTTTCCTCAGTGTCAATCAACTAGGTCGGGTTGCGTGCTTTCTGAACAATACCTACAGTCAAATATCTTTATTCGCCGGGGTTAGGGCCTATACGTTCCGTAAATAAGCCGCGAATATATGGGATGGTAATTACTATAGGATTATAGGGGATCGGTTTCTAGGTGACAAAAAAAAGCACATTACTTATATAAAAAAATTGTAATCGAGATTTTTGACCATATTGCTTAGTTATTATCTTCATGCTAAGGAAATGGTTTAAAGAATTTTGTAATTTTTTCTGCTGGCAGATTATAAAAGCTCATTGAATTTAGACCGATATTTTATTTATTTATTTATGCTTCATATACATAAAAGTATAAAGGCGGACTTAATGCCTAAGGCTAATAGCCTTTGGCAGATAATTCTGCCAGTCAACCTTAGGGTGGTGCAGAGAAACAAGAAAACGTGCATAAATATCGACAATGCAATATATGTATGTATAGATATAGATAAATAGAAAATATATAATATGAATACATGGCTACACATACCTACATATAAATACCTATATACATACTATGATACTTCTGATATACGATTAAATAAAAGTTGCCGAACCCTTTCTTTAAAAGAAAAACGGCTTGTCAACATCCTGATTTCGAGGGGGAGTGCGTTCCAAAGAAGGATAGACTGAATGAAAAAAGAAGAGTGAAGAAAGTCTGAGTTATGAGAAGGACATGAAAGGAGAAGATTGTGAGACGAGCGAAGGTTCCTGTCATGGTTACATCCAAGATATTGAAAGTGAGAAGTCAGATAGGAGGGTGGAGTAGAAGATTTAAGAATTGAGAAAAGGGTTAGTGAATGCGCGCAGAGATCGGCGTTGGCAGATAGGTAAGGTTAAAAATGAATCGAATGCAGTTATTAAGAATGCGGGTCATATTTATTGAGGTATTCTGGCATTCAGATCGAAATAACACATCACCACAGTCGATACTGGGAATATTAAGGCTTGCACGAGCATCGCTTTGGTCTTGGAGGGAAGGGAATTCTTCAGCGATAGAGGGCACGTACAGTACCTGTGACTTTCTGCGACACCGAGCTTACTTGAGCTCGCCAGCTAAGAGTGGAGTCTATATGAAAGCCCTAGATTTTTAATGATATTCAGCAGTGGCATTAGTAATTTGCTTCTAAAGTAGGGCTATGATCCATAGACGGATCAATTTTCACAGAGAAATTACAAAGATCAATTGCTATTCTTAAAACTCTCACTAAGAATTTTTCCATATCAAATGTCACGTTTCCAGTGCTTGCGAAGCTTTTTCTTTAACTTGCTTTCATTTAAATTTTTATATAAAAGGATGAAACAATGCAGCGACGATATAATTTAGGAACATACTTTAGGCATAGTTTGATATAAGGTCTATTATATATATCTTAAATCCATTTGATGATTTGATTGAACCGCGTTTGCAAAGAATATTGGATAGGATACCTATTGGAATAATTTTATTAATAAGTATGTACCGATGTACCGTTTAGTTCCCGAATACGAATTTTTTGGCCGCGAATATAGGAATTGAGCCGCAATTTTTAATCCGCGAATAGTGAATAAAGAAAGCGCGACTAAGGAGCTTTTACTGTAATCCGGAAAGGGGTAGGCAGGGGTGAAATTCTCCGCCCTGTGGATTGGGGGCATAAAAATTCCGCCACGGCATCCCTTGCCTGTCGTAAGAGGCGACTAATAGAGGACACTGGGGTGACCGGGTTGTACTCCGGGAGCGTTGCGCCATGACTGAAGGCAACCACGAGATGTTCGGCAGAAGGCGTGGCCTCTTGACTTGTCGCTGAAGCTCACAATGAGGGTGATTGGAGGGCATCTCAAGCACTCCTAATTTATAAGGAATCCACAATTGGACGATGCGCCGGGTGGCAGCGGGTACAAACGGGATGCTTCCCGCCCTGTGATGCCGTAGTACCGCCTCAAATGCGCGTGACGGCACCGGGAGGTTTAGTCGGTATGCTGGCGTAGGATCTTGGTTTGGGACCTAACTCTGTTAAGCGGACACCTGTAACGGTTCCGCACGTCGAGTTAGAAGGACAGAGACCCCAACATACCCCTTTCGGCCTCCCCCGAGATACCAAAAGGGGAGCTTAAAGCGCTTTCCTCCTGTAAAAAAAGGTGAAGTTCTGCACCTATATATCGTCAATTGTGTTTTTTGTCCCACTTGTGTTTTATATTAATGACTTGCCTTACTACGTAGGGAATAAAAGCGAAATAGTATTGTTTGCGGATGATACATCTTTAATATTTAACGTGACAAAACGTGTTGATAATTTTAACGAAGTAATCAATCAGTGGTTTGATAATAATAATTTACTTTAAATGAAAAAAATGTGTTAAATTGCCCAATGTTAAACAAATAAAAATCACTCTACATATTAACAGCGAAGAACTGGAGTCCTCTTGCGTCAAGAATGATTTCAATATGCAGATAACACAATAGAAGGAGTCCATGTAAATAATCCACATCTGGGGTTAGGACTACTATCGACTTGATGAATTAGGCTTTTTGTTTACTATACTGGCTAAGTGATCATTCATAAACTCAATAACTATAAATGAATGCGATGAATTGGAATTAGATGTAATACCAGGCAGTCAAAATTATAAGTCACTTTAACAAAAATCATTTATTAACACTAATTATGACGATTACCATGTTTCAATAATTATTAATTATAAAACGAAACTTAAAAGTAATAAAACAATATTCTATATTTACATAATAAATTTCGAGGCTAAATCAACACTTAGCTTCATTATTACCAAGTCTCTGAAAGTCTTGTTAACACTGTATCCTGATTTAGTTAAAACATTCTCCCAACTCTAGTAGCACATAATGTTCCGGGGCACCATTTTGTCTTCTCTCTTGATATCAACTGCATGCATCTTCATTTTCGATTTCTGATAATCCGAATTAATATATAAACTTGATATAGCTTGCTGCCTCATCCTGGGAAATCTCATTAAAAAAGATGAAAGCTATATGACTGATGACCAGGACTCCATTGTTGTATCCCACCCTGTGGTCACACGGTTGTTACATTACCACGCAACAACACGCTACGATTACAGGACGGCTATCTAACAGAAAATGTTATATACTCGCAACAGCTGGGAGGCTGGCCTTGCAATCTATTTGGGTTTGATCGCAGCCAGTGTACGAAAGAGGAAATTGACTTAAGAATTCAAAAGCCTTAGAACTTGACTCAAACGCCAGCTCTCGAACGATGAAGTCCACAGGAACGCTCTGTCTGTAGCTGCACATATAAAAAAATGTTAAGAAAACATTACCAGCTAAGCTGGTCAATAATATCAATATTGCAAAAAATTGGTGCTAATAGAAGTACCATCATAACCTGTGGTTACAGTTAAAAAAAGTGGTAAAGTATCCATCAATACTTTAGTTTACTTTACTATAATTTTTCTGAAATGACAAAGTCAATGAATTAAATTAAATTCTCAATTTTGTTCTGAATTTATTATCATATTATATTTCAAGCTAAAATTTAACTTGGTCCACTAGAGAAATCAAGAGTTTATATACATATTAGGTACCTATACACCCAAATATTAAAATGTTATTGTGATACATATATATAAACCATTTATATGTATCACAGTGATCAGCAACATAATGGATTTAATAATATTTAAAAGTAAGACAGTCCATTCAGAATATTAAAATTATTTGATAGTATGATTTACTGATTAGTATTTTAAAGATATATTTCTTTCACCAAACATAAAACATTGTTTGTAATTTAAAATATCAGAATCTATGTCATGTACACTATGTTAATTTATATAATATTTTCATATTCATTTTGTCAATCCAGTACAAGATGGCTGTTCAATTTTGAAAGATTACAATACTTTACTTTAAAGTGGCTATTTATCATTTCAAAGTGCAAAACCAATTGTCTTTTCCGTTTGTTTGTTCTGATTAATAATAAACTATAAGCTGATGTTAGAAGAACTTAGGGTCATTTTATTTAATGGACAGAAAGTATAATAAGTTCAGCAAAAAAATATAATAATTTTGAGGCTTCATCCTAAATATTCCAGTCTTTTAGAGAAATTAATTTAAGGTTTACATTGCTATCTTCGTCTATGAAGGCCAATTCCCACAGAATGTATCGGAAGTGATGATGACCTACATATTCATTCATATTCATATACATACATCGCACCCCCGGTGCGACACTGTCACTTATGCAAATGTGCAATTTTTCAGAAGAAGCATTTAAAACTTTGACATCTCAAAAAATAATGATATTTCAAGATTTAGACAACATGACTAGCTTTTACTACAACATCAACTTTGAACTTACTTTTGAAGTAACGTTATCGCACCAAGTAAAGGGGTGCTTAAGGACACTATTACATATTTAACAGGGATGTTATGGAGCTCCGTAACCGTAACCGAAACTATCGGATATCCGAAATAAAAATATATCCGTAACCGTATCCGTTTCAGAAGTTTAAGAAAGTCTTGTGTTAAGTACAAAATTGCTTTTTATATGAGTAGACAAAAAGCGACCAATATCGACTTTAATTTGGAATTTTTTTTTATCAAGGTAATGTAGATTGTACAAAATGTAAACATTGTGATAAAAAAAAATCTTACAAGAGTGTCGAAAACAGTTATATTTTACTTCAATCTGATATCCGTAACCGAAACTATCCGAAACTAGCGGATAATCCGAAATAATTACATATCCGTAACCGTATCCGAAACCGATATAATTTAATTATATTGGATATAGTCCATATCCGTATCCAGATCCGAAATATCATATCCATAACATCCCTAATATTTAACTCATTTTTGCATAAGTGACAGTCTCGCAACGGAGGTGCGATATATATATAATAAAGCTAGAAAAATTAAACCTCATATCTCTCTACTACATTATTATTAATCATAAATATTGTATCAATAAACAATTACAACAGAGCAAAATGTTAACTATTCCCACTTTCTGTGTAGATTCTCAAACTGAGGCTTGAACTCAAAATGTTAGTTTATATCTCTATGTGCTCTTTTCAGAAAAATATGAGGCCCATGGCCTATGTCCATGTCTAGCACCAAGTAAGATTAAAAAAAAGAACTGTAGAAAGGACATACGACTTTATGATGTATTTGAGGTATTGTTTCCTTTCCCGTTCCCACGAACCACTCCATGAGATAGCCTGCCATAGTGGAGCAGTTTTATACAGCAAGAAAAATTTATGTAAATTTCCAGTAGCCCAAGCACATCTGGTTTCAAGTGCATGTTTATGCATTCATTTTGCCTGTCATCTTTTGAGAGAAATTGAAATATTGTTGTTAAATCTGAAATCAATAGTTATATTTTATTTACAATCAATTTACTATACACATAGGGCCATAATAAAATAAATAATACAATTACCTAATGTATTTTTTGTGAAAATATAATATAATATTCTATATGCTGTAAATTCAGCTGTATTAGCCCTACTTTCAGGCAATTCACTGTAAAGCATTTTTAATTGTGTTTGACATTGATTAAACTCTTCATGATCACCTTTTTCTAAGGCAATGCGCGCATGGGTCTCATAAACATCTACTGTGAAATTATCTCTAACTCCTTGAACCTGAAAATTGTTATTAACATATATTTATGATATATTATATAATTAATCATATCAGTCTTATTTTAAAGTATGACATTGAATGATTTAGTATGTATACATTAGTTAATAAATACTTACCGTTAAATCTTGACGAATTGATTTTAATTGATCACATGCATATCTGTAATCTTGTTTCTCAATCCATCTTTCTTTTACATATTTGAGTGAATGCCTCAGTACAGAGACAGGTCTTACTTCACATGCTTCTGGAGCTTTTGTCAGTCTTAAAAAAGATTTTTCTATATCTGAACATGTTCCAACTATATGCATATTGTTAAGTTCATAGTCCCCTTCATTATCTTGTATAATAGGTTTTTTAATTGTTGGCTCCAGTTTTTTTGGGCCCCCCCTGCAGAGAACTAGCAATAGAAGGAACATTTCCACTGCCTGCAAACCTTTCTGCTCTTTTCAAAGTTTTTCTGCATTGCCCTGAAAATCTTCAAACAACAAATGATTATACTGTTTCTTTTATTTTTAGGATACTTATCAGGTTTTTTCTGATCTAAAGATAATCTGTCTTTTAGTTTTGTTCCCTTTCCCTTTGTTAATTTTCTTTTCTTCTAAATCGTCACTAGAAGTAGATGATGAGCGGAAAAGCGGTAAAATGAAATTTATCCACTTTCCCCAAATAATTTTATACAACATCAATGCAAATTAATACTTACCTAAGTCTTTTCCTAGGAGGGCTTCTAGACCTAGACCTAGACCTACTTCTAGAATGAGGTCGCCTCCTCCGTGAGGTGAATTTTTGTGACTATTGAAGACTACGACTACTAAACTACTTTTGTTCTTAAAGGGTTCTAATTTTCACACTTTTGATATAAGCTAAATGAACCACGAACAGGTTTAACTGATAATTATTGCGTTCACTGTGAACACTTGGTATGGGCTCTTCATCCCAAATTTCTGGTCCAATATTTCATCTTTATTAGCAGCAGCAGTAATACGACCCTTAAGACAATATCATTTGGTTCCCGATCAAAAGTAGATTTACATTTTTCATAGCACTTCTTTATATACCGTTCTAAGCTATCAGGCCACAGTCCAGCATAAGTTGGACAAATTGTATTTGACTTGAAGAGATTTGCAGATGGTAATTTCTCTTCTTCTGCAGGAGATGGTTGAAGTATAGGCTCCTCAAATTCTGGAGGCTCTGGTAATTTCTCTGTTGGTAGTGGTGGTGGTGGTGGCAAAGGGACATCAATTGGTGGTGGTGGTGGAGGTGGTTTAGGGAGATCTGGAGGAGGAAGAGGCGGTAGTGGAGGTGGATCATCTGGTAAAGGTGGCAGCTCTATATTAGAGCAATCCTCTATTCCTCATTTAACTGTTGTTATTCGCCCTCTTTCTCTTTTTTTTTAAGCCCAAAATTATTAGACAAAAGAGGGTTTTCAATTGAAGGTAAGGGCGCCGGCTTTCTTATCGAGTTAAGATTAAACCTGATAGGACTTTGATTATTAAATGGACGATTTGCATCCAAAGGCGGAGGCATTCCGAGTAACGGTGTTGGAGGTGGAGGTTTGGAGAATTGAGAGAGATTAAACTCAGGTTTTGAATCTTTGTTGTGTTGAAATTGTTGGGAGTTTCCTTGAAATATTCCGTTATTTCCCATTTGATTGTAATATTGATTGTAATAGGGTGGGTACATTCCGTGATACCCATTATATTGATTGTAAACACCATACATCCAATTATGATTTTGTATCATACCACTCATGTTTTGCGGGGTAGGATCTTTTGAATTATTTTCAGACATTATTCACAATAGTATGGATAATTGCGGCCAAGTAAAATTGTGTAATTTTACAAGGCTACTAACTTACAATAACCACAAAACAAAATGGCGCCTCGTACTGTATTTGTCGGTTCCGCAAACAAGTTTTAAAACTATTCCTTCCGCACAAATATAGTTTAATGTCTCATTATTAATAACTATCTTTAACACAGTTCACTAAGTCACCGTAGAACTTTAATTTATCAATAAAAACGGTAATTTTTTTTACCTAAAATCGCACATAGCACTACGAAATAGTGATGCGCATTGCGCAAATAGCCAGTTGCCAGGGCTGCCAGCAAATAAATCGCAGCTATACGGTTTAGTATCTACAATTATACGAAATTTGATTGCATTATACATAACCATTCTGTAATTTAGCTCTTGTTTTTTTTTAGAATTTTAGTTACCTACATATATGGTCGAAAAGTCGAGACTCGACAGTAGCTCACTTTTTGTCGAAAAGTCGGGATTCGAGACCTTTTTAGAATTTCAGTTATCCTACCCAGATAAATGCACGAAAACTCGAGACTGGACGGTAGCTCTTGTTTTTATTTTATTTTAGTTACCCTAGCTTTTAGACAGTTTGATTTCATCCCGTATGTTTTTGTATCGTATTATACGAAGTGGTCATGGATACAATACACCATCCGATTTATAACATATTTTGTATCCAATTATACAATCTGGCAGCCCTGCCCGTTGCCGTAGCCCGTAAGTAACACAGACAGAACACTATTGACTATACTCCTAGTCCTAGCGGATAAGAATGTCAACTCCATACAAAAAAATGAATTTATTTTACTAGCGCCCTCTTAGTCAGCCCCTAGAAACTTCGTATGACGTCACGCTGCGTGACACTACGGCGGGGAAATTTAAATCAGGGATTGATATAGGAGCCTATAAAATATAACAATATTTTATTAGTATAGGATTTTCACTTGGTAGAAAACATGAATATAAATCATGATCGCTCATGAAATTCTACAAGTAAAATTTCCCATTATCATTTTACAGGGAAATAAAACAATATAAATACAATAATATAATAACTTATTTCTTGAATACAGAAATATGGAGTAATTAGATTTTTTGCAATATGTTTACAAGTCTTTATTATTATAGTTCAATATTATGCAATTCGTCACATGTAACATCTGGTAGTGGATTAGTAGGACGAAAGGACTTCCTATCAAAATCCTCCACTGATATGAAATTCATAGCTATGTAGCCGAGTCCAGGAATATACTAAATAGCTTTGATCTAGCTGGCCAATCGAGGACTATTAGGTCTTAATATTGACATTGACTGCAGTATGAATATAATTTTACATTATTTCAGCACAAATTTTCATTAGCAATAAATGATTTAGCTATATTTTTGTGGATGACCAACTACAGCAGTGTTTGCCTCCATAAAATGTTACAATTTGTGTTTTAAAAGTGAAGAAAGCAGATACAGACTACACAGTAGTTACATCCAATATCCTTGTGTTAACTTTTTTATATATTGAGTTTAACAACATTGGTTTACATAGGTACTGCAATTACCAGTAATTACATCATTATGACAGTAATATAACAATTAAAAGTGAAGAAAGCAGATTACAGGCTACATAGTAGTTACATCTATAAGGCTTCCATTTCCGTTTTTTATTAATTGGTTTAACATTAGTTTACATAGTACTGCAATTATTTTAGTATTTTTTTCCGCCATAGTTTATAGTTTAGTAAAAGAGTCCTATCTCACACAAAAGCTCCCTGATACCCAAATGAGAAAAGAGTCACTTTCTCGAAACCACGATCACTGCACTTTTAACACTAACCAAAGAGTATAGTAATATATACAGGGTTACAGGTTAAAGTCGGTCCTATATCGGTTGAGGCGTGTAGTTTACATCGTTTTCTGACTGATTTGACCTATGAGACACCCGATCCTAAATCTAATCGTTTTCGAGATATTTGAAATAATAGTTTTTTGTCCAAAAACCTCCCGACTTTCGGCTATCAGCTTATATATTTGAAATGTGAAGTCTTATCATTACTACTATTGATTTTTACATGTAAAATAAGATTGCTTATGACCTCAATAACCAAAATTGTACATTAAATTACTAATTAAGTCGCTGTAGACGATTAAAACCTTAAAAACATTACAAACATTTGGAAAGTTTATTTTTCTAGAAAGGATATCGAAAAATATTATTATGGCACCTGCTTTGCAGATGTGCCTAAAAATATCTACGTTTCATAAGCTATCCCACGAGGTACAACAATCCAGGGTTTTATTAATATTTGGAAGGAAAAAACTTAGTTTAATGGCTTATAGTGGAGGAAAAAATAAAGTAAATAAATAATTGATGAGTACAAACTACTAAATTATTAAACTTTCCAGATATTTGTACATCTTAGTATAAATTTTATGTTTATCATGTCTGCCTCATAAGCAGTGATGGCTCGAGGCTTAGGCGCGTGGTCTAGAATCTCGGTGGTTGCGGGTTCACATCTCAGGCACACACCTCTGACTTTTCAATGTTATGGTGTGTTTTCACAATGAATTATCACTTGCTTTTACGGTGAAGCGTTGGCGTTGTGTGCCTGGGGTTTTGAACCCGCGACCGCCGAGATTCTAGACCGCGCGCCTAAACCTCGAGGCTTAGGAGGCAGACATAATGAACATAAATTTATACTAAGATATAACACAAAATATCTGGAAAGTTTACTAAATTTTGTATTTGTACTCATCAATTATTTTATTTAGTTTTTTGGCTCCCCTACAGCCTATTAAACTAAGTTTTTTGTACAAAATATTAATAAAACCTGAATTGTTATACCTCGTTGGATAGCTGATGAAACATATATAGATGCCAATGGCAGCTGAAGCGCTAACTAGTGTGTAAGAGACAGAGGGCTCACTGAAGTTAGCCCCCCCTTTTTTTGAATTTTGAATTTTTTTACTCTCAATCGTTTGTTCGTCGTTTGTTCGTGAATGTTCGATTGTAACATTTGTTTGTTCGTCTTTTATTGTTTATAATTAAATTTAACAATCCTCACCCTTAGTTGGCCCCACTTCTAGATATCTTTAATTTTATCTTTCAATTAACTAATTTTGATCAATTAATACGTTTGTTCGACCATTATTGACGTTTGTTCGATTATAAAAACAATTAAATTCTTATTTATTAATTATTTTTTATCTAGTAAGTAAGCCATCACATCACGCCTACATTGCGCATGCGCCGATGTTGTCAGCCAGCTTGGAATTGCCGTATTTACTAGCGTTTTGTTAACGAGTGTGTTCAGTGAGCCATAATTATTGACGTATAACTTATGCACATAGCGCATATATTTTTTTAAATAAATTTATTTCAAAATAATAATATTTTTTTATTTAGATCTTTAGTATCGGTTGGCGCGTGTAGCCGACCACACGTATTTCAATCGTCTATCACTGTTCACTATTAGTTCACGTACACTATTTAAACTGTCTATATTAATTTTAACACACTTACTTTGTCCTGTACCATGAATATATTACACGATTTTTTACACTTACTCGGTCTTGTAGACTCTATTTATGCGATTAGCTATTTACAAACTCGCTCCGTCCTGCACAAATATTAAAGAAAATTCTGATGATATTTAATGACAAAATTAGTGCTTTAACCCGCGATTGTTTAATGAAGAGTATCAACCTTTGGTCTTACTCTGCCAGCAGAGTTTAACATAGCGGATTCATATTAAAGTAATTTCAAAATAAGTGGGCTGTGTAGGTTAGAGTACTCGCACGCATTTTAATAATTATAATTCATCATCATCATCATCATTAGCCCATATACGCCCCACTGCTGGGCACGGGCCTCCTCTACAACTGAGAGGGTTTAGGCCTTAGTCCCCCACGCTGGCCTATTGCGGGTTGGCGGACTACACACCTAAGAAATTCCTAAGAACTTTTAGGTGTGCAGGTTTTATCACGATGTTTTCCTTCACCGTTAAGCAAGTTCATTGTGAATACACACATAGCTTCGAAAAGTCAGAGGTGTGTGCCTGGGGTTTGAACCTGCGACCGCCGAAATTCCCAACCGCGCGCCAAACCTCGAGGCCATCACTGCTTATTATAATATAATTATAAACAATTAATACTTTTTAATCATTTTTTTAGGACAGACCGTTTGACCTTGATTATCCGATTGGTTTAAGTATGTACCTTTGAATTATTTAAAGGTGATGTTAAAGTTATGGAGACAAATAAACAATTAGTTTTTCTTTGTTTGGTCTAACAAACTCAGCTTCTTGCGAACAAAACGAAGATTACTTAAAAGAATAAATATTTCATTTGAAAATTAATTTCATACCAATGAATTGTAAGTTCTTATATTTATAATTAACTAATAAATTATCGAACAATCATCAATAGTGGTCGAACAAACGTTAATTGATCAAAATTAATTAATCTGAGCGATAAAAATAAATATATCTAGTAATGAGGGCAAACTTAAGGGCGCGTTCACATAGAACGTCCGTCTTTAACGGATCCATTTTTACGGAGTTTTGCGGACTGGAGGTAACGTTCACACAGCATTTGCAGGGCCGATATTAACGGATCCGTCGCTACTGGAGGTAATGTTCACACAGCATTTACAAGACCGAATTCCAATTAATATCGTGTGTAGTTTATCATAATTTAATTTACACCTACGCTTTTCATCTCTGCACCATCTAAGTACTGTAAGTAAGTTCGACTGGAAGAGAATGCCTCAGGCATTAAGTCCACCTTTACATCATGTATGTATAAAGTGTAAATAAATAAATAAATAAATACGGTCATGTATGTGAACTGGTTCATACAACTACATACGTACATACATACAAAAACTCACGCCTGTATTCCCCGAAGGGGTAGGCAAAGGTGCATTTCTGCAACCACAATGCGCCAAGTATGTATCAGTCCCACGTTATAGGGGCGAGCCTATTGCCGTTTTTGGGCACATTTCCAGACTCCGTGCTGTTACCGAGAATTTCGTAATGGAAAAACCCAATAGCACTTTGCCCGATCCGGGAATCCAACCCAGGATCTCTAGATCGCACGGCACATACTTGTACCGCGAGACCATGAGCCACTACATACGCTAATAACATATTCATTTAAACGGACCTGTAACACGGATTGCTACTTATTTTGACGGACCGTTATTTTTTACTGGATGCGGAATACTGTATTCTGTGTGAACTCGCTCATACATGTACATACGCTAATAACATATCCGTTTTAACGGACCAGTAAAACGGATGGTCTATGTGAACGCGCCCTAAGGGTGAGCATTTGTTTAATTAATTATAAAGAAATAAAAGACGAACAAACAATTGTTACAATCGAACATTAATGAACAAACGACGAAAAAACGATTGAAAGTAAAAAAAAATCAAAATTCAAAAAAAGGGGGGGCCAAATTTAGTGAGGCCTTGCTTCATCATCAGCCCAAATAACGTCTGCAGGTTTACTAGATACTGCTTACTAGATAAAAAATATTATAAATAAGTAATTTATTGTTTTTATAATCGAACAAACGTCAATAATGGTCGAACAAACGTTAATTGATCTAAATTAGTTAATTTGAAAGATAAAATAAAAGATATCTAGAAGTGGGGGCCAACTTAAGGGTGAGGATTTGTTAAATTAATTATAAACAAATAAAAGACGAACAAACAAATGTTACAATCGAACATTCACGAACAAAGATTGAGAGTAAAAAAAAATCAAAATTCAAAAAAAGGGGGGCTAACTTCAGTGAGCCAGGGTAAAGGTAAGGAGTGTCATCTCATATGGTAGAAAATCGAAAAAAGTGTCCAGCGGTCAGTTGTAAATAATAGTTCAAAAACCTTCCAGAATGGCGCTGGTGTAGACAAAGGACATGGTATGAATTTAATATTATTGTCGACTAAAGTAGTTACTTATTGAAAATGTCAACTACTTGTGTAGTACAAATTTTGTACTACAAAATAATGTAGTACGTTTATTGATTTCCGTTCCTTTATGATGCTGATGCTAATGTGGCGCCTCCAATTTAATACTTTTGACGGACACTTTTGCATGTACAAGATAACACTCCTTACCTTTACTCTACATAATTCTTGTAATTGCAGTTTGCACCATGACAGTTGAAACTTCACAGTCTTCCATATTTTTGACAATTGCCCGTCGCCATTGTGAAGTGTCACCAATTGTCAAAATCAGATGTACCTAAATGTCATTTGCTGTGTATTGTAAATAATGAATAAAATAATTACAATTTGCCTAATAGTAAACCATTAAATTCATAGAAAAATATCGCAAATTAAACAGGATTAAAATAACACACATTTAAACACGTGAATTGAATTACACTGTATTAATACAGCATGGACTTGTTAAAAACACCTTCTGTACAACTCTCTTTAGATTCTGATTTAGAATCTGTTGAAAGCCTTCAGTGTTTAGATATTGAAGAGGTATTTTATCAAATTATATGCCGAATAAATTATATGCACTTTAACTTACTTTAAACATGCAGAAAACACATAAACGCCCCCTTTATTGACTCATTGCTTGTTTAACCAAAACTTCCTCTATTCTAAATTATACAATAATTATGATACATATACTATTTTGTTGTCTCATTTATTGATTAATGAGATATGGTCTACGATATTTTTAAAATATGTATCACAAAGTTTTCATTTTCTAGTGGATGAAGTTGAGTATGCATTACCGCAAGTGAAGCTCCTACTCTAGCGGAAGTATTGTCAACAGAGCAAGACAAATTCTGTTAAAGATATATCCCAATCTGCATCTGAAACCATCATGCTTGTTCAGCATTGCAAGTTGACTTCCTACAAGCTATTTCACAGCAATTGATCCAGCACCAAGTATGTATAAGTTTTTGCACTACTTTAAAAGTAGTAATTATATAATTAACATTATAATATCCCAATATCTACTAAAAAATAATTAACAATGTATTTTCTTAGAAAATATTTTTTAATTAATTGTTAATTTAACTGTTTAGTAGTGTGATTGAGTAATTTATAATAACAAAAGTATTTATGTAAAGGCTTGTGTGTTGTTGAAATGCTTATTGGACAGAAAAAAATGTAATCAACATTAGAAATATATCAACAGCATCTTTTAAATTTCAAATTGTCTTGTTTTTTTTTTCAAAGATTTCTTACACTAGCATATTGTACCCCATGATATTCACCAATATTGTAGCTTTTTTACTGAAATAATAATTATTATTGCTTTGTTAATTTAGCCATGAAAGTGTAACAAAGAAATCAACCACAATTATATTTATAAGAAGTTGTTATCCTCTACTTCATTAGTGAAAAATTTGACTTCCTAGTTACTTGACAATTACCTTTATATTCCTAAATATAAAGGTATTTAATATAAAGGAATTGTCCTAACAATTCATTCTTTTCTAAATAAATTATAGTCTGTGTTATTCTGATGTATAAGCTATAGCATATTATTGTAAAGTTTCATTATAATCTTATTCATCATCAGTCCCACTACTGGGCATGGGCCTCCTCCACAACAGACAATTCTATAGTATTATTCTGTAATAATTATGGGAAAGAGTAAAAAACATCTATACATACAAACTTTTGCATTTATATGTATCATATACTTAGTTAGGACAGGGCTTCCCAAACTTTTCTTACTTTTTTTATTTTTTGGCGACGCCCCTCAACCCAGCCCCCAAAAATACTTGTCAATTCTAGTATTAGCATAGTAACAGGTTATCAGAAAAACACTTTTTGAACATTTAAATTTTTTATTAGAAAATAAGAACGAAATCAAAACATAAGCACAAAAATAAAAAGAGATATTTATGTAACTGGCTGGTTAGTGTGAGAAGTGTGCTTACTTTTCTGAGCATAGCTTTTGAAACTGGGGCTGCAGTTTGGAATTGCCACTCTGATTTCTTTTTCTAAGCTTATGTTTGACCTGTACTTGTTCTTAAATACTGCAACTGCAGGAAAGTCCGTTTCGCACAAGTACAAGTCGCAAATGGTAATTAAACCTTTAATGCAGCAATGCTGATGGCACGATATTCATGAGAAACTGATCTCCAAAATTCATAAAGTTTGTCCGTGTCGTAATGAAGCTATTAGTTGTTCTTCTTCCTCTATCATTTTACTCGGTCACATCGACACGCGACGCCCCTGGGACAACGCCGCGACGCACAGTTTGGGAAGCCCTGAGTTAGGATATTACATACATACATACATAACCTCACGCCTGTATTCCCTGAAGAGGTAGGCTGATGTGCATTTCTACCATTTCGCCAGGTAAGTATCAGTCCCACGTAAAAGGGAGCGAACCTATCGTCGTATATCGGGCAAAATTCCAGATTCCGTGCTGAGAATTTCCTAATGGAAAAATCCAATAACACTGCCTGACCCAGTAATTGAACTCGACTGCCTTGTGATCTCGCTGCACAAGTATGTCCAGTGCCATCTAGAGTAAGGATACGATCAACACAATCATGAGCAATATATACATATTTTTAATTATGCTGTATTTTGTCATGTGCCCGAATAACATAGTATAAAAATACATTATTATTTTCAGGAGAGATCATGGGCCGGAGCAGCTACAGCCCTAAGTGTGGGAATAGATGGAAAATTGACGGTAGGGACAGCACATGGCCACCTTTTATCATTTTCTGACCAAATTTTAAGATGGGTTTGTGATGTGAATACAGACAGAGGTGCTGTATCCTGTTTAGCTTACAATAAAGACAGTACCAGACTGCTAACAGGATATGCAAGAGGACTTATTTGTCAGTATGAAAGTGTAAAAGGAGCCATATTGCGGCGGGTAACACTTGGAGGTGAATTATGGGGCACATTGAGAGTAACATGGGCGGGTACATCTGGCCTCGCCCTAGACACTGGTGGCTCTGTCTGGTTAATTAAGTTTTCACGTCCTCTGGGCGTACGCTCAGCCCGTACCTCCTGCTTATTTTCTGGTGCCCGTGGTGAAGTTGTTGCTATGGCGGCTCGTGATGCACGCGTATTGGCCCTAGCGACTCTTTCACGTGTTATCATAGTGGCTGGTGGAAGAGCTGCCGGAATGCGATTATCTGGACCGCCTGACACACTACCCATCGTAGAATGGGCAGAATCTGATGAACGCTTGTTGGTTTGTGCACGTGATAAAACGTTACAATGGCTATCGCTGAGTATTACGGGTACCTCTATAACTCTTAAGCCTGTAAAAAGGGTTGAATTGAAATATACGCCATTGTGGTTGGGCTGGCTTGGAGGTAATATTGGTATATTTGATGCTGACGAAAATTTGCGACTCTGGGGAGATGATTACGAAAAACCACTGGATCTTTCGCATATAGAACTGGTTTATGCTTCAGCTTTCTTCAAGGTAAACACTATTTTTCATTATTAGTATACTTTATTTATAAATATATCGTTATTAATAAAATTCCTCTCTGCATGTGCGGTCGTGTCTGCTTAGATACTTTACAAATTGTTATCCACACCGTTTCCTGAATTGACTTAGCAATAATAAACATACATCACAAACACCCAACTTCTGTCCGTCCTTCAAGCCTTTACTCTATATAGTATTATATTTTGTCGCAACATTACATCTTTCGAAAATAATTTCTTTCGCCCTGCGTATCATATCTTCATCGTCACCTTTTATGTGATTCTTAAACAATTGTCCCCCATCCTCTGTAACACTTCTTGCGTTGATGCAAGAATAACTTAATGAGTGCTCTTCATTGATTCAGTAAATCAGTAAGGGCCGAGAAGCCGGTGACGGCGACGTGTCATTTATTGATTTGTCTTTCGGTCCCATATGAAATAGTGAACAGAGTTTAAATTCTCTCTAAAGTCATTCTCTTTTAAAATGGACTGAAACTGGAAGATTAGAAGTAAAAAAAGAGTAACAAGAGACCGGATTTTAGAGATTTTTTCTTATGGAATGAATAGTCTTTCAGTCCATATTGGTTGTGTCTTTTACTAAAATTCTGTTGAGTTACGTATTCTTTTCCAAGTGTTGAAGGATTGTTTGATTTCAAACAGGGACATTGGACGGATGGTCGTGTTTCAAGAGCTATGTGTACGGCTGGCGTAAGTGCCTTAGGTGGCGCTTGCGTCACTGACGGGGTACTATTCTTACTTGGCCGGCGGGGAATAGTCCGCGTCCGACCTAGAGATTTACTAACGAGAGCTCAGGCGCTGTTATCTTGTGGGCGATATCTGCAAGCATTGAGATTGCTTTGTTCTACACAAGGACCTGAAGCAACTGAACTTGCAAACCTATTTCTAGTAAATATATCAGAGAGGCCACACGTGCTTAACAACAAACAAGTGGCAGAACAAACTGTCCAATTGTGCTTGAAATATAATCTCAAGTAAGTCCAAAAAGTCAAATCATTTCTAATAAAATCTGTAATTTGTTCTAATAAAACCTGTACGTTTTTCAGCGTGTCGTATTTAAAACCTTCAGTGACCCAAATACTACATAAAACATATTTGTGGTACAGCAGTACCTACTACAAAAATATGGAAAGAATATAGGTACTTACTATAAAAGAGCCGTAAAATGTTATTTCTTTAATTAATTTAATTTTCAGAGACGAATTGTGGAGCACGTTATGGGAAAACTGTGCAATGAAAAGGCTTTTGTGGAGGCGTTAGGCGATGCTGCAGTTCGTGCGATGTAGAGTCAGCCCTGCCTTCGCCAGATTCAACACAGGTAAAATATGAGAATAAAAATAGAGGAATGGAATTCATCTAGTTGGGTTACAAAATCGTTGTTACTTCTTTGTCTAAAGGCGTTGATTGAGCGTCTGGCTGACTTCGAACCATCTTTGGTTGAAAGAGTGCTCGCTTCTCTACCTTTGACGTCAATTGACCCACATCGTGCAAGTGTATTTACAAGAGAGAAAGGACTGTGGCGAGCCGTTGGCGCTATAGCTGCTACATTAGGTAAAGTTAATCTAATATTAACTGTAATATTCTACGAATATGACTTAATATCATGTATAAGTAGGTAACCTTACGTTCTCAAGCTTGCAATGATTTACCATCATCATCACCATTAGCCCATATACGTCCCACTGCTGGGCACGGGTCTACTCTACAATTGAGCGGATTTAGGCCTTAGTCCACCACACTGGCCCCGTGCGGGTTGGTGGACTACACACCTAAAAATCCCTAAGAACTTTTAGGTTGCAGATTTCCTCGCGATGTTTTCCTAAACCGTTAAAGGAAGTGATAATTCAGTGGGAATAAACACAAAACTTCGAAAATTCGTCGATGTCGCCTGTGGTTTGAACCCGCGACAGCCGAGATTCTCGATCACGCGCCTAAACCTCGAGGCCATTACTACTTTACTTTTACCATGCTGATACAATAAACTTCATATTATGATTTTTTTCAATGTTTCGTACCTGAAAAGAACTGTGTGCTAGTCGTTTTTGCATTGACAAAGGAGGTGAAGTAGCAAGCAGCGTCGGCACGTGTGTTGTTGTGCAGGGGGGCAGCGCGGGCGCCATGCAGGAGCTGTGCGCGCACACGGCGGCTGGGTGCGGGGCGCGCGGGGCGGGCGGGGCGCGCGGGGCGGGCGGGGCGCGCGGGGCGTGCGCGTGCGCGGGCGCGGCGCTCGTGCTGGCGGCGGCGGACGCGCTGGCGGGCCGCGCCGCCGCCGGCCGCGAGCTGCCCGCGCACGCGCAGCCGTCCGCGCGACACGACGCGCTGCAGGCGCTGCTCGACCAACGCACAGACCCACATGTGTGTACATTCTACATATAGCCTGTGTTCCGTGATGTGTGAAGTCAATTCGGTACACTGCAAAACCGTACTTTTAGACTTCGCATATAGGTTTCGCAGCTTCAGTTCCGCGACTAATATTGGTTACATAGCGACTAGGGATAAAATTCTATCTGTACCTACTGGCTACTTTTAAGTATTAATTAATTTCTAAGGAAGTTGAAGCCTACAATCTAGTATTAGGCCTTAATCACATCAGCCGCCGAAGATGTTACTGTCCTGCAACTTGACTTGTACCTAGTACTGATTAGAATTCGTATAGTTATATTAACGTCTATCTGAGATTGGATGGGCCATTTACCTTTTATTGGCAACATTAAACATTTATCACAATTTTGTGGAGCCACCTTTTTAAAATACTATAAAAGTAATATAAAGGGATACTTGGAATAGTAACAGTAATCCATACTACATAATATTATAAATGCGATTGTAACTCTGTCTGTCTGTCTGTCTCGCTTTCCTGCTAAAACTACTGAACCGATTTAAATGAAATTTGGTACACAGATAGTTTGGAGCCTGAGAAAGAACATAGGCTACTTTTTATTGCGGAAAAGGGGGTTTTAAGGGGTTGAAAGGGGGGGATGAAAGGTTGTATGGAAGTATTGTCATTTTTAAAGCTAGAAACTCGAAACTTATTTTTTAGGCTGTTGATTAGATATAAATAAATATGACATTCAAAGTTTGCAAAAAAAATACCTTTAAGGGGTAAAATAAAAATAGAGGATGAAAGTTTATGTGGAAATTCGTCATTTTTGAAGCTAGAACGATGAATCTTTTTTTAATTAGCTTTTATTACATATATATATATATATAGGGAATAGGGGATGAAAGTTTGTACGAAAAATTGTAAGGTTTGCGGGGCGAGGTGGGGAGTGTTCTTACCCGAACGGGCAGACACGTTTTATGCTTTGCTTTGATTACGTTCATTAATAAAATTAAGTATACGAGAAATATTGTATGTTATAAATGCAAAAATAACTATATGTCTGTTACGTTTTTACGCCTAAATCATTTTACTGATGTGAATGATTTTTATGTATGGACATAAATGGGACTCTGTAGAGTAAAATAGACTACAACTTATTTTCTTTCTGAACCCAACCATGTAGTCTACGCGGACGGAGTCGCGGGCAAAAGCTAGTTGTAACATATATTGTTATTATGATAATGTGGTTGGACACAGAGAGGGGGCGAGGGCCGGTCCCCATTGCGGGTGATGGTGGAGCACGACGCCGGCGCGGCGATGCGGCTGCTCGAGCAGAGCGCGAGGGAAGCTCCGTTCGCGGGCCCTCTCGGCAAACAGAACCGACTGCGAGTGGCACGAGCACTGCTTTCTTTCGCTCGGGATTTGCCCGTAAGCTATTCAATAGATTTCATATAGTAATTTACCCGTGGTGCGTTAATTGCGTTTAATTTCACTAATTGTAATTATATGAGGGTGAAACCTCATAGTTCAATGTTTTGTCACCCGCTTCGTTGTGGAGGAAAGTGGTCAACTCTTTGTTTTCCAACTCCTTCTTTATGTTTTCTTTCTGATGAACTTCGTTGCGGGATATTTGTTATACAAATTAGGTCCCCTTAGATTCGCTGAGCTTCATTGCTCGGCGTCAATACTGTGCGTGCCGCTGTTGAATCTGGAGCACAAGAGTTACAGTGGCGGCTGTGTAGGGCCAAAAAAAACCATATCCAAACTATTTCACTGCATCATCATAAATATCAGCCACACGACGTTCACTGTTGGACATTGGCCTCAAGAGTGGCCTGTTGGACACAACTTGCTGTTGGTAACTAACATTGTAGAATTTAGACGGTCCTTGGGTAGACGCAATTGGGTAGATACCAATCCCCGGACTAAGATAAATGTTTGGTTACACAAATATTTCTATCGAGTGCAGGTGTTTTTCGGACCACTAAGTCTCTTGTAGTGTCTGATACCCAGAACACCAGACTATCAAAAACACAAGCCTCTCAATTGTAGTAGGTAGAGGCTCGTGTCTAGCAGTGGCGTATATGGACTGATGTTAATTACATATATTATTTAATATAAAATATTTCATTATTCTAGGATGCGCCAGACCGCACGGAAGTCCTAGAATTTATTTCAGGGCAAATAAATCTGGGAGCCTTGCCTTCTGATCAAGAAGTCATCAAGGATTTACAAGATCTTGCAGCCAAAACTCCCGGAGAGCGTGCTGATCGCGCGTGGATTTCTCTTTTAACCCGGACGAAGGGACAACATAGTGACGAAAATGTAATGGAAAACCGCCCGCGGGTCACCTGGCGAATAAATGCTATGCGAAATCATCATGATACTGCTATAAAAGATTTTTTTAGAATAGAGTCTCCCTCAAATAATGATATCGATGAATTATTTGAATATCTTAGAGCTCGTGTTGAAGCCGATGAAGGCCAGTACAACTATATAGAACCCTACCTCGCGAAGCTCATTGAACTGCGACCAAAAGCGGTGGCCGTTCTTTTAAGTAAGCACTGTACAGATTCGTTCGCATCTATATTAAGTTCATTAGCAAACGATTCGGCAATTAAATTTGGTGAGACTTTAAATGAAATGGGTAAGCTTTGTGGTGACACAGCAGCAGCCCACTTGCGTAATTTGTGCACGTTGAGCTCCACCAAAGTGAGAACATTTCTTCTCGAGAACCCTGGCATCCTGCGGCCAGAAGAGGCTCTAGCGATCGTAAGAGATATCGGCCCACAAGACGCCGAACCCATTTGTTTAGAGGCGGCAGGAGACGCGAGCGATGCACTCAATGTTCTTTTGCAATTAGCGGCCAACAGCGATGAAGAAACAGCGGAAATATTCAGAACCGAGGCCGGCGAACTGTGCGCCAGGGTCGCGCCGACGGTGCCGCCAAACGTCGCCGCCGACATGTGGTCCAGACTTCTCCGGAGTTCGGGCGGAACGCAACCTGCACTTCTTTTGGAAGCGATAGCTTATTTGCCTGCGGATGAAACGCTCGGCAGAACGTGCGAAACCGCCGAGGTGGCCCTGGCGATACTCGCGTGCGCGGCGAGCAGGCAGGGCGGCTGGCAGTGCGCCGCCAGGATCGCCGGCCGCGAGGCGCACGAGGCGCTGGCGCGCGCGCTCCTGGCGGCCGGCAAGGGACTGGCCGTGCGCGGCCGCTGCACGCGCTGCCACGCGCCGCTGGCGGACGGCGCGCCCCGTGCTCTCCACGCACTGCGCAGGCGCCGTGCACGCCGCGTGCGGCCGCGACCCGCGCTGCGCCACGTGCGGACAGCGCACGCCCGACACGCCGGCGCCGCCGCGCACCTCCCGCCCCGCGCACACCGCGCCCCCCGCGCACGCCCCACCTCTCGCACACACCGCGCCGCACGCGACATCGTCCCAAGCGCAGGACTTCGCGCTGGCACTCGCGGCACCGCCTCGGCCAGACCTCCAAGGAAACGTATAAACTGCAACTTTATGTTGACGACTTCCACGAACATTAGTTACAAATAAATTGTGCCTACAAACTACAAATATTTCACTGAAATTTGTTCAAAATAAATACTGCATAATCGCGGGATTAGAGGCGAACAGCAAATATACCTATGCATTTTATTTCACATTGGATTAATGACGGCAACCTATGTATTTCCAGCAGTAGACCTTTCATTCCTGATTATCAGTGTTCGTCCAATTCAACTTGACAAGTGTATATCTAGAATTCATAACAAGGTTTATAAATTTTATTGATAGTTTGTTACATTAGCTGGGCACAAAAAACAATCACCAAAATAGCTTATGAATTTGCGAATTAGCTTAGCACTTCTAATTTTTTATGGGTACTTTTATTCAAGGTGAAAATAAATTATGGCTACTCTTAGTCCTCGAGAGAGGTTGCCCCCTATTACGTGGGACTGATACATACCTGGCGAAATGTGGGTGCAGAAATACACCTCTGCCTACCCCTTCGGGGAATACAGGCGTGAGTTTATGTATGTATGTATGTAGATATATGTTTTCGTTTCGAAAACTAGGTATTTAAGTAAATACGTTCTTTAATTTGAGGGGACATTAAACCGTATCGACGGGATAAACATATGTTTGACAGGAAATTAGGTAGAACAGTTTATATGGGAAAATTAAGTTGCTGTTTTACTATCTTCCTCGCAATTGTTCAATATTTTCTCACCTTTTAAACCTTCCCTGGACTACGACAAACATTTTAAATCCAAAATCAGCTTAATCGGCCCAGCCGTTCTCGAGTTTTATCGAGACTAACGAACAGCAATTTATTTATATATACATAGTCAGGTCATAAGTGTATGGTTGGGAGTTTCTTATTGGGGCTTAACAGAGGTACATTTTTGTGAGAAAGGTGTAAAAACGAATGCAGTTGTGTATCAAAATACAGTCCTGACGAACCTTGTGGAACCTGTTTCTCATACCATGTTCAATAACATGCACTGGGTATTCCAACAAGATTCGGCGCCAGCTCATAGAGCGAAGAGCACACAAGACTGGCTGGCGGCGCGTGAAATCGACGTCACCCGGCACGAAGACTGGCCCTCCTCCAGTCCAGATTTGAATCCGTTAGATTACAAGATATGCAACACTTGGAGGAAAAGGCGTGCTCAAAGCCTCATCCGAATTTGAAGTCACTCAAGACATCCTTGATTAAGGCAGCCGCCGATATTGACATGGACCTCGTTCGTGCTGCGATAGACGACTGGCCGCGCAGATTGAAGGCCTGTATTCAAAATCACGGAGGTCATTTTGAATAAACTTTAGTGTCATAAGAATCTATGTTTTGTTAAGTTCATTTTGGTATATAAATGATAACATAATGAATAAACTTGTTTCAATTATTTTATATTAAACATGTGACAGAATTTATGACCTGACTAGGTATATTATACAGGGTTACAGGTAAAGTCGTCCTATATCCGTTAAAAGCGTGTAGTTTACATCGTTTCTGACTGATTTGACTATGAGACACCCTATCCTAAATCTAATCGTTTTCGAGATATTTGAATATAATAGTTTTTTTCCAAAACCTCCCGATTTTCGGCTATCAGCTTATATATTTTGAAATGTGTAAGTCTTATTATACTACTATTTGATTTTTAACATGTAAATAAGATGCTTTATGACCTCAATAACCAAAATTGTACATTAAATTAATAATTAAGTCGCTGTAGACGATTAAACTTAAAAACATTAACAACATTTTGAAAGTTTATTTTTCTAGAAAGGATATCGGAAAAATATTATTATGGGCACCTGCTTTGCAGATGTGCATAAAAATATCTACGTTTTCTAAGCTATCGAACGAGGTGCAACAATCCAGGGTTTGATTAATAGTTTGTAGGAAAATCTTAGTTTCATAGGCTATAGGGGAGGCAAAGTTGAAGTATTTATACAGGATAATTAATGCGGCGATAAGTAAAATGAGAAGGAATGACTACTGCTGTCGTAAAAAGTTGACTTCGTAACAGATTGCGAAGATTTGTGCAAAACAGACGCAGACATCATCATCATCATAATCATCATCACCCCATATACATCCCACTGCTGGGCACAGGCCTCCTCTACTATTGAGAGGGTTAAGGCTTTAGTCCACCACGCTGGCCTAGTGCAGGTTGGCGGACTACACACCTAAGAAATTTCTTAGAGCTTTTAGATGTGTAGGTTTAATCACGATGTTTTCCTTCACCGTTAAAGCATGTGATAATTTATTGTGAATACAGTTACATCTGAGTTGTAGAGGAGGCACGTGCCCAGCATTGGATGAATGGCGTTCCTCAACAGTGCGGTTCAAACGGTGTTTCCTTCCTCGCTATACTAAGATGTTTTGTGAGAACTGGAAAGTTTAATAAACTTGGTTATTTGTACTCACCGATTGTTTTATTTAGTTTATTTTTGCCTCCCTTTAGCCTATGAAACTAAGATTTTTCTACAAACTATTAATAAAACCCTGGATTGTTGTACCTCGTTGAATAGCTTATGAAACGTAGATATTTTTAGGCACATCTGCAAAGCAGGTGCCATAATAATATTTTTTGATATCCTATCTAGAAAAATAAACTTTCAAAATGTTTGTTTAAGTTTTTATGTTTTAATCGTCTACTGTGACTTATTTATTCATTTATGTACAATTTTGGTTATTGAAGTCATAAACCATCTTATTTTACATGTAAAAATCAAATAATAGTAACAATAAGACTTACACATTTCAAAATATCTAAGCTCATAGCCGAAAATCGTGAGTTTTTTGGAAAAAACTATTAAATTCAAATGTCTCGAAAACGGTTAGATTTAGGATAGGGTGTCTCATAGTCAAATCAGTCAGAAACGATGTAAACTACACGCCTTTAACGGATATAGGACGACTTTACCTGTAACCCTGTATATATACAGAAGATAGAAGACTAGTGTCTCTTATAAAATTGTGAACAACTTTTAGAACGGCCACTAGAGGTACATGGATTTCACAACATCTCGTGTTAAGCATTTTTTCTAGAGAGGCGAACTGCAATTTCAACAGATTTATCACAAACTTTAGTTCGTTACGACAAAACCATTAAATCTGCGCTGGGTGGTAATCAGCTACCATTACGTGCATGACCATCATGAAGTTTTGAAAATTGTACATTAAATCTACAATATAATTTGTCCCGTCATATTGGTTTACGTGCCGAAGCTCGAAGATAAAACACAAATTTTAATTCACAACTGCAACACCTACGCCTGTTTGAGAGTGAGGCGATAGGCCTCGGAAGGACGTAGTTTTTTCAGTTGTAACGGCGTCAGCTAATGCTAATAATGGTCAATTATAGTGATTGTTACCAATTAGTACGATACATCTATTTATATTAATCGTTGAAGTATTATCTAGCGTTTTCTCACAGTGATTAATTAATAATAGTTAATGACTTTTATTCTAAAAGTCATATTAACTTTTCCTACTAATAACTGGGGTCGAATTACGAATATGTTGAGTGAAATTGTGCGCAAATATGAGTCAGCTGACGTCATTTTGTCGCCATAATACGAGTAAATATTTTCTGTCCGCGTCTTAGTATGGGTATAAATACAGACATATACATATTATGTATTAGGTAGGTACTAATATTTTTTAGCTCGTTGATGTAATCAGTAATATGTAAGAACTTAGACACCAGCTTGCGTTGGCGTGGGTTTTTGTGAGACCATAAAGTCTCGTAGTTTCTAATACCCATGGTGGGTAAAAGACTTGTATCCTAGTGAGGTCAGAACTGTGTAGATATGCAACTATTGAGCGTATTTCATTGTTTATAACTTACTATATCGAAATTGTTGTAGGTAATAAAAAACACAAAAAATATCCATTTAAAAAGTACAGCTGTAAAAATCTCTGAAGATTTTGTCACAAATCCTTGATAAAGGATGCAAAACACATTAAAGTGGGCGCGTGATAGAAATAGCAGGATGAACTCTTCGTCCCCTCTTGTGTCATAATTTTATGGCCTTTAATTCGTGACTTCAGTTTATGATAGTTAGGTTGGGTGTTGTTCGTATTTTTCCAAATAAAAAGTAGTTACTGTTTGGAAGGACCCCATAGTATTTATGTATTAAAAAATTTGGCATCAATATTTTGATTTGAAGGCAATACCTTGTCAAAATCTAATTTAAGTTACTAAGAAAAAGGAAATATATTTCTATAAAATACCCATTAATATAAATAGCGAAATAGTATATTCATAGATTTTTATTTATAGATCCTATTGTTAGACAGCTTACTTTCTAAATCTTATAACTATTCACACATGACATTAAACAATAAAAAAGTCACCGCCCTACGCTATGAAACTAAATAGTTTTATAGCAAAGTTACGTGGCGGAGCACAATAGAGACTTTCAAACTATTGTTTCCTACTTTGTAATATATAAGTCTATTTTTTTAACGTAAACAGTATTTATAACTATTAAAATATGACAAAAGGCGAATGAATATATTTTCCCACACAACTACTCGCAACACTAAATTCTCTAAATTACTATCAGCGAAAATATATGAACCTATTGCAGAACAATAGGTACTGGTACAATATAATGAGATATTACGCACGATAATGTATAAATTACAAGTAAGAAATATCGGGTTAAATTCAATTTTAGGAACACGATAAATCAAATTGCATGTATTTGGAAACGAAACACTACTAAAATGTCTTTACTGTACTAAATATGGATAGAGTAGAAAACAGTTTATTAGTTTTTCTTGAGTTTTATACACTGCTAACAATTGATTTGTATATGTCAAACAAACTACTTGTTAAATGTTTTAAATTAAAAGATTTTTTTAAAGTAAAATAATGCATGTTTAAAGTGACCAACATATCTTTAGAGGTTATTTACACACCTTAAATACAAACCTGATTAACTTTTGAAGTTTACTTATATATTGTTGCTCTATAAAAGAGCAGAAGATCAATTATTTTTGTTTTATAAAATTTATCTGTATTTGTGCTATTAAACAAATGTAAAATATTTAATGACAATAACACATAGGACCACATTGATAGCCAATGAAATTGACTAACTCGCTTTCTAATTAATACTTGACGCAAAACCCATTAAACTGTTTTTTTTTAAATTCGCTAAATTTAAATACAACTAGTAAATGAACACTCTAAAAAGTAGAAGTACTTTTACAGTTTTTAAGTATGTAATGTACTGTTCGTCAATGTTGGAATATTAATACAAATTTAGCCAAAGTTTTAAATAATATAATGATACCAATTATAATGGTACAGACAATTTTTTCGTTCGGGAAACCTACGCGACGTCTTCTCGTCCAAATACCCTCAGTGCCTGAAGACGAGTTTTCGTAGTTGTGTGTTACCAGTGATGACATACGGCACTGAGACGTGGCCTCTCACTATGGGCCTCATAAGACGGCTCAGTCACTCAACGAGCTATGCAGAGAGCTATGCTCGGGGTTTCCCTATGAGATCGAATCAGAAATGAGGAGATCCGTAGGAGAACTAAAGTAACCGACATAGCCCAGCGGATTAGCAAATTGAAGTGGCAACGGGCCGGGCACATAGCGCGGAGAACTGATCGCCGATGGGGCCAAAATATTCTCAAGTGGAGGCCACGTACCGGAAGGCGCGGCGTGGGACGTCCTCCGACAAGATGGTCGGACGACCTAGTAAAGGTCGCTGGTTGCAGGCTGCTTCCAACAGGTCCCTGTGGAAGTCATTAGGGGAGGCCTATGTCCAGCAGTGGATCTCCATTGGCTGACGGATGATGATGATGATGACAATTTTTTGGCGTATATATTTTATATAAATATTTTTTTAATATTGCAGTCACATGGTTTGAAGGTGTATTTGCTAAATCTCAATAAAAATAAAATGAAATGACAAATTATAATACCGTCTTTGTGTTGAAAGCACGCACAATAATCTAAACGATACGATACTAAGAATTGTTGAAAATATAACTTTAAATAATACATAGATCCATTAAAATACACTCAGAAAACATTCGCCATGAAACTTCTCAGAATAAAACCTCTCACCAATAATGTGCGTAACAAACACATTATCTCCGTGCAAAATAGTTTGGTATGAGTAACTAAATATCCTTTATTCCGCATTGTCATAACGCACTCTGTAAAAGCAAAATACATATTATTAAAAAAAATCTCCATGTTAAATTAATGTTTCATTGTATTATAAATTAAGTACCTTTGACGTTGACCACGTCGTTTGCTTAATCGGCGGCCACTCGTGGGATCCTGTAGAGTGAACCTATTAGTAGCTTCTGGTGCGACTCTTAAGTTTCGAGAATCCAAGTGACGGGCGCTGGATACCTTTAAATTGTGTAATGCATATTACGATGTATACATTAAATTTAAAATATAATAATGTTTTTAGAAATATTCGGAACCTTATCCATAAATTTTTGAATTAAATCAGGACAATTCAAATTGCTTTCCGGTTCCCATGAGTCAAACTTGCTGGACCATCCTTTCCAATGTATCAGGAATTCTCTTTTGCCATTTTTCTTATGGTGCACTTCCATTATGCGGTCAACCTACAGAATAAAATTAACTATATTACCTGTTCAAAAACCTATAAAGTTAGTATATAATCTGTGTCGTAATCGGCTTGGGTACTGTATAAGAGGCAAGTAGTCGAATTAGAAGTAGTTTTCTTCTCATCATCCCAACCACTTGTGCCAGTTGATTTCCAAGGCTCTATATGAAGTTACGATTTAGGCATTACCTTTTCGATGGTTTCACTGTACAAATTAGTAAATAGCGTTGGCAGTTGACCTCTTGGCAGTTGCACCTCACTGAAAGTGACCCCAAAAGGGGCGATAGCTCGGTATATTGTGTCCGTCGCGCGCCCGCACGCAACCGTAGTGAACGAATCAAGCTAGTGGGAATGCTACTGTGCACCTTATAACCTTGCAAATGCTAAACGAATTTCGTCTCAGAGCGCACTAGGCAACTGCAAAATTATTGTGGGTAAATTTGGCAATCAGGGGTTTTTTAGTCATAATGCCAGCATTAGGATATTTGGTTATGGACCCAATCCAGCGCTAATATCTGCGCCGTATACGACTTCGCCAAGTGCCGAGATAGAAAGCCAGTAACGCCATTATAGGTTAGTGCCCCACCTGCCCTGAAGACAGGGAGGTAGAGCTATACACTGCTTTCTCCTCAATAATAAAGGGCCTGTCTTTATATCTTCTTATACATATGATGATATATGCAAAATTAACTTATTGTTGTTAGTTTACTTTATATCTTTGAATTAGAAAAAACTGCCTAACAATTTGAACTATTAACAAAGATTAATTTAAACAGCTTTTACTATCTAGTTAATGCATAAACATTTTGGGAACTCTTCAAAGAATATAAACAAAATAATTTATACTAACCTCATACTCTGCATTTTCATCAGTTTTACCATCCCATTCAGTTTTTGGTCTTTTGCTTGAAGATTTAGTTTCTTTGCCTTTTTTTGCTTTCCTTTTAGTGGCTTTTTTTGTAGGTTTGGTCTCTTTATTTTTTGAATTCTCTTCTAAAATACAAGCATTGACTATTTATCTGAAATCTTTCCCATTTACATATATATGGTTAGGTATTAAATACATGACTTGCCAACGACTGATAATCCTAAATTTATTATTATTACTGGGTTATAGAGACATGAAATTGGGTGGAATAACACTTTATCAGGAGAAGAGTGATGTGCCTGTTCTTTAAGTTAAAGGTAAAGGTTAAAGCCAAATTATATCACACTATATCCATGACACTGACTGACAAAATTTAACACCAAGCAAAGGTACTATAATATACATCATAATACTTTTTCCACACAAGATTTTTATTATTAGTCTATTTATTATTTTGTAAACACATAAGCATCTTGTTTTATTTTTTGTTAAATTGTATAGTAAAGATATTCTCAGGGTTGGGCAGTATTTGAATTACTTGTAATTGAAATACAAATACGTATTTTGTATTTGTATTTTAATTACTTTCTTAAAATGTAATTTGTATTTTAAATATGTGAAGCCGAAGTATTTTGTAATTAGTATTTCAAATACTCGAGGCTTGAAAATACATTTATTAAAATACATTTAGCCTTCATTTAGTATTAAGTTTGTGCTCATCAGGACCTGCAATAACAAAACAAAAACCGCCTTCAAAAAAAAAACTATTCCAAAACAAATAAATATTCATTATTTTGTAATTTGTATTTTGTATTTCAATTAAAAATAGCTAAAATACTGTATTTTGTATTTCAAACACCTTACTTAAATGTATTTTGTATTTCATATTTTAATTACTTGCGATACAGTATTTTGTAATTTGTATTTCAATTAAAGCAAAGCATGTATTTTGCCCAGCCCTGGATATTATAAGTACTATGTGAAATATTTTATATAGTATAGTGCCCTGCCATAACCATACTTATAGAGCACAGATGCCTATGACTGAGATCTAACCATTTGAAGGTTGTATAATTATGTATAAAACTAATAGTTATTTAGCCAAGTTATATAAATATGCTACCTCTTCATTAAATTTAGTAATTAGGTCAGGACATGATAGTGTATTTTCTGGCTCCCAAGTATCACTATCTGCTGAATAACCCTTCCAGCGAATTAAGTAGTGCAATTTCCCTTTTATCTTTTTAGAATCCACTATTTTCTCCACCTGGAAATGTCATAACATTGATTATTACAATATAACTATCCATATTATAAACAACACTACATTTAGATCTAAGCCACAAGACCCAGATGCTCTTCCACTGTTCACACTGTTATTTGTTGTGAAATAGGTATGCACTTTAATTTAAAGTTTAAATTGATATTGAATTATTTCACATTATTTGCAGAACACTTCATATTAAAAACTATTTCATATTTATTCATATTTGTTTGTGTCATAAATATTTTTACGAGTTTTTCAACTTTTTACCAAACTATTTTAGACATTTTTGGAGGCAAATCATAGAGCGTAGTAAAATCATACCTCATACTCTTCTTCTGTGACACTTTTTTCTTTGCCAGTCTTGCGTTTCTTAGACTTTCCTTTAATCATTTTTCCTCTTTTAGTTCCCTTAGAGACATCTGAAGATTCATCGTTGTTTTCGTCAACACTGTCGTCGCCGACCGAATCCTGCTCTTTCTCGGTCGTGTCTGTATTGCGTTCATTATCAGTTTGTTCATCATTCATTAAAGAACCATTTGTAGATGATATAACATCATCGTCTGTGCGATTCTTTGATATTTTTCGCATTTTAAATTTTGGAAAATACACAATTATGCAGCTTTCCACAATATATTTACAGGCAAACAAGCAAATGGAGGGAAGGATGATGGCTTCACTTGGTAGGGATGGGTAAAAAATATCGATAGATCAAAATATCGATATTTTTTCAGAATATAATCGATATATATCGTTCATATTTTTATTTTGATAATATCGATATTCGATATTTATTTCTAAACTAGCTTTTGCCCGCGACTCCGTCCGCGTAGACTACAGGGTTGGGTTCAGAATGAAAATAAGTTGTAGTCTATTTTACTCCACAGAGTCCCATTTATGTCCATATCAAAATTCGTTTACATCGGTCAAATGATTTAATCGTGAAAGCGTAACAGAAATACTCATATAGTTACAGTCGTCTACACGTCGTTTCATCATTCTAGCTTCAAAAATGACGAATTTCCACACAAACTTTCACCCCTATTTTTATTTTACCCCCTTAAAGGTACATTTTTTTTTTACAAACTTTGAATGTCATATTTATTTATATCTAATCAACAAAAATAAGTTTCAAGCTTCTAACTTTAAAAATGACAATACTTCCATACAACTTTTCATCCCCCCTTAAAACCCATTTTCCTTGATAAAAAGTAGCCTATGTCATTTCTCAGAGTCTAAACTATCTGTGTACCAAATTTCATTTAAATCGGTACAGAAATTTTAGCAGGAAAGCGAGACAGACAGACAGAGTTACTTTCGCATTTATAATATTAGTAAGGATAAGGATTTAAAAAAATAGCCTATGTCCTTTTTTAAGGTCTTATTTTTGTTCATACCAAAAATCATCCAAATCAGTCAAAATGGTTTAGGTGTGAAAGCATAACACAGGCAGTGTTACTTTCGTATTACAATATATGCTCATCCCACGGGAACCCTTCATATTCCCGGGTTAAAACGTAGGTTATGTTACTTCATAGTGTCCCATTTATATTCATACCAAAAATCATATAAATCGGGCGAATAGTATAGACGTGAAAGCCCATTCCCACGGGAATACTACATTTTCCGGGATAAAAAGTATCCTATGTTGCTTCAGTGGGTCCTATCTACCCCCATACTAAAACTCATCTAAATCGTCAAATGGTTTAGGCGAGAAAGCATAACACAGGCAGCGTTACTTTTGCATTACATTATATGCTCATCCCACGGGAACCCTACATATTCCCGGGATAGAATATAGTCTATGTTACTTCATAGGGTTCTATTTAAGTCCATAGCAAAATTCATATAAATCGGGCGAATATTTTAGGCGTGAAAGCCCATTCCCACGGGAATACTACATTTTCCGGGATATAAAGTATCCTATGTTTCTTGGGTGGGTCCCATCTACCCCCATACTAAAAATCATCTAAATCGGTCAAATGGTTTAGGCGTGAAAGCATAGCATAAGCAGTGTTACTTTTGCATTACATTATATGCTTATCCCACGGGAACCCTACATATTCTTGGGATAAAATATAGTCTATGTTACTTCATAGGATCACATTTATGTCTGTAAAAGACATGAATGAAGATATGAATGCATATCGGTCAAACGGTTTAGGCGTAAAAGCAGAATATTGACAGAGCTACTTATACCCATTCCCACGGGAATACTACATTTTCCGGGATAAAAAGTATCCTATGTTCTTTCCCAGGCTCCAACCTATCTGTGTACCAAATTTCATTTAAATCGGTTCAGTAGTTTTAGCAGGAAAGCGAGACAGACAGACAGATAGACAAAGTTACAATCGCATTTATAATATTAGTAAGGATATCAAATTCGATAATTTTTAGAGAGCTTTTTAAAAAAATACTTTGATCAAGCTAAAATATAAAATTTAATTAAAAAAATAAACAAGAGCTACTTGGGTAATCGCTTAGTCGGTTAAAATATCTATATATCGAAATATCATATTTTTTAATTTTCGAAACGATATACAATGTTTTTTTTTATTTAAATATCGATATATATTTTTTTCATTTGCTCATCCCAATGATATAGTGTTGTGACTAGGCTTGTTGTAAAAATATCGATATATCGATATTATTTTTTCGATGTATCGATATTTTTGCGCGATATTTAATATTTCTAATTAAAATTCTAAGTATCGGAAAGGTATCAAAATCTATATTTTTTTATTATTAAAAATCCTAAAATGGAGTCCTTATTTAAATAAAAAAGTGTGTGTGTGTACTTATGTACACGCGTTAGAAGTTATACTTCATACATAAATATATATTTTCTTAATAATAATATATTATAAAATAATATTTTAATAACTTCATGGTGTCGGTTTTTCATGACAGTGTGCGCGCGCATCGTAATAACTTCAATAAGTTTTTTTTAATAACTTCATGGTGTCGGTTTTTCATGACAGTGTGCGCGCGCATCGTAATAACTTCAATAAGTTTTTTACTTAATCTTAAAATTAGGATGAACGAAATTCCCGATTCCAATGGGGCCAATCGATGGCTTACGTCACGCCGGTTCCAATGATACCAAACTCGGGTAACCTACGATTAAAATTGAGGGAGTTATTAAAATAGGGGGGAGGGGGGAGGGAGGGGGGGAGGTCTCGTGGGGAGTTGATTCCTGCAATAAAAATTTTCAATGGTGGGGGGGGGTAGGATTCTTGCTAGGGAGTGAATGACAGAGCAGTGATTGCTATTGGAGTATGGTGTCTTGGGGGGTGAGGGGGGAGGGGTGGGGTGTCTCGGGCTAGGGGCGGAGGGGGGGGTAAGGTGAACAGAATGGTTTCTGTGGTAATTTGCGGTTTTCTATGGGTGAAGGGCCAGGCGCGGGGGGGAGGGGGCGAGGGGGGGAGGGGGGGGGGGGGGGGTAAGAGGAGTTGCCAGAGGCAGGGGCGAGTTATATTACTAAGAACGATTTAAGCCTGACAATGCGTGACGTACATATCATATAAGTAATAAATTTAAATTAAAGAAATTAAAATTATAATTAATTCTGACGTCACGACTCGGTCTTGACGGCACGTGACGTGAGCAGAATTTTAAAAGTAAAATCAGATTAAATTAAAATAAATAAAATAAAATAAATACCTCTCTCGACTCTGTCTTGTTACTGTCACTATTCTACATTCTTAAAATTTAAAACAAACTTTTTCTGAATAACTTTTTGGTGTTTTTGAAGGTATACTTCTTCAGGCGCGTTATGAAAAAATGTTGAGAGTGACATTTTAAGATGCGCGCGCATCTTTGTAACACATAAGTAAGAAGACGTTAAAGCTGCTTTTGTGCTCCAATATAATTGACAGATTGAAGCTGCCTATGTTAAATGTTAGTGTCAAATGGATCAGAAAGGTTTTAATATGTTTCGGGTCGAATATAAAAAAAAATAATAGGTATGTGTTTTAGATTTTAACAATTAATAAAGTAATAATAAATGGGGATTGACATATTTATGAGTTGTCAAATATTTATGAGTGCGTTCAGAAATGTAATAAATTGTGTAAACTAAGAAAAAAATTGTTTAGTTTTAGAATAATTTCTCTAAAAAATTTGCATGCAATATATATAGTTTTTTGTTTTATACATTCAATCATTTAAATATATATTACCAAAATAGTCGTGTATTAAGAGCGTTTACGCGGTTTTAGCGTAATTTGAGCAAAAACAGTATTTTTCGAACCCTTTAAATTTGATGAAAGACTCATCGTACAAACATGTTAATTACCAATTATTTTAGGGAATATTATCATCTAAATAGTTAGTGAAGAACATTTTAAGATTTATGCGTAAATTTTGATAAATAACAAGATAACTGAACGAAGGTTTTCATAAATTCAATTTTAGAGTCATTTTCGAGGCTCAAAATTCGGGTTAATTTATAACATATTTAATAAAAATAAAATGTTGTTGAATTGGAAATATCCCCAAGCAAATTGTTAGTGAAAAACATTTTAAGATTTAGATCCCTAATTCAAGTAATGAAAAATTTAAGCCATTCGGAATATTGAGAAATTTCTATCAATACAGTATTTGTTTTGAACCATATATTATGATACTTAATTTAATAAAACATCAACTTTTTATAATATAATAACGTGTACTTGAAAACGTACAATTTTTGTTTTGAAGAAATTTCACTTATTTATTTTATTATAAATATTTTAAAATGTACTATAAAACACTGTGCTTAGCCCGGTGCAAATCAGACATCAGTCCGCCGCAGGACTTTTCAGAGAGAGGACGTATTGCTCTGCACTCCGTCATTTTTAGTTTTTCGATGTTTTGGCGGTTATCTGACTACCTTCCAAACAATGATGATGATCAGTGATGATATACATTGTTTCATTCATTTTCATTGCATATCATTTACTATCGACGCTCATATTAACGCGAGTCATATTTACCGAAATCGACTGGCCGCGTGGCGCGTAAACGCTCTTAAGAACAAAAACTTTATCGTTTTTCAAAAATATGAGCTACTATAGCTACGATATAATTATACTAGGTATCCGAAACTTAGTTAAACGAAAACATATTTAGCAGTGAGCTTTTTGACCACAGATATGTAGTGTATAGGAGAGATAGAGGAAGTTCAGACTTACAAGATATTTATTTATTTGCACTTTATACAATGATATAATTGTAAAGGTGGACTTAATGCCTAAAGCATTCTCTACCAGTCGAACCTTGGGTGATGCAGAGATGTGAACAGCAGGTGTGCAAATAAAATAATTATGAAGATACACACACATATATAATATATTATAATAAGATAACGAAGGAGGGGTGTGTTAATTGCTATCAAGGCTTCTGTATGCTCAAAACGAATTCCATCTTGGGAAAGTGGTTGTGAGGATCTCTGTGTTGTCATAGAAATATTAACTAACCTAAGAATACGTAAAATGGCACTAGGTGCTGTAAGTATATTTACCTCCACCAGTACGTTAAGCTAGAACAGTACTTAGAACACTGGAATTTTGTTTTGTTGAGCAGTCTAACGGTACAGATGTATGTATTGTAGGAGACTTAATTTACTATACTTCTTTGGTTGCATTGACTGGTTGTCAACTTCTCATCAGATCATATAAAAAGTTTCAAGTAGTTTAAGTGGAAAACTCTTTGACTTTTATGTGTCTGTCAACAATCTTAGCCAATTTAATAATGTAAACAATGCAGCGGGTCGAATTCTTGATTTGGTTCTTTCAACAGTTTCAACTTGTACAATTACTAAGAGTTGCAATCCTTTGAGTAAGGTTGATTGTAAAAAAACCCAAGTCTCGCAACTCAGTTCCTCTACCGTAAAAAGTTGTGAGATCCAAGTGATACCAAGTCGATGTATTTATTCAGTCCCCATTGAAGGGACCTTCTTGTTTAAGTTATTACGAGTATGCACTAAGCTCACCAGACACGTCTTATAGTGACCATATCAATATTAAAAATCTTTTATGTTTTAAATAAAATAGTTTAACTTGGCAATCGCATTAAAAGTGAGATACATTGTGTTTTCATGCTTTTTACGGTAGAAGAACTTAGTTGCGAGACTTGGGTTTTTTTACAAGTTTTGTTTTTTATGGGATCTCATTTCTTTTTGTAGATAGTCCTACTTTTTTCCTTTTCGGTAACTTCTACTTCTTGAGTAGGTACTAACAACGGATTTTCTTAAAGCCCACTCTGTCTTATGAGCTTTTCTTACTTTTGTAGGTAGTCTTTCTCTTCTACAGCGAGAGACGAGAGCAGCCGCGACGTGTTCTTCATTATTATTTTTGCGTTAGAAAATTTTAGGACCGCACACGTCAAACGTCAGTTAAAGTTAATCCTTATGTAAAATTGTTATCTCTCTTTCACTATAAATTGGTACTGTCAATGTACCTAACAGAAAATTACAACATAAAGCTTAACAGAGGTATAACTTGAACTAATTTACGGCACTAACTGCCGCACTTAAAGTTTTTTTAATTCAATAAATTACTTGACCCTATATGAAGGTTTCCTCACGATGTTTTCCTTTACCGTTAAAGTACGTGATAAAATTCATTGCTAATACACACATAACTTCGAAAACACACTAATTTATTCACTGCAAATGTATCTTTGTAATCCTATATATTTATATGGGATTACAAAGTTATTTATGCAGTTTTTGAATCTAGAAAACTACACCGAAATTGCAAGATGTTTTAATTTTTCCTTAAGTTATACACTAAACACTAATTGTGTTCCAAATTTGAAGCTTCTATGTCGTCTATAAGTGCCTTAGAGTTTTGATGATCGGTCAGTGAGTCAGTGAGTGACAAAATCGGGAAGATTGACTAGTTATTATTCTTGAACTACTGGTTCAAATTGAATGAAATTTAAAATATACAGAGTTTATACTATTCTTACTTGGTGACAGAAAATTCAGGTTTCTAGGTTTATCCACAACGAAGTTATAGGGTGTCGAAAATAGCCTGAGTTGCTTCGAGAAAAGTATAGTACGGCCGTGCCGCTTTTTCACTCGACTTGGCGGGGGCACAGCCGTGCCCCCAGATAGGATTACAAAGATACATTTGCAGTGAATAAATTAGTGTACCTGTATAGTATAAAATAATGGAATAATAGTTGTAGCTAGGGTTGTAGGGGTGGTATTAAGGTTTAGGCGTGCGGTCGAGAATCCCGGCGGTCGCGGGTTTAAACCCTAGGCACACTCATCTGACTTTTCGAAGTTATGTGTGTATTAGCAATGAATTATCACGTACTTTAACGGGGAAGGAAAATATGGTGAGGAAATCTTCATATAGGGTCAAGTAATTTATTCATAAAAAAAAAGAGTGCGGCAGTTAATGCCGTAAATTAGTTCAAGTTATACCTCTGTTAAGCTTTATGTTGTAATTTTCTGTTAGGTGCATTGACAGTGCCAATTTATAGTGAGAGAGAGATAAAAACTTTACAATAAGATTAACTTCAACTGACGTTTGACGCGTTCGGCCCTAAATATTTCTAACTAACGCAAAATATGATTATTATTTTAAAATAAAGATCACGATCACGCGGCCGCTCTCGTCTCGTACGTAGAGGAGGAAGACTACCTACAAAAGTAAGCAAAGCTCATAAGGCAGAGAGTGGGCTTTAAGAAAATCCGTTGTTAGTACTCAAGAAGTAGGAGGTACCGGAAAGGTAAAAGAAGGACTACGTACAAAAAGAAATGAGATCCCATAAAAAACAAAACTTGTAAAACAAAACCAAGTCTCGCAACTCAGTTCTTCTGCCGTAAAAAGTTGTGAGATCCATATTATACCAAGTTGATGAATTTATTCAGTCCCTGGTTAAGGGAACTTCTGTCTTAAGTTATTATGCACTTAGCTTATCAGACACCATCTTATAGTTACCATATCAATATTAAAAATCTTTTATATTTTGCGATTGCCAAGTCAAAACTATTTTATTCAATAAAAGATAAAGTGCCAAAAGAAATATATTTTCTTGCTTGTTTCTTGTCGCAAATTTTAGGAGTAATTTTGGACAATTTTAACCTTAATTCTGAATTGATATCAAGTCAATTTAGTTTTTATCATGACCAGGTGTCAAAATCTAGTCTCACATATGTATGTTGTAGCAATATGTTTGCCGTTCGTTCCTGCTAAGCGTCGAGTCGACATTACATATATCTTATTGCAAACCCCCGATCGTCGAATGGCGAACCCCACGTTGAGAAACCCTGTTATTGTTGAAAATGGTGAGCCCTCAAATAACACTTTAAGATACCAACATGTGTTTGGCGATATCATCTATACAACGGCTGGTTTTTACACTGAGGTAAGTAAAACAATAATAAAAAAAAAATACAATTATATATTTTATTAAAACGAAATTAATGATGACGACATCATTGACAAACGCAGATAAACAAGACACGTCCGCTCACGAACACAGCGCGCTGCGCACTGACCAAAGAGTATAGTATAAGTAATATATACAAGTAATATATAGTATAGTAATATATAGGCACTGACTGCAGCGCCGGCGCTTTTTTACCCCTCGTGTGAACAATAGTATGAAGCTGGATATGTTCTATTTCCAACGCCCAAAATTGAAAATGCAACTCTGCGCGATAAAAATGCGTCGCGTTTTAAAAACACTGTCGTGTGAACATAAACTTGGGAATGCATTTGTTGTATTTGAACGCTTTTTTAACGCGCGTTAAAAAAAACTCTCGTGCGAATGGGGCCTTATAGACCGCAGATTACATGTAGAACTACTACGGATGTCGATAAATGCAATCGAATATTTTAAAATATGTAGGTAGGTATCTGATATTTTTGTTATTAATATAAATATTGAATAATGGAATAAAATTAATTCTCCATGCCTATAAACTGGGCGATCTCACATTCGCTTTATAAAACCAACATTCTGTTTTTCGTCAACGCCCAACGACTCAAAAAACTCATAGTCAACTGAAAGCTGAGAGTGTGAACAATTATTTCAAAATTATAAAAATAGAGTGTGCTTTAGACCACAAGACTGAAATAAAACTTGTTTAGCTGAACCCATTAGGTATCTAATACAATTCCACAATGCCTCACTACGGCTGTTCGATTACATTCTCCAATATGCAACATTTCAAGAGAAAAAAAAAAGACAAATGTCAAAGTCCATTAAAACAGTTTTCAAGTTTTTCAATTGTAAACCAAATAAATGAAAATATCGAATCATGACAAGTAGAGCGAATTTTAAAGGCACGCGAATGAATTTTAAAGTACCAAATGAACCTATTGAACCTAAAGGTACTAAACCAACCCGAGAAGCTTCATCCATATTAGAAGTTTTAGTTTTAATGATTGTGCACATTTGTAAGAAGATACTATTCTTCGACACCAATTTAAAAATAGCATTGTACCTAGGAGCTCTCTTTTTACTATCACTAATAGCTGACGTCCTGACATTTCCAAAAACATATTTTTCGAGGAGTGATAATTTGTTCAACCAGTATTTTGTAAAAATTGGTTGGTTTTGGACATTATTTTTAACAGTCCCCTATGTATTGTTGACGTCTTATACCACATGTTGCGGGAAACGAAGGCTTATTGTGACTGGACATTTAGCACGATTATTAATAGCTACTTTTTTCTGGTACATTTGGACCACACTTTTTAATTTCATTGAGACAAATTATGGCCGTTGTAACATAAAACAATTGAGTACCAAAGTTGAATGTTTAAAAAGTGGGTCATTTTGGAATGGATTTGACATATCAGGCCATTGTTTTATCCTCATTTATTCCAGCCTTGTTATGATTGAAGAAGCAAGAGCAATAGTTGGATGGGAAAGAATTAAAGATTTCATTAGAGATGAAAAGTATTCAAGAAGCATAGATGATAAATCAGTCAGTGTGAATCCTTTGAAAAATATAAACACAGAAGAGCTGAATGTATTAAAAATATCATATGAGAGTTTTACACCATATGTCAGAGCATTCTTTATAGCTATAGCCATGTTGCAATTGTTGTGGGATGTAATGCTTGTGTCCACAATACTGTATTACCATATAATGGTTGAAAAATTTATAAGTGGAGTAATGGCCATACTGACATGGTTTGTGACATATAGAGTGTGGTATACAATTCCTAATATTCTTCCTAATTTGCCAGGCGATGGACTATTTAAGTACAATAAAGAGAGATCTGGATCTACTACCACAATTAATCGTAAGAGAATGAGCACAACAAATGGCAAACATTTTATGGGAATGCCTATAAGGAACCCAAATGTTGCTGAAGCAGTCAATGAAGATAATAGTTAGATTACATTGAATTTTGGGTATTTGTTACTATAGGAAATTTAGTTGTTTACTTATAATGGGAAAGGGAAATATGATTTGTTGCCTTAATGTAAGTGAAAACTGGGTATAGGTGTAGCAAAATGTATGTTGTACTTAAGATAAGGTGTACCTATTTTGGTAAATAAACAACAAAAAGATTTATTTGCATGACTTGTTTAATAATCTTTGTTTGTAATTTAATACTCCTAAATATTTTATACATTGCATTATTTATTATAATAAAACTTGTCTCCTATATATACACAATACTGTTTAATTTCAAAAAAATATTTGTAAATAATAGATCACTTTCATGAGGTTAACATTAAACTTTATTCGAGACTAAAATACTGTTTTCATTGACTATTATTAGGATTGCAATCACTAAGTAATATGGATGTATTTGTTTCAAGTATTGGTAAAAAAAATCATTTTGCATGTTCCAATATATATGTTCAAACAAGATATGATATATAAAACATTTAACATTTTATCTTTGTTTAACAAATAATTTTCCAAAACATTGTAGTAATATATATTTATATCTATCATTTTCAAATATTGGTAACATGATTGAAACTCTAGTACCAAAACTTTTTGATGACATTTACATTTCATTGCTATCTAAAGAGGAATATATTTATCCAGTATATAAAATGTTTACTGCACAATTTTCTTAAAAACATATGCTATAGATATGATAACAGCTAGTGATGCAGCTCCTGCAGCACCCAAGTAGGCTGGGGGTTGTGACATGACTATCATTTTTAAATGGACTGGTAAGCTGGGAATAGTTTGCTTAAAAGATTCTCTTTGTCTTACTCTATTAAAGTAGTTTTCAATAAGTGTTTTTTTTCCTTCAGTCCAATACCTATCTTCAAGCCCAAGTTCCCATAAACGTTGTAAGAGAATAGCTAGATTGATGTCAGCTATGCTAAAGTTCTCACAACATAGCCAGTTACCTGTAAATAATGCAACATTGGATTTAGGCTTTAGTAACAGAATTACAAATAAATTTAATATGATTAAAGTAACTTTTATAATTACCTTCAGGTTGTGTTTTTAATTGTTCTTCAACAAGTACTAAGACTTGGTCTACAATATTTAACATTTTTAAATATTCTTCTTCATTAGTCAGGATTTCATGCTTTCTGTCTTGAATTTCAGCTTTGTACAACAGTACATTCTTGGCCTTTGGATTTTCTTCAGCCAGTTTTCTTAGATTTCTGGAACTACTCAAATCTCCATCTGCAATATGGAAATTAAATATATATTGTTCTAGTGTACCTTTATTGCCAGAATTTTTATATTATATTCAAAAAAGTAATGAAAACAATTAATTTCAAATTAAAATTGTTTTAAAACATTTACTGCACTATTCAGTATTATAATTGTGAGCTTTCACAGTACTTGTAAAACATGCAGTTAATAGTACAACACTGAAATGTTTAGAAACATACTTACTTTTCAGTATTTCCCTGATTGGTAAAATAAATGGAAGTTTTGGGCTGCCACAGAGATGAGGGTGACAAAATGACCCAACAGTTATGACACCAGCAGGAAGGGCTTCAATAAGTTCTCTAAATTTGCTGATGTTACTTAATACTTTACTATCACTTGACACATTTATAAGAGGTGGTAATTCTGAAAGCAATATTTATATTATATTCAACACAATGTTATATATTTTAAATCCATTAGTTTTATTTTGTATCAGTCAAGCTAACTAATATCACTACTTTCTTCTCAGTTAATTCATTTCCTGTATTGTTTATTCCATTTTTGTATTATAATAAGTTAAAATTATTTTAATATTTACTTATTTGATAAATACATACCAGAATCAAGATAGAATTCAAGATAATCTAATATTCTTGTAGAGTCTGGTATAAGTTCATTTTTAACTTTGAGTACTGGAATCTCTCCACGAGGGTTTAATTCCAGAAACCATGTAGAATATTGTTCACCTTTAGTTATATCAACTATAAGCGGCTCAAATTCAACATTTTTCTCATATAGTGCCATTAAAACCTGAAAAAAGTAATTTAAGAAAATACTAGCATTGAAGATATTACTTGTGTAATAATAAACGACATTTGAATAAACGACTCCAACTCACCTTTTGGGAGTAAAAGCTATAATAATTGCAATAAAGAAAAATATTTGGTTTTTTACCATCGTTTACTTTCGTATATGTTTTTGTGATAGGAAGTTTTTCCAAATATTTTTGAACATAATGCATTTTTAAAGTTGTGATCTACTCAAAGAGTAGAATTTCAGCTTAAAAAGAAAGACTGAATTACACAAAACAATAAGTAAACTTTGCGCGGTTTTTTCAATCCATAGTGTCTACCAACATTACAATGAGAAAATCACCTGACTGACTTCGTACTCGTAGTGCTAATATAATTAGGAATGACCTACACAATAACATTTAAAGCTTTCAACAATCTAAACTTCAAACGTAATAGAAAATAGTATTACATTGAAATAATAGTTATCTGACGATTAATAAATTAAATTAGTTTATCAAAAATTATTATATGTAAAATATTTTTTAATATTCCTTCTAAACAATAAAATACTATTTGCTGCGTGAAACGAAAAAAAATATGATTTTTATGTATGGGGGTAAAGATAAGGAGTGTTATCTAGTACATGCAAAAGTGTCCGTCATCTTTGGCTAGAGCCACAAGGAAGTGCGGAGCCATCAGAAGAAAAAAAAAAAAAAAAAAAAAAAGTGTCCGTCAAAATGTATAAATCGGGGGCGCCACATTAGCATCAGCAACATAAATTTTAAAGGAAGCGGAAATCAATAAACGTACCTATTCAAGTTCAGGATATAAACTCACTCTAGATACACGCGTTTTTCATAATAACTCTTAAGGTTAGATTTACTAACATTATTTTGTATTACGCAAGTAGATGACATTTTGAATAAATAAGATAACTACTTTAGTCGACAATAATATTAAATTCATACCATGTCCTTTGTCTACACCAGCGCGATTCTGGAAGGTTTTTGAACTGTTATTTACAGCTGACAGCTGGACACATTTTTCGATTTATGATACACATTTTTCGGTAGACAAAGGACATAGTATGAATTTAATATTATTGTCGACTAAAGTAGTTTATTGAAAATGCCAACTACTTGCGTAGTACAAAATAATGTAGTTAATATAACCTTAAGAGTTATATGAAAAACGCGTGTTATCTAGGAGTGAGTAATATATCCTAAACTGTGGAATAGTACGTTTATGATTTTCGCTTCCTTTAATAATTTATGATACTGATGCTAATGTGGCGCCCCCAATTTAACACATATTGACGGACACTTTTGCATGTACAAGATAACACTCCGTACCTTTACTCTCCATACGTAAACCGGAATTTTGACATCGTCAGAATATTGGGCAGGCTGGTAGCTCTGTGGACGTTGAGCTCACAGTCACAATGCTTGCTGGACGTGAACAATGAAGATACGGAGGAAATACATATTTGTATGTTTTGTGAGAATAAGTAGCTTCGTGATCAATGATCATGCTCAAATTTTATTACCCCATAGTATGGGGCAAGATGGTTTTGTGCAATGTTCCAATTAATAGTTAATTATTGACAAATGTGATAAGTTGTTTTTGCAAAGACTGTACCAAATCATAGTTAATGAAACAACATAACGTACCATAAATAAATAAAATTAATAAACATAGTAATTATGCTGTATTTTTGTGATTTCCCTTAAGTACCCCATCATGCCCCCCTTCCCCTACCTACGTTTTTTTTTGACAATAAACAATTTTTTCTTTTCCACACCTTCCATTGATTTTGAACCAAAATGAGTCACTCTTTTTGTAGTTGGTAGGTATTTAGTTATTTTTCCTTGTCAAGCTCGAGAGTCAAGACTGGAGTGATTATGCGAAGTGATGAACTAGACAAGTTCATAAATGAGGAGAGGAGATACATAATTTATTAATCTGGTCACCCCTAACGTAAACTCAGTAAGTAGCAGTGTTGCCAACGTAGGCGATTTTTCGCCATTTAGAACAGATTTACTTAGAACGAGAATCGGCGACGAAAAATCTTAGGGGCGACTGGTCGCCTTTTAGGCTACTTCATTGCCAAGTTATTTAAATAAAACGAATAAAACATAAAAAAACCTCCTTTTTTGTAGTCGGTTAAAAACTTTTAAATATGGCGTAAAATAAATTGATAAAAATTATATTTTATTTTATTTATATTGATATTTTGGCGTTTGGGCTACTTTAGGCTACTGCAACTGAAATTAGGCTACATTAGGCTACTTTATGCCTGAGAAACGGTGATATTTGGCCAAGCGTTGTTGGTAACACTGGTAAGTAGTTCTAGTTTGGGTATTGAATTGAGTGGAATGGAATGAATGATATTTTTTTCAATTGCATTACTTGAAATGGTTTCTACAAATTTCTAATCAAATTAATAGAATGTTGTGATAAAAAAACCTTTTTGATTAATATTAATAGAAAAAGTAGTGCTAGTATATCATACTAATAATTAAATCGAGAGAAGGGAAAACGAAATCAGCTATTTAGTCATGGAGGTTTCCAACAACACAGACGCTGTCAACCTTGGCGTTGGCGAAGTGGAAGCAGAGATCGGCGAAGAATTAAAACAGCTGGAGGAAGGAAAGGATTTGACACACGAACGCGAAGTTACTAGTTCTTATCAAGTGAATCGAGTACTCAAGTATTAGTTCTGGTAGTTTCTAAATCAAAAGAAGAGACGCGCAAATCGCAAACGTATCAAGTCTGAAAGCCATTCGCCTATACAAAACAAGCGAAGATGCATTAGCAGCACAAGTGACAGAGGAAAAGGTTACGACTATATGACAAAATTAAATTATTTATTTCGGGATACGCGATTTTTCTTGATAAAATCGAATAACGCAGAAAACATCACTTTGTCAAAAGCAAAGGGCGTATGGTCAACTCTACCACAAAACGAAGCAAATTTAAATCAGGCTTATAGAGAGTCCCGAAATGTGTTATTGATATTTTCAGTCAAGGAAAGTGGCAAATTTGCAGGATTTGCTCGATTAGGTAGCGAATCACGAAGAGATGTAACACCAGTATCTGGGTACTACCACCAGGTCTTTCTGCTAAGGTTCTTGATGGTGTATTCAAAGTTGATTGGATATGCCGAAAGGAATTGCCCTGTTAGCAGTACACTACATCTTTATAATCCTTGGAATGAAGGCAAACCAGTAAAAAATTGGCAGAGATGGACAAGAAATTGAACCTAAAGTTGCTGAAGAGCTCTGTAGACTATTTCCTGAGGATGATGGTATTGAAATGACTCCAATTTTGCGAAAATCAAAAGAATCGTCCAAGAAAGGGTATTTAAAAAGTGGTGGTAGTTTCAGAACTTATCGTGCTCCATTATCATCAAGAGGATCTAATTACAGAAATCGGTTACAAACATCATCTAGAAACAGACGTAAAATGTTCACATCTCCAAGGAGCCGTTTATCTCTACTTCTTACAAAGGCGTTCTCCATCACCTTACCTGCGAGATCGTTTACCATCTTGGTTTGCTCGTAGCCGAGATGGTTACAATACCACAACCTCTGCTGCTGAAGCTTATGTTGCTGAATATATGAGATCAATGCACCATCAATTACCACCACTACCTTATGTTCCCCCACCAGGATTCAGTGGAGCTCTCTCGCCATATGACGGGATACCCCCCACCACCACCACCGCCGCCACCTCGATACTATGAAATAGCAGATTATCCCGTTCGGTGCTAGTGTATGATAAAGGGCATATGAACGTTTCTGTTGATGCGTTTTGTGGCGTACAACTGAAAGATCCATGGACGAAGTCGTGAACGGGAATGTTATAGGTCATATCGTGATCGACGATAAGCCATTCTGACCACCGATGTAATGATTTATTTTTAATTACTAAATAAAATAATTGTGTATGAACTGAGAACTTTATTCAATAAAAATCTTATGGTGCTGTGATGAACTGTATTTATATATGTTGGAACGGTGCATAGTTTAATAATAAACAACAGACAATAGTTTTTTAGTGTGATAGGCCAATGAATGGACATTTTGGCATACATCTATTGATTTCAAGACAGCAGAAGAATGTTGATTGAATTGATACTGACAAAAATTTTATTTTTACAGGGTATTAATATGAGAGTAATTGTCTATCTCATATTACAATAATGTGATATAAAAAAGACTATACCTAAAAGTATAATGAAGTATGTTAAGTATGAGTAACTAATGATTTATTGTATTTTTAGACCAACTTGGATGATTAACTTTAAATTATGATAAACTAAAGTTGTGTAAACTATCTGTGATAACATTATATAGACTTTTCTAATGTTAATATGTGGCATTTCATAGGGTGTGAAGGTAAATGGATATATATATATATATAAAGACCTATACATCTATATGTACATACATATATGATAATGTTATGAGCAATATTTGCAAATGTAAATTGTTGAAGTAGAAGAGAAGTGTTTTTTATACATATATTCAATCAACTGACTGCCTTGTGGTCTTGCGGTACAAGTAGATGCCGTGCGATCTAGAAGTCCTGGGTTCGATTCCCAGGTTGAGCAAAGTGTTATTGGGTTTTTCCATTAGGAAATTCTTAGTAACAGCATGGAGTCTGGAAATGTGCCCGAAAAAACGGCATAGGCTCACCCCCTATAACGTGGGGACTGAGACATACCTGGGGAAATGTGGGTGTAGAAATGCATATCTGCCTACCCCTTTGGGGAATACAGGCGTGAGTTTATGTATGTATGTATATTCAATTCAAATCTTATTTTCCAATCACTGTTTTTATAAATTGACATTTTATGGTTGTACTTATATGATGCACCATGTCTAATAACTAGTTCTAAGAAAATTTACTGGAAATAACATTTACAAGTACCCATTAAAATATATGTGATTTTTGATTTGATGACATGGAAATCTATAATCTATTCAAATTGTTTTTTAAACAAGCCCAATTATTACACCAGTCAACAGCATTTTTGAGCCATGGGTTATACATAGTTTATTTTTATTGCTATTATACCTAGAAATAAGAATTAGAACAAAAATAGTTCTGAATTTGTTTTTATAAGAAACAAATTTAAAATTAAAATCAATGAAAATATACAAAAAATTGGCATAGAGACGATTTATTTAAAAAATACCGAACATCCATTAATGATTTATTCTTACAATGAACATTTTAAAATAGAGTTAAAATGTTTAAAAATGAACAGTTTTACTTTTCCTATCATGTTCAGTAGAAGTTTTCTCTTATTAACCCCCAATATAGTCTCCCATTTTGCTTTCAGTATAATGGCTGGTAATGTCTCTCAATTCTATTATACAGGGTTATTGCGTTAAGTCCACCTATATCCGTTAAGTGCGTATAGTTTACATTGTTTCTGATGATTTGACTATGATACACCCTATCCTAAATCTAACCGTTTTCGAGATATTGAATTTAATAGTTTTTTCCAAAACCTCCCGATTTTCGCCCTATCAGCTTAGATATTTTGAAATGTGTAAGTCTATTATTACTATTATTTGATTTTTACATGTAAAATAAGATGCTTTATGACCTCAATAAACCAAAATTGCACATAAAATTAATAAATAAGTCGCAGTAAACGATTAAAAGTTAAAACTTAAACAAACATTTAGAAAGTTTATTTTTCTTGTAAGGATATCAAAATATATTATTATGGCACCTGCTTTGCAGATGTGCTTAAAAATATCTACGTTTCATAAGCTATCCGACGAGGTAACAATCCAAGGTTTTTATTACTATTTTGTAGAAACAAACTTAGTTTAATAGGCTATAGGGGAGGCAAAACTAATAAATAATATTTTTTATATCCTTTCGAGAAAAATAAACTTTCAAAATGTTAGTTAATGTTTTTAAGTTTTTAATCGTCTACAGCGACTTACTTCATTCATTTTATGTTACAATTTGGTTATTGAGGTCATAAAGCATCTTAGTTTACATGAAAAATCAAATAATAGTAATAATAAGACTTAACATTTCAAAATATCTAAGCGATAGCCGAAAATCTGGAGTTTTTTGGAAAAAACAATTAAATTCAAATATCTCGAAAACGGTTAGATTTAGGATAGGGTGTATTATAGTCAAATCAGTCCAGAAACGATGTAAGCTACACGCCCTTAACGGATATAGGTCGACTTAACCAATAACCCTGTATATTGATAGAAGCATTCCCTTTGTTTTCCGAATAAGCTCCCCATATTACCTTTAAAATTATCCAAATGAGAATGTAACATAAATGCATCTGTAATCATGTCAGTGATAGCTCGTCATAATTTTTGCAGCTCTACGGTTTCCAAGGAAACCATGGATTTACTGCCTTAAAACTGTTCCAGGCTTTTTTCTTTCATTGCTAAGTAAACTCCGGGAATACATCATAGTTCATATTTTTTTTATTTGAGGGCCTACAAATATTCCAGCTTTAATTTTCGCCTCTGAAAGCTTTGGAAAAAAGTTCTCAAATATTTGAAACCTTCAGACTCATGATTATGAGCTTTTACAAATTAGGTCTTATTAGACCCTTACATATTAATTGGGTCTTATTAGACCCAATTTAATATGCAATTGCGGCATTAATATAGTTTTAGGATCGACAATTGCTTCTCATTTAATATTGTTTTTTCCTAGTTACATGACACATGTAGAGCCCATTTTTTTGTCTTGATTTTAACAGGTAGATTGCAAGTAAGATTGATATACATCGCAAATCTTTGAATTTGTACTCAAATCATCCTTTTTTCTCTCACACTTTAATAAATTCGCCGCAAGTATAGCAAAAAGAGTCAGCGTCTCGTTAACAATTTCTCGTAGCCATTTTGTACAGGTCGATACAGCGAAAAAAGAAATGAAACACATTTTTTCTCAGTATTATTCAAATACATACTGTCGTACACAATGAGCGACACAAGAAACACAACTGCAGGCCATCTTACCTCTGTTTCTAAACTGATAGCGCACAAAGACCGACATTCATTGGGCGCGGAAAACAAAAATGGTCAAATCGCTCTAAGTTCCTAAAAAGCAAATATTTTCGATTTGTAATTAATTTTTTTTTAATATATGTGCTTATATATTAAGTAATAATCAGAATATATTAAGTAAAAGACCATGCGCAAAAAAGCAAAAAAAAATTTGACCGGTGTTATTTATGTATTGTGTAGCAGAATAGTTTCTCTGGGTACAATATTAACTGTTTAATATTGCTCAACAACATTTGAGACAGACACCTTTTAATTTTGAAAGCAAAATGTAACATATTACAGAAACATGTGATGTAGTCAAATTTTTGATTTATTTTGTATGATAAAAGCTCATAATACACACTAAGTGCACTCAAGTTCAACTTGTGATAAGTTGAATTTGTCAAAAAATCATAACTTAGTTAAAATTTGGAATGTTCAGGATTTCAGCATTACCCTTGTCCAGATAGTATTTAGATATAAAATAAACTTTTAAACTAATGGGATCTGTTAGTGAATTGTTACAAGTCCCTGTTGGTGACAACATTCTGGGTTCAATTACTTGGTTCAGCTATATATTTGTGTCTCTTTTCAGATAAACATGCTACAGCATTAAATCTTAATATATTATATAAAATGCTAATGTTCGTACTTGTGTCCACGGTTTTCTCTATCATCCCCAACTTTGATCAACTTCCTGTTGGGATGGCAGATACCCCTTGGTCTCCTGATGTGCATAAGGGAGTTTGGTCGGGGTGGGTGCAAGTGGGTGGTTGTGGGTAACAAAAATTTGAAATAAAATATATCTGTCCTTCTCTAACTAATGTAAACTTCTATAAAATTCTGAAAATCTCGGGAATGATCTAGAAAGTTCCAAAAAGCTGTGTAATTATTGTAATCGATCTAGAATGTTTCAGAAAGCTTCTGGAATGATCTAGAAAGTTCCAAAATGGATGCAATTGTTGTAATCGATATAGAAAGTTTCTGAAATGATCTAAAAAATTCTAAAAACTTCTGGAATGATCTAGAAAGTCCCAAAATGTGTGCAACTGATAAAATTAATCCGAAATGGTTTAGAAAATTCTAAAAATTTCTGGAATGATCTAGAAAGTTCTAAAATGGTTTCAATTGTTGTAATCGATCTATGAAATGATTGGAAAGCTTCTGAAAAGATCTAGAAAGTTCTAAAATGGTTTCAATTGTTGTAATCGATCTAAAATGTTTTAGAAAGCTTCTGGAAAGATCCAGAAAGTTCCAAAATATCTGCAATATTAAAATCGATCCGAAATTTTCTAGGACGTTCTAAAATTTTCGAGAATGATTTAGAAATTTTTAAATTACCTCCGACTGTTAAATCGCCCCGAAATCCTAGAACGTTTTAAAATTTCCGGAATGGTCTAAAAGTTCAAATATCTTAAACTGTTAAAATCAAACCGAAATCTTCTAAAAAGTTATATAATTTTCTGGAATGATTTAGAAACTTCCAAAATGCCTAAAACTTGAAACTATTTGAATATTTTGGTACTAGAAATTTCGATATTTGACGATACATAAATCGAAATCCAGTGACTTTAACACGAGCACGCCCGGTTCGTTGCTAGTTATTCTATAAAGTCTTAAAATTCAAATAGTCAATATTCTGTAAAATGAACAAGTTAATATTGCCTATTAATATTAATTCACATTCTGCTTCAATTTATCTCTTATCTGCATATCACTTCTGTTAAAAGAAATCCAGTGCCTCTGTAAATATCGTTTCTTTTATATTAAATGAATAGGAAATCGATATTCGGCTTACATTAACTCTAATATTTTAGATTTTTAACCGACTTCAAAAAAAAGAGGAGGTTATCAAGTCGTCTGTTTTTTTTATGTTTGTTACCTCAGAAGTTTCGACTGTGTGGACCGATTTTGATGATTCTTTTTTTAATTGAAAGCTTGTGCTTCCAGTTTGGTCCCATTTAAATTTGGTCCAGTTGTGACAATAGCTTCTATTAGAAAACCACAAAAGTCTTAAATTTTCACCAATGTGCGTGACAATCGACGAATAACTCAATATCATGCCAACCGATTTGATGATTCTTTTTTTTAATGGATAGGATGTACTTCTAGGGTAATTCCATGCAGGGCTGGGCAAAATACATGTTTTGCTTTAATTGAAATACAAATTACAAAATACTTTATCGCAAGTAATTAAAATACGAAATACAAAATACATTTAAGTAAAGTATTTGAAATATAAAATACAAAATACAATATTTTAGCTATTTTTAATTGAAATACAAAAGTAATTTCACTAGATTTTTAAAGGTACTGTCAGACAAACAGCCTCTTGTTGGAGAGTGAATAAACCTGCTAAAGAAAACAATATTTTTAACCGACTTCAAAAAAAGGAGGAGACTAGGTATTTTTTTTTATATTTACCTCAGAATTTTCGACTGGGTGGACCGATTTTGATGATTATTTTTTATTTGGAAGCTGATGCTTCAAGTGTGGTCCCATTTTAATTTGGTCCAGTTGTGACAGTGGCATTGGTCATTTAGGATAGGGTATCTCATAGTGAAATTAGTCAGAAACGATGTAAACTACACGTCCTTAGCGGGAATAGGTCGACTTAACCAATAAGCCTGTATATAATTCTTCTGTACGTGTGTTGTTATCGAACTCCTCCGAAACAGTGGACGATTTGAATGATTTTTTTTTGTGTGTGTTCAAATAAATTCGAGGATGGTTTAGATACGCAATCGGACCCGGTAGGTGGCGCTGTGATCGAGTTCTGGGATTCAATTTTTAACGGCGTGACCGATTTTAATGAAAATTTTCTGTGTATCTTCAGGTGGATTAGAGAATGGTTTAGATTCGCAATTGAACCCGGTAGGTGGCGCTGTGATCGAGTTCTGGGAATTTAACTTTTCGCATATCAGAACATAACTCCAAAATTTTTACAATTCATTTTCGTTGTTCAAAAGAAGGCAGATGAAATTTTTTGTGTCTTCAGGTGGATTCGAGAATGGGTTAGATTGGAAAAAAAAAGAATTTTTGAATTTAAAATGGTGTACAGGAAAACGTCTGTTGGGTCGACTAGTAATTAATAGAAATTTAGAAAGTTTATTTTCTTGAAAGGATATCTAAAAAAAAATATGGCGCCTGTTTTGCCTGATGGCCCTAAAAATATCTACGTTTCATCAGCTATCCAATGAGAATAACAATCTAGGGTTTTATCAAAAATATGTAGAAAAAACATAGTTTCATAGGCTATAAGGAAGGCAAAAAACAATTAAAACAATAGGTGAGTAAAAAATACTAAATTTATTAAACTTTCAAGTTTTAACAAAACATCTTAGGATAGGGTGTGTCATAGTCAAATCAATCAGAAAAGATGTAAACCACACGCCCTTAACGGGAATAGGTCGACGTAACCAGTAACCCTGTATATTTTACAAACGACCTTTACTGGAAGATGTTTCATATTTTATTGTTCCGAAACCCGTCCCTATATACCCGCTACTGCTTGTCGGACTATGTTTAGCTCAGCTGAAAATTATTTCTTGTGTGGTAAAGACGTTATTTTAGTAGTTTAATGCTCTTGAACAGTTTGTACCTTCAACTTTGTGGCGTGGAATAAAAAATAAAACATACCTATGCATTTTCGCCTATATCCCCAAAACGGTAGGTATGGCATTTGTGCACCTGGCTCAAAATCACCAAGGTTGCAAACATGATTAGTTTTATGCCAAAAAAAAATCAAGCTATAATGACGACTTTTGGTTTATACTGGTGCAAAAATTGTACGTTGTCTTACAGAAAACTATCAATTCGGGAACGATTTTCTAAGTTAAATAAAATGTACAAAAACAAATCAAACTACATTTACATAACTTAATGCCTGTTTAATAACATAGGTATGGTTTGTATCCATAATATGTATATAAACAATAATGAAAACAATAAATGCCGCGCCACTGTCCGTCCTAGAACGACCCCATGTTGGCCCGCGCCGCCTATTAATTATATGTGGATAGCTAGTCGCACTCCGTTGTGCTGCCGCCGCTGCCACTGCCGCCACCGCCGTTTAATGCGCTTATATTTTAAAAGCAAAATAAATAAAAAATAATAGAAGTTGCTATTCAACTAGTTCGTTGAATCAACGCCCATCCCTATCAGTACCTACTTAATCTAATCCAAAAACTTTCTTTTCCTAGCAGAGTTGCTTTTTCTTTTTGGCGAAAATAGCTGGACTAGCTTTTTAAACTTTTTTTTGAGTTGAGTGGGGAAACACGATATTTTGAGATTTCGATGTCAGAAAAGTAATATAAGCCTAGAAACACCCTTTTAAGTGATGTATGAGATCGAATTTATTTTAAATGAAATTAACTTACAAAAAAATCCTGGAACAAGATATGGAATCCTAGAACAAGATTGTTTTTATTAAACTTATAATTATCAGTTTACAACACTCTTCTGAAACATGGGTTCTTAGAAAGGTGATGTTGATAATGATTCTAGTCATCATTTTGATGACCTTGTTCTTGATCCTTGAATAAATTCGAGGATAATATTTATTGGAACTTGTTGTACACCGTTGTATCAGTTTATTTGTAAAGCCATGTGCCATGCAAAGAATCAGAAAACGGAACAAAAATGAGGATGAAATGCTAAAGTGTTTTATTTGAAGCTTTTGCAGTAGGAGTTAAGTGTTCCGAGTTTAATCGAGTTGAGATTAATCGAGAAAGAACTTAAGTGTATCGTTAGAAACCACATAAATTGCGATTGAAGAATCTTTGTGAGCGCTGAGTATTATTATGTAATGGGAGGCGTGGTGGTTACAAGCTGTTAACGCAGGCGCGGTCCTGGAGCGCGCATGAGGGATGAGGGCGCGTCAGTCGGCGCTCGGCGTCTGGAGGTGCCTCGCGCTTCGCGCCGCGCCCCAAACAGCCGAAGCGTGGCTCGGGGCGTGGCGCTTACGTAAACACGCGTGGCTCACAGATCGCGTTACAGGCGGCGCGGTGCCGCGCCACTGTCCGTCCTAGAACGACCCCATGTTGGCCCGCGCCGCCTATTAATTATATGTGGATAGCTAGTCGCACTCCGTTGTGCTGCCGCCGCTGCCACTGCCGCCACCGCCGTTTAATGCGCTTATAGGTATATGCATCAAATATATTCAGTGTAAAATAGTTGGCTAAACCATTCGAGCAGATCGGCCATGTACCTACAACAAAAATATTACTAAGGTACTGTGTTTACCAAGACTACGTTAGTCACACCTGGTGAATTAAAATAAGCAATCGTAGCATATGTGTATATACATATACCTACACAAGGTATACCCTCTATTGATTAATCTTCCTGGGCAAATAAATTCTTCTGAATGTTAATATAGTCGATACTTAGGTAGGTAGCTACGTATGTTACGCAATATTTATAAACAACTAAACCTACAACTGAGCCAACGGTGTACCACACTGTTGTTTGAATATGCTTATATATCATAAATAGATATGTAAGTATATTGTTAAATAATGTTTCCATTAAATATACTGCAGGAGGTTACATTTATTTTTGTAACCTAATCGATAAAACGAATAACATTTGCTAAGAATTTATGAATGCATAGACACTCAATTTAATGAAGAAGAATGCTTATTGCAATGTTCATAATGCTGCTCTTGTGTGGTTACACAGACTCAGAAGTCTACTTTATTTGTCGTGTAATTATCGAATTGGTCGTTGTTTTCTCTTTATTTCGTGTCAAATTATAAATATATATATATATTTTTATGCATCCCTTTAATTAATAAGTATATGAATGTTTAGGGTATTACGTGATACTTGCAGCCACTAACAAAACGATTTTAAATGGTTTTGTTTGTCCCGTCTGGCGTTCAAAACGGCTTGATTCATTTTAACAGGACTATTAGTGATATTTTATATAATTGAGAGTTAGTAAGCCGTTTACAAACTTACCTTTTTACGCATAACTCCAAGGCAAACTCGTGGCCAAAATGTAAATGGTAGAGCGACGCAGTAGGCAATTTGTTAGAAATACGATACCTCCATCTTCCAAACCATTGTGTGTAGGTGAGGGAGATTGCCGAAGGCTTAATTTGCTTGTAGGTAGGATTTTCGTGTGTCTATTAAAGTCTATGAATTATATTGTCTGTCAACCGACACTCCGTTTGTACAGAACTGCCCTTCCACCACGTACGGTCATCGTGCCGTGTAGTAGGTACATATTACATATTATGTAGGTACTTACTCATGTGAAAATTATAAATAATAGAATACCGTTGCACATATCATCACTGTTCTTCGGAATACAAATAAAGCACAACCTTAAACCATTCTTAAGTCAGGAAATTTTGTATGGAAGATATTGTTGTAAAGAAAATCATTGTTATCCAACATTCTATTGACCTGTATGAGTAAAATAACTGAGTGCTATTCATATGTCAATATATGCCTTACATGTTACTAGCATCAAGAGTAGAGATGCAGACGCGTACAGCATTGATGGCGCTCGCAGCGCTGGGAGCGCTGGCGACGGCGGCAGCGGCGGCAGTGGGAGAGCGCGGAAGTGGCATAAAAGTCGGCGGTGGAAGTTCAATCGGAGGTAGCGGACGCGACGGTGGTCGCGGTAGCGGAGTGCGAGTTGGGGTTGATGGCCTGCGGCGACCGCGAACCTCACCGGCGCCACTCCCGCCCCGCGCGCCCTCTTCCATTACTGCAGCGCTTGTTGTGCCACATAAAGCCTTTGGCACGCGTGATTACACGAAGGCTGAGAAAGCAGCACTTTCAAAACTGCCGCGCAAACTAAAACTATTTTCATATGTGCGTTTGAACATTACGCTTTCTACGCAAGGCTTGACGCCTAGTCCTATGTGTAAGTGCACGTACATCTGTTTCATCTTCGACATCTACTCGTCTTAATACTACTTCTTAATGCTATGATCAGACGCATTGACGGTTTTAACGCTTTCAGCTATCCTGGACTCGCTATGTAAAGAATTCTTAGCAGTCAACGTGTCTGCTATTCTTTATCTTATGAATCATGAACAATATGGACGCTCTACTGCCTCTGCACAGTATTTTTCTACAACTTGCGGGGTATCTTGGCATACCGGTAAAAGCTTTTTCATTTCTATTACTTACTCGCTTTCTCATACTTTCTTATACTTTAAGAAACATTGAAATCAAATATGCAAATCAATTTTGTTTAAATAGGTAATTGCATGGAATGCAGATAACAGCGGCCTTGAGAAACGGGCATCGCATGCGTCCTTACGACTTCAGTTAGCCCCGTCCATAGAACATCAAACGGCTGCTATGCTGTCTATTTTAGAGAGATATAAGTGGCACCAATTTAGTGTCGTTACATCAGCTATTGCTGGTCATGACGATTTCATACAAGCTGTACGAGAAAGAGTTACAGCATTACAAGTAAGTATTTTTTATCATTTAAAAACTGTCATTGTACTATATGGATTGTTTGAATAATTTCTACCTACTTATGCCAATCACAACTGTTATAAAATTATCAAATTTTTTACAGGACCGTTTAAATTTACAATATTAAATGCAATTGTTGTAAAAAGAGCTTCAGATTTAAATGAACTGGTCACAAGTGAGGCTCGTGTAATGTTACTTTATGCGACCAGGGAAGAAGCTGCAGACATTTTGTCTGCTGCTGGTGATTTGCATCTAACGGGGGAGAATTTTGTTTGGATTGTCACACAGAGCGTTCTTGGTTCTTTACAACAACCCAATAAGTTTCCCGTGGGCATGCTAGGTAAGTAATAGCTTACATTAAGTATAGTTTTAGTAAAATAATTCGATTGGTTCTTGTAAGTGCTCTAGACTTTGAAGTAATAATGACACATGTCCACTTACTTACTTAAGGTAGGTACTTAATTAATAATCACAATAATTTTTCTTGCCTATAAATCTTGTTGGTACCTATTATGAAATAATTATATCAGTTGCAATGTATTTTTGTGTTGAAGCATTAATATTAAAGCTGAAAGCCAAAAAATAACAAACTATATGTGAAATAGTCAAAACAAGTTTAATGTTTTAGGTGTTCACTTTGATACGTCTAGTTCATCGTTGATTGCTGAAATTGCAACTGCTGTAAAAGTATTTGCTTACGGGGTGGAATCTTATATTTCGGAACCAGAAAATGCTCGACATCCATTAGGCACACGGTTGTCATGTAGTGGGGCGGGAGCAGGTGAAGCGCGTTGGTCAACAGGTGAACGTTTCTATCGGCATTTACGAAACGTTAGCGTAGACGGAGAAGTGGGCAGGCCTAGTATAGAGTTTACTCCTGATGGAGAACTAAGAGCTGCTGAACTAAAAATAATGAACTTGAGACCAGCTATTGGCGAACAGGTATTATTTTTATGTCAAATATATTTTAACATTATAAAATTATTTACACAAGTAAGTAACAATTTTTATACTTAACAAGTAACGCAATAAATTTATTTCAATATTCTTGTAAATAATGAATTATCTAATGACTCGAATTATTTTTAAAAAGTTTAGCAAGACCATAAACTCAGTAAAATTCTGTATTGCAGTTGGTTTGGGAGGAAATTGGTACGTGGAATTCGTACCCAAAAGAGCGTCTAATTATCAAGGACATTGTATGGCCTGGTGGGTTGCACACTCCGCCACAAGGTGTGCCAGAGAAATTTCACATGCGGATAACGTTTTTGGAAGAGCCCCCTTATATTCATCTAGCTCCACCTGATCCAGTAAGCGGCAGATGCTCATTGGACCGCGGGGTAATTTGTAGGGTTGCACCTGAAACAGAAGTTGCTGGGTATGTAGTGTTTTACAGTACGAATGCAGTTTGGTTTCGTCGCTTATAAATTTCTATATTATAGATTAGAAGCCGGTGCTGCTCATGGAAACAGTTCACTGTACCAGTGTTGCAGTGGATTCTGCATAGATTTATTGCAACAACTCGCAGAGCAGCTCGGCTTCACATACGAGCTGGTTCGAGTTGAAGATGGACGATGGGGTACATTACACCATGGAAAATGGAACGGTTTAATAGCAGATCTCGTTAATAAAAAGACCGACATGGTATGTCTTAATTGTATCAAATAGTAAGAATAACTATATTAGGTATAGTGCTAATTTGTTCTTAAATGTGCAGATTATAAACTTTTAAGATAAGATATTATTATTTTAACACAACATAACATGAACAGGGCACGTAAAAAATCATGTAAATGTACATCGAGGCATAGAGTTATATTTTGTTTCTTAAATATTAAATGATTTAAATGTCGTATGTGCACAACTGTATCGATAATTACAAGTTATCTAGAATAAAAGAAAATATTTTCTTCATATGTTAACTATGCTTTTTTTTAGGTATTAACATCTCTGATAATAAATTCAGACCGGGAAGCCGTCGTAGATTTTAGCGTTCCTTTTATGGAAACTGGTGTAGCAATAGTTGTGGCGAAAAGGACTGGTATTATTTCACCTACGGCTTTTTTAGAACCATTCGATACAGCTTCATGGATGCTCGTCGGTGCAGTTGCAATTCAAGCAGCAACATTTTCTATATTTTTTCCTTGAATGGTTATCACCCAGTGGATTTAATTGCCTCAACTGAAATAATTCGAAGCGGGTGCCCCAAACAGATTCTCTCTTTGCCGACGTACGGATGGTTTGGGCCGTTCTATTTTCAGGTTTGTTATTTTTACACAAAAGTAATAATTACTTAATATATATTTTTGTCTAAAATTAAAGGTACTAGTAGACTCTTTTTCTTAAGTTATTACTGCTTACGTTATTTCAAATAGATTTAACCTGTTATTACTGAATACAACAACCCCAAGTCATTAGTGTTTTATATAATATAATGGATATTTGAATATAAGTTACGTTCATTAACTGCTTTTTTATTCCTAGGCATCCGTGCATGTCGATTCGCCAAGAGGGTTCACAGCTCGTTTCATGACAAATATGTGGGCAATGTTCGCGGTAGTCTTCCTCGCTATATATACTGCCAATTTAGCTGCGTTCATGATCACGAGAGAAGAATTTCATGAACTTAGTGGTTTAGACGATCCGCGGATAGCAAGGCCTTTTTCTCAACGGCCGCCCCTTAAATTTGGCACTGTACCTTGGTCACATACAGATGCGACGTTGGCTAAATACTTTCCAGAACCCCACGCCTATATGGCTCGGTAAGTATTAAAGTTGGTTTATTTATACTCGCTACAAACGTTGCATACAACAGTTGTTATGGACAGGTGTAACTTGTAAGAGGTACAATGTGAGCATTCGGTCATTGTGTACAATTTAAGTAAGTTAAACAGTTTAAGTAAGTTGTGGGGCACAACTCCAATATTGCCTGTTTCTATTTATTGACTGTAACAATAAAAAATATTTTCATCATTGGTATTAATTACTACATTTTCGTAACTTATATCAATATGTAGGGACCTGTATGCAGTATTTCTAGTGTGGAATGCGTATCAATTGCTATTTATTTTAAAACTAGTTCTTGCCTGAAATTCCGTATGCGATTGCGTATTCTTTCTCCGTTTTTTTGCCATATTTTCGATTGCTGCTCCCCTACTATTGGTCGTAGCGTGATGATATATAGCCTTTAGCCTTCCTCATTAAATGAGCTATCTAACAATAAAAGATTTTTTTAAATGGGAACAGCAAGTCAGTTCAAGCAGTCAACAAACTCTTCAGGTTTATACTATTAGTATAGATAGCATATTCTGTAATTTATATTGTACCTAATAGAAATAAATAAGTGAGAATTTATCTTAAAAACTGGTTTACAATATGTTTTTTTAGTAATATAAATCACAGAGATCTAATAAATATGAAATAATATACAGGTACAATCGAAGCACCGTGAGTGCTGGTGTCACAAGTGTGCTCACTGGAGAACTTGATGCGTTCATCTACGATGGTACGGTACTCGACTTCTTAGTGTCTCAAGTAAGTATTGTACTAACAGACTACGAAAATATTTTATTGAAATATTTTTAATAAACACGTCTTTTGTAAAATTTAGGACGAAGATTGCAGACTTCTGACGGTGGGGTCATGGTACGCAATGTCTGGCTACGGGCTAGCATTTACGCGTAATTCTAAATATCTCAGTATGTTCAACAAGAGACTACTTGACTTGCGTTCAAATGGTGATCTTGAACGTTTGCGCAGGTACCCTTTCATATTTATACATAAGTACTTTACATTAAACGATTAAATATAATATTCAATAGAGCTTCTTTCAACATAACAAATAGAAGGACTTAAACTTATCTAAAGTTAAAGTTAAAGACTTTTACTTCTTTAAATAAAAGTATTTAAAAAAGATGTACATGAATGAATACAGTCTTCCACAGTTTTTTTACCGCGCTACCTTTAGCTGACAATACTAAAATTCTTGTGAATGATTTGATTATAAATATTGACATTTACTTAATTAAATTTCTTAGTAAAATAAGTGATATTTCAAGCTTAAAACAAATCTTAAAACAAAACAACTGCTCTTTCAGTTCGAAAAGCTTAAAATAATAATAACTTAAAAACTTTACAGATACTGGATGACTGGAACTTGTAAACCGAATAAACAGGAACACAAGTCTTCGGATCCTCTAGCGCTAGAACAATTTTTATCAGCGTTCTTACTGTTGATGGGTGGTATTCTGCTAGCGGCATTGCTGCTGCTTATGGAGCATCTCTACTTTAGATACTTCCGTACCCATCTCGCTGTGTCAAGCGCTGGCTCATGTTGTGCTCTCGTCTCACTGTCCATGGGTATTCGTCTTTTTCGTTTTCATTGATACGCAGATGAATTGAGTAAAATCATTGTAATATAGATTATTTACATTATTTAGTGTAAATATGAAACTAATGTTTATGGTACCCGCGCCACATAAAAAAAAATCTATATCTTGCCGCATAAAAAATAATCATACAAAATCTCATCAAATACGATTATGCTTAATCGTTATCTAAAATATAATCAATTCATACCTTTCCTATACTGATTTTTCCTCTGGCCATGTTCATGAATGATTTTATTTGTAACAGAATTGAAAATTTAATATTTTAAAACTTAACTCTTTAAATTTAAAAAAGATGAGTAGAACTCGCTAATTTCAATTTAGTTTTACTTTTGAGTGATAAATTTAATGGGCAAAACTATACGGATTTTATAAATTTTACAGGACAATCGCTGTCATTCCATGGCGCAGTAGTGGAAGCATCAGCTCGAGATTTAGCGACAGCAGGACAAAATCCTTGTCGTTCTGCAATTTGCGCCGCGCAGGTTCTATTACCCGTATTTTTTAACACATTGGACGAAAAAAATATGTGAAAAACTGTACATTACAATTTTTCACTATTTTCATCTTTTGGAATACGTTTCTCCTTGCAGCCAATACTAATTTTTTTGGAGGTGTATGTACTGTGATTAACCACACAACTCGTATTAAAGCAAAAAATGAAAGGCCTAAACTATTTTTTGAAGTTGGTCTTATTACTTTTTATAAGTTACCCCTTCCATTGGTAGAGAAAGTCCGTGCCAAGCAATGGGACTTATATGGGCTGACATAGAGATTGAATCTTTCTGACTTGCAATTCGAAGGCTCTAACAAAAGATAGTAAATAAAAGAAGTAATAAATAAACTGTTCTAGGTCTGATTGTTACGGTTTCTTAAATCTTTGAACCATGACTTTTGGTTACGATATACGCGTATGTATAATGTGACTGCAAAGAAAGTCATCAACATTGTACTCGAAGAAGGTAAGCTACATTACAAATTCAGAATCTAAATCGTTTGCTCTTCAATAACCTATAAACATAAACCTACAGTAAAAACTCCAAACCACTCTTTTTTTTCACAGACAAATCCCTATTATAAAACCAGTGTCTTACTAAAATAACCAGAGGGCCAGTGCTCAAATACAAATTGTCTTTTTTTTTACGAGAGGAAAGCGCCAGCTCCTTGTTCGGTTCCTCGGGGGATGCCGAAAAGGGTATGTCGGGGTCATCGGCCTTCCAACTCAACGCGTGTAACTATTGTTCGCTTGGTTGAGTTGGGTCCCTAACCAAAATCCTACGCCGGCGTACCGACTAAAACCTCTCGATGGCCGTCTTGCGCATTTTGGGCGGTACGGTAAATACAGGGCGAGCGCCCTTAATTGTTTCCCGTTGCCGCCCAGCGCTCTGTACAAATGTGGACTCCTCTGCGATAGGGGCATTCCAGATATTCCCCACTTGACCCTATTTTGGACGCTCACATGGTGTGAGCGTCCGCGACATTAACGAGGCCATGCACTCTGCCGCACATCTCGGAGTTTTACAACTCTTGTAAGAGCGTACCTCCTCCGTAGTACTTACGCCTAACAACCCCTATAAATACAAATTGCGGAAATACAAATTGTGTGGTATAACGTAGGTATCTGGATTCATTTCGGAAAAATGATTTAAGGAAATCAATAAATTATTTTATGACTGAGCGAAAGCTTGCTGGATACGCAGCCTGTCGAGACAACGGCTGTGCGGCCGGAAGTTTAAATTTTTAGCAAACAACTCCTGATGATTTTTTTTATGAATATTCTCTTAATGATATATCACGCTGTCGGTAAACGAAAAAATTGCGAAGAAAGAGGTTTATCCAAGAAATCACAAAGAATCACGTTTACGACTTCTACCTGCTCACAATAGTAGATCAAATAATAAAAATCAAAATCGTAGAGTAGGCCCGTACCTAATACCGAAACATAATTGTAGACTGGCAAAGTAATGAAAAAAATATTCCCTGTTTTGAAGTTGTGGCGCGCAAGGCACGAGCGCGACGCGGCCATGGCACGCGTTCGCCAACTTGCGGCAGCTCTGGCGGCGCACGGGTTGGCTCCGCCGCCGCGCCGACTACAGTCGGCCGCCGCGCTGCTGGCGGGCGGCGTCGCGCACGACGCCACTCGCCCGCGCACCCTGCGCCCGCCAGCCGATCTCCTGCCTGAACTCGATCGCCCGCTCTCTTGTGGTGATTTACGAACGAGGTATTATTACAAATCAGTCAAGTCATTTGCACTTAGAGTAACAATACATGCAGCTATGAAGTAACATCCACCGGAAAATTGCATTAATTTATATTTTCATTGTACAGTAGAAACTCGATTATCCGACCCTCAGTTATACGGATTCGCGAATTAGACGAATTTACTCGTAAGTAGGTATGAAAACATATTTATTTGTAAAAAAAATGTATCCCTTAAGAGCGTTTACGCGCCACGCGGCCTGTCGATTTCGGTAATGAGCGTCGATAGTTAATGATATGCAATGAAAATGAATGAAACAATGTTAAGTCTATAATCAAATACATCACTTACTTATCATCATCATTGTTTGGAAGGCAGTCAGATAACCGCGAAAATATCGAAAAAACTAAAAATGACGGAGCGCAGAGCGATACGTCCTCTCTCTGAAAAGCCTTGCGGCGGACTGATGGTGATGTGATTTGCACCGGACTAAGCACAGCGTTTTATAGTTCATTTTAAAATATTTATAATTTGATTTAATAAAAACAACATGTACAAAACCCGCTTTTTGCATACATTCAATTATCCGAATTTTCGATTATCCGAAAGCCTAACGACAACAATATTAGTCCGGTTAATCGAGTTTCCACTGTAATTAGGTTTAAAGTTAAGAAGTTGGTTTACGAATAAAAATAATAGTAAACAATGATGATGATTTCATGCTGTGTTGTCTAAATCATAAATACCACACGTCACCGACAAGATAGTCTCAGTGGTAGCAAAAGTGATAATTATGTGGAATTGGAATTTGTCGTTTTTCACAAGTATGGAAAATATTAATAAAATTTTCTTTCATTACAGAGAGCGGACAAGAGTAGAAATGGAAACAGTGCTGTGAGGCGTATATTACGCCATTCTATTTCAATTTCTGAAGGCTGTTCTTACACCAAGTTATACAAAAAATTAGTTATACTTTAATGTTTAAATATGGACAGATAAAAAAACGTTGTAATTATTAAATAAACTATTCCAATTATTAAAACACGATGGCTGGATAAAGTATAGATAGCGAAGCGTTGTTGCGGGACGCGCGCGCGGCGCGGGCTGGGCTCCGGGCGCGCGCCCTCATGTTGTCTACTACAATAAAATATATTTTTTGGACAATATTGTTGTGGTATTAATGGTTTCATTACATAAGGATGTGTGTCTTGATCATATGGGAATAAAATCGTTGGATATGTTTTCATTTAATTTTAACTTTCAATAAACTCGTCACTTGATACTTTCCGGATAATAAAATATTGAATTCCCAATAAATTTTACGTGATTGGCTGCATAATGTAGTCTCTTCAAGCTTTCAGTCTGACGCTTAGGTCCGAGCCTAGACTTTAACTAATAACCTACGCTAATTAAGACCTCACAATGACCGTCACGCGTATTAAGAGTGGTTGGAAATGTCCAGGTACGAAAGCGCTTTAAATTAAATCATTGCAGTCACCCGGATGTCCCTTTTATTTAATTAATTATAAAGGGAACTGATACCTACCTCAAGATTCCAACATACCTACTTCCTTTGCACATCTCGACAACTGCTACGAGTATATAACCCTAGCGCGGCACTCAGAACACCAAACAACTCGTCAATCCGAAATAAATTATTGCCACTGACTGGAAAACTCAAAAAGTACCTATGCATTAGCACAGCACCAATTGACTTGGAACTTTTGAACTTTAAGCGAAGCGTCTTAAATTTTGTTTGATACTCCTAACCGAAGAAAAATTAATCGAACACTCATTTTTCTTTTGTCAAATAGGTAAATACACCTCATAAGTAAGTAGCACAGCTTTGCGCTTTGTTATGAAGCTAGTATTGGTTTGTGAACTTATAATCACTTTTTTTAGCCTACTTTAAGGTCCAAAATGCTAGTGATGGAGCCTCTCTTTAGACAGCTTAAACGGCAGTATCAAAGCGCAAGCTCAGCCTTCGTGTTATCTGTATATCAAAGAAAGTTGATTCATAATATAACATAACATCTTGCCTCACGGCAAGATTGTTACGATTCATTTGGAGAGTGAGAACATCGAAAGCCCAATTTGTTAGTGGTAGGATATCTGTATAATTAAATGATACCTATGTGTAAAAAGTATTAAGTCCGCGGTGATGATACTACATGTAAGATTTTAGAATCAGTTTAAGCATATTAGTTCAGCATATATGTGTTGAGGAATAATCGTAATATTTTTTTACTATGCCACTACCGTTAAATAGACCAGCTTATAAAAAAAGCAAATACCAACTGCACAACCAGAAGATGGTTCCCACAATTTCCATCGCACGCGCCGATAAACGAACCTACGCGGAAGTAATCATCACTCCATATCAGCACAGAGGTTTAAAGATTAGTCTGGACTAAAAAAAATATGTTTTTCATTGTGAATACACATAGGTATAACTTCGAAATATCAGAGGCGTGTCAGGGATTTAAGTCCGCGACCGGCGAGATTTTCATCCATTATAAGGTCACCTGAAAGAAACACCGTTTTATGATTATCTAATACTGGAAATAATATTAATTAATTTTGATCAATTAAGGTTTGTTCGACTTTGATGATTGTTCGATTGATGATGGATGATTGTTCGATTATAAAAACTGTTGAGGAGTCTTCTTGATGTTCTGCTGGAAGGACCAACTTGTTGAGGGTGTTTCTTTTGTTGTTTGAAATAAAACTCCTCTTTCCAATTAAATGTAGACTGTATATTACTTCTTCTTCGGTAGTTGCGTGATTTATGTCGTCGTGTGGTCATCACACGCACATCTCCCTCTGTGTTTTAGGAAAAACACAGATATGGAGAAATACGGTGGCTACATTACCAGGGTTGAAGGCCCTATGAATGTGGAATTCTAATGACACTGTGAAGACAATGTCGATAGTTTGGGGTGTCCAATATGGACGATAGAGATCGCGAAACACGAGAGCCGTGCGAATGAGGCACGGGCAATCTCGCGTTAGACGGGGACGCGCGATCGACCACTGCTACAAGCGGTCGATCGGTAGGAAATCAGAAAGCCCTATTTCCTACACGAGACAAACTACCACCGCTTCGTAACGTGTTATGGCTGTTGAGAAGAAGCGGCGCAACAAACTCCCAGCAACACGATAGGGTATAGAGAGAAGGGGGAATTCTACTGGGCCGTGGGTGTGCAAGGTGGCGTGCTCAAGGCAAGTAAACCGAGAAGGCCATGTCCCGCTAGTCAGGATCATGGAGGATGCAAAGAAACAGACGCGTGGAGAGAATGGGTTTACCCGCAGGCCCGGTGATTCTTGAGTGCCGCCCGGGCGCTCAAACCCGGCCGGGTGGGACCCGTTCGGGAAGCCCAGCCAGGCGAGCTGCACCGTGCGGCCTATCACCAAGCCCGCAGGTTAACCTGCATCTTCAGTTGTCTATGGCAGCGGCAAAGTGTGTTCTCCTTCTTCTTCAAAAGTACCTAATTACAAAATTAAGCTGTGTAGGTTAGAGTACGCATTTTAATAATTATAATTATAAACAATTAATCATTTTTAAGGACAGAGCATTTGAACTTAATTATCCGTTTGATTCAAGCGTGTACCTTTGAATCATCCCGGTTAAAGTATGGAGATACCTATAAGGGCGTAAAATAAAAATAGGGGATGAAATTTATGTGGAAATTCGTCATTTTGAAGCTATAACGACTAAACTTTTTTAATTGGCTTTTATTACACATGCATATATACATATACTTATATACTAGCTTTTGCCCGCGACTCCGTCCGCGTAGACTACAGGGGTTCAGAAAGAAAATAAGTTGTAGTCTATTTTACTCCACAGAGTCCCATTTATGTCCATATCAAAAATCGTTTACATCGGTCAAATGATTTAGGCGTGAAAGCATAACAGACATATAGTTACATAGACATAGTTGCAGTCGTCTACGCGTCGTTTCATCATTCTAGCTTAAAAAATGACGAATTTCCACACAAACTTTCACCCCTATTTTTATTTTATCCCTTTAAAGGAATTTTTTTACAAACTTTTAATGTCATATTTATTTATATCTAATCAACAGCCTAAAAAATAAGTTTCAAGCTTCTAGCTTTAAAAATGTCAATACTTCCATACAACCTTTCATCCCCACTTTCAACCCCTTAAAACCCCTTTTCCGGGATAAAAAGTAGCCTATGTCCTTTCTCAAGGTCTAAACTATCTGTGTACCAAATTTCGTTTAAATCGGTTCAGTAGTTTTTGCAGGAAAGCGAGATAGACAGACATGTATTTTTGAGTACGTACTACTCAAATCATACCGATATAGCGATATAGAATAATTAATCTATGGCATCTGAAGGGATTAAGGGTTGTATGTGGGAGGGACGGGGGGCGCGCCTCGCCGGGGGGGAATTTCCCGCCCTTTTTCTTTCATCATTCATACTAATGAAATTAAATTACTGAAGACTTGGCAGCATGGTCTTCGACCTTAGCCGGTTCCTTGAGGAACAAAGAAAAAAAATATCTATGGCATCTCGTGACAGCTGAGAATTGACAGTTACAATTTTTGATAGGGATGTCGGAAATGAAAAAAAATATATTGATATGTATTGTATCGATATTGCTATATCGGTATGATTAGAGTACGTACTCAAAAATACACGCGTCTTAACGGAGTTTTCGACAAAAAAAAAAGGATAATATTAATTGTTACAATGATTAAAATTCCTAAAAAAATACCGATTTTGATACCTTTTCGATACTTGGAGTTTTATATTGATATATTAAATATCGATACATCGAAAAAACAATATCGTTATATCGATATTTTTTCAAGAAGGCACAAGCCTAGTTTTTGACGTTTTGTATAGCTTACTTTACAATTACGCAGTGTTCCTAACTTGGGGGATTTCCCCCTAAATTTGGGGGGAAAAAATGTGGACTGTTTTTTTTTAGGGGCTTTATATTTTTAGGGGTATTTTTATGGATTAATGCATCCCCTGAATGCTAAGTTTCTTTAATGTCAACATGTATGATTTTAAATAGTCTGAATCAGAATAAAATGAAATAATATTTGACGTATGAAATAATTTAAAAATAAAGACTATTAAACAATATTGAAGAATATTATTTATTGTTTTCTTTTTTGTTTTACAAAATGTTATTTAGATAATTATTAGAAAAAATGCAAACAGTCGAAAAATTATGATACGAGTGAGATTCGAACCTACGACCTCGGCTTTACGCGCCACGCTCACATCTAATTTTTTCTAATTCGTAATGCTAATTGCTAATAAAATTAGAATTGGAATCCCTACAATAATGTGTGTGTTTTTTTTTTAGGGGGTTTTCAAATAATTGTGGCGATTTTAGGGGTTTTTGACTTTACATTTAGGGGTAAATATTTTTGGGAGTTGGTAACCCTGGAATTACGAATGACTGTGAATTTTTTAGTACATTTTGTTGATAGTGATTTTATAGGATTATTAATTTGCATATCTCATCACCAGCAATGTCCAAAGATATTATTGTTCTTATGCCTAATGGCAGACGTCAGAAAGTTCAGTGTACACCGGACACAAGTATGCTGCAGGTATTTTTTATTTATTTAATATACTTTTTTGTACACCATACAACTAAATACAACAAAAATTAGACAACAGACAGGCTTATCACTGACTGCTATCTTTTCCAGACAACCTAAAAGTTGTGGTTGTGTTGTTTTCAAAAATTATAAAAATAAATATATACGTACACAGACGCACATATATAAAACTAATATATATAAAAAAAAACTGTAAATCAAATGAATGAGATACGCTAAATATAAAGATTTATATAAGTACTTCTTTTACTATATTTTTTATTTTTCAGTCAATAATACAGAATTATCAAAACCATAGTTTCTTTTGAAACATTGCTTGTAAAACCCGAAATTTGAGATATGCGTATACTGTATAAGTAACAAATTTAAATTCTTATAGCTCTTTAAACTTATACTTACTACTATTAAAAATAATAATGTTACCCATTGCTAAATTTACATTCAAATAATATCTATAGTTAAAGAAATTGTTACCATTATATAATATAACAAATAGACATTGATTTCATTAGGCTTATTCACAAATAGGTTCTGGAAGATGTTTGCAAAAAGCAAGGATTTCAATCATCTAATTATGATTTAAAATATCATAATCATACCATTGACTTGACAACCACAGTAAGGTTTTCAAATGTACCAAACAAAGCCACACTGGAGATGGTTGAGACAGAGAGGAAAAGAGAAGAATTAAATGTTACTATTGGGCTTATGTTAGAGGATGGTAAGTTTAATATTTTAATAAGAATAAATATATGTAGTGCAATAACTATACAACTGTAATACATGAGATGCTAGGTCCAAGAATTTGATGAATGTCAACATTTAAATATGGAGGATTAGCATTATCATTCTTCCTAGCATTTCAATTAAAGGAAGCTTTTTTTAAACAAGTAAGGGTTGCCTCTTTAGTTCAGCAAGGTGTGACAACTGTTAACCTGCTAAAATGTTATGCTCAATTTGAATTGAGTCTCTTTTTACGTCCTTCACGACAGCATGACAATGCCAACTATAATCTCTTTCTCTCTCATAAAGCACAATGCGAGATAATACAGAGGAAGAAGCGCCTAGAATTTATTTCTCCTTTCGCAACAAAACAGTCTTTGTGGTTGAAGGCAATTCTGCTAAACTTTAGGCGCATCCCTTATTTGGCCCCTCTTTCAATGCTCAGTGAGAATGAACAAATACCACAGTCACGAAGCCACTCATAATCAGTATTTAAATGTTCCATAGGCACTTTTGAATATTCAAATTAGTTTAAAAGAACATATCCATACACACAAACTTAACATTGGAGTTGAAAAATTTTATGGTATGCATTTTTGAGTGATTTACCATGTTTTTTTAATATCATGGATCTCTCATAGTTTTTTCTATAATCTATAAGTAGTCCTTCTTTAATTTCTGTATTTTTTTCAAAATTTTAAGTTTAGTACTTAGATATGGTGGCTTTCGGGGAATGGTCAATTGTCGTCTATTTTCTTGAATAATTTGGAAACTATTTCTTTTAAATTTCCAAAGAAAAACATTTAAGATCTTCACAACAAGACCTTTCATTTGATATGTCACACAATGCCGTTGTCAAATAATTTTTTTAAAATTTTCCACCTTCCCCCCAAAAATGACCTCTCATATACAGATTTCATCTTTTCACGTCACACCTCTACGTTTGGTTCACAGAAATTGATGTGTGTACCAAATTTCAACTTAATCGGTCGAGTAGATTCGGAGATAATTGAAGCGACGGAGAGACGGACACACAAGTGATCCTATAAGGGTTCCGTTTTTTTATTCGGACGAACGGAACCCTAAAAATGTAATTGTGGTTGAGAGACCAAGACTATTAAAATCACTGGAGTAATATTGTGCTATATAGTTCCGGTATTTTATGCTATGATTGCAGGCGAACGCAGAACAGCAGATTTTTCACCTAACACTACACTTTTCGACATGGCCACATCTCTGGCACCACAAGAAATAAACATGTTGCAGCATCCAACTATCTTATATATGCGTCAAGAAGTTACAGGCGTGTCTGCTCTTAAAGAAAAGACTTTAAGGCAATTGGGTTTAATTAAAGGTCGGGCAATCCTGAGACTTTTAAATAAGGCTGAAGAAGCAAAGTAAGCCTTTTATTTTAGCGAAATAAATGTTTATTCTTAATTGAACCTTCAGTAAAACAAATATTGCTATCACTTTCCATAAAACATATTATTTATAAGAATTTTCACTATTAAATATTATTTTAGGCAAGCTAATGTGTCTGCCGTTTATCGCATACCAATACCTGATAGTGAGTCGAAAAACGATGTACCTTTTAAGAATAATTATGAATGCACGAAAGCTGAAGACATTTCTGATCCAGGTCCCTCTTATGCATCTAAGGAAAAAAGTCATACTATCAATCCTTTAAATTTAATTAAACAAGAAAGAATTTTAAAAAAAGACGATGCCCATGACCCTAAGGATGAGACACAGATAGAACAAGAAAATGTGCCTGTAGCAAGTGAATTGAATGTGCCAGTAGAAAAAGAGCATGTATTGGAAGTAAAGTCAAGCTCAAATACAAATGCATCCATGTCACAAGATAATTTAGAAAGAAGGCTGAAAATAGAAGAAGAAGTTACATTTGTAAGTTTTTATCTAAACGTAACACATACATATGTTGATAGAATCTCTAGCGTAGGGTCAACTCTGGTGAAACCATTTATTCACATGGCGTAATTTTTATATCACATTTTCTTATCTGAATTTCATTAAAAGACAAAAGTTTGAATGATTTAATTTGTTCGTCTGTCTAATCCTATGACGTTATTGTCGTGTGTGTGACTGTTGATAATAATAATTAAATATCATAATTACAGCTCGGTACCCAAAGAGCAATCGCATTTATGCAACCAGAGTCTGGAGAAGATGAATTAGAAGACTTGCCTGATGATTTTTATGACCTAACAATAGAAGAAGTTCGTAAATTGTATAATGATTTGCAACAACAGCGTTTGCAGTTAGAAAATACTCCATTGATTACCGCCGCCAAACGTGAAGAACTCACGAAACAAGTAACTAGAAACTCCATTGTATCTTATAGTTAATAGCAAATTTCACAACCATAATTATTCCTTCATCATCATCATCAGCCCAAAGGCGTCTATTGCTGAACATAGGCATCCCCCAAAGATCTCCACAGTGACCTGTTGGAGGCAGCCTGCATCCAGCAACGTCCCGCGACCTTTAGCAGGTCATCAGACAATCTTGTTGGTGGACGTCCTACGTTGCGCTTCCCGCTACGTGTCCTCCATTCGAGAACTTTTTGGCCATCAGTTCTCCGCGCTATGTGCGCGGCCCATTTCCACTTCAACTTGCTAATCCGCTGGGCTATGTCGGTTACCTTAGTTCTCCTACGGATCTCCTCAGTTCTGATTCGATCTCGTAGGGAAACCCCGAGCATAGCTCGTTGAGTGACTTTGAGCCGCCTAATGAGGCCCATAGTGAGAGGCCACGTCTCAGTGCCGTATTTCATCACTGGTAACACACAACTATCGAAGACTCGTCTTCAAGGCACTGAGGTATTTTGGACGAGAAGACGTCGCGTAGTTTCCCGAACGCTGCCCAACCGAGTTGGATTCGACGATTGACCTCTCTCTCGAAGTTGGACCTGCCTAACCGGACCACTTGTCCCAAATAGACATATTCGTCTACAACTTCGAGAGTCGAGCCCCCAACTGCGATCGGGGTGGGCACAACACGGTCATTCGACATGATCTTCGTCTTGTCCATGTTCCTTTTAAGACCCACCTGTTGAGAGACTCGATTGAGGTCTTCGAGCATAGTGCTACGGTGACCTTAGCAAGGTCTTCCAGGTAGTAAGGTCTTCCAGCGATTCTGCCAAGACTACAATATTGTCGGCAAACCGAAGGTGTGTGATATACTCGCCGTTGATGTTGATACTGAATCCTTTCCACTGCAAGAGCTTGAAGGCGTTTTCCATCACGGCAGTGAACAGTTTCAGAGATATGACATCTCCCTGTCTCACGCCTCTCCGTAGTGGAATAGCCTTCGTGCTCTGATCTTGTACTCGGACCGACATGGTGGCGTTGCTGTATATGCTTTACAACACCTCGATGTACCGATAGTTAATGTGGCACCGCTGGAGAGACTCTAGCACAGCCCAGGTCTCGATCGAATCAAAGGCTTTCTCATAGTCCACAAACGCTAAACAAAGCGGCAAGTTATATTCCTCGGTTTTTTGTATAACTTGCCGAAGCGTATGGATGTGGTCTATGGTGCTAAAGCCTTTTCGGAAACCGGCTTGTTCGGGAGGCTGGAAGTCATCAAGCCTGCGTTCGAGACGATTGGTGATGACCCTCGAAAACAACTTATAGACATGGCTCAGGAGCGAGATGTTTTAGCAATAGTTTTAAAAAATTAAGATGTGTAAAATTAACGATTCAAAAGAACTTGTAAAAGTCTATTTGAATAAAGATATTTTGACTTTGACTTTGACTTTGATGGGCCTGTAATTCTTCAGCAAAGTGTTATCACCTTTTTTGAAGAACAGTACCACCACGCTCCTGCTCCATGCCTCTGGCGTTGAGCCCTCGAGGAGAACGAAATGAAGAGCCTCTGAAGGACTTTAAGTACCGGCGTTCCGCCCGCTTTCAGAAGCTCTGAAGTGATTCTGTCTTCACCCGGCGCCTTGTTGTTCTTAAGTTGCTTCAGGGCCATCTCGATTTCACACAGGCTGATGTCCGGGATATCATCACTGATCAACTCGACTCTCGGGTCTTCGGCCGAGATAAGAGTAGGTTTGGCAACCGAGGTGTAAAGCTGTCCGTAGAACCTCTCGATCTCCCTTAATACCCTGTGCCCTCGTCGACACTACGCGGCCGTCGTCCGTCTTTAGCCGAGACAACTGTCTATGTCCAATAGACAAGTCTCTTGCTAACACTTTGGAGCCTCCGTTCCGCTCAATTGTCTCTTTAATGCTCACAGTATTGTGAGCACGGACATCACGGACGTCCGACACGTCGCAAGGACTTCCAGATCCGTCTTTTGAGCCGACGATATGCTTCGGCGTCATCGGAAGACTGCAGCGCCATAGATCAACGTTCGACCATGAGGTCAAGAGTGTGGATCGAGAGTTTTTGTGGTCTATCTCTACGGCGTGGTCTAAAATACTTAGATCCCACAGTATAAACAGCTTCTACCAAACCGCTGTTTAGCTCGTCCACTGCAACATTTTCTTTTAGACAATCAAAGCGATTTGCCAGCTCAAGTTGAAAGCTCTTGGGGTTTTGGATTATTATATTCTTTATTTTATAATAATTTTCTTTATTATTACTTATAAACTGTTTTATTTTCTAGTCGTCAGAATATAAAACGAATACATACAAAAATGTCGTGGTTCGAATACAGTTCCCAGATCATATGATATTACAAGGAGTATTTTGCCCTTCAAATACGATTGAAGACGTAATGAACTTCATCAAAGAACATCTTGAAGACTCAGAGAAACCTTTTCATATATGTAAGTATACTTCAATTACCTTCACAAAAATATTACTCCATCTATACAAAATACGGGTCGAAATTATCTATTGATATGTTACAATGTGTCAAATGGAAAAATATAATATCTACAAACTTAAATATGTCATGAGTGCTGAACTGTAAATAGTTTGTAAATTGTATATAGGTATCCCAAGGCAGTCTTGGGTAATATTGCTTAATATTTAGGTAGGTAATACAGGGGGTGTTAGAATCCCACCACGGGTATCCCCTGCCTGTTGTAGAAGGCGACTGAAAGGGCCTTTGGGGGTTGCTAGGCGCGCTGCGGGGGCTGCGTCCTTACTGAAAGTGACCCCGAGAGGGGCGGCGGCACTGTGGCCTGTGTCCGTCGCAGGCTCCTACCCACAACCGGAGCGCCTGAACCAAGCTAGTGGGGGTGCAACTGCTCCCCTTAAAACTCCGAGACGGCTGAGACATTTTCGTCTCAGAGACGCACCGGGTGGCTGCGGAATAATGGTGGGCGCTTAATGTCAACGCATCATAGTCGCCCCACTTGGTGCGAAGATGGCCACCGGGGGTTTTGGTCGGTATGCATATAGATTTTCATTAGGGACCCAACCCGGCATTAACATCTGCGCGGGCGTGACGTCGCCGCGCGCCTAGCCGGAAGGCCGGTGACCCCCTCATACCCTTCCCGCCACCCTCCCTTAGGGCTGGTAGGATTTAGGGCCATAATCAACTTTCCCATCGAGCAAAACAAAGGCAGGTAATAAAGCAAAATTAAACCACTTTTCGATGGCTGCTCTAATGAAATACTTAGGTTGAGATATCGCAGTAGCTCGCCACTGAAACTCCTTCACACAAGGAAATTTATTAGTGCCCATAGAATTGAACCAAGCTTTGGTAACTTATCAATGTTTCAACTATTCAACTTTGGTTGAGTGAGTCGTCAAGGATTGCTAGCTCAACTTTTAACTAACAAAATACGTAGAAGTAATCTGTTTATTTGTCCCAAACAAGATATAATTGTATGGATACTTAATGCGCTCTGCTAAGTCTAGTTGCAGATTTAACAAGCAGTGGAATTTATATAGGCTGATGATTGATGATCATACATTTGTGTATTCAAGTCAGTATTTAGTGGGAAATTAAATACATATTTATTCATTTGCGGCATATGCATAAATATGCGTGAATACATCAAAGTTGATCAACGGCTCTTACTACCGATTGGGGAGAGATGTAATCATAAGAACTTGTAATCGTTTCTTGTCCATTGACATTATGTTTGACCTCTGCACTTAAATAATAGAAAATAGTATCGTCTTGTAAACCACACACTGAGTTTCAGAAACCCTTGCGGTTCTAAAATTAATTTCCATGATTTAATTTTGTAATCATTTTAAATTATTTTCAATTTACAGTTACTACCCCATTGAAAGAAACGTTAGATCCAAAAATGACGTTACAAGACGCCAAATTTGTGCCATGCGTTCACATGCATTTTAAATGGTTGGAAGAGAATATAAATCAAATGTATTTGAAACAAGAGATTTATTCGAAGACGACATCGAGTGACGCTGCTAGTATTTTAGCGTCTAAATATAGGTAAGTTGTTAAACTCTTTTTCATTATAACATTCAGCTTCTATTGTTTTCTGATAATTTATTCAATTTTAGAGCACCAAGCAGACGGAAAATAGAAGACACTTCCGACTCTTCGAGAAAATCTAGCGCGGCAACAGCATCTACTTCTAAAAATAGTAAAGTGCCAAAATGGTTTAAGAACTAGGAATTTATTATACTTACGATACAAGAATTTCAAAGATGTAAATACCAAATACAGTTATTTCATCGTAATCTGCCTGCCATTATATTATAGCAGGAAAACTAATGATCAATTTTTGGGTAGACATTTGGAGATAGCGTGAACAATTACACAAGTGAACCTCAGTAAATTGAAGTTTTTTTTTTTGTTTAAATATATTCATCCTTGAAAAACTGCTCCGGAAGTACGCACAATCAATCTCGAAGACCTTAAGTTTTTACACTAATTCTTACATCCGCTAACAAATGAGTGATGGCATCAAGTTGTTCAAGAATCCTACCGAGACGTACTTCCGCAGACAGCGCCGGATGAGATCTTAAACCGTGGAATTACATTAAGAGCGTTAAATATTTCACAGTTCACACAGAGTCCATATCCTAGACAAGGTTCGCAGGTTGTTCGTCCCGTACTAAGTTTGCAGCTTGAGGCCATTACTGGAAGCGAAGTAGCTGTTATATTGCTGCTATCGATTTGTTATTTTGTCACTGTTGACTGTGGTTCTTGTACATACAGCAAATTACCAGGGCTTATTTAATTTTAGTCGAGTAATTTTGTTACAATAAAGAGTAAGACTAAGACTGCCTCGTGGTCTCGCGGCACAAGTATATGTGCCGTGTAATCTAGAGATCCTGAGTTTGATTCCCGGGTCGGGCAGTGTTATTGCACGTAATATCGTGGAACTGATACACTACCCTTCGGGGAATACAGGCGTGAGGTAATGTATGTATGTAAAGAGTAACGATGAAGAGCCTATGTATAAAATACATGTATAAAAATAAGACATTGTTTCAACAATACACTCATTTATTACAAAATTGTTCACTGACAAAATATAATCTATATTAATACCAGTTACCTGCATAACATGATTCATTCACCGACGACGACAGTCACAAATATCACAAAATTGTCTTATTTAGCTATGCTATTAAATCCCTTCATTTTAATTGAATAAACGACGGCAAACTACCTAATTTACATCTTGTCGGTTTTATAACTTCAGATGTATCAGTCGTTAAATCTGGCACCTTTTCTCGATCTAGATAATATCTGCCTTCTTTGATATTTCCTCTCTCATCCTGAGGAGTCTCATTTATAGGACCAGAGTTTGTAATAACAATAGATTTTTTAAGCTTTATGATTTTTTTTCTTGTTTTAATTTTTTCGGCGTTTTGATCCTTATTTCTGCTTCGTTTCTTTGTGATGTCGGGCACAGTTACGTGTCGATTTATGCATTTATTGCCTTTGTCACAATAACCCTTGAAAAAGTCCGGGCAAATCTTTGTGTTCTCATTTAATTTCACGTGCAGGTATGGACAATCCACTTTGGTACACATTCCTTTGAGAAAGAAATAGCAAGTTGGCATTTTTTTAGTACTTACATCGTGCGATAGCAGACAATTATTATCAAAACAAATTCCTTTAAGAAATTTTCTACACAATGTGACATGTTTCTTGTCGTGCAAAAAGTCACAATTACCATGCGTATTTCTTATGCATTTGCCGAATTTCTTAAAGAGAGGGCAAGGAATATTATTCTTTTTAAATATTCTTTTCGTTTCCCTGGTTTTACCTTTATAATTCTTTTTTGAACTGATTTTATTATTAACTAACCTTTTATATCCATCGACACTTTCTGTAGAAATCCTATGTTTAATAAACTTGTATTTGTTGATACATTTATTAATTGAAATATTTTTATTATTACTTGGCAATAAATTGGACTTTCTCACATTAGTAAATTGCATCTTTTCAGGAGTATTTTCATTCATATAATTTTTTATATCACTTAAAAGCACTGATTTGTACTTACTGATTTTAATCGTCTTGGATGGTTGTTCAGTAATATTTTTTTCGGTAACTGTGATCGCACCGTGTCTTACTAAACTGTAACGTGACCTTTTTACAGTTGATAGCGGTATTTTTGTGCGATTGATATTAGGTTCCGCGTCAAGTTTAATCACGTTATGCACGTTGCTCAAAATGTTATGTTGGGTAGTAGTAACTGATTGTACAGTACTTGGTCCAATGCCAGGTTTTACAAAATTTGGATTTATAAAGATTCTAGTTACATTATTGCTGTTATTGCCTTTATCAACTTGAGGCTTGTTATTAGAAAAATTCGGATTAAAATGCATGGATGGACTTTCGCGCTGAGCATAAGCCATTGTAGCTAGATTACTATTAAAGTTGGGATTAATGTATACTCTGTTCGAATTCATTACATGAGGTTTTTTATACGAGTAAGAATTAATATCCATTTTAAAGTAAAGAGTATTGAAAATGTCTATTTCCAATTTTACAATTTACTTTCTTAATAATAACTGTTTTCAATGATTCGTTTAGTTCTGAAAGTAATATTTCGTTTAGTCGTTCCAAAAATGTAAAAGTTTCACCTTTTTTATTTCCATTCACCCACAATATACTCATATGAAAAGATGGCTCCTGGAAAAAAAAGAATACACCAAATTTATACGCAATCTAACCAGACCACAAAAGTGAATCGCACAAAGATAAATAAATGTCCAGTTTTACAGGCGACTTTTAACCTATTGCTCAATGAAAGCCAAACTTATATGTATAATTTCTTTTAACCCTTAACTCGACACCGTTCGATTCGACTTCTCGTTAGAGTAACAAACATATCCTTGATAATTTCCATTGTAATCGACGTAGATTTTTCAGGATACTGAAATAGGTAGATTTACAAGCAAGTCGTGATGGCCTCTAGGTTTAGGCACGCCATCGAGAATCTCGACGGTCGCGGGTTCAAACCCCAGGCACACACCTCTGACTTTTAGAAGTTATGTGTATATTCACTAAGAATTATCACGCATTTTAACGGTGAAGAAAAACATCGTGATGAAACCTGCACTCCTAAAGTTCTTAGGAGTTTCTTAGTTGTGCAGTCTGCTAACTCGCAATAGGCTAGCATGGTGGACTAAGGCCTAAACCCTCTCAATTGTAGAGGAGGCCCGTGCCCAGCAGTGGGACGTTATGGGCTGATGATGATGACAAGCTAAGTAACAAAAATTGTTATAATCATCCAAATATTTTTTTTAAAAAGGTTTGTTGAATTCAGGGTAAGAATGTTAACATTTACAGTGTGGTTCTAGCATAACATGGAGCCATAAAGAGCGAAAATTGTGATATACTGTAATATGTAATATGATCAACTGTTGTCTGTTGATTGTGAAGCCAGAAACATGTTACAATGTTAACAATATGTTTAATGTTAACAATGTGTATAATAACAATATGTTTAAGTTATATATGTATATGTATGTTTAACATGGATTTATAAAACAGTTAAGGCAGCTGAGAATTAAACATTGGTCCCAACTCAACAACTATCTATGTTCATTTATTCTGCTCCCACTCCCTTGCATAGAACATATTAACCTGCTAATATACTACAGAACCACAGGTTCACAATAACTAACTCTTGTGTCAGAAAGCTTGTATTATCAAGCTTAAGAGTTAATTAGCCACCTTCCAGTTAGCCAGTTCTCTCTTTTAAATAATATTGGAGTTTTAAGCATGAAGCCTGAAAAAAATACTTATCTGGATTAAGTAATATTTTTGACAGATTTAAGATGGCTATCCTTGGATAGTGTACATAAGATAAGTAGCCGTTTTGATATATCAATGCAGCATAAGATGTATCATAGCTTCCATATTTCCATTAATATGGCAAAAGAAACAAATTTTGGTATATTGTTTGTATCTAAATAAATTTTATGGAAAAACAAGTATACTTACATCATAAAATAAGGGTAAATTGTAATCAGTCAAAATCTTGTCAACAGATTTGCTAATTGAAAGTAAAGATTTACAACTCAAACAATCCACTTCTAATACAATAAATGTTCTTGTATTGTCATCATTGCATAGTATCTGTACACCACTAAACCCCAACTCGAAACTGAAAAAAAAGGTTTGTTGTTTAACATGCATTGTAATGGATTATCACAGCAATAAAAAATTACCAAAGCTGTCTTGGGCTACACATTATGTATTTGATAGGACCCAGAGTCAATTACCAAATTGAGAAATGTAAAAAATATTGAATTATTTATTTAAAAACTGGAGTTTATCAGACTAAATTAGTAAAAAAGGTGGTCTTATCGCACAAGATGATCTCTTAAAAACGACCAAGAATGGAAGGAAGATAAATGAAGGTTGTCATAAGTGTACAAGGTTAAATAAAAAAATAAAAACAGACATCGTAAAAACACCTCCAAATATGTATACATACACAAACATACATACACAGTGTATGTATGTATATGTGTATATATATTATAATATAATGTATAACATAGTGATAGTGGTAGTAACAGTTATATTGTGTTTTCCTGCTACAGAGAGTCTGTAAATGTACCTGGAAAAGGGCAGATGGCTCAGTCATAAGTTTCTAATCTAGTGGCAGGAATAAGTACTTACATAGTAACTAGAGAAGAATGAGTGGTATGAATATTAATGTCTTTGCCATTATGGCGTGTAACTACAAAAAAAATGCACTCACTTCTTATTTATTTTAATTGATATTTTCAACAAAGTTATTGACATAACTATTTGTAAAAAATCTGTTTCTTTGAAAATTCATTGTATTATTTTATTATTCATGATAAAAACACTCACCATTCTGTAGCACTCAATTCTTTCTGTACAGACTCATTGAATGATGAGATCCAGTGGTAAAGCAGAACTACAGTTTTTGATAAACTTATGTGAAGGTCTTCACATATCTCCCAAACCAATTCTTGTGATGAAACAGCTAGTCTTATCTTGTTTATTAAATTTTCTAGAATGTCTCTATCAGGATCTACCAAAAATAAATATTATTATAAACATAACCGAACTGTTATTTTACATTCAAAACAAAATGGAAATCAGCAAAAATGTTATTAAGTAAATACATTCAAAAGTTATAAAAGGTAGGTCTTAAAGCATATTTTCAATACAATTTTTTAGTACAAATATTTGTGCCAAAAGTTTACAACATTGTGTTATGAATATATTTATGAAACCTTTCTTTGATTTATACATATATATGTACACGTATTATAAACATGCATAACCTCACGCCTGTATTCCCCGAAGGGGTAGGCAGAGGTGCATTTCTGCACCCACCTTTCGCCAGGACATATACAGGGTGTCTCGTAAGTAGTGGACCAACGGGGTGTGGGTGATAGGGGGAACTATTATCTACCAAAACCACTAAAAATTATTGTTCTAGGTCTTATAGCTTTGAAGTTATGATTTTTTTTAATAAATAGGTGAAATTATCGTCCTATGTACAAACATTTTATAATTTTACGAAATCTATCACTTATTTTTTTTGTTATTTTTATTCTAGGCGGTTAATAATACAAAGGTCTTTCTAATTGAAATATTTAGTTAACGTATTTAGGTGTAATTATCATAAGAATGAAAATTAAAAAATAAAACTAGTGCAATTTTTACATTTCAAGATGCTATAAAGCTGATATAAAGTCTGCTTGAATAATTGCTTACATATATATGTACCTAGTCAGGTCATAAATTCTGTCACATGTTTAATATAAAATAATTGAAACAAGTTTATTCATTATGTAACCATTTATATACCAAAATGAACTTGACAAAACATAGATTCTTATGACGCTAAAGTTTATTCAAAATGACCTCTGTGATTTTGAATCACAGTCAATTTTAATCTGCGCGGCCAGTCGTCTATCGCAGCACGAACGAGATCCATGTCAATATCGGCGGCTGCCTTAATCAAGGATGTCTTGAGTGACTCCAAATTAGGATGAGGCTTTAAGCACGCCTTTTCCTCCAAGTGTTGCCATATCTTGTAATCTAACGGATTCAAATCTGGACTAGAGGAGGGCCAGTCTTCGTGCCGGATGAAGTCGATTTCACGCGCCGCCAGCCAGTCTTGTGTGCTCTTCGCTCTATGAGCTGGCGCCGAATCTTGTTGGAATACCCAGTGCCTGTTATTGAACATGGTATGAGAAACAGGTTCCACAAGGTTCATCAGGATTGTATTTTGATACACAATTGCATTCGTTTTTACATGTTTTTTTTTTTATTGCCTTAGTAGGCAGACGAGCAAGCGGACCGCCTGATGGTAAGCGGTTACCGCCACCCATGGACTAAAGTAATGCCAGAGACACAACCCAGCCGCTGCCTACCGTGTGGTGAACACTCTTTTTAAGCCTCGTTTAAAGAAGGACAAGTCATAGCGCTCGGGGAACACCGAGGCAGGGAGTTCATTCCAGAGCTTGCACGTGCGTGGCAGGAAGGAACGCTGGAAACGCACCGTATTACTACGGTACACAAAAATGTACCTCTGTTAAGCCCCAATAAGAAACTCCCAACCATACCATGAGCGAGGATGGAAAATGACCTCGTTGGACACGCGGAATACGGTTGCTCGCTTCTTCACTACTGTGTGCGTACACCTTATCATTTTGTTTGTTGTAGCTGTCTTCTACGGTAAACATTTTTCATCCGAAAAAATAATTTCCCGATATTTTTTCTCGCGTACCGCTTCAACAAAGCGCGGCATCTCTTCAGTCTCAGGTCCATTAGACGAGCATTCAAACGATGTCCTGTTTTTCTTCGATATGCCCGAAGCCCAAAGTCTTCATTTAACACCCTTTTCACCGTGGTTCTGCTTAACCCCATCTGAAGGGCCAACAGTTTCTGCTTACGTTTGGGATTTCTTTGAATTCGCGCCTTCCCAGTTTTTATCACTGCTGGAGTCCTAACAGACCGAGGGCGACCACTTCTTGACCTGTCATCTACCCTAGAGTCTTCATTGTATCGTTCGATGGTACGATAAACGAATCTTTTGGTTATATTCAAATTTTTCAGTATGTCAAAAATTTGAATTGGCGCGTAACCGCAACGATGCAACGCAATAACTGCAACACGGTCTTCTTTAAGCGTCCACTCCATATTTAAAAATGAGTAAAATTCTAAAAAGTATACATTTTTATTTTCATGAACAATTCGAAATTCGAATTCAATAAATTTTTTTTACTGTGAAAAGTTTTTACTGTCTACTGTCTAATACTTATGACCTGACTGTGTATATAAGCAATTATTCAAGCAGACAATGCATACACAAGTTAAACTTACTAAAGGCAAGCATTGGTTTGAAAGACCTAAGGTTTTGTTGATTGCATATAAATATTTCCTTTTTTAACGAAAAAATCATCAAATATGGGAAAACAGCAAAGACACATAGTCTAAGATCCCGCTACGAAATCACTACATACATTACGTAGTGAGTCAAATACACATTTTTACATCCGTTTATGAATCGGAGAATACATTGATAAACTGCAGCCAGTCAAAATATGGCCGCAAGTAATTTTAATTAAATTAATGATAATTAATATTCGAAAAAGAATTTCGTTCATTTGTTTTTTAAATAAAATATCATCCACGCCATAACTATGCATGTAAAGAATTCTAAAATCCATAGGTGCCATTGCACACTCAGCCGCAACTACCTCGCAGCCAGATGTAAGTAGGTAATATTTTGGACTATTTTACATTTATAACTTACACGGATGATTTTTTATATTAAATTAAAGCTGATATTTTTTCTAATATGATGATATATGTCTGCCTGTGAAATAATAGCCGCAAATTAGGGGTGCTATCTGTTAAAAACGCAATATATAGTCCAGTTATTTTAGGCGATTGATCTCGGAAAATCGACGTACCTAGTATATTACCTTGTAAAAACTTGTACAGTGTAAACTCTTTATAACGAAACTCGAGGGACTGAGCATTTTTTGTCGTTATAGAGAGTTATCGTTATATGGAGTGAACAAAAAAAAACCAAATTAATAAGAATTTTTAATACAAGAATGTTAACAGTTTCAAAGTAGGTTTACGACTGATAATACGATAGGTACCCAGTATGCTTGGTCGAAGACCATCACTTCCGAGAAAACAATGCGTCATACTGCACGTGTACAAGGCAATTAAGGATAACAAAAGCTAGACCGACCTCGGATGTTTCGGAGCTTCAAAGTCTTTTGTTACCTGATAACATAACATAAACAATAATACCGATAATAAATATTTACTGTCTACAAATATGAACACATTTCTTCGTAATAGAGAATGGCGTATCGCTATAAAGAGTGTTTCAATATGTGAGTTTTAACGCAAACCAACCAACTTGGGCTCACTCCAACGTTATAGGGAGTTTATCGTTATAAAGGATAACGTTATAAAGAGTTTACACTGTATTTAGGCATCCTAAAACTGTTCTCAAAATTCACATGTAATTGGATGTCCGAAAGTTTTAAATTCAGGGGTCAAAAGTGGCAAAAATCGTATGTTTTTACATTTTTTGCAAATATCTCGTTTTCTATGGGTTTGACGCTATTATTATTCGTTATAAATATTGTAGAGAATTAAATTAGAGATAGAGAGCGGAGAGCGCGGTCAGAGAATCTTGTGAGGTTAACTGGTAGTCCCGATCAACACTCGTAATATTAAGTACTACATACATACATACATACAATACAACTCACGCCTGTCTCCCGTTAGGGTAGGCAGAGACTATAGAGCGCCAAATGCCACGATCCAAACACACCTCTTTCGCTTCCTCCACTGACATTATCCTCTTCATGCATGCACGTCGGTTTCGAGGACTCTTTATATTGCCCTTTTTCAGTAACTTACCTATATGCTCTTTATAGGTGCACCTGGGCCGTCCTCGACCGACTTCACCGTTCACTTCCGCACAGTAAATCTCTTTCGTCATTCTGCAAACATTCATCCTTTCAATGTGGCCAAACCATTTTAGCATCCCCCTTTCAATTTTAGTCATTACATCGACTTTCAATCCACATTTGTCCCTTATCACACTATTCCTCGCTCTATCTACCAATTTCACCCCACACATGCTTCTCAACGCTCTCATTTCAACTGCATTAATTTTGCTTTCATGCTTCTTCTGCCATACCCAAGACTCACTTCCATACGTTAGTGTAGGCACCAGGACTCCTTGGTGAATCGCTAGTTTAGCGCGGTCCGATATATTTTTACTGGCCGCGATGGAGTACAAGGCGCCATTAACACTATTACCCAACTTTACCCTTCTTTCAATATCTCCTTCACACTTACCATCCCTTGTGATCACAGAACCCAGATATACAAATTCATTCACTTGCTCCAGTTTTTCATCCCCTATCATTATGCTGCATTCAGTTCTGGGTTCACTCCTCTCTAAAATCAATACTTTCGTCTTACCTACATTCACTTTCATACCTTTTCTCGTTAATGCCGCATTCATAATATTCACCATTTGCTGTAGCTCATACTCTGATGACGCAAGAAGAACTTGATCATCAGCGTATAAGAGACATTTGAACAGTGACTCATTCATCCTAAGACCAAACCTAGATTCTTTCAAGTCTGTCAGACAACTATCCATGAAGAGGTTAAACAACCATGGCGACGCCACACAGCCCTGCCTGACACCACGTTTGATGTCAAACCAGCCTGTGCAGGCACCATTCAATCTAACACAGGCACTTGATTCCGTATATAACGACCTCAACGCCCGTATCAGACTGTCGTTCACCCCATACATAGACAGTGTTGACCACAGTTCATCCCTCGCCACACGATCATAAGCCTTTTCCAAGTCGATAAAGGCGCAGAAGACCTTCTGATGTTTTGCTAAGGCCTTCTCTGCTATGCACCGAAAAGAAAAGACTTGATCCACGCATCCTCTTCCCTTTCGGAAACCACCTTGCACATCCCAAATCTTATCTTCTGTCACACGAATAACTCTATCAATCAGAATTCTCGCATACAATTTTCCTACCACGCTAAGAAGGCTGATAGCCCGATAGTTCTTGCACTGCTGCGGTGATCCTTTCCCTTTAAGTAGTGGTACGATAATGGCCTTGCACCAATCACTTGGTACTTGGCCATAGCGCCAACATTTGTCAAAGAGAAGGCACAGCAGGCTGACAATAGTATCACCACCTCCCTTCAGCATTTCTGCCGATATCCTGTCTAATCCCGCTGCCTTTCCAGCTTTCGCACATTTAATCACATTTTTTATCTCAGTCATCCATGTGTCTATACTAATATCACTTTCACTTTCATCTTTCATGATCATTCTTTCATCGATCTTGTATTCGTTCGAAAAACATGCAATTTCTTCCCCATCCTTAAATAGACTTTCGAAATATTTCTTCCATTCATTCAATATTTCCTTTGGATCCCTTATAACATTACCATTCTCATCTCTTATAACTCCCACAACAGATTCTCCTGCTTTACCACGAACTTTTCGGACCATGTGCCAAAATAACTTTACATTTGTCCGAAAGTTAGCAGAGAACCTTCTATCATACTTCTCCTTGCATTCGTCCTTCTTTCTTTCAACAACTTCTTTCGCAATCTTCTTGCACGAATAATATTTATTTTTTGCCATGCGTTCAGTACCATCCATAAAACCTCGCATTCTACTTCTAGCCTTTGCAGCTAATAAGTCCACCCATGCTTTACGTTTTTCACTACATTCTTTCTAAGCCTTTCATCTGCAATTATAAAATCTATCACGCTTTTATCTGATTGTCTTTGCCACGTGTACATGTGAATCTTAAGTACTTTTTCATTAAATTAGTTTTTTTTTGTTACATATCTTTTTTTAATTGTCAATTTATTTAATTTTTTTTTTTTTTTCTCATTTCTTTTGAGCTGCAATCAGTCGCCAGACTTTTATCAGCTGAGTTCCGAGTACGGTGTTGTGTAAGAGCAGCCAGCCATTGTTAAGCTGTCAATTAAAGTATGTGGCGCCTTTTCAGTCTTTTAACCACATTGACATCTTGAAGTAAGCTCGAAGCAAGTGGATTAGGATGATTCTTGAGGCGCTCAGTGTGCAGTATCTTATGGCGCTCTATTTCGGATGCCACTGTTGGTATGTTCAAGTAATCGTGGACTTCGTCATTTCTCACAAACCATGGAGCATTAGCTATATTTTTTAGGATGTTGTTTTGCACTCTTTGCAAGCACATAATATTACTCTTGCTGGCAACTCCCCATATTTGAATTCCATAGGTCCAAATGGGCTTAAGGATTGAGTTGTAGATCATGAGTTTGTTATCCAAGGAGAGCACCGAGTTTCTGCCTAACATCCAGTATAAGCTGTGATATTTGTGGTTGACTTGATCTCTTTTGGCTTTTATGTGATCTTTCCATGTTAAGCGTTTATCCAGGTGGAAGCCCAGATACTTCACACAATCAGTTTGAGGGAGGGTATTTTGTCTTAAACGAACTGGGGGACAATCTCCTTTTCTTAGTGTGAAGCATATGTGGTTGGATTTCTGCGCGCTAGCTTGGATACGCCACTTGAGAAGCCAGTCTGAAGTGTTGTCAAGAAGCTTTTGAAGCTTTTCACTAGCTCTCACAGGATTACTATCCACGGCAAGAAAGGCAATGTCATCAATAGCCACCTATGGCTACAGTAACATCATCTGAGGTTGGTATATCTGATATGAATATATTATGACTGCCTCGTGGTCTCGCGGTACAAGTATGTGCCGAGCGATCTGGAGGTCCTGGGTTCGATTCCCGGGTCGGGCAAAGTGTTATTGGGTTTTTCCATTAGGAAATTCTCGGTAACAGCACGGAGTCTGGAAATGTGCCCGAAAAACGGCAATAGGCTCGCCCCCTATTACGTGGGACTGATACATACCTGGCGAAATGTGGGTGCAGAAATGCGCCTCTGCCTACCCCTTCGGGGAATGCAGGCGTGAGTTTATGTATGTATGTGAATATATTATATAGCACTGGACCAAGTACAGACCCTTGTGGTACACCAGCTTTAATAGGCATCAGGGAGGATCTAGCGTCCCCGTGCTTGACCAGAAAGAACCTACCGGAGAAATACGATTCAAGGATAAAAAATACAGAGTGTGGCAATTTTTCCTTAATTTTTTATAGCAATCCTTTGTGCCAGACTCGATCAAATGCCTGCTGTACATCTAGAAACGCAGCGGAGCAGTATTTTTTGGTCTCCAGACCTTGCCTGGCGCAATGGTACACTCGATGCACCTGCTCGACGGTGGAGTGGGCTTTGCGGAAACCAAACTGATGCTTGGGTGTAATTTTGTACTCATCCATTACTTCGGCAATTTATTTAATAACATAAAATTGTTGATATAAAAAACTTACATGTACGTCTTTTTTTTTTTGTAAGCCTTTTCTTCGTACACATTCATGTTTCCATAATCATTCGTATATCTCCACTTTTTTCCACTTTTGTGTGTCCGCTTGCCACGTGGCAAGTAATGTATGTTATGAATGTAAAAATAGTCCAAAATATTACCTACTTACTCCTGGCTACGAGGTAGTTGCGGCTGAGTGTGCAACGGCACCTATAGATTTTAGAATTCTTTACATGCATAGTTATGGCATGGATGATATTTTATTTAAAAAAAAAAGTGAATGAAATTCTTTTTCGAATATTAATTATCATTAATTTAATTAAAATTACTTGCGGCCATTTTTTGACTGGCTGCGGTTTATCATTGTATTCTCCTATTCATAAACATATGTAAAAATGTGTGTTTGACTCACTACGTAATGAATTTAGTGATTTCGTAGCGGGATCTTAGACCAACACTTACATTTTACAAAAACAAATGACGGCCAATTTCCTCTCACATGTGGAAATGAGCGTATACGTCCACCATGAAGTTTAGGGTCATCCTCATGAACATCTGAAGGCACAACTTGAATATTACTTAAATCAGGTACTGGTAACTTGAGTCTGAAAAATATATTTGATTGAACCAATCTATTACAAAAATAGCATTTTATGGATGAGAGAGAATTATTATCTCATTTTATAAATTGCCTTTGCCTATTAATATATTAAAAACTGGGTAGATTTCGACCACAGAAATTTCTGATATTTTATTACGATATTAATATAGAGTCTCGATGGCACAGTAGGCAGCAGGTAAATTTCATAATCCTAAGATATGGCTTGTTACCTTTTGTTTTTAGTTTCATCTACGTCACTAAAGTCCTCTTCAGAATCAGATCCGTATTCACAAAGATAAGCTAAGCTAGACATCAGAATATCAGTTACATTTATTAATTCTAAATCTGTATCTATTTTTGTAATTGATTGCCAAAAAAATCGAAAAAAGAAATTTCTAATTACCTATGGAAGTGTTGACTGTTGAGTATCTATCTGCCATAAGCTGTCAAATTTTTTTTTCTTTGTTCCCCAAGGAACCGGCTAGGGTCGAAGACCATGCTGCCAAGTCTTCAGTAATTTAATTTCATGTATAATGAATGATGACGATGATGAATGATGAAAGAAAAAGGGCGAGAAATTCCCAAACTGAAAGGCGCGCCCCCCGTCCCTCCCACATACAACCCTTAATCCCTTAATTACAATAGTGAACAGAGAATCAAGCACCACTCGTCGATATTGCACACAGCGCATCCGATTCACCCCTCGCCTCCCCCCTCCTGCCGCATCGGTGGGACCGTCCCACCTGGATCAGGAGGCTCCTCCATCCTCTCGCCAACAATCACCAGAAAAGACAAGACTCACCAGATACAGCACGACAGGGACGAAAAAAGGGAAAACTAAATCAAACACACGGCGCGCCTCCAGTTTGGGAATTTCCCGCCCTTTTTCTTTCATCATACTACCTACTCATCATCATCATCATCATCAGCCCATATACGTCCCACTGCTGGGCACGGGCCTCCTCTACAACTGAGAGGGTTTAGGCCTTAGTCCACCACGCTGGCCTAGTGCGGGTTGGCGGACTACACACCTAAGAAATTCCTAAGAACTTTTAAACTTTTTAACTTTACCTACTTATAATTATAATGAATTTAATTATGACGAGGCTGTATGGGCTAGAACCCTTTGCCTTCCCAAAAAAATAATAATGGGAGAATCAGGGCTGCCAGATTGTATAATTGGATACAAAATATGTATAATCGGATGGTGTATTGTATCACATGACCATTTCGTATAATACGATACAAAAACATACAGAATGAAATCAAACTGTCTAAAAGGTAGGGTAACTAAAATTGATAATAAAATAAAAAAACAACCGCTACCGTCTCGAGTTTTCGAGCATTTATTTTAGGGATGTCGGACTTCAAAAATATATCGATATATATCGTATCGATATATATTTTTTTTATTATATCGGTATGATTTGAGTGCATACTCAAGAATACGCGTGCGTTGAGAGCTGTCGACCAAAAAAAGGATAATGTTAATTTGTTCCTAAGAGAAATGTTAAAATAAAAAAAGGATTCCTTGTTAGGATTTTTAATCATAAAAAATATCGATTTTGATACCTTTTCGATACTTGAAATTGTATATCGATATTATTTTCAACAAGCCTAATTTATTAAGGTAGAGTAACTGAAATTCTAAAAAACCCTCGAATCTCGACTTTTCGAACATTTATGTAGGTTACTAAAATTCTAAAAAAAAAACAGCTAAATTACAGAATGGTTATGTATAATGCGATCAAATTTCTTATAATTGCAGATAGCTGCGATTTATTAGCTGGCAGCCCTGGGGAGAATAAAAAAAGAAGAAGTTATGTTATGTCAGCAAATGTGGTGGTAATTTTTTAAACCCAGAGTACTTTCAAGCTTTCTGAATATTCTACTTTTTTGTGTACGTGTACCACGTAAAAGTTTAAGTCTATGAAAGTATAGGAAAGCGCATAACTTTAGTTTTATTACAATGTCTGAAAAGCAACCTAAACCACAATTTGAACCAGTGATTGAAGATACTGTACAGTGTTTATTTTTCTTTACATCCCTATCACAAACCGATTTGTCCTCTTGGGAGCAACGATGCAGTGTCATCAATCACTTTATACAAAAGTTTTCTGAAGAATACATATGGCACAGAGATGAATTCAAATTATTTTTACCCATTGATGAAAACAAAAATAACAGTAAGCATTTTGATTTATGAATTAATATGTATTGATATTGGAACACCTATTTGACATTATTCTTTAATTTAAGGTATTACACATCTTGCTAGCAGCACCTGTTTTGGAGACAATGTAGAAGATGAGTGGTTTATTGTGTACATAGTATTAGAGTTAACTAAACATTATAATGATTTGATTGTTCAGATGAGGGATAATGACGGTGAATTTTTGTTAATTGAAGCTGCAAATATACTGCCCTCATGGGCAAATCCAGAAAATACTGACAATAGAGTAAGTATACTTTTATGTATTCATTCATATGTATTATTCCAGGTATCCCTGAAATAGAAAAGTGATAGAGATATTTACCTTTACATGGTGTTACCTGATACCTTGATACAATTATGACATTACTACAAATGTTAACATTGTTTTGCTGACTTGATTTTGAATTTCTTTAAGTGAATTTTAAAAATCTCCTGACCTTCTTCATAGAAGTGTCAACAGTTCTAATGATGTGACTTCTGTTACCACATACCTCTAACAAGGTATTTTTTATTTATGTAAAACATTATCTGTACTTTCTCTAATAAAATTAATGTCACTACTAAAAAGATCGTGACTTAACATTATTGAATAGGAAACATGTGTTTTGTCAATTTTTCTGGTAATAATACATACAAACATTTTTTATTCCAGGTATTTATATCAAATAGTCATATAAACATAATTGACCCTAATGTCATAAGTATAGAAGAAAATATTGATTTGAAAGATGCTTTAAGTATTGTTTCAAATAAACAAGCATATGTGTCATCAGATATTGATCAAGCAATCATATCAAGAATTGGCAATTATCCAGAGAAAAATCAAAATAATATACACAAAGCTATAGTTAATTTACCAATTCACATTGCCACTTTACTTGCTTTAAAGCCAGGTCTTATTGCACCTATTGTCTCTGCATACTGCAATTGTGATGTAATTGATGCAAAGTCTTGTAAAAATGTTACTTTTGAAAAATGTGTCACTGTTAAAGTAAAATTTACGAAATTTCTTTATGCCATGCTTATGCATTCAAAATTATTAAGTTGTATTAGCAAACATAAAGTTATCCCTGAAAAAGATAAATGTAATATAATTGGTTTGAAATTAACATGTGGTTTTCAAATGATTATGAATTCATACATTGACATATTTTCCACAAAAGAATACAACAAATTTCTTAATAGCTTAAAAGAAAATGGATATTTTAAAGATAATATTGAAGGATCAAAAGAATATAAGCTATTATTAGAAAGAGCTCAGAGTTTCTTCTCAAATGTGGAATGTCCTATGAATCTTCATGTATATAATGAAATATCAAAATTAATGGAAACTAATGAATACAAGAACATAATGGAAACAATCAAATTGCAAAATTCAACAGGTGTGCAGTTTTCCGCAGAAAATGATGATTGGTTGACTGTTCAACCTGATCAATTAAATGATTTTTTGGAAGATAACTATGGCAAGAGAAAATTTAAAAGTAGTGACAATATTACACCTGATATAATAACCTCAGAATTGACAAAGTTTCTCACAAAATCATCAGACTTTGAAGGTATTGAAAGGAATGATGATGATGAGGATACAAAGCACATAAACTTTGATCCAGATGATTTTACTAATTGTCTAGAAAAAATTATGAATTTATTGGTTACTAAAGCTGATGACAGCGATCTTGATTCTGATATAAGTGATGTAGATGAAATAGATGAATATCAGCAGTCATGTAACACCAATGACAATGAAATGGATGATGAACTTAAAATGAAACTAAGCAGTTATAAAGAGGATGACTTGTTTAGTAATACTGCTATTGTAAATAACTTACAACAAAGCATAAAAGAAGAGCATGCATCAGCAGGACCATCTAGCAATTTATTGAATGCAATTGGTATTCATAAACAAGACATTTTAGACTCTGATGATGATAATGATAATTAATCAAAAATAATGTGAATAAAAGTTAAAAAAGCATAAGACTATCTGTTTGTTACTGTTTATTCATGCATATATAACTTTAATCCTTTCTTAACTAAAGATAATATCACCGTAAAACGGGGTAAATTGGAAAAAACATCTGATTTTGTCATGTTATATAACTTTTATTCTATTTAAAAAAGGTCATAGTCCAGTCATTTTAGGTTTTATCTGCGGAATAATTCCTAGTGAGCTGAATTTTTGTATACACCTTTATTACGGTGTTATAATGAAGATGTGAGAAATCGACATTGATATCGTGCCGGCTAAAAAGTTATAGAGGTCAAAGGGTTCCGAAAATTAGTTTTTCGCAGATATCTCGCGACTTATTGCTCGGCGGACAAAGAGGTCATTATAAGAATTATTTGTCGTGAAATTATCTACAAAAACATGTCTCGTGCATTTTTCTGTAAAATTAGCCTTTTTGGAGTAGAGCGCTGAGAAAGCGACTAAAATGCACTCAGTATTCACATACGGCATTGTATACTGTATCGTAGATATTTGGAAATGTATAAGTCTTACTATTATTATTATTCGATTTTTACATGTAAAATAAGATTCTTTATGTCCTCAAGCAGTGATGGCCTCGAGGTTTAGGCGCGCGGTCGAGAATTTCGGCGGTCGCAGGTTCAAACCCCAGGCACACACCTCTGACTTTTCGAAGTTATGTGTGTATTCACAATGAATTATCACTTGCTTTAACGGTGAAGGAAAACATCGTGATAAAACCTGCACACCTAAAAATTTCTTAGGTGTGTAGTCCGCCAACCCGCACTAGGCCAGCGTGGTGGACTAAGGCCTAAACCCTCTCAGTTGTAGAGGAGGCCCGTGCCCAGCAGTGGGACGTATTTGGGCTGATGATGATGTCCTCAATAACCAATATTGTACATAAAATGAAGAAATAAGTCACGACAAACAATTCTTATAACGACTTCTTTGACCGCCGAGCGCGAGTCGCGAGATATTTGCGAAAAACTGATTTTCGGAACCCTCTATAACTTTTTTACACGGCACGATATCAATGTCGATTTTTCACATCTTCATTATAACACCGTAATAAAGGTGTATACAAAAATTCAGCTCACTAGGAATTATTCCGCAGATATTCCAGTGTAACCCGCTCAATTCTTCTTCCAGTTCAACAATCTTCTCGTCTGTCCTCAACGTGCGTATGTTGTGTGTTACCAGGGCCAGTCGTCGTCGGGGGTGGTAGCCGGGGCCAACCCGGGAATTCTTAGCACCCCCTGCCCCACCGTAACCATGGCCGCTACCGTTGCCAGGAATAGCGGGCTGCCGGGGACTGGGGGCCTGGTCCTGGTTTCACTCATTTAGAGGTTTTGCTAATACTCGCCACGCTTGGCAGGCGGGTTGGCGAGCGCAGGAGGGGACTCGCGTTGATGACGCTGCTGCCCGTCATCAACCGGGGAAAGGGAATAGGGTTTTGTGGGTAGAGGATGACATGGGAAAGGAAAGTATGGCCTCTAGGAGTGGATACTGCAGTCACGGAGGGGAAGGTTGATAGTTACTGTACTACTACAGTACTGTACTACTACACTACTCGGGGGGCCGAGGTCGCGTACTCGAAGCACCTATTCTAGGGTAGGCCATGACCACTAGATAGGAGCATCCATGACCCTAATCTGAATTAAAGTTTTTTTTTTTTTTTTTGAAAGAAACAAAATTGTTAAAAATGACATAAAGCTTACGCACTCATAGCTTCCCCACTAGGCCTTGACATTGTCAAATAAACATACCTCGCGATGATAAGCACAGAGCAGTTACACTCCGGGATTTGAACTTCAAATGTTGGTATGTCACTGTATTTGGAATCGGCAAGCGTGGTGCTTTCCATCACGCGGGTGACGTCTTATAATTAATTAGTCAAAGTCAAAATCACCTTAATTCAAATGGACTTTTGCAAGTGCTTTTTAATCGTCAATAAAGTTTTTTTTTTTTAACTATTGCCGCTTCGAAACGTGTTATCGCTGTGGAGAATAAACGGCAAGAAACTCCCTCAGCAACACGAAATGTCATTTTTTTATATAATATTTTTTTATTAATAAATAAAATAAATAAATACACCCAACAGTCACATACATAGTTCTGATCCCACACTAAGATACAAGTCTTGTGTATCAGAAACTACGAGAGACTTTTCGGTCTCACAAACACCCAGACCCGAAACAAATATTTGTGGATCACACAAACATTTGTCTCGGTGCGGGGATCGAACCCGCGGCCTCTCGTTTCGCAAGCTGGTGTCTAGCCATCTGCGCCACGGGGCTGTCAAATAAATAATAAAGCATTATTTGTGAAGGTGTTTTCATAAAGATGATATTAATCCTTATCCAAATAAATACGTTATTCATCACAAGTATTTAATTTAAAATAAATTTGCCCTTTACATCATTTGATTTCAATGAGTATCTTAGAAGATATCGCAGTTTTAAAATAACACCGCTGCGAAAAAATTGACAAGCGCGCAATTATGATGTACGAGTACAAGGCGCCGGCCGGCAGGTGCGCGGCGGCACACGTTTCACGTCTATTTAACCGATTTGAATGATTTTTTGGTATGGACATAAATGGGACTCTGTGGAGTAAAATAGACTACTTTTTTCTTTCTGAAACCAACCCTGAAGTCTACGCGGACGGAGTCGCGAGCAAAAGCTAGTTAAATAAATAAATAAATACACCCAACAGTCACATACATAGTTCTGATCCCACACTAAGATACAAGTCTTGTGTCGTGGGTATCAGAAACTACGAGAGACTTTTCGGTCTCACATACACCCAGACCCGAAACAAATATTTGTGGGTCACACAAACATTTGTCTCGGTGCGGGGATCGAACCCGCGGCCTCTCGTTTCGCAAGCTGGTGTCTAGCCAACTGCGCCACGGGGCTGTTCTACATAAAACATATTTATTGTTTGTAAAAAAATGCGTCTTTAATATCGAAAATTCCCCTGTGGCAAGGGGGCGTTAGAATCCCACCACGGTATCCCCTGCCTGTCGTAAAAGACGACTCAAAGGGGCCCTTGGGGTCGCTGGGCGCGCTGCGGGGGCGGCGCGTCCTCACTGAAAGTGACCCCGAGAGGGGCGACGGCACTGTGGCCTGTGTCCGTCGCGGGCGCCCATCCACAACCGAGGCGCCCGAACCAAGCTAGTGGGGGTGCAAAAGCGCCCCCTGAAACTCCGAGACGGCCGAGACAATTACGTCTCGGAGGCGCAACGGGCAGCTGTGGATTTACGGTGGGCGCTTCTCGCCCACGTACCGTGGTTGTTTCAATTATTTTATATTAAACATGTGACAGAATTTATGACCTGACTAGGTAGATTCGACTAAGGGAATCTGATGTCACTTCATCCGATAATGGCATCTGATGTCACTCACCATCCAATGATAGCACCTAACGTCACTTAACATACACCAATAACACTTATCGTCACTTGATTGAATTTAACCGTATATAATCTTCCTTAAAGTTACTTATGTGTTAACATCACCTGAATGAACTTAAGACCACCTTATGACACTTAACCGCACTTAACTACATTCAACGTGACTTAATGAATCCTTAGAATCTTAAATCGTCTAATGACACCTATCGTCTTCTAAGTGCCCGAATACTACACGGGAATACTACTTTTTCCGGGATAAAAAGTATCCTATGTTGCTTCGGTGGGTCTTATCTACACCCATACAAAAGATCATCTAAATCGGTCAAATGGTTTAGGTGTGAAAGCATAGCGCAGGCAATGTTACTTTCGCATTACATTATATGCTCATCCCACGAGAACCCTACATATTTCGGGATAAAATATAGATAGTCTATGTTACTTCATAAGATCACATTTATGTCTGTACAAGAATTCACGAATATCGGTCAAACGGTGTGAGCGTAAAAGCAGAATATTAACAGAGCTACTTATACCCATTCCTACGGGAATACTACATTTTCCGGGATAAAAAGTATCCTATGTTGCTTCGGGGGGTCCTATCTACCCACATACTAAAAATCTTCTAAATCAGTCAAATATTTTCGGCGTAAAAGCACAACACAAGCAGTTATACTTTTGCATTTCGCATAAATGCTCATCCCACGGGAATTTTACAAATTCCCGGGATAAATTTTAATCTATGTTACTTCATAGGATTTCATTTATGTCTGTACAAAAATTCATTCATATCGGTCAAACAGTTTAGGCGAAAAAGCAGAATATTGATAGAGCTACTTATACCTATTACCAATTCCCACAGGAATACTACATTTTCCGGGATAAAAAGTATCCTATGTTACTTCGGTGGGTTCCATCTATCACCATACCAAAAATCATCGAAATCGGTTCAGTAGTTTTTGAGTTTATTCGTAACAAACATACAAAAATCCAAAAATACAAACCTTTTCTCTTTATTATAATAGTAGGTATAGATAGGTTAACATTTGATGATTAATTTTATAGAGTTAATAATTAAAAAATCGCACTAATACTCAATCATATCTAAGTCAAAAGTTGTTTAAGAAATAATATTGTATTAATTTCATATTTAAGACTAGCTGACCCGGCGAACTTCGTTCCGCCTAACAGCCGATTCTTTAAAAAAAAAATTATTTTTTTAGCCTAAGTTACTCATTATTACATCAGCTATCTGTCAGTTCCGTTAAAATAGGTCCTCCCGTTTCAGAGATTAACCGGAACAAACAGACAGACAGACCGACAAAAATTGTAAAAAACGTTATTTTGGTATATGTACCGTGTATACATACATCCATATGCATTTACTAAAAAGCGGTTATTTTAATATTACAAACAAACACTCTAATTTTATTTATTTGTATAGATTCAAGGAAGGAAATTGCTAGCTTTGAAAAGTATTGGATGCATATAAAAATACAAAACACATTTCTGAAATTAATATATTTGTATAAATTGTATAAACCCACATAACCCGTTTTGGTATGAAAATATAAATTACTAAAGATGTGCATGAGCTCCTCCAGCAGCAACAATTGTTTCTCCAGTGATGTAGCTTGCATCATCTGAAGCTAAAAATGCCACTGCACTCGCAATTTCTGACGGTTTTCCAAATCTTTTCATGGGAACAATGGACAAACTTTTTTCTGCTGCAGCATCAGAACTAGTTATCTAGAAAAAAAAATTGTTTTAAAATAAAGTACTGTAAAATTATATAGCCAAAACGATATTCTACTAGGAATGTTTCATTTAATTTGAATACCGCTCGATATCTTTATATTTATACATGTACAATAATACAAATATAATTTTCTTTTCTGTACGTGTGTTGTCCCCTACTCCTAAACGGCTGGCCCGATTTGAATGAAATATTCTGTGTATTCAGATAGATTGGAGAATGGTTTACATTTGCAATTGGACCAGGTAGGTGGCGCTGTGATCGAGTTCTGGGATTTAAATTTTTAACGGCGTGACCGATTTTTATGAAATTTTCTGTGTATCTTCAGGTAGATTCGAGAATGGTTTAGATTTGCATTTGGACCCGGTAGGTGGCGCTGTGATCGATTTCTGGGTTTAAAGCTTTTCGCATATCAGAACATAACTGCAAAATTTTAAACAATTCATTTTCTTTGTTCAAAAGAAGGCAGATGATTTTTTTTGTGTGTCTTCAGGTAGATTCGATAATGGTTTAGATTGGAAATAAATGTTAGAATTTTTGAATTTAAAATTGTGTATAGGACAACGTCTGTCGGGTCCACTAGTATTATGTAAATATAAAATAGATAAAATATAAATACTAATGGCCCTTACATAAACATGTTGACGCTAATATGTACCTACTTTATTCACCAGACTTAAGACAAGACAATGTGTTATAATTATAATTTATAAAAATGTTATAGAAGTTGACTGTGTAGTCATTGATAGCGACGTGTTTTGACATCCGACGATGGTAACAAGCCAACATAAGTACTTATAACTTTTTTAGTAACTCATTTGTTGTTAACTGTGTATGTGTTTGTATTACATTCGTATTCGTGTTTTTTTTTGTGTATTAGGCCAAATTGTGTAAATTTGTGGGACGCAATAATCAATGCGGTCAATGCCCTTCCGTTATTTAAAAATATAATGTTAACAATCAACATTAGATAAGCCTCAAATTAATTTACTAGTTTATATCCAAAGGTTGTCTGAAGAGATCGCCCTCATCGATAAGACCAATCAGCGATAAGATTATTCCACTTCTTATTCATAAGTTCTATGTATACTTATTACTGTATAAATGTGGGCACCAATAAAGAGTTATTTATCTATCTATCTATTTTATATTGTTACGGAATAAGAAACAATTTCGTAGTTCGTAGTACCTTAGAGATCGAAAGTGCTGTCGTACATCTGAACACATATTCAACGGTACATGCATATGTTAAATCCATTTTACGACGATCACAAGGGCATATAATATTAGAAAAAATAATGCACCAATAGATTACTTAATACTCACGGCAGAAGCAAATTTAGTAGCAACGATTCCTGGAGCGACACAATTCACTCTAATTTTATCGTGAACAACTTCATTCGCGATTGCTTTTGTTAAACCCAAAAGTGTCGTTTTGCTAACACTGTAAGCACCTAAAGGCTAAAAAGACAAAGTTTTCCATTCAGTAATTTGATATTACTAATTATGTAGCCTCTCCAAACGGTTTATCTTACCTCCATGGGTTGATATGCGGCAATAGAAGAAACAAAAACTATGCTGCCGCCTCCTCTTTCCATTAACATTGGATAAGCTTCCTTCGCCAACAACCAAGAGCACTTAACATTGATGTCAAATATTTTCTCCCATACAGCTTCATCTGTCTACACATAAATTTACTATTTGTAAATGAAATAGTTTTAATATGCCTTCTATGTACTTAAACTTTCTACCGGCTATAAGTATTTTTTTAAATCTTGTAGGTATATAATTTCATTTTATTACGGAACTTTTAGACAACAATAAATTTAAATATGTGTGTAACATAATCAACAATCCTAAAACTTATCTTTTACGTAATGCTTTTGCTATGTTTATATATACTATATAGTAAAGTACTTAAATATATAATGACTAAGCTAGTACCTCTAATATCGGTGCGACCGAGGGATTAACAGCAGCATTAGATACAAGAATATCCAAGCCTCCGAACTTGCTGTTAGCCTGAAATTAAAACCAACTTTGAATATGTCATGCAATTTAATAATACCTATTAAACCTGTTCTAATAGGATTTATACATACAGTATCAAAAAGTTTTTTCCTTTGTTCCGCATTTCCAACGTGGCATACAACACCTTCCACATTTAATCCATCTTTACGTAGATTGTTTACAGCTTTAACGACGTTGCCTTCTTTCCTGCTGCTTATTACTACTGATGCACCTTCAACCCCCAACCTTTTTGCTATGGCATAACCTATACTGAAACAATGTTTTAAATCAGAAATTATCAATAGGGATTCCATATACCTTCGATAACGCCTGTCACAGAACAGGTGAATAAGATTCGAAGGGATATAGACAGTATTTTGTATGGGGACGCGTGCAGCCGCTTGTCTGTCATCTATTCTAATATTATGTAAACATATATTTAAGTATATATTTTTGAGTACTTTTATTTCTTTTTAATTATATAATATTATTGTAAGCACCGTCCCATCTATCAGTAACATTCCTATCCTTGCCTGGTTGTCTGGTAGAGATCGCTTTTAGCGATAAGACCGCCAATTTATTGTGCCAATTTTTGTGAATTCTTTTCTATTGTCTATGTTTTTATTGTGGTGTTAATAAATAAAGAGTTTATAAATAAATAAATAAATATTCTCATTCCACTACGATTACACGACCAATGATAAAAAATTTAAACAAAAATGAAGGGCTGCTATTGGTTGTCACACATTTATAAAAGTCTCGATGTTACACGCTTTTTTTTAGGAGAGGAAAGCGCCTTAAGCTACCCTGTTCGGTACCTTAAGGGGAGGCCGAAAGGGGTATGTCGGGGTCAATGGCCTTCCAACTCGACGCGCAGAACAATAATTTATAATACACTAGCTTTTGCCCGCGACTCCGTCCGCGTAGACTACAGGGTTGGGTTCAGAATGAAAATAAGTTGTAGTCTATTTTACTCCACAGAGTCCCATTTATGTCCATATCAAAAATCGTTTACAGCGGTCAAATGATTTAATCGTGAAAGCGTAACAGACATATAGTTACAGATAGTTTCAGTCACGTCACACGTCGTTTCAATTCTAGCTTCAAAAATGACGAATTTCCACACAAACTTTCACCCTTATTTTTATTTTACCCCCTTAAATGTACACTTTTTTACAAACTTAGAATGTCATATTTATTTATATTAAATCAACAGCCTAAAAAATAAGTTTCAAGCTTCTAGGTTTAAAAATGACAATACTTCCATACAATCTTTCATCCCCCCTTTCAACCCCTTTTCCGGGATAAAAAGTAGCCTATGTCTTTTCTCAGGGTCTAAATTATCTGTGTACCAAATTTTATTTAAATCGGTTCAGCAGTTTAAGCAGGAAAGCGAGACAGACAGACAGATAGACAGTTACTTTCGCATTTATAATATTCCTGGGTATCCTGGTTGTACAGGCTGTCCTTGTTGTCCTGGGTATCCTGGTTGTCCAGGCTGTCCTGGGTATCCTGGTTGTCCAGGCTGTCCTGGGTAACCTTGTTGTCCTGGGCCTCCTGGTTGTCCAGGCTGTCCTTGTTGTCCTGGGTATCCTGGTTGTCCAGGGTATCCTGGTTGTCCTGGTTGTCCAGGCTGTCCTGGGTAACCTGGTTGTCCAGGCTGTCCTTGTTGTCCTGGGTATCCTGGTTGTCCAGGCTGTCCTGGGTATCCTGGTTGTCCAGGCTGTCCTTGTTGTCCTGGGTATCTTGGTTGTCCAGGCTGTCCTGGGTATCCTGGTTGTCCAGGCTGTCCTTGTTGTCCTGGGTATCCTGGTTGTCCAGGCTGTCCTGGGTATCCTGGTTGTCCAGGCTGTCCTTGTTGTCCTGGGTAACCTGGCTATCCTGGCTGTCCTTGTTGTCCTGGGTATCCTGGTTGTCCAGGCTGTCCTTGTTGTCCTGGGTATCCTGGTTGTCCAGGCTGTCCTGGGTATCCTGGTTGTCCAGGCTGTCCTTGTTGTCCTGGGCATCCTGGTTGTCCAACCTGTCCTTGTTGTCCTGGGTATCCTGGTTGTCCAGGCTGTCCTGGGTATCCTGGTTGTCCAGGCTGTCCTTGTCCTGGGTATCCTGGTTGTCCAGGCTGTCCTGGGTATCCTGGTTGTCCAGGCTGTCCTGGGTATCCTGGTTGTCCAGGCTGTCCTTGTTGTCCTGGGTATCCTGGTTGTCCAGGCTGTCCTTGTTGTCCTGGGTATCCTGGTTGTCCAGGGTATCCTGGTTGTCCAGGGTATCCTGGTTGTCCTGGGTATCCTGGTTGTCCAGGCTGTCCTTGTTGTCTTGGGTATCCTGGTTGTCCAGGCTGTCCTTGTTGTCCTGGGTATCCTGGTTGTCCAGGCTGTCCTTGTTGTCCTGGGTATCCTGGTTGTCCAGGCTGTCCTGGGTATCCTGGTTGTCCAGGCTGTCTTGGGTATCCTGGTTGTCCAGGCTGTCCTGGGTAACCTGGCTGTCCTGGATGTCCTTGTTGTCCTGGGTATCCTGGTTGTCCAGGCTGTCCTAGGTATCCTGGTTGTCCAGGCTGTCCTGGATAACCTTGTTGTCCTGGGTATCCTGGTTGTCCAGGCTGTCCTTGTTGTCCTGGGTATCCTGGTTGTCCAGGCTGTCCTGGATATCCTGGTTGTCCAGGCTGTCCTTGTTGTCCTGGTTGTCCAGGCTGTCCTGGGTAACCTGGCTGTCCTGGATGTCCTTGTTGTCCTGGGTATCCTGGTTGTCCAGGCTGTCCTTGTTGTCCTGGGTATCCTGGTTGTCCAGGGTATCCTGGTTGTCCTGATTGTCCAGGCTGTCCTGGGTAACCTGGCTGTCCTGGATGTCCTTGTTGTCCTGGGTATCCTGGTTGTCCAGGCTGTCCTTGTTGTCCTGGGTATCCTGGTTGTCCAGGCTGTCCTTGTTGTCCTGGGTATCCTGGTTGTCCAGGCTGTCCTGGGTATCCTGGTTGTCCAGGGTATCCTGGTTGTCCTGGTTGTCCAGGCTGTCCTGGGTAACCTGGCTGTCCTGGATGTCCTTGTTGTCCTGGGTATCCTGGTTGTCCAGGCTGTCCTTGTTGTCCTGGGTATCCTGGTTGTCCAGGCTGTCCTTGTTGTCCTGGGTAACCTGGCTGTCCTTGTTGTCCAGGCTGTCCTGGGTAACCTGGCTGTCCTGGATGTCCTTGTTGTCCTGGGTATCCTGGTTGTCCAGGCTGTCCTTGTTGTCCAGGGTATCCTGGTTGTCCTGGTTGTCCAGGCTGTCCTGGGTAACCTGGCTGTCCTGGATGTCCTTGTTGTCCTGGGTATCCTGGTTGTCCAGGCTGTCCTGGGTATCCTGGTTGTCCAGGCTGTCCTTGTTGTCCTGGGTATCCTGGTTGTCCAGGGTATCCTGGTTGTCCTGGTTGTCCAGGCTGTCCTGGGTAACCTGGCTGTCCTGGATGTCCTTGTTGTCCTGGGTAACCTGGCTGTCCTGGATGTCCTTGTTGTCCTGGGTATCCTGGTTGTCCAGGCTGTCCTTGTTGTCCTGGGTATCCTGGTTGTCCAGGGTATCCTGGTTGTCCTGGTTGTCCAGGCTGTCCTGGGTATCCTGGTTGTCCAGGCTGTCCTTGTTGTCCTGGGTATCCTGGTTGCCCAGGCTGTCCTTGTTGTCCTGGGTAACCTGTCTGTCCTTGTTGTCCTGGGTATCCTGGCTGTCCTGGATGTCCTTGTTGTCCTGGGTATCCTGGTTGTCCAGGCTGTCCTTGTTGTCCTGGGTATCCTGGTTGTCCAGGCTGTCCTGGGTATCCTGGTTGTCCAGGCTGTCCTTGTTGTCCTGGGTATCCTGGTTGTCCAGGCTGTCCTGGGTATCCTGGTTGTCCAGGCTGTCCTTGTTGTCCTGGGTAACCTGGCTATCCTGGCTGTCCTTGTTGTCCTGGGTATCCTGGTTGTCCAGGCTGTCCTTGTTGTCCTGGGTATCCTGGTTGTCCAGGCTGTCCTGGGTATCCCGGTTGTCCAGGCTGTCCTTGTTGTCCTGGGCATCCTGGTTGTCCAACCTGTCCTTGTTGTCCTGGGTATCCTGGTTGTCCAGGCTGTCCTGGGTATCCTGGTTGTCCAGGCTGTCCTTGTCCTGGGTATCCTGGTTGTCCAGGCTGTCCTGGGTATCCTGGTTGTCCAGGCTGTCCTGGGTATCCTGGTTGTCCAGGCTGTCCTTGTTGTCCTGGGTATCCTGGTTGTCCAGGCTGTCCTTGTTGTCCTGGGTATCCTGGTTGTCCAGGGTATCCTGGTTGTCCAGGGTATCCTGGTTGTCCTGGTTGTCCTGGGTATCCTGGTTGTCCAGGCTGTCCTTGTTGTCTTGGGTATCCTGGTTGTCCAGGCTGTCCTTGTTGTCCTGGGTATCCTGGTTGTCCAGGCTGTCCTTGTTGTCCTGGGTATCCTGGTTGTCCAGGCTGTCCTGGGTATCCTGGTTGTCCAGGCTGTCTTGGGTATCCTGGTTGTCCAGGCTGTCCTGGGTAACCTTGGCTGTCCTGGATGTCCTTGTTGTCCTGGGTATCCTGGTTGTCCAGGCTGTCCTAGGTATCCTGGTTGTCCAGGCTGTCCTGGATAACCTTGTTGTCCTGGGTATCCTGGTTGTCCAGGCTGTCCTTGTTGTCCTGGGTATCCTGGTTGTCCAGGCTGTCCTGGGTATCCTGGTTGTCCAGGCTGTCCTTGTTGTCCTGGTTGTCCAGGCTGTCCTGGGTAACCTGGCTGTCCTGGATGTCCTTGTTGTCCTGGGTATCCTGGTTGTCCAGGCTGTCCTTGTTGTCCTGGGTATCCTGGTTGTCCAGGGTATCCTGGTTGTCCTGGTTGTCCAGGCTGTCCTGGGTTTCCTGGTTGTCCAGGCTGTCCTTGTTGTCCTGGGTATCCTGGTTGTCCAGGGTATCCTGGTTGTCTTGGTTGTCCAGGCTGTCCTGGGTAACCTGGCTGTCCTGGATGTCCTTGTTGTCCTGGGTATCCTGGTTGTCCAGGCTGTCCTTGTTGTCCTGGGTATCCTGGTTGTCCAGGGTATCCTGGTTGTCCTGATTGTCCAGGCTGTCCTGGGTAACCTGGCTGTCCTGGATGTCCTTGTTGTCCTGGGTATCCTGGTTGTCCAGGCTGTCCTTGTTGTCCTGGGTATCCTGGTTGTCCAGGCTGTCCTTGTTGTCCTGGGTATCCTGGTTGTCCAGGCTGTCCTGGGTATCCTGGTTGTCCAGGCTGTCCTGGGTATCCTGGTTGTCCAGGCTGTCCTGGGTATCCTGGTTGTCCAGGCTGTCCTTGTTGTCCTGGGTATCCTGGTTGTCCAGGCTGTCCTTGTTGTCCTGGGTATCCTGGTTGTCCAGGCTGTCCTGGGTATCCTGGTTGTCCAGGCTGTCCTGGGTATCCTGGTTGTCCAGGCTGTCCTGGGTATCCTGGTTGACCAGGCTGTCCTGGGTATCCTGGTTGTCCAGGCTGTCCTGGGTATCCTGGTTGTCCGGCTGTCCTTGTTGTCCTGGGTATCCTGGTTGTCCAGGCTGTCCTGGGTATCCTGGTTGTCCTGGGTATCCTGGTTGTCCAGGCTGTCCTTGTTGTCCTGGGTATCCTGGTTGTCCAGGCTGTCCTGGGTATCCTGGCTGTCCTTGTTATCCTGGGTATCCTGGTTGTCCAGGCTGTCCTGGTTGTCCAGGGTATCCTGGTTGTCCTGGTTGTCCAGGCTGTCCTGGGTAACCTTGTTGTCCTGGGTATCCTGGTTGTCTAGGCTGTCCTGGGTATCCTGGTTGTCCTGGGTATCCTGGTTGTCCAGGCTGTCCTGCTTGTCCTGGGTAACCTGGCTGTCCTGGCTGTCCTTGTTGTCCTGGGTATCCTGGTTGTCCAGGGTATCCTGGTTGTCCTGGTTGTCCAGGCTGTCCTGGGTAACCTGGCTGTCCTGGATGTCCTTGTTGTCCTGGGTATCCTGGTTGTCCAGGCTGTCCTTGTTGTCCTGGGTATCCTGGTTGTCCAGGCTGTCCTGGGTATCCTGGTTGTCCAGGCTGTCCTGGGTAACCTGGTTGTCCAGGCTGTCCTGGGCCTCCTGGCTGTCCAGGCTGTCCTGGGTAACCTGGCTGTCCTTGTTGTCCTGGGTAGCCTGGTTGTCCAGGCTGTCCTTGTTGTCCTGGGTAACCTGGCTGTCCTGGCTGTCCTTGTTGTCCTGGGTAACCTGGTTGTCCAGGCTGTCCTGGTTGTCCTGGGCCTATTAATAAAACCCTAGATTGTTATACCTCGTTGGATAGCTGATGAAACGTAGATATTTTTAGGCATATCTGCAAAACAGGTGCCATAGTACGAGGGCAGTCCGATAAGTACTTAGCCTCACCGCCCGATGGCACCACTATCGTAAGATAAATTTACCATCATGTAGCACATCTTCGTAGACGGCTATTGTCAAAATTTCAGCCGAATTGGATTTGTAGTTTTGTTTTGACCGCGTGTGTAAGCGGACGTGTCCGCGGATTTTCGAAAAATGGAAAAAGAGCAATATCGGCCGGTGATTTGATTCTTGTTTTTGGAAGGGAAATCGCGCAGCGATATCAAAAAGCGCTTGGATGCTGTTTACGGTGACTCTTCTCCTTCAATGGCGACCGTCAAAAATTGGTTTAACGAGTTTCAACGTGGTCGCACGTCAGTTTTTGATGAGCCACGCCCAGGTGCCCCAAAAACGGCTACCACGGAGGATAACGTGAGAAAAGTCCCGATCTTGTATTGGCAGACCGCCGATTGAAGGTGCGCGAGATAGCTGAGACAGTAGGCATCTTAAAAGACCGCGTGGGTCATATCCTGCATGAAATATTGGGCATGAGAAAGCTGTCGGCTCGATGGCTGCCGCGTTTGCTCACTTCGGACGACAAGCGCATCAGTGACACAACTTCAGAGCAGTGTTTGACACTGTTTAGGTGCAATCCGAAGGGGTTTCTGCGTCGTTTCGTGACCGTCGACGAAACATGGATTCACTGGTACACACCAGAGACCAATAAACAGTCGAAACAGTGGACTTTACCCGGCGAATGTGCTCCGAAGAAGGCGAACACTGTCCCATCGGCCGAAAAGGTGATGGCCACCGTTTTCTAGGTTTCACAAGGTGTGATTTACATCGACTACCTGGAGAAGGGCAAAACGGTCACAGGGCTCTACTATGCCGAACTATTGGGCCGATTCAACGCTGAATTGTAGAAAAAAACGGCTCCATTTGGCGAAGAAAAAAGTGCTCTTCCACCATGACAACGCACCGGCTCACACCTCCGCCGTCGCAACGGCCAAATTGGTCACATTAGGCTACGAACAGCTGCTCCATCTACCGTATTCTCCAGATTAGGCCCCGTGTGACTTCTTTTTGTTTCCAAACTTGAAAAAGTCCGTCGCCGGACAGAAATTTGAGTCGAATGAGGAGGTTATCGCCGCCACGGAGGCCTACTTTGTAGACCTCCAGAAAACGTTCTTTTCAGACAGCTTAAAGAAGTTGGAGCATCGCTGGGTCAAGTGAATCGAGTTGAAAGAAGACTGTGATGAGAAATAAATCGCCACTTTTCCAAAATTTTCGTTTTTCTTTTGTAGGCTAAGTACTTATCGGACTGCCCTCGTATATTTGTTTGATATCCTTTCGAGAAAAATATACCTTATTTTTTTTTTTTTAAGTTTCTAAGTTTTAATCGTCTACAGCGATTTAATTATTCATTTTATGTACAATATTGGTTATCGAGGTCGTAAAGCATCTTATTTTACACTAGCTTTTGCCCGCGACTCCGTCCGCGTAGACTACAGGGTTGGGTTCAGAATGAAAATAAGTTTATTTATTTATTTATTTATTTATTTATTTACCCTTCATACAATACATGTAAAGGTGGACTTAATGCCTGAGGCATTCTCTGACAGTCGAACCTTAGGTGGTGCAGAGATGATAGGCGTGGGTACGTAAATTAACTTATTAGAAATAAAATATACAAAACATAAATATCCGTAACTAGATAACCTAAATACATACTTATATAATACTAGTACATAAATATACACATATATCAATATATATATATATATATATATATACATACCTATACATATCAATGTGAAGAATCTGCTATTCTGGTTGACAGCAACTTTCTAACTTTCAACTTGAACGAGTAACGACTCGTACACGTCCTGATCTCTAAGGGAAGCGCATTCCAAAGAAGTATCGACTGCACTGGAAAGGAGGAATGAATAAAGTCTGAGGTGTGGGATGGGCAAAGTAGAAGTAGATTATTAGCTGACCGAAGATTTTTCTCGTGACTGGAGTGTAGAAATTTAAAGTAGGAGACTATATATGAAGGTGCATTAGGAGAAGTAAGAAAAGAAAATAGCGTAGTAAGTGCTCGTAGATTTCGGCGCTCACGAATAGGCAGCCACTTCAGTTGGGACCGGAAGGAAGACACATGGTCGTATTTACGAAGATTGAATATGAATCGAATGCAGTTATTCAGAAGGCGGTCAAGTTTATTGAGTTGATCTGCATTCAGGTCAAAATAGCACATGTCACCATAGTCTATTATAGGAAATATTAAAGTTTGTACAAGCATTGCCCTGGTCGTCGACGGTAGAAAATTTTTGAGGCGGTAAAGAACGCGGAGTATACCGGTGACTTTTCGGCAGACATGAGTCACTTGAGCTTTCCAGTTCAGGGTGGAATCAATATAAATTCCGAGGTTCTTTACGGTTGAACTTAAGGCAATTACCGCGTCATTGTATATAATAGGTGGCAGAACAACGTTGTCTAGCTTACGCATTTGCCGTTGACTGCCTACAATGATGGCTTGACATTTAGCTGGATTTACCGTTACGCCAAAATTTTCGGACCATTTTTGGATACGTTCTAAATCCTTGTTTAATATAGTTATTGCATCCGATACTGACTCCACCCTAGCTTGGGCATATAATTGCAAGTCATCGGCATACAGATGATACGAACACTGAAGATTCTTGGTTATGAGATTGATAAATACTGAAAATAATAATGGAGAAAGGATGCCACCTTGAGGAACGCCAGTGCCGAGCTTAAGTAAATTTGACGAAGTCAAGCCGACGCGCACCGACTGCTGTCGCTCCTGAAGATAAGTTGAGAGCCAATCCAGTGCATCTGAAGAGATCATTAGATAGGATAGGATAGACAGTAGGATATCGTGACTAACGGTATTGAAGGCGTTTGAAAAGTCTACCAAAACCACTACAGTGACTTTGGTATCCTCCATGCCCGCCCGCATATCGCCAGTCACTTTTAGGAGGGCGGAGACGGTGCTGTGACCAGGTCTGAAACCTGATTGATAAGGGCTCATCAAATTGTTTTGATACACAAACCTGGACAATTGCCTGTGGGCACAGGCTTCGAGCACCTTGGATAGGAACGGGAGAATGGAGATTGGACGAAAATGGTTGGGTAAAGTGGGGTTTGGTATTTTAGGAAGAGGAAAAATGATAGCGGATTTCCACGCGGTTGGAAAAATGCCAGTATTAAAAGAACAATTAATTATATGTGTGATAGGGGGAAGGAGCCAATCAAGGATTGCCAAGATCATGCGACGACTTATATTGTCGCAGCCGGTGGCATTGGATTTAATGGAGAGGATTATCTTTTTAATCTCATCCGATGCAACTGGAGAAAAATGGAATTGATCGATACATGGACGAGGAAGTTTAGCCAAATACTCCAGTGTACGACATTTGGCTTGATGATCCATTGGTAAGGTTGTTGTGAAATGGATGTTTATGTCATCCAAGCCAATAGTCTTCTGGAAATCAAGATTATTTTGCTTGCCTATACCAAGAGTTTTTAAAAATTTCCAAACATCAGCAGAGCGGGAGGATGAAATATTACTGAGAATATGGCGGCGTTTGGCGTTGCGTATCATCTGGTTACATCGATTCCTTGCAATCTTGTACAGGTTCCAGTTGTCCTCCGATCGATCCTTCCGAAACTTCCGGTATACCCGGTCCCTACGTCTCATCACCATTCGAACACCGTCCGTCATCCATGGAGCAGGCGGACGTTTGAGTTTGATCTTCTTAACCGGAGCATGTCGGTCAAATAGAGAAATAATGGTATTATTGAAGATACAAACTTTTTCGTCGACTGTATTTGCTGTGTTCAGATGTTCCCAGTCCAACTCAGCGGCATCTTTGCAAAGCTTGTCTTGATCCATACGACCAAAACAACGCATGAACAAAACTTTAGGAGAGGGTTTGGGAGGTTTTAGGGCATAGGACAAGTAAATAAGGTCATGGTGAGAAAACCCAGGGGCTTGCAATTGACCATGTCGCGATGCGAGGGAAGGGGAAGAGGTGAGGATTAGATCAAGCCAGGTGCTTTCTCCATCGATGTTATGGTGGGTGGGCTGCAGTGGAAGGATATGCAAGCTGGCGGATTCAGTGATATCAAGGAGTTTACGGGAGCGGGGGGAATGCTGGTCTAGGAGGTTGGTATTGAAATCGCCCATGATGATGTAATGTGCATATTGAGACCCTAAAGATTCCAGAATCGTTTCGAGACTGGAGAAGTAATCTAAAGACGGAGGACAGTATACAACGCCCAGTACAGTTTTCACTCCCTTGAAACAAACCTCTACAAAAAGATATTCGGCGGGAGCATTACTATCTGAAGGAGAGGAGGCTATAACTTTGTAATTGAAGCAAGATCGGAGATATATTGCAACTCCACCCCCTCTCCTACCGACTCTGTCATTACGAATAAGGTTAAAACCTTGGAGGGGGTATGCAGCGGAGGGTAGTTGAGGTTTGAGCCAAGTCTCAGAGATCAGGACGGCATGAGCGTTAATGTCCGTGAAAGTTATAGACAGTTCGCTGTAGTGACTTGGTATACTCTGCGCATTAATGTGGCAAACATTAAAAAGTGTTTTAAATGGTTGATCGAAAGTTCGACGCAGAATATTGCCAAGCCCCTCAGTCACGGAGCAGAAACTGTCATCGGTGTTTGAATCGTCAGAATTCGCAGAATAAAAAGAATCATTATCGGAATTATTCATAATTAGATATATATAAAAATAAAATAATATATAAATAATTAATATAAATTAATGCAATAAGTTTAAGTAGTAAAAATAATAATATTTAAAGAAAAGCGTACCGATTGGTGCTATACTTCTCTGCACCACCCGCCAGCTGATACACACATACAAGTTAAAACTATGTTTAAGAAAAGTAAAACAAATAACAAAACGTAAATGACAAATGGCGACAGTTGCAATATCCGAACGCATTATTAATGTTAGTTGTCAATTAATCAATTGTCATCTAAGAATGACATTTGGGGTAGTAAGAAAAAAAAATATATTAATAAAATAATGACATACACATCAATTAGTATCGTGCGGCTATGACTAAGACAGTTATTGTTGACTTGTGTATTGGACATCACAATGCGCTCGGAGTGTGGATTATAACATTGTAAAAATAATTAGTTTTTACGTGATTTAGCATTCGTGATTGTGGAAGTATTCTGTCCAGTGCCGTTTCCAGCTACAGCCTTGTTGATAGAGGGCTTAGCGTGCTGAGATGTTAATTTGTCAAGCTCCTCCATTGTGCTGATTTTTGCTGTACCATCGGCGACTTTAACAACGATTGTTCCATCCTGGGTCCAGCAGGCCTTCATGCCGAAATGTTGACGAGCCTTGGCGAAAATTTGTTGTCGAGGTCTAGTTAAGAACTCCTTTATTGAACACGAAGAGCCCTTCAGCTTACCCTTGGCCTTCCACACCGCAGACTTATGACTAACGTCATGAAATCTGACAAGAACCGGCCGGTGATGTTTATTATTTCGGGATCCCAGACGATGACAGACACTTATGTTCGAGGAAGTAAGGTTTGTCAATGCCATCCTGTTTTGAAGAATCTCCAAAATGGTAGCAGTGCAGTCCTCCTTGTCAGCCTCAGAAATACCCAGGAACAGAAGAGTTTTCCGTCGATGCCTGGTCTCGATGATGTCGATCACGCGAGCACATTCAGCAATCTGCGACCGAAGCAGGCCAAGCATATTGAACATCAGTTCACGAAACGTACGGAACTCCTCTGCTACCCGTGCCACGGTGTCCTTGGATGGTCCAGTCTGTAACTGAGCTTCAAGTTCATTCATGCGCTTGGCGAAACAATCCTCGAGCCTGGTCTGCGCGATCTGAATGTCCGACAGCTGTGCCATATTTCAAATTTGAATGTAACGTTTTCGTTCGGTTATGCGTGTTAATGCTGGCAGGTGGTGTATTTTAGCACATATAGTCACATGTGATACTGTTAATGTAATAACGTATGTCACTTATTGTTCTGTACTACTTTTAAAACACTTGTACGATGTAAATACTGTTTAAAAATATTTTTAGGAAATAAATGCTTTGAAATCGGTCTAAACTCATTGACACCCACGCGAAAAAAAAAAAAAAAAAAAGTATAAGTTGTTGTCTATTTTACTCCACAGAGTCCCATTTATGTCCATATCAAAAATCGTTTACAGCGGTCAAATGATTTAATCGTGAAAGCGTAACAGACATAATATAGTTACAGATAGTTTCAGTCGTCTACACGTCGTTTCAATTCTAGCTTCAAAAATGACGAATTTCCACACAAACTTTCACCCTTATTTTTATTTTACCCCCTTAAATGTACATTTTTTTACAAACTTAGAATGTCATATTTATTTATATTAAATCAACAGCCTAAAAAATAAGTTTCAAGCTTCTAGGTTTAAAAATGACAATACTTCCATACAACCTTTCATCCCTCCTTTCAACCCCTTTTCCGGGATAAAAAGTATCCTATGTTACTTCGGTGGGTTACATCTATCTCCATACCAAAAATCATCGAAATCGGTTCAGTAGTTTTTGAGTTTATTCGTAACAAACATACAAAAATCCAAAAATACAAAAATACAAACCTTTCCTCTTTATAATAATAGTATAGATATAGATAACCAAAATCCTACCCCAGCATACCGACTAAAACGTCTTGGTGACCATCTCGCGCATTTAGAGCGGTTTTGGGGCATCTCAGGGCGAGAGGCGCCCCAAATGGTCCGCTTCCGCCCAGCGCACCGTCCAATTGGGGAGAGCTTGAGATGCTCTTCACTTACGCTTTTTTGGACGTTCACCTCTTGTGAACTTCCGCAACAGTCAAGAGGCCACGCCCTCTGCCACAAATCTCGCGGTTGCTATCATAGTGTACCGCCCCCGCAGTACGCCCAGCCACCCCAGTAGCCCCTGTTAGTCGCGTCTTACGACAGGTAGTGGATACCATGGCGGAATTCTTACGCCCCAAATCAACAGGGCGGTTGATGTTACACGCTACCCGAATTACTAAGAAGCGGCCGTGTCAAACATATGATAGTCTAATCGTTAGTTCGGCACGCTCGGCATGCTGACATTTCCTTTCTAGTCTTATTTAACTGTTCTGTGACGCCTGTCTTCCTGAAGCAATAGAAACATCAAGCTGTACCGATTTTGACAGGACTCTCGGTGAGAGAGAATTGATGTTACGTGCAGTAACTTATATGTATGTAAGTAGGTACTTATACCTAGTCAGGTCTCAGGTCATAAATTCTGTCACATGTTTAATATAAAATAATTGAATGCCTCGTGGTCTCGCGGTACAAGTATGTGCCGTGCGATCTAGAGGTCCTGGGTTCGATTCCCAGGTCGGGCAAAGTGTTATTGGGTTTTTTCCATTAGGAAATTCTCGGTAACAGCACGGAGTCTGGAACTGTGCCCGAAAAACGGCAGTAGGCGCGCCCCCTATTACGTGGGACTGATACATACTTGGCGAAATGTGGGTGCAGAAATGCACTTCTGCCTACCCCTTCGGGGAATACAGGCGTGAGTTTATGTATGTATGTATGTATGTATAATTGAAACAAGTTTATTCATTATGTAACCATTTATATACCAAAATGAACTTAACAAAACATAGATTCTTATGACACTAAACTTTATTCAAAATGACCTCCGTGATTTTGAATACAGGCCTTCAATCTGCGCGGCCAGTCGTCTATCGCAGCACGAACGAGGTCCAATGTCAATATCGGCTGCTGCCTTAATCAAGGATGTCTTGAGTGACTCCAAATTAGGATGAGGCTTTAAGCACGCCTTTTCCTCCAAGTGTTGCCATATCTTGTAATCTAACGGATTCAAATCTGGACTAGAGGAGGGCCAGTCTTCGTGCCGGATGAAGTCGATTTCACGCGCCGCCAGCCAGTCTTGTGTGCTCTTCGCTCTATGAGCTGGCGCCGAATATTGTTGGAATACCCAGTGCCTGTTATTGAACATGGTATGAGAAATAGATTCCACAAGGTTCGTCAGGACTGTATTTTGATACACAACTGCATTCGTTTTTACACCTTTCTCACAAAAATGTACCTCTGTTAAGCCCCAATAAGAAACTCCCAAACATACCATGAGCGAGGATGGAAAATGACCTCGTTGGACACGCGGAATACGGTTGCTCGATTCTTCACTACTGTGTGCGTACACCTTATCATTTTGTTTGTTGAAGCTCTCTTCTACGGTAAAAAAATTTTCATCCGAAAAAAGAATTTCCCGATATTTTTTTCCCGCGTACCGCTTCCTCAACAAAGCGCGGCATCTCTTCAGTCTCAGGTCCATTAGACGAGCATTCAAACGATGTCCTGTTTTTCTTCGATATGCCCGAAGCCCTAAGTCTTCATTTAACACCCTTTTCACAGTGGTTCTGCTTAACCCCATCTGAAGGGCCAACAGTTTCTGCTTACGTTTGGGATTTCTTTGAATTCGCGCCTTCCAGCTTTTGTCACTGCTGGAGTCCTAACAGACCGAGGGCGACCACTTCTTGACCTGTCATCTACACTAGAGTCTTCATTGTATCGTTTGATGGTACGATAAACGAATCTTTTGGTTATATTCAAATTTGTCAGTAGGTATGTCAAAAATCTGAATTGGCGCGTAACCGCAACGATGCAACGCAATAACTGCAACACGGTCTTCTTTAAGCGTCCACTCCATAATTAAAAATGAGTAAAATTCTAAAAAGTATACATTTTTATTTTCATGAACAATTCGAAATTCGAATTCAATAAACTTTTTTGTGGCCAACATTCTAAAAGAAAAGTTTTTACTGTATGACAATACTTATGACCTGACTGTGTATAATTTCGGCGATATTGGCAATCAGCTTTAAGTTGAACACTCATTAATATGGTGAATAATATTATAATATAGGAATCTGGTCAATGACAGTACACCCGGGAATATTAATGTGATCGCACGCCACATACTCTGTCACTCTCGCCACTCACGTCTGTATTTCCTAAAGGGGTTGGCAAAGGTCCATTACTGTTCCCATATTTCGCCAATTTTTTGTTTTCGTCCCACTTTATAGGTGCGAGACTTTTGTCGTTTTTGGAGCACAATTCCAGATTCCATACTGTTACTGAATTTTTTCTAATAAAACTGCCCGACCCGGGAATCGAACCCGGGACCTCGTACTTGCACGGCACATACTTGTACCGCGAGACCAAATTTTATAGCTTAATTGAGTTAAATCTATTACTGTGTGAAATTGCTGCATAAAAACTATTTTTTTCGAATATTTCGAAATGAATTAAAATATAATTTTAAAAACACTAATTAAAATTTCAATCAGTGTAAATAATGTCTGTATTCATAATGAATTATCACTTACCTTAAGCCTGAAGGAAAACATCGTGAGGAAATCTGCACATTTATAAGTTCTTAAGAATTACTTAGGTGTGTCCGCAAACTTGCACTACTTAGACCAGCGCGGTGGACTAAGGCTTAAGGCCTGATGATGAAATAATTATTGCAACATCTATCAAAATAACGTCTGTTTAAATAGGAAACGTCTGTCTATACATATTGACGAATGAAAATGACTTATTATAAAAATTAAATACTAAACCACGTATAATTTGAGATGAGTCGTAAAAAATATGATCGTCTTTGAATTATCGGTAGTTTTTACCGTATCGGACTTGAACTGTAATCAGCGGGTTGTAGCTGCCGTGCACTTTGTTCCTTTAAGTAAGTAGATAACATTTGCAAAGTTTTTAAATTTACTTAACTAGCCTTAATTATTTTTTTAATTAACTTACCCGTCAGTTGACGCTGTTACAATAGCTACTTTTCCTGTTAGTCTGCCGTTGTGGTTTTCCCTTGCACTAATAGTGTATGGAAATATTTTCGACATGTTAAGATTGCTTTTTTGTGAGAGATTCCGGAGCATAATTAATGGACTTTACACTCAAGTTTTTGTTACGATCTTTGACTTATCATATACTATATTACAATTAATAAAATTATGTACTCAAATGTAATCGTACACAGATTGCTTGAGAAGTTGGTCCACGGACCACAAATAAAACACGAGATAGGTATATCTTACTGTGAAACACAGGTAGATAGGGGCAATATTATATTCTTTGCTCAAAACACAGACCAATAATAAAACACAACCAACAGCTGATATCTGACGTTATCGATCACGAAATAAAATCTAAGCTTGTTGAAAAAATATCGATATTTTTGAGCGATATAAAATATTTCGATATAAAATTCCAAGTATCGAAATCCTTTTTGTATATTAACATTTAAGTACGTAGTAGTTCTCAATAGTAGGAGAATGGAAACAAATCTCCATACTTCATAAAATACATTCAACGTTTATTATAAAAAAGTTTATCTTTACGATTCTTTACTTATTTTTCGGATATACAACATCATTTCTTTACTCTTGTAGCCATTAATATAAATTCAAGTTATTTATAATGAAGGAACAGACGATTGTATAAAAAAATTGTAATGGACAATATTTGCAGCTTAAAATTTTCTCACACAAAAAATTGTACATACACATTAGGTAAATATATTTATTATTTATTTTAATTTTCACGCTCTTTGAAGAAAAACATATTAATAAAAATTTCCAAAGGTTACGTTTTTCTTGTATTTTTTGTCATCCTCTGGCTGTTTTGTTAACACTTAACTTGGGTCAGGTGAGGTTGAATAGAAAGAACTACAATTGTCATGATTTTTATGGCACTTAAATTTTCTTGCGTTCTTATGCATAATTCATTAATAATTTACATCAAGACTCACAAATTAAAAACAAAGTCTTAAAGTACTATGGTGCTTAGAAAATATTATGTATTATAGGTATAAGAGAAACAGTCTTGATATCGATGGCTCTATATATTCGATTCCGATTCCTGGTATATATTCTGTATTTTATATTATGGCAAGGCATGCGAATGACGTCACGTACATCAACAATCATGAAACATGAATCAACTCAACTATGGAGGGTAAAGGTAAGAAGTGTCATCTTGTACATGCGAAAGTGTTCGTCAAAATATATTAAAATGGGGGCGCCACATTAGCATCAGCATCATAAATTTTAAAGGAAGCGGAAATCAATAAAGGTACTATTCACAGTTCAGGATATAAAATCACTCTAGCAACACGCGTTTTCTAATAATAACTCTTTAAGGTTATATTAACTGCATTATGAAAAAAGCGCGGGAAACTTCGTATTTGGTGGACGTGTTTTTATAACTGGATTTTTTAAATATTAATTTTATTGTAAATATTTCTATCAGAGGAGTGATTTGTATATATTTGTAGCTTTTATTATCATTTTATTACTTTTTATTTATAATTTCATCCCTTTTTCATCATTTAGGTAAGTTCATCAATTTCTTATTAGTGTACAAGATGAATGAACCGCCTGATCCGGGGGGTTTTGTCCCCCCGGCGGGCAACTTTGTAACCATTCATAGCACAGAATCTGAACAAAATGTAAATAATACCAATTCGTATATCTCCGAGTCGGGCATGGAGACTGACGGATCCACGGCAGCTCGCCCTATCAAGCGAAGTCGCCGACACGTATGCAAGGTTTGCAACAAGAGAAGGCGGAAACAAGACTCGTCCGATTCCTCACCTGGTTGCGGATGTACCGTTACAGCGGACGCTCCTCTGTCGGTACAATCGCAGCCAATTTCTATCAATACCGAAACATCTCTTAAAATTCCCGCGCAAATGGTGGGAAGACAAGTTTACGATAGGAGTGATAGCGCCCCTTATGTTGTGCACGTACAAAGGAATGTGACTTCGGCGAACGAGTCTACGATTTTTCATCCGCTTGCCTTTGGCAAGTTTTTAAAAAAATTTAATTTTAAAAATATAATCAATGGAAGCCTAAAGAAAATTGGCAGAAATAAAATTTCTTTGTCTTTTTCATCCCATTTGGATGCCAATTCATTTTTAAAGGATGAAAATCTAATAAAAAACAATTACAATGCTTCTATTCCCATATTTAGTATTACAAGGATGGGCATTGTCAGAGGTGTCCCAGCTGAGTGGTCCCCGGAGGAAGTTATAGATAACACCTCAGTCCCTATTGGATGTGGTCCAATCTTAAAAGTGAGGCGATTAAATTACAAAACTGTAGTAGAGGGTTCTGTGGCGTGGAAACCCTCGCAAACAGTAGTTTTAACCTTTGATGGCCAAGTTTTACCGAAGAGGATCTTCATATGTTTCAATGCTCTGCCAGTAGATCTCTATATTTACCCAACAATCCAGTGTTTTAACTGCTGTCGGTTTGGTCATACAAAATTACAGTGCAGATCTAAACCCCGTTGTTACAAATGTGGTGATAATCACTCTGGTGAAACATGCAATACCACAGATGTGAATGCATCATGCTGTCTGTGCTTAGGGCATCATTTTGCAATCAGTAAAACATGCCCTGAAACTCACAGACAAAGACAAATCAAAACTCACATGGCCCAGAGTTCAATATCTTATGCAGAAGCCTCAAAACTGTTGCCCCCAGTCACAAAGTCTTATGCTGACATACTCTCTCAGCCCCCTAAATCTGCTCCTATCCATATTACAGTTCCTGACAAGAGCACTAGTTATAAAAAGACTGTTTTTCTTAAACCTCGTTCTGCTCCTAGTCCCAACAAGGGCTACAATAAAGAAGCCCATAATTTAATTATTCGAGAATACTCTCAGCCACAGCCGACAAATGGTTGTGTTATTAATTCCAAAAAACCTGAAACAGAACTCAACATTAATGAATTCATGAATGCATTTTTAAACCTTTTAAACAAATTTAATTTATCACCGTCCCACGTTGCCCCTCTTTTTGACACTGCCTCTCTATCTCCCCATAATGGACCAACCAGCCAACATAATTCAATGGAATTGCCGAAGTATAATTAATAAAAAGTCAGATCTCATATATTTGATTAATAAATACCAGCCTTTTGTATTTGCATTAGCTGAAACATGGTTGAAACAAAATCATGTTTTCAAAATACAAAGGTACATAACTGTAAGGGAAGACAGACCTGATGGGTATGGTGGTGTCGCCTTACTCATCAAAGACTCTGTCCCTTTTTCCATTATTACTTTACCTTCCCATAGTGCTGAACTTTCTATTGTAGCCATTACTATAAAAAATACTTGCTTTGTATCTTTATATATTTCTCATCCTTCCTCTGCTATTTTCCATGAACTATCTAATATTTTAAAAAATCTTCCAAATCCTTTTCTTCTTTTGGGTGATTTTAATTGCCACCATCAATCCTGGGGTAGTACTACATCAAATTCATATGGAGAAATGCTATTAGACATAATAGACACCCAGAATTTATGTGTACTTAATACAGGCTCTCCCACTCGGCGTAGTGATCCCAATCACACCAATCAAAGTGCAATAGATTTATCAATCTGTACTCCTAACTTTGCATCCTATCTTTCTTGGAGCCCGCTTTCATCTTCATTTGGTAGTGATCACTTTCCTATTAAAATTTCTTATCCCTTCTTCAGCAGTTCTTTACTTCCTGCAAAAAAGAGTAATCTTAAACATAAGATACCTAGCAATAAAAGTAAAATCTGGGAAGATTTTAAAAATAGGGTCGAAAATTTGATACCATCTCTTCCTGTTGTGTCTGGGGGTAATGAACAAGCATGTGCAGAGGCTTTGGCTCACATATTGTTAACAGCTGCTGATGAGGTCCTACCATTAAAAGAAAATTCAGTTCGTAGAAAAATCCCCATGCCACCTTGGTGGGACTCTGATTGCACTGATGCTATCAAGAAAAGAAAAATGACAGAAAAAACATACAATCAAAATATGACCTCAGAAAACTTTTTATCCCTCTCCAAAGTTATTGCCCAAACTAGAAAGCTGTTCAAAAAGAAAAAGATAGAAGGATGGCAAAGCTTTTGCGCCACTCTTCATCCAAATACAAATCCTTCAGTTGTTTGGGAAAACATAAGGAGGTTTAGGTCTGCACTGTCTAATTTTCCCTCTTCTCAAATCCCCGAACAAATTATTCCCCATTTCATTAATAATCTGGCTCCTCCATGGGTTCCCGAGAATTTTCTTTCGCAACCATTGCATAGCCCTTCCAATGAAGATAATTACTCGTTAAATATGCCCTTCACAATGAACGAGTTAAAAGGCATCATATGCAACGTTAAAGATTCAGCTCCGGGGATAGACGGTATCCCATATTCTTTCTTCTCACAGTTAAGTGACGAATCCCTGAAATACTTTTTAAACTTAGTAAATTCAATAATGTCAACAGGGAACATTCCTCGAGAATGGAAATGTCACAATGTGTTACCAATCCACAAAACTAGTAAAAACCCTTTAGAAGCTTCGTCTTATCGACCTATAGTATTGTCATCCGTTTTAATGAAATTATCAGAGCACCTAATTAAAAATCGTTTAGAGTGGTATGTGGAGAATAAGGGTCTGCTGGCAGATTCCCAGTATGGTTTTAGGAAAGGCAAAAGCACTATGGACTGTTTAAGTATTTTTACAACTGATATCAGATTATCTTTATCCAATAACCAGTCTACTGTTGCTATATTTTTAGATATAAAAGCAGCCTATGATAATGTTCTGCTATCAGCGCTGCAAAGAAAATTACAGTCTATCCGGGTGCCTATAAACCTCACCAACTTTATACTTAATATATTAAATGAACGAACAATTACAGTGACCTCTGGTAAGAATCAGCTATCTCGTACTGTTTGGCGAGGTTTGCCGCAAGGTTCAGTCCTGAGTCCTTTATTATACAATATTTATACTTTTGACTTAGCTTCTTCTATTAAAGAAGATATAAAAATCTTGCAATATGCAGATGACCTACTTTTTTACCGTTCTTCTGATTCAGCTATTGATTCTTGTTCTATCCTTAACGATTCACTTCTTTCCTTAAAATTATGGCTCAACGACCATGGTTTAGACCTTTCTCCTTCTAAAAGTGCAGTAGTCATATACTCCCGCTTAAGGAATCCTCCCCCTATAAACATTGTCTATGATAATATAGCAATTCCCGTTAAAAATAATTTTAAATATTTAGGTCTTATCTTGGACTCCAAACTCTCTGGAGGCGCCCATTGTGATTATATAATAGAAAAAGTTGAGCGCCAAATAAATATGCTGCGATGTTTATCAGGGGTATGGTGGGGTGGCCACCCGAGTTCCTTAAAGATTATTTATAATGCTTTAATCAAGAGTATTTTTGATTACGGCACCTTTCTGTTCGATCCTGGTAGTATTAATTCTTTTAAAAAAATTGACCGCCTTCAATCAAAAGCATTACGTATTATTCTAGGTTCAATGAAATCATCCCCAATTAATGCTCTTCAAGTAGAATGTGGTGAAGCCCCACTATATCTTAGACGACAATTTCTTTCTGACAGATATTTATTTAAAATTTTACAATTCTCAAATCATCCTCTCATTACTTTATTAGACTCCCTTCAAACACGTATAAAATCTAATAATTACTGGTCAAGAAAACCACTTCCATGTCTCATTAAAAGTTACCAAAAATTTCTATCTCTTTCCGCACCCTCCTACCACTCCAATAAGCTCGCAATTTTTAACAATTCATTTGAATCTTTAACATATATTCCGAAAATTATTTATAACTGTGTTGATAAACAAGTTCCTAATATTACTACAGCCTTTAACTCTTTTCTTGTTGAAATTTGCGAGGGTTTCCAGTACTTATACTCCGACGCATCAAAAGTTTCTCCATCACATTGTGTAGGGATTGGGGTTTATCACTCACAATACAATATTGTTCAAAAAGTTAAACTGCCTCTGGAGTCATCAGTTTTTACTGGGGAATGCCTCGGTATTCTCAAAGCTATTGAATACATTCTTGTTTTTAATCTCGCTAACGCCATCATATTTACAGATTCCCTTAGTGCCCTTCAGGCCATTGAAAAATTCCCATTTAAATCCAAAAATATGTCACCGATTATTTTTCAAATTAGGGAATTAGCATTCAGATGTCTCGGCAAAGGTTATTCACTATATTTTGCTTGGATACCTAGCCACTCTGGCATCTACGGAAATGAGTTTGCTGACAAACTTGCCAAGGAAGCTACTTATTGCGGAGATATCGTCCCTTTTAAAAATTACACTGCTGACCTTTTGTCATTGCCGAAGAAGTTTCTTTTGGAATCATGGACCGAAGCCTGGGCTTCTAGTTCACAACTTAAGGGACGTTACTACTCATCTATCCAGCCTGAGATTCCATTAAAACCTTGGTTCAGTAAAGCCAAATTTGGCAAATTGGAAACATCAATTTTAATTCGCTGTAGGCTTGGACACACTTGTTCCCCTTCTCACCTTGCTCGTCTTAAAATTATTGATAACCCCATGTGCCCATGTGGATTGGATGTTGGCGACTTAAATCATATATTATTTTCTTGTACATTATATGACCGTTCATCCTTCATAAAATCCTTAATTCTTCTCCGCATTTCTTTTCCTTGTTCCATTACCTCCCTTCTCTTTAGTAACGACACCTATATATATAAGTGTATAGCATTATTTTTTATAAGCAATAAAATAAAATTGTAATTTTTAAATTCATCTGTAGTATACCCATCTTATTTTATTTTTCTTTTTAATGATAATTAGTATTTTAGTAGATCATTTTGACACGTTCTTTGTTTTCTGTAGTTTGAAATCCATCTCCCTTTTTCCATCTTTGCGTTTCAACTCTCCTGATAGATATCCTCGTATGTAAATATTTTCCTTTCCCAACCCATCATAATGGTTTCCCTACCTTTGTCCTTGCTAAAATCAAACCAATACCTACAAAAAATTATTATTATCAACGTCTACTTGACACTGGCTAAATGTACAAGAAGTGCGAAGCCATTAAAAAAAAAAAAAAAAAAAAAAAAAAAAAACTGCATTATTTTGTACTACGCAAGTACTTGACATTTTCAATAAACTACTTTAGTCGACAATAATTTTAAATTCATACCATGTCCTTTGTCTACACCAGCGCCAGTCTGGAAGGTTTTTGAAGTGTTATTTACAACTGACCGCTGGACACTTTTTTCGATTTTCTACCATATGAGATGACACTTCTTACCTTTACCCTCCATAAACTCAACATACAGATGCGTCAGACGTCAGTATCAGTACGAAAAAAGGGCGGGAAGTGTTCGGAATGGAGGGCGCGTTTTTTGTTTTTCTCACATATAATTTTTATTTTTTTCTTGATAGTGGTGAACAGGGGATTAAGTGTTGCTTGTCGATGTTGTGTGTGGTGTGTTTGATTTAGTTTTCCCTTTTTTCTTCCCTGTCGCGCTGTATCTGGTGAGTCTTGTCTTTTCTGGTGATTGTTGGCGAGAGGAATAGAGGATGGAGGAGCCTCCTGATCCAGGTGGGATGGTCCCACCGATGCGGTGGGATGGTCCCACCGATGCGGCAGGACGGGGAGGGGGGAGGCGAGGGCTGAATCGGATGCGATGTGTGCAATATCGACGAGTGGTGTTTGATTCTCTGTTCACTATTGTAGTGAAGGGATAAGGGTTGTATGTGGGAGGAACGGGGGGCGCGCCTCCAGTTTGAGAATTTCCCGCACTTTTTCTTTCATCATAATCATCATTCATAATTCATACTTATTTATGTTAAACTTAACTATGACGAGGCTGTATGGGCTAGGACCCTTTGCCTTCCCAAAAAAAATATGGGAGAATTGGAAATAAAAAAAAAACAGTATCAGTACACGTCAGTGTCAAAAATCAAAATGGTTAAACGAATTTCGATGGCTTATCAAAATTGAGGATTGTATTATTTATTAATTTGATCGGTAGTAGATAAAGCATTTTAGTTGAAATCGTTAAGATTTTAATATAGATACCAGAATTATGTAGGCAACAAACAATGCAACAGTAAGAAGTATAAACTTGCAAAATGAAATGTTATTGAAATGGCGGCAATATTTCGACGAATATGTTTTAAATACACGAAGTGCATAGTGTTAACAGTATTATTAGCTTTTTTTATTCAAATTTTGATTGCAGTAAATTTTTTCCCTTCGATTAACGACAATTTACTAAAAAGAAATGGATACGTATCATTTTCTCGGCAAGATGTTGGTGAAGTATCAGCACGGAAGAATTATGGATACAGTGACGATGAAGATTTTCCTACTAATAACAAAATGAACAAACCAGGATCTGTGCTGCGACTCGAAGAACTTGACTTTAAGCCCATATGTGAAATAAAGAGCAGAGAAGCAATATCTGCTATACATCGGGCAAAAACGCAAAACTGTAAACAGCAAATAGTCAATAAAACATGTCTTATTCAGGGCGGAAATTTCTATCCGAAGGTATTGCCGAATAATTGTCCTCACAATCAGAAAACTTATGGAAAACATCTAGGTTGCTATGTAGATGAAAAGAAGATGAGGTTGCTTTCAGGTTTTTATGGTAATTATGCAAGCACTAACTCCCATGAGACATGTCTCTATATTTGTGTTCAAGCTGGTTTTCCATATGCTGGTGTTCAGTATGGGTGAGTAATAAAAAAAAAAGAATTGACTTTTTGAAAATGATTTCCACTGTCTCAATGGTCCTGAAGGGTCAGTGTTAATAAAATGTATAAATGTACTGTATAAAATGTGGGATACAGATTTTATATTTATTTACTTTAAATTAATATATCAATTTGCAATTACTAAACAATGGTATGGCTCTTGATAATGTTTTGGTGTCATAGTTTTCCTAAAATTATGCTTTTATATCATCATCATCATCATCACCATTCGTTATCAGCCTGGGCAGAACTTCCTCTGCAACTAAGAGTAAAACCTTAATCTAACTAAGAAGTTTTAAGTGTGCAGGTGTCCTCGCCATGATTTCCTCACGGTTAAAACTTCAAAAAGTCAGAGGAGTATGCCTGGAGATTCAACCCACGACCATTGAGATTCTCAACCTCATGCCTAAACCTCAAAGTCATCACTACATGCTTTCATAATATTTAAGCAATTATGTAAATTAAAATAAGAGTAAAAGTTATTAAATTTTATTTTTTTAATATGCTTTTTTGAAAGAAATTACATATATAAAAATAAAAATAAAATAAAGATAACTTATAATCTGTTGTACCACAAATGGTGGTCCTAGTGTTATTAGCTACCTATTCCAGAGAGCCCAGAAGATAAAATTTGATATTACAGGGGTGATTATGGTTGTTAAAAAATGTTTATCTATTGGAAAGTAGTATTTGTGTGTGAAGGTGTATAAAAAGGTTAAGACTATTTAACTACATTGAATATTTTCTTTAAACACATAGAGACTACAGTTTAATCTAGATTGTCATTTTAGGAGAGGCCTATGTCCAGCAGTGGACATAAGAAAGGCTGCTGATGGTGATGATGATGTCATTTTACAGTAGAAATATTACTTTTGTTTCTGTTAAAGCAAACTATTTACCCACCTAAAATCATAAAATGAAGATATCTTTTGGTTGAGTTGTTCCCTCTTAATCAAAAAAACAAAGTTAAATTAGACAATAATATGTAGTTTTAGACTTGCTGAAATCATAAAAATAAAGACATTATATTTAAAGGAAAGAAATGCATTTGAAAACATTAAAGTGTGTGTATCTGCATAAAAATTTAAGCATTAATTATTTATTTTATCACTTTCTTAGAAGTAAATAAGGATAATAATGTTTTTTATCATTAGATCCTCCCCATTTATTTTAAAAAAATAATTTGACCTACAGATGGCGGGGTCTATGACCCAATGTTTTTTGTTATTATTAAAGCTTCTTAAATTTTCCATGTTGTTTAGGATATTGACTAACAAAATTTGTAATTTAATAACAATTTTTTGTTAGTTATAGCATTTGAGCTATATATGTAAATTGAAAGATGTCCTTATTTCAAAATAAATATTTAATAGACTTTCAACTACAATACAATCTAATATTTTGATATAAGAGCACCTGAGAAAGTGATAAACCTAATAACATAATATTATACTTGCCTTCTTCTAAGAAAACATACTAATATCATATCTAATTGTTTAACAGATCCGAATGCTTTTGTGGTGATGCAGCCCCACCAGTTTCTGCAAAACTTAGAGACAACTCATGTGATATGAAATGTCCTGCTAATCCATCCAAAATGTGTGGAGGGTATTTTACTATGAATATTTTTGAGACTGGGTTAACAAGTAAGTTAATGGTACTATTTATTATTTTGGAATTCTCAAATATAAACAAATACACTTACCACTCCCCTCCCCTCCCGGGAGGGGAGGTAGAGCCATAAGCAGCTTTCCCCTCAGAAAAAAAAAGATTGTTACTGAAATGTGGGGTGTTTTCATGTGAAACCTTCAAAGCAATACTATTGAACTCTGAAAGTAGTAACAGAAAGACTACTAAAAAGCTGTGTATTAAGAAACTTTATGATTGTTTAATTTTTTATTGTATTTTATTATGCATAGATTTTGTTAAAATCAGTTAGATCAATACATCATAACCAGCTAAACATATTCGGCCTTTTTTATAAATACTTAGTGAATTTGACTACTGCTTAAGCATGCTTAACCATGCTTTCCTCTAATGTCCCATGACAATTAGTTGAGCAGGCCAAAGTGTGATTAAGCAGCTGTTAAACTAAGATTAAAAATTAAGACTGTTAGTCATAAATTGTGCTTGATAAATCTTTTAATTTTTCACAACTTTCATATGATGGTTTTTTACATTATAGAATTTGTACCTAAGGTACCGGATACTTCAAATGACCATGAAGAACCAGTTAGAATTGTTTTCCTGTTAACTTTAAATGGACGCGCATTACGACAAGTTCACCGATTGATAAACGCTCTTTATAGAGATAATCACTACTTTTACATTCATGTTGATAAGGTAATGCTTACTACTATTTTGAAAAATATTATTTATTAATTGCCCTATATTATTTTTCATTTATGGCATCTATAAGTCACTTTTTTTTCAGCGGCAAGATTATTTACATAGAAAATTATCTTTGCTGGAGAAAACATTTCCAAATATCAAATTAGCTACGAAGAGGTATTCTACTATATGGGGTGGTGCTTCGTTATTAACAATGCTTTTAGCGTCAATGAAAGACTTCATTGAGCGTAATTGGAAATGGGACTTTGTCATCAATTTAAGTGAAAGTGACTTTCCTATAAAATCATTGGAAAGCTTAGAAAAGTTCCTTACTGCAAATAAAGGTCTCAATTTTGTTAAATCTCATGGGCGAGAAGTACAACGATTTATTAAAAAACAAGGATTGGATAAAACTTTCATAGAATGTGAGACACACATGTGGCGCGTTGGCGAAAGAAAATTACCAAATGGAATTGTTATTGATGGCGGTAGTGATTGGATAGCATTATCACCGGAATTCGTATCGTATGTCGTAGGTAACAAGGATGATCTGCTGGACGGATTAAGTATTATATTTGAGCATACTCTTTTACCAGCAGAATCGTTCTTTCACACAGCTCTGAGAAATTCTCTTTTTTGTAACACGTATGTCGATAATAACCTTCATGTTACCAACTGGAAACGAAAGCTGGGTTGTAAGTGTCAATATAAACATGTTGTTGATTGGTGTGGATGTTCTCCAAATGACTTCAGAACAGAAGACTGGCCTAGAATACAAAACACACAAGACCGACAATTATTCTTTGCACGAAAATTCGAACCAATCATCAACCAAGAAATAATAAACAGAGTTGAACAATTTATAGGTTTTAACGATCATTATTTGCTTAATAATTTAGAAGGCTATTGGCAGAGTTTGTACAATGTTGACGATTTAACAGCACGTAGCGATGATACAATTTTGACGCATGCTGAAAGTATAGCCCGTCATAATGCAAAAATTCTGTCTGCAGAAGAGTGTTTCATAGAACCTGATGTAATAGTGGAAATTAATTCTTATAGTCATTCTGATATTTATAAAGGAAATTTAATACTTCATAAAGCGTTGACGAAATCCAATGATTTTATATTGTTGGAAACATGGTATAAACCAAAGAAGCATTTGGAATTAAATTTCGAAAACCGTTATGTAGATGATATAAAAATCTTTAAAGTTAGTTCAGATTATGACCAAAAAGAAATGATGTTTAGAAATCTTGGAAACATATTAGGACCCTTGTCCGAGCCTAGTCTTCTTTACCAATTTTCTCCTAATGCTGAAAAAAAAATTGATAATCTTACAGCCGTTTGGTTGGATCCCTCGGGAGTCATCGCTGACGTGAACGATATTTATGTGGATGAAAATAATTTGACAAATTTCATAAAACCTAATTTTAAAACTCCTCTGTTACCTGGCGTATGGAAAGTGGCCTTATTAGACCAAAAACATTTAATAGCATCTACAAAGTTTTTAGTTTCTCCATTGGCATATTTGTCAGGTAAAGAACTATCACATCAAGAAGCCAGTATAATTCACAGTGGCTCTCAAAATTCATACAAAAATTTATCTACCGTAAAAGCGGATGATTTCTTACCAAGTCAGGAGGAAAGTTTACTACTTCAGAAAATATCTCATTCAAATATAAAAAGAACAAATCAAGACTTAAAAGACTGGATAGATGCATTAAGTATAAAGTTTTATAATGTGTTAGGTTCTTGTGTAGTTTCTGATAGTAACATAAAAGAAAAAATAGTCTGTGGCAGTCATATTTTTGAATACTGTGAATCAACTTCTTGGAGTTCTTTATCACCAGATCCCAAGGGATCTATTGGTAAATTAAACCAAATAACTGGACGGTTGGAGAGAGCATGACCTAGTTTTATACTTGAAATATTTAATAAAATATGTAGTAATGTAAATAATGTTAAGTAAAAATAGGGTCCTTTTATTTGTATCAAATAATGGAAATAAAAACCAAAAATTGAAAACTGTTATTTGGCGTATTTTATTAATTGAGACCTGAAAATGCGTTGGGGTGTGGGCTAGTAATGTATGTGCGATAATGAATCTCTTAAAATACTACAATTCAGCAATGATGCAGTAATGTACATTTTAGTGTATTCAATATTAAAAAATACTTGACCGGTTTTAGAGAGCCTTCTATTTTTATTCAGTAGTATGAACATGCGGTATGGGATTAAGATGTCGGATGTGTTTGGTTCTTCCATAGGTGTAGGCATTTTCAGTGTTCACGTTGTTACCGGGGTGCCGAAAAACGGCAGTAGGCTAGCCGCCTATTGGGACTGTGTGAGACTTGAACCATGGGTTTTAAAATACAGCTCTCTCTTTGGGCGATATATAAAACCGCGTAAACGCTCTTAAAGAAAGAAATGAAGTTTATTTACTAAAGATACTTTTATTTTAAAATTCAAACAATGACACATAATTACTTTTTCATTTGTATTATTTGTTGAGTTGCTATTCTTACTAACCCATTAAAGTCTTCGTGTATATGTGAACGCCAAAATTTACACCTCCCCCATACAATTGCTGGATAATTAGGAGAAGAAATTCCTTGAAAAATTCTAGCAATACTTCTTCCTGTAAATGTACAATCTTTGTATGAAGATATCAATGCTCTTGCGTCAGAAACAACTCGTTCCACCTCTATAGCCCTTTCTTGTAATTCAATGTGCTCTGGCAATGTGTTTTCCCTTTGAAAATAATTTCGTATTGTAAGTTTCAATTCGTTAGACTTTTCTAAGTTAACAGTTGTATAACCATTATCTATGCTACAATTTACCAGCTGTTTAAAAGCATTGTTACATTCTTCTAATTGATACAATTTCGTTTTTTCTTGGATGAGTACTAATTCATGCAATTCATCTAAAACACTATCAAGTTCTGTACATGATAAATCACCTCTGGCTTTAATTCTGAAACCAAGTGTATGAAATTCTACTTTTAAATGAGATCTTTTGGTTGTACCTGCCTCTGTTATCCATTCTAAATTTTTTAATTGGTATTTTGTTACCCCACTCTCCCAACCAATAGCAGCAGCAACTTCAATAACATTAAATTCTAATACACTTTTATTTACAATAGTTGGATCTTTTTTACTTTCTATTAAAATAGCCATTGCCAAAGGTACACAAGTTTTGGCAGCTTGAAGTATTTTTGATGGTCCCCCATATGAAGCAATTTTACACATGGTGTAGGCATTATTAAGCATTTTTATATAGCTTTTGGCATGAAGCTCTACATAGCATAATAAAGTAGCAATATTTTCTGAGGGTAGATCCAATTCTTCTATTGTTTCATCAACAGGAATTCCAACTTCATGTCCTTTGCACTCTTTGTTAGAAAATTTATCAGTCAATTCCTTTGAACCAGATACACAGTCACAAGGTATAAACACTCTTTGAAGCAATTTTCTTATAGTTGGTCTATCTATTGAATTTGCATAGATATGTTTTAAAAGTTCACTTTTATCACTATTGCTATTATTCATCAATACATGACAAAACGCAAGCTGTCCATCACGGCCAGCTCTTCCAACTTCTTGGACATATGACTCAAAGCTACTTGGCATATTATAGTGTATTATACATCTGATATCAGCTTTATTGATACCCATACCAAAAGCAACAGTTGCTACTATAATTCTTAATGTGCCATCCATAAAATTACTTTGTATTTTTTTTCTTTGAGCAGCTGACATGCCAGCATGATAAGGTTCAGCTATGTAAGACATTCTTTTCCGTTTTTTATTTTGCTTTTCCATGCTAATTTTTCCAACTTCTTGTAAACTTGATCTCAGCATAGCTGCAACTCGTTCACATTCATCTCTTCTTATGCAATAGACAATAATAGATTGGGCTGAGCATACTCTTTCAGAATTCAAAAAAGCTATCAAACCTTTGTCTTTGTCTTTTTCAAATGACACTGACAAACAAAGATTATCAGGCAATGTAGGATTGGTGATAACCCCATTGATACCATCAGGAACACTTAAATGCCTTATTATACTCTTAATAGTTGTTTGAGAAGCTGTTGCTGTGAGGCCAAGTATACATTTAACATTTAATTTTTCTCTCAATACACGGCTGATCATTAAATAACTAGGCCTGAAGTTATGACTCCACTGAGACACACAATGAGCCTCATCAATACAAGCAAATGCAATTTGAGGTAGTGATTTAAATACTCCTGCAAAGCCCTTAGATGTATCACTGGATATCAAAGCTTCAGGAGAAATCAATAAAATATTAATTAGACCATCTTTCAAGCACTGTATAATTTTATTTCTCTGTGTAGGTGGTTGATTTGTGTGTAAACAACCTGCTTTCAAAAAATCAGGCATGTTTAAAACTTGATCTTCCATTAATGACACAAGTGGAGAAATCACTAAAGTAATGCATTTATAATGTTGACTGTAAATATATGCTGGTAATTGATAACAGAGAGATTTTCCTCCCCCTGTAGACAGTATAAGAAGAGTTGACATACCACACAAAATTCGTTTTATGGCTTGTTCTTGTCCAGCTCTGAATGATATATGACCAAATTTATTTAAAACGCCTACAAGGTCTTCTGTGTTTACTTCTTGGAGGCTGGTGTAAATAGGTTGTAGATCTTTACTACACCCCTCTTTGGATTCTTCCAATAAATTTAAAAAAGAGTCTGGAATCTGGCTTGGTTGATAAGAAATATTCAATTGTTCAGAAAGTGTCTGTATTTCCCGACTCTGTTCTGAAACATATTTCTGCATGTCTTCTAAGGTAGGTAAATCATTTTCATCATAGCTTTCCAATGGCAACAAAGATTCTCCCTTGTGGGCTGTACAAAACCGAGACATATGGCCAAAACCTCCACATTTGAAACAGGATATTTTGCCAGATTCAGGAAATTCCATACCCCCATGTAAAGCTTTTTTGTTTTTCCACTGTTGTTTTTTGTACTTTGAAAAATTAATACCTTTTTTTCCTCTTACAAATATTTTTTTTTCTATATTAATTTTAACAAAATTATCATTCAAAGTTCCCATTTTTATTTTAGTGGTTAACGCATTACTAGCTACACTTTCTGCAGATTTACTTGGAATATCCACTTTTGGTGGGGCTGGGTTTGAATTTATAATATTTGTCACTGTTGAATGTCTTGGAAATATATCTTTTTCTAGGCCAAATGGAATATATTCTTTAATATCTGGGGGTGATTCTTCTACATTATTACTAAGTTCTTTTTTCTTTTTTTTAACATTATGATCCTTTTTTAGCAAATGTTTAGGATTATCAATATGGCCTTTATCTGTGACACATTTTCTATGTCTCTCCTTATTTTCAGTGTCACAAATATCAACAAGTTTTCTTTTCTTAAGGGCTGGTTTTAATTTACTAAGGGCAATATCATCTTCCGAGTCACTGTTTTCTACTATATCTGATGGTTTGTCATGTTGCATATCTATATTTGTAATACCAAATGTTTTTGACTCTTGTTTTTCCTTTTCATTTTGTTCTGTTTCATCAAATTCTAAGCCAGTTGTTCGTTTAAGCCATGCTTTGTCAATTTGTCTTACACATTGAGAGTTAATTTTATCATTTAAATGAATTAATGGTAAACTTAGAACTACATTACTGGTTTTTGTTTCATTCATTGAATTATTTTCAGAAGTCAAGAGATTTGAAAATATATCTTCACTGGGTATAGGATTCATTGCCTGTGATGCTGATTGTGACTTGGGTCCACACAATTTTCTTGGATTTCTGAGAGAAAATTTCCTGTTATGAAATAACTTTTTGGATAAATTCTCTGTAAATGGATGAAGTTCGGTACTTGTGTCCTGATTGTTGACTTCTGACAAAAGTTTATCTAATTCTTGACCACTAGGCAGAATTGGCATATGTTTTTCAGGAGTTATGTTAGCGGGTTCCAATGGTAAGTCCGTAAAAATAGATTCTGGAGATTTATTTAAGTTTTCGTCAATATCACATACAGAGAGTGAGTTCTCTAATGCAGCACTTTTAAGCTGAAAATACTTTTTGTAAGCATACTTAATTTTTGATGGAGCCTCTTTTATATCAAACTTCGAAGGCGTACGGGAATACTTTGTCTTGAAATCATTCTCCCATGATTTAACTATGAGTTTAGACTTGAGATATGCTTTATCTTTTTTGATTGATTCTATCACATCCATATTGTTTGTGCTATCACAACTTAAGTATCAGTAGTTATTGTAAGAAACTCATTGATTAACACAAAATTATAAACTAAATGAAGATTCGTTTCAAAAGCAAAAACAAATGTCGATTAGCGCGCTTTTTAAGTTTTAACATCTGTCAATGTCAAATAACTAATTTTTTCTTCAAAAGAAAGGGTTAGGATCAATTCCATACAGCTTTGTCATATTTTTGTAATAATATTTTACCTCAAATAGAAATAAATTCACTACGTACGCTGCCTCACTACAGTTGTTTGACTCTACTGATTTTTTCGTCTTTCACGTCAATGGCAATTGTTTTTATAATCGAACAATCATCAATAGTGGTCGGACAAACGTTAATTGATCAAAATTAATTAATCTGAGCGATAAAAATAAATATATCTAGTAATGGGGGCCAACTTAAGTTTTTTGTTTAATTAATTATAAATAAATAAAAGAGGAACAAACAATTTTTACATTCGAACATTAACGAACAAACGACGAACAAATAATTAAAAAAAAAACAAACAAAAAAAAGTGGGGCCAAATTCAGTGAATTGGCGGTTCCGTGTTTTTTTTTTTTTTTTAAGTATGCATACAATGATATTTTATTTGGGACAAATAAACAGATTCCTTCTAATTTGTGAGTTAAAAGTCGAGCTAGTATTCCTTGACGACTCGCTCAAACAAAGTTAAATAATTGAAATATTGTTAAGTTACTAAAGCTTGGTTTCATTTCTTTGGGCACCAATAAAGATTATTATGTGTAGGAGTTTCAGTGGCGAGCTACAGCGTTTCTCAACTCATGTGTGTTATTAGAGCATCCATGGAACAGTGGTTTAATTTTGTGCTATACTACAAACCTCTTTTTTTGCTTGAGGGGAAAGCTGATTATGACATTACTTCCCGCCAGCCTTGGGAGAGGGGAGCGGGAAGCGTATGTCGGGGTCACCGACATTCCAGCCCGGCGCGCGGCGACGTCACTTCCGCACAGATATCAATGCCGGGCCGGGTCCCTAATGAAATATAGGTACTGCCTATATACTGGGCTCTCATATAACGCCATAGACCACACGACTCCCATGTACATCCCTCGGCATGGGATGCCTGGACCATCCAAGTTGGTCAGTAGGCCGGATAGAGGGCCTATAACCCGCAGCAACTTCGGTTGAAGTTGGCCCTGCTCTAACCAAGCGAAGTATAGGCTGCGGAGCCTCATCCCCAGGAACTCAGCTACAGGCACACAGACACGTCCTGGAATGCCGTCCAGCCGTGGAGCGGAGTTCATGCTTCGCAGAAGAACCTGCCTCTAACTCCCCAGGCGACACGCCCGGGATAGGACCCTCCGGGGTATCCCTTGCCGAAACTGATGACGGCGACGATGCCGCCGGAGGTATTCCGGTCGTCTGCGACCAAGGTCTCGGCGGCATCGGTGGAGGTACGACGACAACATCAGTGGTTGGAAAGAGAGCGGCGATCACGTCCCTCAGGATCTCCGTTCGGAGACTCTGGGTAAGGGGAGGAGAGGAGGGGCGCTGGCGGGCGACCGCACGGTTCGCCGACCAGAGTCCCCAGGAACTCTCTTCTAGCTGCAGTCTTCGCCTTTTGAATGGCCACCCGCAGCGCTCTCCTGGCTTATTTATAGAGGCCGCGAAGCAGCTACTCCTGGTCCAGGAAGTCCGCTTAACGTATCCGCCGGCGCCTAAGTCTGGCCATTCTGCGGCGCGCCACCACACACTTATACCTTAGCTGCGCCAACTTCGCTGATCACCAGTATATTTGGCGCCAAGGAAGGAGGCGCTGGACTCGAGGCATCGCCGCGTCGCAGATGCTAGTCATTGCTACCCTGAACCATTAATCGGCATCCTCCTCAACTCGCACTGGAGATTCCGCTGTGGGGAGCGGTTCTGTGTCTGCCAGATATGACACGGCAGATATTTGATACAATGCAAGTTGTTCGCAGGTGTTATAAAATTCAATGGGACGGAATGTTCGTCCCACAGCAGTTTTTACTTTCCTAGGGTCATCTGTTATAGCTTCTGCTTTATTGTTATAGCTATATTGAATCATTACCATGGCTTCCTTGGTGGAAGGTGAACCGAAGTTAACCACGACTTTAAACCATTTTCCATTAAGTATATATAGGGTTACTGATTAAGTCGACCTATTCCCGTTAAGGGCGTGTAGTTTACATCGTTTCTGACTGATTTGACTATGAGATACCCTATCCTAAATCTAAACGTTTTCGAGATATTTGAATTTAATTGTTTTTTCCAAAAAAATCCCGATTATCGGCTATCAGCTTAGATTTTTTGATATGTGTAAGTCTTATTATTACTATTATTTGATTTTTACATGAAAAAAAAATGCTTTATGACCTCAATAACCAATATTGTACATAAAATGAATAAATAAGTCGCTGTAGACGATTTCAAATTTCATCAAAATTTGTCGAGCCGTTTCGGAGGAGTATGGTAACTAAAACTGTGAAACGAGAATTTGATATATTAGATAGGTAATATATTATACACAATATACTTACTTACGCAGGTATCAGACAGGTGCTTTGCTGGGGTTCCACGTTTCGCAAATTATGTTATAAGTCCCACTGAATTTGGGGCGAGCCCGTAATCATTTTTCTGTTACATCTCCAAAATCAGTGCTAACCGCAGAGAATTTGCTAATGGAAAATCCAATACTAAATACCGGTTTCAACGGAATTAAATCCGGGACCTATCCTATATCGCACGGCTCATGCTCTTGCCGCGAAAACACGATGCAAATACAATCTTTAATAATGTATTATACTCTTACATAATTTCTTACATTTACATTTCATTCTATGCCATAAAATCAGGCCAATAAAATGATTTCCCGTATGATCCAATGGTTGAGACTTAAATAACAATTTTATGATAACTAAGTAGGTATTGTCTCGTGATAGTGATGGCTTCGAGGTTTAGGAGCGCGGTAGAGAATTTCGGCGGTCGCAGGTTCAAACCCAGGCACACAACTCTGACTTTTCGAAGTTATGTGTGTATTCACAATGAATTATCACTTAAGTACTTTCACGGTGAAGGAAAACATCGTGATAAAACCTGCACACCTAAAAGTTCTTAGGAATTTCTTAGGTGTGTAGTCCGCCAACCCGCACTAGGCCAGCGTGGTGGACTAAGGCCTAAACCCTCTCAGTTGTAGAGGAGGCCCGTGCCCAGCAGTGGGACGTATATGGGCTGATGATGATGATGATAAAGTATTGTCTTCTTAACATTGGTGATAAGTGAATTTCATAATGATGTCATAACATGTTAATAGCTCAATTCCACGTGATCTTGAGATTTATAAAAATACCTATATAAGAATAACACTCTATAATAATTTAATGTAAGTTTTTAACAGGTGCGTCAGAGGTGGAATACAAAACAACAATGTACTAATGTTGGACAAGAAATTTTAATATACAGAGAAAAAAAGTCCCGAGTCATAACCAATATTCTGAACTGACAAAGAAGAATGGTTGTAAGTTATAAAAGTAACCTAAAGTAACAAAATTAAATATTACAGCATCTCATCGAATCGAAATTTACATCCAACAATCATATTTTTCGTAATTTATGTAAGTTAAATATAAATGTTAGATAATACTATAACTTTAGTGTTATTAATTACAATAGATTTGTATAAATTAGTGTATGAATTATAATTTTACAGTTTATGTTAGGCATGATACCGAAAAAGAACACAGGTAGTGCTCCTCACTACAAACACAAAACCAAAAAATGCTCAATAAAATAATTGAAACACTCTCGTATTTTTCACGCAGCATAATGACAGCATTTGTAACAATCTTGCTTATTTATAAACTCTATTCAGCGAAAAAGTGAACATTTATTAAATCATATGTGATATATTTAACAATTTATTAGAAAGCATTGTTAATACACAATTTAAACACTGCGTTTAAAGGACATTGTACAAAGAAAGATGCATTCAACATCAACAAATCATAATAACTCAACGAAAAAATAAAATTATACGAATGCCTCTCCTGGCAAGCTCCGGAATCTTACACTTATTTCATATTTCACGAACTTGGCCGCGCGGCGAAATGTTTTACCCACAGATTAAACAGATAGCGAAACAAAACTATTGTATTGCGCTATGTTGCGTTTTAAAATATCGGCACACAGGCCCAGCACTCTTTCAAACCTGCAATTAAAAAAAACGAACGAACAATAAGAAGAGGTCAGAGGATATCAAAAACATTACGAATTCTAAATCTATACTAAATATAGCACTATTGTTGACTTGAAATATTATTTAAATAGTGTAACGCTTTCATTTTCTACATTCACTTATACACGCTACGCCTTGAGATACAGGCGCGCTGCCGAGAATCGAGACTTTTCGAAGTTATGTGTGTAATAAGTTATCATGTTCACTTTACCGGTGAAGGATAAAACCGTGAGGAAACCTGCACACCTACAAGTACTGAGGAATTTCTTGGGTGTGTAGTCCGCCAACCCACACTAGGCCAGCGTGGTGGACTAGTGTCTTGTAGAGGAGGTCCGTCCCAAGCAGTGGAACGTATATGGGATCGATGGATGTTCGGTTACCGTTTTGAACACAGTATTATTGGATTTTTCAATTAGCAAATTCCCAGTAGCAGCACGGTGTCTGGACATAATATGCCCAAAAAATTGCTCGCCCCTTCCCGATCTTTCCCAACTGCATACAAAATTTCCTTTAACGACCACCTAGAAGACGCTGTTGCAACCATTAGGGAACATTAACCGGAAATTAAATAATTTTATGTAAAGGAAAACAAAAATTGTAAGCGGTGAAGCTTTACACATTCAATTTTGTATCGTTGATAATACAACCGCATAAGAATAATACTGCAGTCGGCTCTATAGATGAATTGTTGATTGAACGTACATCCCATTATTTCACACGACCAAGAATACTCGCGTGAGTATGTCGAGTATTCGCATTATATGACACAGCAGAAAGACTCAACGTTGAGCCGTATGTTTACCGCGATACATATATATGTAAGTACGTACCTAGCCCTGTCCAGTTTGACGCACTTTAAAGGTCCCGCGGCGCGTACGGTCGCAGCTCGGGGTCTGTCCAGTAATAGTGCTATTTCTCCGAAGTAGTCCGAGGGTCCCAACCGTCCAACTTCTACAGCAGCGCCTTCACCTTGTCCACTACGTTGCTGCAACACAACAGCCGTACCTACGGAAAAACGAAATCAATATATCACCTACATAGGTCTCTATTGTAGGAGTCTATTGATGTTTTTCAGGGATTTTTCCACAATCCGTGATGCTACTGAGAATTTCCGAATGGAAAAACCCACTAACACTTAAACCAACATATTATTGTTAAAATAAAATAACGTCATTTATTTCATTACGGTGTTATTCATAACTTTTACGCTAATGTTGGTTGTATGTCTCGCATCGTCTATATAATAAAGAAATACTAATGAATGATGATATTAACCAATACCTTCTACAATAATATAGAAGTCATTGCCCGGCTCTCCCTGACGCACTATAGTTTCACCGTCGGAGAATGATACTGGTTCTAAGGCATCAGCAACAGTCAGTCGTTCCCATTTCTCTAAACTTTCTGCAACAAATAATTGCGATAGTGTTAGTCAATAGCTTTGAATAATATAATTTAACGTACCTATTATTTATGTTTGTTGAAGAGTCAGTTCTATGTTACATAGCATATACTAAGAATTTGTTTTGAGTTTTGGAACGAACAAAAAAGTTCTGCCCGCGATATTTAGTAACAAAAGTGCATACCTGTCTCAAAATTAAGAGCCATATGATGGCATGTAAAGTATAAGACAAATATAACGATACTAATTTAACATACCTAGAATTGATACGCGCGATAAAAATTCGTCATACATGCGTCTCTTTCTAATCGTGGAGCCCATAAGAATGCGTCGGTATGAATCACGATCTAAGCCCCATAGTTTGAGTGTAGTCCGCGCACGTACAGTCGCAGCACGAGGGGTCCCATAGATTAATGCCAACTCGCCGAAACTGCCACCCTCGCCAATAGTAGTGACCGGTTCACCGTTGACTAACACCTGAAAACAGATATCAATTAAATTGGCATGCTGACGATAGGTCTCATTAGAATAAAACATAGGGTTTTAACTTTTATCGTAGTGACAAATTACTTAAAAATTGTTAAGTACCAGAGAGAGAGAGAAAAAAGTATGTACCTCAACTTCTCCTGAGTCTATGATATAAAAGTTATCTCCCTCATCCCCTTGACGAATGACAGTTTCTCCAGGAAGACATTGTACAGGAAACATTGCGTCGAACATATCAGCGCGTTCAGATTCATCAAGATGTGTAAACAATACATTTGACGCTATAGCGCGAGACAAAGCGCCCATCGTTTTATAATCCTTTGGCACCACCTAAAAATTATTCGTTACACATAAGCCGGTGCATATTCCACTCCTTAACAATAGTTCGCAGTGTAGAATCCTGAAGGTTTCCTTCAAAGTCAAAGCAAACACTAAATAGAAAATGGTTCTTGCTCTAATTTTTAAACACGCAGCTACAATCGCGTCGCAAATTTAGTACCTACTATTTGACGCTGTTCGTGCTGTAGTGTTTAGAAGTGAATTAATAAGGATTTATTAGGTTTGAGAATATTTTTGGGGGCGTAAGAATACCGCCACGGCATCCCCTGCCTGTCGTAAGAGGCGACTAATAGGGGTTATCGGGGTTGTTAGGCGTACTACGGGGGAGGTACGCCCTTACAAGAGTTGTACAACTCCGAGATGTGCGGCAGAGTGCATGGCCTCGTGAATGTCGCGGACGCTCACACCATGTGAGCGTCCAAAATAGGACCAAGTGGGGGATATCTGGAATCCCCCTATCGCAGAGGAGTCCACATTTGGACAGAGCGCTGGGCAACGGAAAACAATTAAGGGCGTTCGCCCTGTATTTACCGTACCGCCCAAAATGCGCAAGACGGCCATCGAGAGGTTTTAGTCGGTATGCCGGCGTAGGATTTTGGTTAGGGACCCAACTCAACCAAGCGAACAATAGTTCCACGCGTTGAGTTGGAAGGCCAGTGACCCCGACATACCCTTGTCGGCCTCCCCCGAGGTACCGAACAGGGAGCTTAAGGCAATTTCCTCTCGTAAAAAAAAAGGTATGAGAATATTTACACTTTGAATAAGAAAGTTCAAAATTTGTCTAATTTTCACTGACTGGCAAACGATACATAGACGGGCAAAATAGGTATAAAGGTACTAATAATTTTGTATTGAGAATTATTTAAAGCTTCCAGAATTATTACCACTGTTACATACAAAACTAGATAGAACGGGCAATGTAAATTTGTAAACACTAACCAAATATTACAGATATTTGCAATTTTGTAGATGTGAAGTCCGCGTATGAGGCCCAAGCCGTGCAAGTTATACGTACACGTATATGAGCTTTCATAGATATACATAAAATAGTAGAGTTAGAAATATTGGCTTAACAAGTTGTGATCGAGTTGAGTAATACTACTTTTATTAAATATAAATTTATATTAAACATAAATGATTTTCCTTCCCTGTATATAAATACGGTTTTGATTCGTCCGTTTTCCTGTGTATATAACATAATGCCTAAATAAGACAATTATTAACGAAGAATGAATATTTGAGAAGAAATTAAGTTAGAGTTTAACCTTAAAATGTATCTATAGGTACATATTTTAAGAATGTTTTTTTCTTTCGAAAATTTGTATGTACATATATTTTTTATAATTAATCACACAAGCAGTCTTGATCGTTTCGTCATGACTCATGAGTATCAAACCCCGCTGGCTTTTTTGGTGTCACAAACAACTTAAACCAAAGCGAGCATTTATGGATTGCATAAACTTTCAAATTATTACTGGGATCGATCCACAGCTTGAACTTATTACGCACCTTTTTAACATAGCTTGTAGCATCTTCTTCTGTGACTGGCTCTGCGCTTATACCACCTCGTCTTCTAGGCAATTGTCCGCCCAAAATCGGCAGCGGCGAAAGTTCTCCATCAGCCTCACCTTCCGACGCTGCAGCTGCTGCTGCCGCTGCTTTAACTTGCTCCTTTTAATAATGTAAATAAATGATTTAATGGTTATACAGTATAAATAAATGAAAAGTTAATTATTATACAATATAAATAAATGAAAAGTTATTAAAATTCACCTCGGAAAACATCATAATGGAATTAATTAACCAAGAAATCGAAATCGTTCAAAACATGTACTACCCAAGCAATAAATGCTTTGCATTAAATCTTGTACAGGAAAATTAATTCTATTTAATATTTTACATTATCGATTGGGGCAAAAGAGCACAATATGTAATTCAATAATAACATAGAACTGCATGTATTTTACAGTAATTACATTTATTATTTGAAATATTGTTTGGAATATTTTATTATGTGCGCGTGCGATCTAGAGGTCCCGGGTTCGATTCCCGGGTCGGGCAGTGTTATTATGTTTTTCCATTAGGAAATTCTCAATAACGGCTCAGTTTCTGAAAATGTGCCAGAAAAGCGGCAATAGGCTCGCCCCCTGTTACGAGGGACTGATACATACACACTTGGCGAAATGGGGGAGCAGAAATGCACCTTTGCCTACCCCTTCGGGGAATACAGGCGTGAGGTTATGTTTGTATGTATTTTAAATATTTAACTATTTCCGTTTTTTATTATAACATGCATAACATCATTTGGGTAAATATCCAACCAAGGCTGGATGGCTGCCTTCCACTACAAAGCTGTTGGCATATTTTAGCGTACTGTTTCGCACTGCCTCGTGGTCTCGCGGTACAAGTATGTGCCGTGCGATCTAGAGGTCCTGGGTTCGATTCCCGGGTCGGGCAAAGTGTTTTGGGTTTTTCCATTAGGAAATTCTCAGTAACAGCACGGAGTCTGGAAATGCGCCCGAAAAACGGCAATAGGCTCGCCCCCTATTACGTGGGACTGATACATACCTGGCGAAATGTGGGTGCAGTAATGCACCTCTGCCTACCCCTTCGGGGAATACAGGCGTGAGTTTATATATGTATGTATGTTAAATATGATTTTTTGTAAACTTAAACTTTTCCTAATGTAAAAACCCAATAACACTTTGCCCGACCCAGGTATTGAACCCAGTGCCTCTAGATCCCACGGTACATACTTGTACGGCGAAACCTCAAGGCAGTTATCATTCAATCATATTTTATTCTACATCAATATGTGAAATATGTATAAAATACATACTAAACAACCATCATACTTATAATGAATATTACATATACTATTATGAATATTACATTATATGCTATTTTGATGACTTCCAGCCTCCCGAACAAGTCGGTTTGCGAAAACGCTTTAGCACCATAGACCACATCCATACGCTTCGGCAAGTTATACAAAAAACCGAGGAATACAACTTGCCGCTTTGTTTAGCGTTTGTGGACTATGAGAAAGCCTTTGATTCGATCGACACCTGGGCTGTGCTAGAGTCTCTCCAGCGGTGACACATCGACTATCGGTACATCGAGGTGTTGAAAAGCATATACAGCAACGCCACCATGTCGGTCCGAGTACAAGATCAGAGCACGAAGGCTATTCCACTACGGAGAGGCGTGAGACAGGGAGATGTCATATCTCCGAAACTGTTCACTTCCGCGCTGGAAAACGCCTTCAAGCTCTTGCAGTGGAAAGGATTCGGCATCAACATCAACGGCGAGTATATCACACACCTTCGGTTTGCCGACGATATTGTAGTCTTGGCAGAATCGCTGGAAGACCTTAGCACTATGCTCGAAGACCTCAATCGAGTCTCTCAACAGGTGGGTCTTAAAAGGAACATGGACAAGACGAAGATCATGTCGAATGACCATGCCCACCCCGATCGCAGTTGGGGGCTCGACTCTCGAAGTTGTAGACGAATATGTCTATTTGGGACAAGTGGTCCGGTTAGGCAGGTCCAACTTCGAGAGAGAGGTCAATCGTCGAATCCAACTCGGTTGGGTAGCGTTCGGGAAACTACGCGACGTCTTCTCGTCCAAAATACCTCAGTGCCTGAAAACGAAAGTCTTCGATAGTTGTGTGTTACCTACTGGTAACACCTTTGTTGCCACCTTTTTTTTTCGCATTTAAAGTACATTGGTTGGTATAGGTAAGAAAAAAAGTACATTTAAAGTACGTTGGTTAGTATCATCATCATCATCAGCCTAAGGAAGTCCACTGCTGAACATAGGCCTCCCCCAATGACTTCCATAGTGACCTGTTGGAGGCAGCCTGCATCCAGCGACGACCCGCGACCTTCACCAGGTCGTCAGACCACCTTGTGGGTGGACGTCCTACGCTGCGCTTTCCAGTACGTGGCCTCCATTCGAGAACTTTTTGGCCCCATCGGCCATCGGTTCTCCACGCTATGTGCCCGGCCCATTGCCACTTCAACTTGCTAATCCGCTGGGCTATGTCGGTTACTTTAGTTCTCCTACGGATCTCCTCATTTCTGATTCGATCTCGTAGGGAAACCTAGCGAGCATAAAAACGAGCATAGCCCTCTCCATAGCTTGTTGAGTGACTCTGAGCCGTCTAATGAGGCCCATAGTGAGAGGCCACGTCTCAGTGCCGTATGTCATCACTGGTAACTAGGGTTGCCACCCGTACTTTATAATAAAGTATTGTACGTTATTTCAGGTAATTGTATTCTATACTTTATGAGAACAACTGATGGCCGATGGGGCCAAAAAGTTCTCGAGTGGAGGCCACGTACCGGAAAGCGCAGCGTGGGACGTCCTCCGACAAGATGCTCGGACGACCTATTAAAGGTCACGGGATGTCGCTGGTTGCAGGCTGCTTCCAACAGGTCCCTGTGGAAGTCATTGGGAGAGGCCTATGTCCAGCGGTGGACTTCCATTGGCTGATAGATTGGATTATATGCTATTTGGATTTCTTCAATTGATGACCTCGATCAAAAACTTTGTCCCGCGAAGCTTCAAGACTCACCAGTTCTATTGAACTTCTTATTGAAGAGGCTCTCTTTCCATTGCTGAAAGGCTCATAGTCACTATCTTTATTTATTAACCTATCCCTTCTTCAACACACTCGACTAAACACTAACACACAAAATAACACTACACTCAAATACATTTTTACATTCAAAAAAAGGTGAAATTAGGATACTTTACTGCCCTGGGCCCTCTAATGTGAAACATTCAGTGTTATACAGAGATTAAGCACCATCATGCTTAACTTCAATGATGATTTACACAAAACCTTATCAATAAAATATTTTTCACTTGAGAGCCCAGAGTCTTGTGGCGGCTTCTTATCATCTGTAATCAATTTCAAATTAAGTACCAACATTTAACATAAGAAGTATCCAATAGAATTTTCCTGCAGTTTTAGTATTACTAAAGTGATTAAATATAGAATTTGATGCAATAATTCTCACGGAATGCTGGCTGGGTCCATTATTCCTAATTTAAATGGCTACAATTCTTTCAAGACAAACAAATTCATAAATAAAAGCGGCACATAATTGCATAATTGTTAAGCAAAACTATCCCAGCAACTGTTTTTGAATTGTCTTGCAAAGATTGAAGAAAAATTATTTACTAGTTGTGATATGATGCAAAATAATTTGATTTGAGTAAATACTGCAAAAGTTGTTTCTTAAGCAAAGAATCTAGAAGATATTTTAATAAAATCAACTTGTTCAGTTTCTGTTTCCTCCACTCATTATGAGCTTCATTTTGAAAGTCTAATAAGAGCCATCATAGCTGTTATTAAAACTTAACATGTCTATGTGACAAAATATCCTCAGTTTGACATCTGAAGCTTTATCTTATAAAATAGGGGGTCACTTCATCATTAATTTTTCATGTATTAAAACAAACAATATGAATAGTGTATGTAGCCACATACACTATCGCCATACATATCTCTAGGATCACACATTGTAAAATGTTGAATTTAGGTATAGAGAATGAGACATTCATATTAACAGAATGAAAGTAAATTGATTTGTGATCTCTTATGTTACTTAAGCGCATACTTATGTTTATTATAATATTGGTATTACTTTACACATGACTTGCCTATTGAAGTATTATTTAATGGGTTATAGTAATTAAAGGTTATACTCACTCTTTCAAGTTTTTGGAAATATTGTCTTAAAAACGACACAGGATTTTCTGGTTTGTTTACACATAATTGGACTATACAATCTTTAATTAATAATTGTATATTATGACTCTGAATGTAGTTTTCACATTCATGTAAACATTGCTCTTCTTCCATGTCTGTGAAATGAAATTGCATGGGCGAGCAACTCCTTACTCGCTAAGTAATTAACGCATCTAAATCTCGAAGATCAGACTTTTAATTTCAATGTGTATCATATTAATCTTTAAACACTACACCAATAACAACAACATCAGTCAAAGCAAGAGACAGGAAAAAAATAAAAATATAGATTACAAAACCTCCTGTCAGTCATTTAGTACCTACTTTAGTAGTGCTTAGATAAAATTAAAAAAATGTAGCATTTCACGCACTGTTACCAACCCTACTGTTTTAACAGTAGATTTGCTGTTTTCACATTGATGTCCCTGTTTTCTGTTTTATTCCTATTTTTTACTGTTTTTCAACTATTTATTATTACGCAACAGATTATCTACTAGAAATATTAAAAGAGTATTAGGTACCACTTAAGGGGGTATTCTAGTGTAGAGACATGAATTTCGCCCGGTTTTTGAAGCGCTGTACAAAGGAAACAAAAAATATTTTTACTATATATTTTTTTATCATTTGTTTATTGATTTGTTGTTCATACATAAAAAAATTAATAAAAAAACATTAAAATTAACAAAGTTACAAGCAGTCAAAGTGGGGGGTCTAAATAAAAGAGGTTGTCCTGGCGTGCATCCTACCAACCCTCCTGGTGATCTGAAAAACAAAAACCAGACGGATTCTTAATTACTATAGATGTCGCTATCGTTTCGGTAAATGGCGGCAGTTTGAAAAAAAATATTTTCTTGTTGCATATTTTTTAACAATTCCGAATTTTAAAAAATACTAGATGAGAAGTTATATTTTTGGGCAAGGACCACACGATGAAGAGATGTATAAAGAACATCCTCTCCAAATTTGAAGTAAATCGGTCTATTAGAACTCGATATATCCTTACCGCCAGCTCGAAAAAAGTAGTTTCGAGAAAAACGCGTTCAAAGTTTTGAGACAAGTTTTCGACAATTTTACTTATAGAATGATACAGAATACTTACATATTTTTAATCAGCGATTCCTGCTCCATATAAAAATCCTTCCTCTAGTTCAAAATTCTCATTCTCCGATGTTCTCTGATGAAGACGAGCAGTTCTACCCTCCTTTGACGGCTCTGAAGTCCGGAATTCCGAGCGCTCGATACACTAGTGAAACTGATTTCTTCTTCTACAGTAAATTGATTACCTGAAAATCTCCTTTTTTTTATCTGCATGGCCGTGCAGAACTGAATTTCGAAGATTTTCTATCCATTTTACAAAATTTACATAATAATTATCACTTCAAAAATAAACACGTTGTCAGAGCTAGCACTTCCACTCAGTATAAAGGTTGCCACAAAAGTAACTTAAAATGAAACTAAAAGGACAATATTCAAACAAAAGCAGTTTCTATGACCTTCAATTAAATATAGATTTAAAAGGAATACAATACAATAGAAAAGGACATTCATAAGTAAGGGGCTCGGGAACGCCCAGCGTCTTTTGTCAACTTGTAGCAATCGGACCGGAGCCGATGCCACGTCACTAAAACGGCTATAACTTGTGAAATAATAAAAATATTAAAAAATCCTTTTAAAGGCATATTTTTGAATGTCTAAACTTTGGAAATATGAAAAAAAAAAGTGTGTGTGTGTACTTATGTACACGCGTTAGAAGTTATACTTCATACATAAATATATATTTTCTTAAATAATATAATAGGTAATATATTATAATCATGGTGTCGGTTTTTCATGACAGTGTGCGCGCGCATCGTAATAACTTCAAAACTGTTATATTACTAAAAACGATTTAAGCCTGACCATGCGTGACGTACATATCATATAAGTAATAAATTTAAATTAAGGAAATTAAAATTATAATTAATTCTGACGTCACGACTCGGTCTTGACGGCACGTGACGTGAGCAGAATTTTAAAAGTAAAATCAGATTAAATTAAAATAAATAAAATAAAATAAATACCTCTCTCGACTCTGTCTTGAACGTACGTGACATAATCAAAAAAATAATTAAAAAAAACTACTACTGTCACTATTCTACATTCTTAAAATTTAAAACAAACTTTTTCTGAATAACTTTTTGGTGTCGGTGTGCGCGCGCATCGTAAAAAATCACTCTCATCATTTTTCCCTAACGCGCCAAAAGAAGTATAACATCAAAAATTTTTTTTTTCAAAATTCTACACTAGAATACCCCCTTAATCCGAAATAACCGATTGCTATTCATTTGAAGCCACAGAAAGGCACATGAAGAAATGCAACAAAAATATATAAAATATGCAAAAATAATAATAAATGTGGAAACACTGTGAATAATAATTTTACTTTGATTATTTTTTTTATTTTGTTGTTGCGATTATTAACCCTTCGTGTGTACACTGGGTCTTCTAAAGGAACAGTCGAAATTTCAAACAGTCGTTTCTTTTTTATCAATGTAGATGGCACTTTGCCTACCCCCTTTAAAAATAGTTGATAGTATTAGGGATCGAAGGTACAAGTGGCTCACAGGTCCGACTATTTATCACTCAGCACGAGATCGTGGAAGCGCTTACCGTTGCCTCAAAGAGTCAGTGTTCACACGACGTTAGTATTATCAAATGTAAGTAAATTTAGTTTTTATTTTTTCTTACAGTTTTATGATTTTATTGCAATTCATATAAATGCTTTAAGTAATTTGTTACTCTTTCTAATATATTTTAATTCTAATTTTCTAATAATATATAATTTGCATTTTATTTATTATAAGGACCCTGAATCGGGAAAATATTCGTCATTTTCAGGTATTCAAATAATTCAACTTTTTGGAGCCAATGTCCACAACGCTATATTTTAAAGCCTCAAGTACAAAAATCTAAAACAAATTTTTGAAATATTTATTTATCGTAAAGTTATCGTGTTGTTTATTGTTTAAATGTTACGAGTATTTATTTAGGAATTTAAATGAACCCAGCCCCAAATCCCATTTTGATCCAATACCCCATCATAACCCGTACGCAATAACCCCATCTTGCCCCAAAAGGTGACTTTGAACAAAAAAAAGAAACTATAATAAAATGTTTAATGTATTCGTACAAACAATAAGTATACCATATCCAAATAAACAACTGAAGTCATGATGGTCGAGAATCTCGACGGTCGCGGGTTCAAACCCCAGGCACACAACTCTGACTTTTCGAAGTTATGTGTGTATTCACAATGAATAATCACGTACTTTAACGGTGAAGGACACCATCGTGATGAAACCTGCACACCTAAAACTTCTAAGGAATTTCTTAGGTGTGTAGTCCGCCAACCCGTACTAGGCCAGCGTGGTGGACTAAGGCCTAAACCCTCTCAATGGTAGAGGAGGCCCGTGCCCAGCAGTGGGACGTATATGGGCTGATGATGATGATGATGAAATAAACAACACTAGTAATAAAATAATTACCATAAAATACCTTTGACCTTACACAAAATTAGATCGGCGAAACGTTAAAACGGTTTTCCGTTTGTTAACAAAAGGCGCCTTGCAGGGATGCCATTGCCACGGCAATTTCTGTGTTATACGGCAATTGGGGTCAGTTGGAAAAAAATACACGGTATACGGCAGAACGTTCATTGCCGTGTCATAAAACACGGCAATAAGAATAAAAGGAAAACGCCAATGTAAAATCAAATGCAAGAGCTAACATCAATATAACAAAATAATAACATCTGTCATCTACCATAAATAGCACATTACTTGCCAAACAATACATTCAGGCTCACGGAAATTGCACAAAATTTAAACCAACAAAAAACATGATGAATTTCATGAAAGCGATATTAAAAATATATTTTCCGACGAATAAATCAGCTAAGTAGATAATATATTTTTCGTTTAATTTATGTCGTTCTGCAACTTTAAGTAAGTACATTAGAGTATATGTAAACAAAAGTATACATTTTGATTAGAATTTAATGCATTTTGAAAAAAAATAATTAAACGGCAATTTATCAAATTTTTCTACAAAACACGGCAATCAATTTTTATTTTATGGCAATCCTGCTACCAAGTGAGTTTTATTATAATATTTATAACAAATAACAGTCTGTGGTGTGATGGCGGTTTGTGTTTAACCTGCGATATATTTTTTTCAACAAGTAACACTGCTCATGTCTAGTGTGACGAAACATGGAAGCTGCCGAGTCTGAAACCGGTGTGAAAAACCATTTAAATAATGTATTATCAGAAACAGAAGTTGCAAATCTGCCTAATGATGTTGTGCACAAAGTTAATGCATATATTGATCAGAAGTTTGAAGAATACTTAACGGCGAAAGCTCTTCATGAAGCTAATAGGTCACAATTCGGTAAGTACGCACCGGTGTTTCCTGACGCTCAATAATTTCTTGTGTATCTCACTAGAAAAAATACACTATTTGGCACAATAAACTTAGTTAACAATCTATTTGATTTATATTAACTGGTTGTTGGCTAATTTTCTGAATGAAATATGTAGGTATTTTGAAATCTTTTGTTTGTACCAAGTTACACAGTTAGATATAAACATGTGAAAGTTTTCTAGCTTGATGTATAACCTTTAACTATTCCAGCATGGCTTTAAGTGGATATGTTTAATTCACAATATGTTTCAGATTATTTATTAAAAAAATTTAATAGCACCAACAAACCCTTATGAGTATTGGAATTATGGCAACATAGACAGTATTTCTTACAATATGTTTGTGATGGTTATATTGTTGGTTTTAACGTGTTGATAAGTTTAAGGCTTACATTTTAAAACTGTTATGTATTGTTATAACTAAATGTTATTGCCTGTGCACAGTTAAAGTTATTTGCTGTCAATAAGAGCTGTGATAATGTTGAACTTCAAATGTAAAAATGCTGTCTATATTCATTGTTGTTATGTTATTCTACATGTATTATATGTCTAGAGTTTAAGTATATGTTCAAATATATATTGCTGAATTGGCATTTGTTTGAATATTATAATTTTATTTGCTTTTTTTTAACCAGTACAGACATCAATGCATTTCATACAGAGTACATTTTGTTACAAATTTAAATAATGTGTATTGTTCAGTGCTTTTATTGTATATAATATATTTCACATACAATGTTAAAGTGTCCCATTTTTTTTTTATTAGACTGTGGCACTAATTTCAACAATTACTTTTGCCAAAAAAAATGTGTTGTTAAAGACTATATAGCTTTTAATTTATGGTTATACAATATGTTAAAATATCTATTTTTCAATAACAATGTTCAGGCTCTTTAGCAGTAGGTCACATTGCTTAAGGAACCCCTTAGCTGTAAGGTGCATTGAGCTATATGATAAACCTATTCATTATGTTTTATTTAAAAATATAATCCAATATAAGTCTGTCAGTAATTTTAAAGTATTAATAATAACATTGCCATCATTTTTTATAGAGTTATTGAGAGAAACTTCATTATTGGTATTAAACTGACCTAAATAAGTAGCTCAAATGCAATTGCCCATAACTTGAACACAATATGCTATTATTGTGAATTTAACCCTCTTTGAAACATCTAATCAACTTAAAATATAGCATACATATTAAGGACCAATGACAATTCAATGTTAAAAAATTAAAAATAAATAAAAGTTTAAAATTTTTTTAAAAAACTTTCATAGAAAATCCAACTAAAAGATAGCAAATAAATTTCAAACAATCAACCTTAGATTACCTTTTTGATGTCTTGAAAAGCACCCCAGACTTTTTTCACAATTTTTTTTTCTTGTGTACACTATTCTCAATCAAATTTATTTTTTAGTTGGATTTTCTATAAAAGTGTGTTTTTTTTAGATTTTTAAGCTATTATAAAAGTCTTTACTGTTACATGAATATCCCTAATCACTGTCAACAACATTACTTACAAAATAGTTTTTTTGTTGAATCATACCAATGTATTAATTTTTTTTTTACTTCATCCCAAAAAAAAAATTTTTTTCTTTTCAAGAATCACTATTATTACATAGTTAGTAATAAGTGTATTGGGATCATCTGCTATCACCAACAGGACTATTGTTACCTATAAGCCTAATATTTTTTGACAGCCCCATAGTTGTAGTTAGTTACATACCAGCTTGCGAAACGAGAGGCTGCGGGTTCAATCCCCGCACCGAGACAAATGTTTGTGTGATCCACAATTATTTGTTTCGGGTTGGGGTGTTTGTGTTACTGCCAATGAGTTGACACCAAAGAGTGTTTACCAACATCTTATGAAGCTCTCAATTGGTGGATGGGTCAAAACTCAGATACAGAAAACAGTGTTTTTAGACACGCCACGCATCGTGAGGCAGTTCTTAACTTTTAGTCGCTAACCACTGGTGGCTGGGTTCATTGACCCCATTATCTGTGGCTGAAAGTTTTTTTTCCTTTCTTTTTATAATATATTTAAAAGTGTTAAAAATAACTCGTTATAAATAAAGACGAAAAAGTAATAAGTATTTTGACAGCAGTTGGCTGTCCCAGACAAATACCCGCACCGAGACAAAATGTTTGTGTGATCCACAGATATTTCTTTTGGGGATATATGTTTATGAGGCCGAAAAGTCTCTCGTTGATTCTGATACCTACGATAAAAAACTCGTATCTTTGTGTGGATTTAGAACTATCAGTATTAATTAGAAGAGTATGTTAGGATAATTTTTTTTAGAAAGGAGACTAATTTGATCCTCCTTGCTGATAGTTAAAAGTAGATAAGACTACCCTGCTGGTTAATACTCATTAAAAATTTTCTTTATTATGTTTTTTCATTCATCTGTATCTCCAAAGGGATAAGCAAAATTGTATTTTTACATTTATGTTAATCAAGTTCTTTTCAATTTCCCATAATAGAGGTAAATGATAGGCGAAGTAGTGATAGCCTCGAGGTTTAAGCACGCGGTCGAGAATTCGGCGATCGCGGGTTCAAATTCCAGGCACACTTTGACGTCTCGAAGTTATGTGTGTATTTATAATGAATTATCACTTACTTTAAGGGTGAGGAAAACATCGTGAGGAAACCTGCACACTTAAAACTTCTGAGTTAGACTAAGGCTCAAAACCATCTCAGTTGCAGAGGAGGCCCGTGCCCAGCAGTGAGATGTATATGGGCTGATGATGATGGGCGAATGTTGCTACTCAGAATTTACTCATGGAAAAACCCAATAACACTGCCTGACCCGAGTATCAAACCTGGGACATCTAGAGCGCAAAACCATGAAATAGAGATAGATATATTTTGTAGTTGTAGTAGTATGATGAGTTGATGATAGATCTTTATGCTTATTCTTATTATTTCCAAACAAAACATATGGCCACACACCTGAATCTTTGTAGCTGTAGGAAGAGATGTTTTATTCTATACCAATATTTTGTTAGCCAGGTATGCCCTTTGTCGGCGTGTTAGGTGGAAAGTCTATTACCAGTTTCTGGGCATATTTCCAGAATTGTACCTACGGACCAATTTATGTCTCTAGAAAAACAAGGCACTTTGTAGAATTTAATATACATTATGTTTCAATCATTTTCAAACCTCCTGTTTATTAAATGAAAATGTGCTTAAATGAAGTATTTTTAATTATGATTTCAGGGGAGAAAATAACTATTTTGGAAACTCAAGTTCTTGAATCAACTGCAAAGTATGAAGAAACTGTTAAAAAACTTAGTAGTGCAGAGGACTCAATAACAGAATTAGGCAAGCAAATTGAAACTCTTAATGCAGATTTAGATAAGGCTCGGGATAAAATTGGACGCCTAGAAAATGAAATCGTTTCTCTCAAGAGTTCTCGGGATGCTGCGATTGATGAGAGGAACGACCTGACACGCATTTTGCAAAGACGTGATGCAGAAATTGAAAGACTAACTTCCAATGAAGCTTCGTTAACTCAACAGCTACGAGGTGCGATTGATGCAAAATGTGAAGCCTTAGCACTCAATGATGAAATACAAAGCAAAGAACTAACGTTACAATATCGCGAAAAGCGCATTGAGCAAGAGAGAACGTTGTTAAATTCTCAAATAGCTGGCTTGACTGAAGAAGTAAATAGGCTTACATCGGAACTGCAAACTGTGAGGCTAAATAATACAAGCAGACTAGTAAGCTTGGAAACTCAATTAGCCGAAAAAGTAGAAGAACTTAATGCCGCTAACGAAACAATAGCACAGTTAAATGAGGTCAAAAAGAATTTAACCGTCCGCGCTGAAAATCTTTCACAACGATTATCCGAACAACGTGAAGTAGAAAATAAAATGACAGATAATTATAAAAAAGAACTTGATGCGAAAACAAAACTTGCAGATTTATTCAAAACCATGCATGATGATGCCGAAGCAAAGACCCATGAATTGACAGAAGGAATTACAGAACTACAGAAATTATTAAATGAAGCCACAGAAAAGTATGGTGAATTAGAAACAAAATACAAACAGGCAGAATTAGATCATGAAGAAATAATGGAAAAGAAAAACGAAGTTATATCTTCATTAAAGAATGAGCTAGAACATGCAAATGATTTACTGAAAGCTGCTAACGCTCAAAATCTTGACATGGCTTTAAGTGACTTAGCTCCTTCGGCTGCTACAGCTAGTAAACTTTTGAAAACTGGGATGTCATTGACCCAAATCTATTCACAATTAGTTAAAGTAACTGACGAACTTGCTCAAGAAAAAGAAGAAAATAGGCGTCTGAATATAACTATTAATACAATTGTTCAAGAATTGGAAGAAAAAGCCCCACTTTTGCAAAAACAAAAAGCAGAATATGAAGAAGCTTTGGAAAGCAATACTGCTTTATCACAACAACTTGACACTCTCGTAATGGAGTGTAATAGACTAAGGGATGACTATAACGAAACATCTAAAATTGCTAATCATTACACACGTGAAAATTCTAAGTTAAAAGGAGAGTTAGCTGATTTAGGAAGACAGGTTTGTTTCTTATTAAAAGAAATTGAGCATTCTCGTGGAGGTCTATTACCTAATGGTGATCATGATTCAACACATACAGTGACCAATACTACAAATTCTTCCGATCTGGGTTCTTCAAGAATTATTTCCAAAACTTTAGTGACTTTCACTGATATTCAAGAATTGCAGTCTAATAATCAAAAATTGTTAAGATTGGTCAGGGAATTGACTGAAAAACAAGAAGAATTTGAACGTCACAAAGAACAATTTGAAAGTGGTGAAATGCAAAGTAAAATAGAATCTTTGAAAAATAGGGTAACTGAACTAACAGATGCTCAAGAGCGGCAAACAAAGATGGTGAACGGCCTTATTAGGCAAAGAGATATGTTTAAAAAATTATATCATGATCATATGAAAGGAAGACGTCATGAAATGTCTGAATCAGAAGCTACAGAATTGGAAAACAGTGGGTCGTTTGCAATGGACACTTCTTCAGAAAAAAATGTAAAGCCACCCAATGCAGAACCGACATCATTTGAAATAAAATATAGGGAGAGCGAAAAACATTTAGAATTATTAAAAGAAGAGTATAAAACTTATAAAGAAGAAAAAATAACTAACGAGAAAATGCTATTTGAGCAAATTGATGGCATGCGACAAGAAATTGCAAAACTCACCGCTGCTAACAGCAAATGCGCATCTACATCAGAATATAATAATGAGAGGCTTAAGATATTGCAAACTAATATAACAACATATAAAAAACAGATAGCTTCTCTCGAAGATAAAAATAAAGCCTATAGTTCTACTATAGCCAAACACGAAGTTTCTCTACAACACTTACGCGATGAGGCTTTAAATGCGCAAAGCAAGCTCGCCGCAGCTGAAATACAGCTTGAAAATTTGAAGTTGGAGTGTAAATTACTAAAAGATGCTGAACTACGCCTTCAAACTGAAAAAGAAATGTTGAATCGTGAAAGACAAGGACAATCTTTATTACTGAAAAATTTAGAACTAATTAAAGCGAGCTTAGAAAGGGTCGAAGCCGAAAATCGTATGAAGTTAGAAGTTAGGTTGGATGAAGCAACACGTGAATGTTCAGCACTGAGGAGACGATTACAAGAGGAGCAAGATCGTTTTAGGGAGCTAGCAGCGCACCTGGAACGGCAAACTGAAGCGGCTAAATCCCGCATGGAAGAAGAAAAAAGTGCAGCAAATACCATGCGAAAAGAGATAGCAGAGATGAGACAAGATTTGTCTGTAAAAAATAAGGCGAATGAAGAACTTGCTAAAAAACTTAAAGCTGCTATTTCTCCAAATACGGACGGCACATTAGACACGGTAAAGAAAATAAAGGAACTTGAAAACAAATTGTCCGAAAAAGAAGGAGAAATGCAATCTCTTCAGGAGCAACTTAATGTAGCTAAAGAGCATATTAAACAATATTGTGACATTTCAGAAGGCGCTGAAAAGGAACTTAAAACGTTGCATAATGAATATGAAACTTACAAATCAGAGACGGAAAAGAAATTGAATGATTACGCCCAAAAATTACAGAAGCTTGAAGAAAAATGTTCTGAACTAGAAACAGAATTATCACTTCATGCAAATGGGGAACATTCTGATAGTAACACAGCTTTAAGAAATGAGTTAAGTAAAGTTAATGAAGAATTAAAGAATTCTCTTTCTAATGTTGAGAATTACCGATCTGAACTTGGTACTGCCCGTGAAGAAATTTCGAAATTGTCAGAATCTCTGCAAAAAGCAGAAGAAAAGTACTCCCATGAAATGATTTTGCATTCTTCTGACATTCAAGCTTTGTCGAAACTTAAAGAACAATTGTTGATTGTACAAAATGAACTCAACGAATTAGCTGCATTGAAAAACAGTACGATGCAGAAATTAGAATCTGAAAAATCAGCATGGTTGGATAGGCAGAAAATACTTACTAGCGAAAATGAACAGTTAACTCAGAGGTTAAAAGATTTGAATGATCAAAATTCCCTTTTGCATGAACAAATTCAAGCGCTTGGCACGCAATTATCTGTCAGTCATGCATCAAGATCACAGTCAGAAAGTATGAATGAATCTGCAACAGATACAAGTGTCAACATTTCTATTGGAGAAGAAGACAATAAATCTTCAGAGCAATTGTTCCAAATCGTTAAATTTTTACGTAAAGAGAAAGATATAGCGCTGGCGAAATTCGATATATTACAAGCAGAAACAATGAGACTCAAGTCCCAGTTAGAAATAGTGGAAAAGCAACTGGACGATACAAAGATGGCACTAGCAGCTGAAAGAGAAAAATCAGAAGTCGGGTTAGTAACTGTAAACAAGCAGTCTGATATTTTAAGAAAAGTTGAGACATTAAATGCTTTAACCGACAGTAACAGAATATTGAGGGAAGAGCGAGATTCGTTAACTATTCGAGTCGATGAACTTACTGCTTCTATCAAAGCTATAGAGGAACAATTAGCTCCTCTACAAGAGAAAAATACAGACTTGATATCTAAAAACGAAACATTGCAATCAGAAAATAATTCATTAAAAGCAGATTGTGCCAGATGGAGAACAAGAGTCAATGCTCTTGTTGAACGTGCGAATAAAACTAGTCCTGAGGATTGGAAACGGCTCCAAAATGAAAGAGAAACATTGGCTAAAATGCTTACTAATGAAAAAGAAAATTGTAAAAAACTTAACGAAGAACTTGGCACTATTAAACTCGAAAAGACTAAACTTGAAGAACAATATACTATTTTATCACGTCAACATAACATTGTTGTAGAACAGAATAAAAAACTTAATGAAGAATTCCAAACTCTTAAAGATGACATGTCACGTGTTACTGAAGATTTGACCAAGGTTAAGTCTGAGTTATCTTTAGCTAATGAATCTATTTCCAAACTCACTGAAGATCTTACTACTAAAGAAGCTTCTTTAACAGATATTCGCAACAAGGAAATGCAAATAAGAAAGATCGCGAAAAAATACAAAGCACAATATGAAGAATTAGTGAAGGTCGCAGAAGAGGAAAAGAAAAAGACGGAAGGAGAAGTGGCAGCTGCTGACGCTGCAGTTTCAGAAAATACAAAAAAACTGGAAGAACAGCTAACTGACCTGCAAACAAAATTAGATGTGGAAAAATCCAATAACGAAAAATTAAAGCAGGAACTTGAAGCTTTGAGAACTGTGAATCTGGACAAAGAAGAAAAAGCTAAGCAAGTACTGAAACAAGCAAAGAGTAAAATTGTTCAGTTAACAGAATTGAAAAACTCTTTATGTCGTGAACTGGACGAGTCACGATCAAAAATAGGTGCTATAGAGCAAACTACGCGGGATGAGCAAGATGTCCGACTAGCGCTTATTAAATCACAATATGAGGGTCGTCTTTCACGTCTTGAAAAGGAACGAGGTGAAGAAAAGGCAGAGAAAAATCGGGAAGTAGATGCATTAATACAGAAAGTTAACATGCTGCAAAGGCAGCTTGCGAACCAAGCCTCTGCATCAAAACAGCAAGCAACAACAGAAAAGACTACAACCGACCCACCAACAGCTAACATAAAACCAATGGCAGGTTAGAATCAATAAATTTATGTTCTAATTATATAAAATTAGAAAATTTTAACAATTTTAACTTTTACTGTTTAAAAAAATATAAAAAAAACAACATTGCCAATTTATGTTTTCAAATATGCTAATATTGTTTTTATCTTATTTATCTAACATCGCTGTTAAATGTTGTTAATAATTTGTAAATTGAACAGTTTTTTTTATATATAAAAGCGGCCTCATGTCCTTCTTTAAACCATATTTATACGTTTTCATTTAAGGTGTAGCCCAGCAGAGCGTTACGGCGAGTCGGCGTGGAGGGGAGACTCCTTTGGCATCTATTAGGCCCATGGCTCAGGTGGGGCCAACAGCACCCCACGACGCACACACTACCGAGTACATGCCGGCCTCCTCTTCCCGCCCGCTGCCTCGAGCCGCCTTAGCAGCGTCTACAGCGCCGCCAGAATCAACACAGGTATTATAAATACAATTCAATCTTAAAAATATTATGCATTGCCTGAATTCACTAATATTTTTTTTCAGGACATGGATACAAGTGAAGCTGGTATGGGAAGTTCTGGTACCAGTGATAGTGCTCAACCGTCATCTCATTCGCAAGCTCCACAACAGGTAATGGTTAAATCTAAAAAATTGCACAGGTCAAGGTTTGATGATTTTTTGGTGAAGATACATCCAACGAGTTATGCTAATTAAAAATATAAGTAAGCATTATGTTAGTAGCTACTTGGTTTGTATGTTTATGTAAGTTTGTATCTTAATTAGTGATTGTATATATACAGGGTTATTGGTTAAGTCGACCTATATCCGTTAATGGCGTGTAGTTTACATCGTTTCTGACTGATTTGACTATTAGACACCCTATCCTAAATCTAACCGTTTTCGAGATATTTGAATTTAATTGGTTTTTCCAAAAAACTCCCGATTTTCGGGTATCAGCTTAGATATTTTGAAATGTGTAAGTCTTATTATGACTATTATTTGATTTTTACATGTAAACTATATAAGATGTTTTATGATCTCAATAACCAAAATTGTACATAAAATGAATGAATAAGTCGCTGTAGACGATTAAAACTTAAAAACATTAACAAACATTTAGAAAGTTTATTTTTCTCGAAAGGATATCAAAAAATATTATTATGGCACCTGCTTTGCAGATGTGCTTAAAAATATCTACGTTTCATAAGCTATCCAACGAGGTACAACAATCCACGGTTTTATTAATATTTTGTAGAAAAAAATTAGTTTAATAGGCTATAGGGGAGGCAAAAATAAACTAAATAAAATAATTGATGAGTACAAAATACTAAATTTATTAAACTTTCCAGATATTTTGTTACATCTTAGTATAAAATTTATGTTCATTATGTCTGCCTCATAAGCCTCGAGGCTTAGGCGCGCGGTCTAGAATCTCGGCGATCTCGGGTTCAAACCCCAGGCACACAAACGCCAACGCTTCACCGTAAAAGCAAGTGATAATTCATTGTGAAAACACACATAACTTTGAAAAGTCAGAGGTGTGTGCCTGGGGTGTGAACCCGCAACCGCCGAGGTTCTAGACCACGCGCCTAAGCCTCGAGACCATCACTGCTTATGAGGCAGACATGATGAACATAAAATTTATACTAAGATGTACCAAAATATCTGGAAAGTTTAATAAATTTAGTATTTTGTACTAGCAATTATTTTATTTAGTTTATTTTTGCCTCCCTGTAGTCTATGAAACTAAGATTTTTCTACAAACTATTAATAAAACCCTAGATTTTTGTACCTCGTTGGATAGCTTATGAAACGTAGATATTTTTAAGCACATCTGCAATGCAGATGCCATAATAATATTTTTTGATATCCTTACGAGAAAAATAAACTTTCTAAATGTTTGTTTAAGTTTTTAAGTTTTAATCGTCTACTGCCACTTATTTATTCATTTTATGTACAATTTTGGTTATTAAGGTCATAAAGCATCTTATTTTACATGTAAAAATCAAATAATAGTATGTAATAATAAGACTTACACATTTCAAAATATCTAAGCTGATAGCCGAAAATCGGGAGTTTTTTGGAAAAAACTATTAAATTCAAATATCTCGAAAACGGTTAGATTTAGGATAGGGTGTTTAATAGTCAAATCAGTCAGAAACGATGTAAACTACACGCCCTTAACGGATACAGGTCGACTTAACCAATAACCCTGTATATAAAGAGTTACCGAATTATTTTCTTCTTACGCCATCAGTTTTTGCCATAACGGACGTAAAAAATCCTAAATAATATCACTTTGCAGATATGCTGATTCTGAAACAGTAATATAATCTGTATTTCATTGTATTTTTGTAGTAGAACATTGTAGTAGACACAAATATGTGTTCAATAACTTCTCAAAATGTATTTTGCATACAAATCGCCAATTGGCAAATAATGGATGCAACAAAATGTCATTAGTACCAAAAAATAAGTGGATTATTTTGCTTTCATTCGACATAGAACTTGTAAGATCATCATCAGCCCATATACGTCCCACTGCTGGGCACGAGCCTCCTCTACCATTGAGAGGGTTTAGGCCTTAGTCCACCACGCTGGCCTAGTGCGGGTTGGCGGACCTTGTAAGATACTTTCTAAATAGTACTGACTCACATAAATGCATGACCGATGATAAATAACAGTCATCCTTTTCTTATCAGGCGGTAGCAATGGTGATGCCGCGAATTGAACAACCAAGTGGTACTAGTTCTGTCGCTGCAGGCGTGTCGCCAGCCAGTTCAGCACCACCCACATCAGCGCCATCTGTCCCTACTCCTCCATTATCAGGTAAGCGCTTATAGAAAAACTTATTAAAATGAAAAACTTATTAATACCCTACTAAGATTGGGAGGGGTTAGGCCTAAGTCCAAGCTGGCCTAGTGCGGATTGACGGACTACTCACCTCGAAAAGTAAAAAGAATTTTACGTGTGCAGATCCTGTCCTGTGTCCTCACGATGCTTTACTTTAACGTTAAATACGTGATAATTCATACACATAATTATAATATAAGAGTTTAATCTTACGATCGCCGAGATTTGAACTCGACCGCGCGCTTAAACCTCGAGGCTAAAATAATTTCAGAGAATGCCTTTGGCATTAAGTCCGCCTTTATACGCAATGTGTAAAAAGCATAAATAAATATAAAAAAATTCAACAGGAAATAAGAGATAAGCACCGTGGCGCAGTTAGCCATCAACTTGCGAAACGGGAGGCCAGGGGTTCGATCCCCTCACTAAGACAAATATGATGACGACGCAAGATTGGTATCTTAGTGTGGAGTCAGAATGATGTATGTTACTGTTGGGTGTATTTATTTATCAATTTAATGACGTGTGTACACGTGTAGATTATTGAGGGTGTGTGACAGGCACTGGTGGCAGCACTCCCACATCTGCAGCGGCGGCGCAGGTGGGACAGGCGTCGCAAACGTCGCAAGCCTCGCAAGCGTCCACCAGCGTGAGCACGTCGCAGGCGGCGGCCGGCGTGAGCACGTCGCGGGCGCCGCCCGACGCGCGCGCCCCCAAGCGGCGGCTGCAGTCGCGCCCGCTCACAGCCAAGCGCACCCGCGTACAGGTACACTAGCTTTAGGCGTCAAACAAATATTCATTATAACTGAGTCTCATTTAGCATAAAAACTCAAAGCTATTACACATATTGTCCTCTTTCTTGTCGATATATCTTACATAAAATAAAGCCGAACGTCCAAGATGCAATTTTTACTGCAAACGAAATCATAGCACAATTGTTTTTTTTATATTCGTTGCCAATGTTAATGATGATTTGGCTAGTCATAAAATTTGTAACTAAGCGAATAAAAATGAAGATAGTAGGTATGCAATTCGAGTATTCCTAATGAACACTTCTAAAATTAAAATTTCATCCGATATGTCTTTGCGGTGTTTTCGCTTATGTTGATAAAGTTGATGACCCATTTTTCATTAAAAATATTTTTTATATATTACTTAGGGATTCGAGAGATCAGTGGAAGTAGAGTATCAAGTGCCAACATCTTCACGGTGCGATCAAGACGATGAAGGTGTTATCGTCGTTGACTCTGAAGAAGACGATGAACGCTGCACAGGAACAATGTACCGGGTAAGCTAACACCAGCTTATATACCTGTTATCAATTCTCGTTGAATCTATTGCAAAAATATTTGATAGTGAATATTTTTTTAAGAGAAGTAAGAATTTATTTTAAATAATTCACTTGCAACATTTTATTTATTAAGAACACTTTCATAAGTCATTTTAATTGATGTTCGTTCGTTACGTAGGAAAATGAGGAAGATGAAGATATAGACGAGGAACAAGAAGTGGAAGGAGGTGAGGAAGAAGAGGAGGTTGAAGGAGATGATGGCGAAAATGCTGTTCGTGCGGTAAACAAATATTATATTTCTTACTAGCTTTTGCCCGCGACTCCGTCTGCGTAAACTTCAGGTTTGGGTGCAGAAACAAACTAAGTGAATCTATCTAATCAAAATTACTCTAATTGTTGCAGTAAGTCACCAACGGTGGTCATTTCTGTCTTTGAAAGTCGTCTCAAGTGACTTTATGGCACATTTCATCAACTCAGATCGTCTCATCAATTTATCGCGAAAGTGTATCTAATGTCGTCTAGGTGCGCCTAATGGCACTTAACATCGCATATTGACACTGAGCGCCATCTTAATTCACCTGATAACATTTTGTTGTACTAAATGCGACTAAACGTCATAATGGCACTTAAAATCACTAAAACAAAATCACACTTATGTTTCATAAGTTTCAAAAAAGACGCCTTACGTCACATACGTTCTATTAATGCCACCACCGTCAACACTCCACTAATGGTACCTAAAGTCAATCAACTCCTTTTAAGAGCACCTAAATGCACAAAATTGTACTCTACAGTGCTAAATGACATTTAACGTAAATTCAGGTCTTCCAGTATACTCATTTCAAAAAATGGTGTCTCGCAATTTAAGTTCCAATAATGGCATCTAAATTCATGAGACGGAAAATAGCTCTTGTCACCACTTAAGTATCACTAATAACTATGAAAATATCATAAGTGCCAGTTACAATTATGTCCTATCGTCTCCCAAGTGCTCAAAATGGCACTTACTGAATAAAAAAAAGGAGCTTGTGTTCATTTTTAAGGTCTCGTTTTTGTCCATACCAAAAATCATCCAAATAGGTCAAATAGTTTAAGCGTGTAAGCACAACACAGGTAGTGTTACTTTTGCATTTAGTATAAATGCTCATCCCACGGCAATCTTACATATTCCCGGGAAAAAATGTAGTCTATGTTACTTCATAGGGTCCCATTTATGTCTATACAAAAATGCATTCAAATCGGTCAAATAATTTAGACATAAAAGCAGAACATTGACAGAGTTACTTATACCCATTCCCACGGGAATACTACATTTTACGGGATAAAAAGTATCCTATGGTACTTCGGTGGGTACCATCTATCTCCATACCAAAAATAATCGAAATCGGTTCAGTAGTTTTTGAGTTTATTCGTAACAAACATACAAAAATACAAACCTTTCCTCTTTATTATAATAGTATATCCGTCCGCGTGGACTTCAGGGTTGGTTGCAGAAAGAAAATAAGTAATTATATAAATCAATTTTCTCTATTTGTTGTCAACGGAAGTCATTTACGTCTCCGAAAGTCGTCTTAAATGACATTTCGACACTTTTCATCAACTCAGATCGCCTCACCAATTCATCGCGAAAATGTATCTAACGTCATTTAGGTGCGCTTAGTGGCACTTAACATCCCATAATGTCACCAAGCGCCATCTAAATGCACATGATAACATTTTACTGTACTAAATGTGCCCCTTTTAAATGTCTCATTTTTGTCCATACCAATAATCGTCCAAATCGGTCAAATAGTTTAGGCGTGAAAGCATAACACAGGCCGTGTTACTTTCGCATTACAATATATGCTCATCCCATGGGAACCCTACATATTGCCAGGATAAAATGTAGTTTATGTTAGTTCATAGTGTCCCATTTATATTTATACCAAAAATCATATAAATTGGACGAATAGTTTAGGCGTGAAAGCCCATTCCCACGGGAATACTACATTTTCCGGCATAAAAAGTATCCTATTCCATCTATCTCCATACCAAAAATCATCGAAAACGGTTCAGTAGTTTTTGAGCTTATTCGTCACAAACATACAAAAATACAAACCTTTCCTCTTTATTATAATATAGTATAGATTAAGCTTGAATATTTTATGTGCCTCTAGTGTTAGAGGCACATAAAAGTAAGAGTGGATATGTTAGCAACAAGATTCAGGCGTATAACTTAATTCGCGTGGTAACCGTTCAAAAGCGCATCACATAGGGTTTTACAATAATTCAAGAATAAGTCAAAGATCTCCAAGAAACGAACACGCTAACAAATAAATATATTGGCAATGCACATTTCGTAATATTTGGTAACTTATTTTACATAGGTACAGTCAGGGTAAGAAAACCTTCGTCAGTTTTCAAATTCATTCCTTTAACGAGTCGTAAACTCTTAGTACCTTTTGAAACTAAAGCACTAAGCAGACAACTGCATATAAAATTATACTAACATAGTATGATAACTTGGTTCAAAATAGTGTAACATCTTTGAACTACGTCTAGTTTCATATCAACATGAAACCTTTTTAATGGCCTAATTAGTCATTACAAGATTTAAATTAGATATGATATCTTCTACTGAATTGTCAAAGTCTGTCAGTGTCATATATTTTCTTGTAATATCTTGCAATCTTAGAATAAAAACGCTTGTAATATTATTCGGCTGTTATTTTGAACTAACGGAGTTCAATTATGTCCACGACAACGCCCGTATCCACATAGCTCTCATCGTGAACGAGTGGTTCCATCAATCCCGTAAAGTGGTGGTGATTCCTTAGCCTGCAAAATCGGCGGATATATACCCTATCGAAAATCTATGGGGTTTGATGGTGCAGCGGTGGATAAATAATAAGGAGAGAACCAAAGCAGCTGTCGTAGAACATTGCCGATATGTTTGGGAGGGCTTCAGAGGAACCGACATATTATGCTCTCGTCTTGTTGAATCAATGCGACAGCGACTAAAAGCTGTGATTGATGCGAATGGATATATGTACTCGTTTTTAATTAAATAAATAGGATTCGTTTAAATAAATAAATTTTACCATAATTACTATTTATTTTTACTATTTTATTTACTACTAGCTTCCGTCCTGCGGTTTCACCCGCGTTCCCGAGAGATTTTATGTTTTCCTGGGATAAAAAGGATATGTTATTCCAGTACATATTTTATCTGTGTGTCACATTTTATCCAAACCCGTTCAGTAATTTTTACGTGAAAGAGTAACAAACATCCATCCATAACTCAGAGAAATCAGCCAGATCCATACACAAAAAAAAATGCGTTTATAATATTAGTAGGAAGTAGGGTTACTATTATGCACTCTCTTTTATAAGAGACAAGACAATGACCTAATCTCCGATGTTACACAAGCATTCACGAAGGGCTATGAAGTTTCGTGAAAAGTTGGTAATTATCATCCCGATAGACGGCGACCGACAGCCGACTGGAACAATTAGATGATTACTAGATGCGAGTATATATTATTTTACTCTATCTTCTTTTATTTTAACTTATTTTTTACATTTTTAAATATAAAGTTTTATAAAAAAAAATACATTTAAAAATATATAAAAATAAAATATTTATACCCGCAGATGGCGGGGTCTACGACCCAAGCCACCGGTGGTTAGGGTTCAAGAGTTAGAAACCGCCTCACGATACGTGCCGTGTCCAATAACACTGCTTTTTTGTATCTGTTTTACTCTATCTTCTTATTATTATTATTATAGGTTTTAAACGCTATTTTACTCTTTGCTAGATGCGACTTATAATGACATTGCGATGCAATATGTCATACTTGATCGGTAAGCAGATTACCGCTCATACTGTGCACACGAAAATAGATCTTAAGGTGACAAACCTTTTCTTACCCCGACTGTACATTAGAATGGTAATAATTTATTTCACTTCAATGTTGTCGTTCAGGAGTCTCCCGCCCAATCTCCGGAGGCAGGCGGCGTTGGCGAGGAAGGTGAAGAGGGTGAGGAGGTGGAGGAGGGGTCGGAGCGCGGCGAGGGCGCGCGCGAGGCAGACAGCGAGCCCGCGCCGCACCAGCAGATCGAAGCCATCAGCAGCGGCACCGAGCGTCAGTACCGCACACTCTTCTATTTCACAACTAACTCTGAAACTACTTGACAACTATTCCCGACACACACGGCAATTTAAAACTAACTTACTAACTCTAATTTTTTTTTTTATTGAGGCACATTTAACTTATGTGTGTAAAGTTATATGTGTATTTACAAAGAATTATCACGTACTTTAACGCCGAAGGAAAACATCGTGATGAAACACCATCATGATGCACACCTAAAAGTTCTTAGAATTTTTTTAGATGTGTAGTCCGCCAACCCGCACTAGGCCAGCATGGTGTGGACGAAGGCCTAAACACTCTCAGTTGTAGAGGAGGCTCGTACCCAGCAGTGGGACGTATATGGGCTGATGATTAGATTAGATGACATTTAACTTGCTGTGTGCGACTTAATGTTAGCAAATCATATTATGCCAGTGGCGATTTTGTTAGACCGTACTGCACTCTAAGCAAGATCCGACATGCAATACATATACTCCTACATTTTTTAACTTATAACTTACTTATTCCTACTATTTTTATTTTATGTTATAAAATTACCTTTTTTTAATTAGTTTTTCGACTATTTGCAATTTCTTTTAATATTGAATTACTTAATTAACTTATTTATAGTAATCAGATGTTAAAAGTCACACTTATAAAATATTGTATATGCATTGTGATTTGCAGCGAGTGGAGCTCTGTCCCTTGGCGGGAATGGTGGTGATGACGGCGACGATAGTATTGTGCCCTCTACGCCTACGCTTTATGTGCCCAGGCGCAACGACGGGTGAGTGCATTATGCTTAAATTAAACGTAATTTACTTTTAAAATCTTAATTGTTCATGAGTGGTATGTGCAGGGCTGGGCAAAATATATGCTTTGCTTTAATTGAAATACAGATTACAAAATACTGTATCGCAAGTAATTAAAATACGAAATACAAAATACATTTAAGTAAGGTATTTGAATTACAAAATACAGTATTTTAGCTATTTTTAATTGAAATACAAAATAATGCATATTTATTTGTTTTTTTTTTGAAGGCGGTTTTTGATTTGTTATTGCAGGTCCTGATGAGCATAAACTTAATGGCCAATATTATAAAAGACTAAATTTCGAGGCCTAATCTAAAACTGAGACAATATCAAAAAATCTGTAGGGCTGGCTACACTGCTTGACATTTACAATACGACGTACATTTTTATAGCTGCTTTACCATCATTGCACTCTCGCCTCGCACTCACAATCATGATCGCTAAATGAAGGCTAAATGTATTTTAATAAATGTATTTTGAATCCTCGAGTATTTGAAATAATAATTACAAAATACTTCGGCTTCACGTATTTGAAATATAAAATACGTATTTGTATTTCAATTACAAGTAATTCAAATACTGCCCAAGCCTGGGTATGTGGATAACATTTTAATAAACCATTACTCTAAATAGCATAAACTATACTATGGTTTTGATAAATGAACGAGGAAGGTTTGATTGTTGAATCAGGTTCGGCGAGGCAGTGGTGTCTCCGCTGGGCGCGGGCGCGGGCGGCGGGGGCGGCGGGCCCGGGGGCGCGGCGGGCGCTCGCTTCACGTTCTCGGAGGCGGGGGGCGCCGCGCCCGCGCCGCTGGCCGAGCCGCACGACCACAGCACGCACCACGACACGCACGCAGACCTGGCGCCCGCCATGCCGCCGCCGCAGCCCGACCGCGCACTCTCAGACTCGCGTAACACTCTACATCAATTGTCCTATTGAAATTCTCATATTAATGCAACTTATATTTTGCCTTTATTTTTGGTCATTTTTTAATCTCTGTATCCAATGTAGTAAAAGTATAATTATTTTTACAGTGTCTTCCTATAGCAATGTACTCCCTAGGAAGTTGGTAGTATCAATGTGGTTTGGTTTTATTAATATTTTCTTTATTACAATTTCCCTATTCTGTATAGGACCAGAAACAGGAGAGAATCGTGATTGGGAGGAATCCCGAGCAGAAGAAGAGACAACTGCTGTTAGCTCCCAGGGCAGTGAACCTTCATCACCTCATCAGGTATTAATGGAGATTTAACATTTTTTCACTAGCTTCTTTCTTATCTATATCTATTCTATATTATCTATACAAATAAATAAAATTGGAGTGTCTGTTTGTGATATTGAAATAACCGCTTTTTAATAAATGTATATGGATGTATACACGGTACATATACCAAAATAACGTTTTTTTATAATTTTTGTCTGTCTGTCTGTCTGTTTATTCCCGCTAATCTCTGAAACGGGTGGACCAATTTTTAGTGGACTTTCACTGGCAGATAGCTGATGTAATAAGGAATAACTTAGGCTACGTTTATTTTAGAAAAAATCTTATATTTTAGAAAAAAATGAAATTAAAAATTAAAGAATCGACTGTTAGGCGGAGCGAAGTTCGCCAGCTAGGGTCAGCTAGTAATAGATAATTATTCAAAGCAAAAAGTAACTCATACTTAAAATTAAAGAAAGCTGGTAAGCCTCACATTCCAGTGCTCGTGAATGACTAAAAAGGGCACCCTGGCACGCTGGCGGTCTCTTTGGGGCCATACTAAAGCCTGTGCTGGCATACCATCTTTTCGCTGTAGTTGATTGTCGCACGCATGGAGGTCGTGGTATAATACCTATAAATTGCAGTCCAGAAGGGCCCGGCATTACTTACCGCTACAGCCCATCACACTGCAAAATGTTACCAACACTAAAGTTTAATATCCACGTGAGATGAGCACCCACAGCAGAAATAAACGCATTGAGCACCCTGCTTCATTATTACTATTTTCCATACCCAGTGTGTTGATGGCGGGCTAGATTCGTTGATGTGGGCACGCAGTCTCCAGAATTTTTCTCATGCAGCGGCTTTAAGTAACGTGTCTTTTTACGGTTCCGTTTGTCCGAATAAAAAAAAACGGAACCCTTATAGGATCACTCGTGTCTCTCTCTGTCCGTCATCTCCGTCTGTCTGAATCTTCTCGACCGATTAAGTTTAAATTTCGTACACTCATCAATTTCTGTGACCCAAACGCTGAGGGGTTGTAATGTAAATTAAATTATTGTAATGTTCCCGGAATGACATGAATGTTACCCATATGATGACATGGATACCCTAAGGTTCAGGTAAGGAAATATTTCATTTATAGACGACGGTTTCAATAAGTAGTTATTTATTTATATGTAGGTATTGCCATATTAATGGCACGTAAGAAAGATAATTTACTATTCATCTTCTTCCTAGTCGTTTCCTCATTACTGAGGGTCGTGACCACCATGCGTGTGGCTCTCCTGTACACTTCGCACCACCTTCCTCCAGGCATTCCTATTCTGTGCCATTCGTAGGCAAGCCTGGGCACTGGCTCCAGTATATGCCTTTACTGTGTCTATCCACCGGGACGGCGCTCTTCCTCTACTTCTCTTCCCCTCCACGTGGCCAACCATTATAAGTTTTTCCAGGCTGTCCTCCTGCCTAGCCACATGGCCAAAGTAACGAAGTACGCGTTGAGTAATAATGGTGGAGAGATGTATCTTAATCCTTAGCTGGTTCAGGATTGATTCGTTAGTCCGGCGAGCTGTCCACATGATACCCAGCATTTTCCGCCAGCACCACATTTCGAACGCGTCAATCCTTTCCCTTGTTCTTGCCTTCAGGGTCCACGTTTCAGAGACATATAAAAAGATTGAAAAGATTAGAGTCCGCATCAAGTTAACTTTGGTCTTCAAACTAATCCCGCGGTTTCTCCATATCTTCTCCAACCCTTTGACCGCCGCTTTTGCCATCTGACCTCGTCGCACCACTTCTTTCTCGCAGTCGCCGTTGGAGCGTATCAAAGAGCCCAGGTAATTGAAATCCTCGACTGTATCCAAATCTCGGAGTTCAAACGTGCGAGGATTGGTGTGGTACCTGTCTACGAACATCAATTTAGTGTTGCCCCTGTTAATCTTCAGGCCGTATTCTAAACTGATTATCTCCAAGGCTTCCAACATTTCCACTAACTCCTCCTCGTTCGACCCCACCAGAGTAATATCGTCGACGAAGCGTAGGTTACTTATGCGGTTACCTCCTATCTTTACCCCGCCATTCCAGTTCTCAAGTACTCTACGCATAATATGTTCCCCAACAAGATTAAAAAGTACCGGGGAGAGTATACAACCCTGGCAGAGTCCTCGTCTTGGTTTAAAAGGCTCGGAGACGGTGTTCTCTAACCTTACTTTTGACTGCCCATAAAAGTACAAGTTCTGAACCAGGAATATTAGGTGCTCGGGTATACTCATCTCGTCCATAACACGTAGCATTTGAGACCAGTTAATGCAGTCGAAAGCTTTAGCGTAATCGATGAAGCATAATGCTAAGGGTGTGTTGTATTCTCGGCTTTTTTCGATTAACCGTCTCATGTTGAATATCTGCTCGCGTGTACCCCGATTTCTAACGAAACCGGCTTGTTCTCTGGCTATGAGTCTGTCGCTGTAGTAGGTTAGTCTGTCCTTAATAATATACAGGAGGATTTTGCTCGCATGTGATATCATAGAGATGGTTTTGTATCTGTAGTTCTCGCATTTACTAGTCGACCCCTTTTTGTGCAGTGGTACCACACTAGACTCTGTCCAATCTTCTGGCCATTGGCCAGTGCGCCAGACCTTGAGGCATATGGTATGGATCAGTTTGGTACCGTAGGTTCCTATTTGTTTTAATACCTGCGCTGTTATCCCGTCGTTACCAGATGCTTTTTGTTTCAGTTTATCGAGGCACGATTATTAAAAATCCTAGCCTTAATTAATTGTCACCATTAACTTTCCTTTTTGTGTCCTGTCAATTACTTTGGATTGCGGTGGTAAAGCTCCCTAAAGCCAATCGCAGATCAAGGTGACAGAGTCTAGTCAAGTCACCGGGAGACACCATGTCTTAGTTCTGTTACCGGCGTCTCGTTCTCCGAGCGGAGTCTTGCTTCTCACGATCCTGTTCTGCAGCTTCTTTTTTCGCCATCACAGCTTCACAGAAAGCAACTACGGCATTCCATGAAGAGTCCTTTGCTATCATCGCCGACATGACTGCTCGCAAGGAGAGGTCCTGACACTTGACAGATGTGTAAAACCAAGGTTTGGCCCTGGACATCCCATGCGGAACATTCCGCAAGTGTGTGCGTGGCTGAGTCCTGGCTGGATCACAGTGATGACAGTTTGCCGTCAATTCTGTCATAATGTAATGTCAGACGTCCGTGCTTTCTACTTATCCAATCATTGAACACTGGCAGAAGTGCTTCAATGACTAGTTGGCGATTGTGTGTTTCCTCACTCATTCTAGAGTGCCAGTTCGAAATCGCGTTTTGTCGCTCCTCGTTCCTTATCATTGATACAAGCGCCTTGGAATGGTTTTTACCGGCTTGACGGATAGCTTGAATGTGGTTGTACACTTTCATATCCATGTCCGCAAGAATGTCCAGAAGCGGAAAACGCGCTAAGACTGTTGCGGCCACGAAGGATATTGTGGAACCACAATATCCACAAATCACGAAGGATCCACAAATGATTCTTATAGCGATTCTGCGCTGCAGCCGGTATAACTTAGTCCTGCATCGTCGCACGCTCAAATATATTAGACCACACTGGCGCCCCGTACAGTGTCATCGATCGGATAACTCCAGCATATAAACGACGAACCTCTTCCCTCGCTCCTCCTAGGTTTAGGCCTCCTTTACTTAGCAGTTGCCTTTTTCTCTTTAGCGTAAATAAGCTGCACTAGCCTTTTTAAGTTTTTTTGAGTTTTCTTTTTCTTTATCAAGAGTCTCTATTACGCTGTAATCACCATTGGAAACCATAATTAAATTATCATTCTGAGAACGCTACAGTCATTTCGGGAACCTGCCATCAAGTCCGGGAACGTTTCCGAAATTACCGTTCTCGAAATGACGATTTCAAATAAACAAGCTATTTTATTATTCAGCGACTATCTTAAACACGACTTGACTATGTTAATAGTAATTTATTTAAGGGTACTTTGCTATTCCCGGTCATAAAAAAGAATCACATCAATAATTTAAATGTCAAACACACGTTCCCGGATTGGTGGACAATTGATGTACGCTCTACGAAAAATGAATTGAAATGTACTAACCACTCAAATATTAATTTATTTTCCGATAAATATACTAACAGCCGGCTTTATTATTGTTTGCTTATTCTACACAGTATGGCTACGTTCACTTAAAATTATTTTTGTTAGGTTTTCGTTGCGTTCACTGAAATTACTTATGCGCTACGGGACAAACTCTTTGTGTATTTTTATAATTAAAAGAATAATAATCTTTTAGTATTGTTTCCAAAACTAGATTTTGTATAAAAAATACTGTATATTAAGTAATAACAGGAGTTGAATATCTTAAATTTTTCATGAATATTTTGGGTTTGTTGTTAAAAATCCTGCATTGGGACGCGTTTCCGTAATGACTTTCTCTGCATTTACATTGATTCAATTTAAAATGTATTTATTCAATAAATTATATTATTTGATGTACATGCAAAACAAATTACTTTTAGTATTTTATTAATAATCTTTTCTTAATAATGTCAAGATTTAAGACAATAAATTGCTAGTAAAGCTCATTAGCTCAAAATCACCAAGGTGTAGAATCCTACACCTTGGTGATTTTGAGCCAGGTATGTACTTATGTATCTGTAACCCACTTTATGGAAACAAAATGAAATGAACGTGTAAGTCTTTAAATCTATAGCACAGTTCTTGGAAGAAATCAGTAACAGTTATAACGTTTATTAAAAAAAACCATATTGGCTGGGTGCGCGATGACAGCGCCAACTAGCGGTTAAAATTACGGCGGACTTTGAATTGTCAAATGGCTGGCTGTCATTACGAAGACAAAGTAAACAAACAAATAATTTCAATGAAATGTAATCTACATATAATCATCATCATCATCAGCCCAAATACGTCCCACTGCTGGGCCCTCCTCTACAACTGCGAGAGGGTTTATGCCATAGTCCACCACGCTGGCCTAGTGCGGGTTGGCGAACTACACACCTAAGAAATTCCTAAGAACTTTTTAGGTGTGCAGGTTTTATCACGATGTTTTCCTTCACCGTTACAGCAAGTGATAATTCATTGTGAATACACACATAACTTCGAAAATACAAAGGTGTGTGCCTGGGGTTTGAACCTGCGACCGCCGAAATTCTCGACCGCGCGCCTAAACCTCGAGGCCATCACTGCTTCTAAATCTATATTCTACTCAATCATGGAAATCTATAGTGTCGATAATAATGTTGAATTTTTTTATTTCCCTTCTAAAATGGCACAATTGATAAACTTCAGGTAAAACACATGGACTTTTTCATATCTGTCTTTACGAGAAGTAAGTTAAGAAATAAATAAATTTAATCGAATAACGCGTTTCATATATATTGCAGACGACTATTTATGACTGTACTGTCGTCAATAATGCAGACTTTTTGTGTATTTTCAGTTAAAAATAGCCATGTTAATTATAAAAACTGGATTCCGAGCAATCACACACGAAATCATTTTCCAACCATTAACAACAAAAAAAACCAAAATAATTAGTTTTGGCTCAATATGTGCAAGATGTAAAAGAAGTGTGAGGATAATAATATGAGCCACACCATTGAAGTTCATGTAATTCGTCAGACATCAGTGACATCGACGCCATACAAAACATCCTTAAATATAATCAGTTTCTTTCTGTTTTTGCAATCTTTGACGTAGTACATACATATTACGATCCATTTCAATGTAATAATGTACATAGTAGAAAGTAAAGAAATATTTTGTTTTCGTGACGTATGCTTATTTATTTTATACGTAAATTTCGCTAGTAAAAATGACAGTTGGTCTGTAGAAAGTTCCCTTTTTGGCCACGGCGCGCGCTACGATCGATTCGTGGTTCCTCCACCTCCTACTTCGCACCCAGCCAATAATAAGAATCAAAAAGTGGTGAGATATGTTTTTAACTGTTTCGTTGGGTTTATTTATAATAATCTATTGGTTGGTTATTTGTATATTCATATAGTACCCACATTAAATTACAATATACTATAAAGTATTTTACGTGAATAAATCTCAATTTAAGTCGAGATGGACTCAAGGTTTAGGCACACGGTTGAGAATCTCGGCGGTCGTGGGTTCATACCCCAGGCACACACCTCAAACTTCAAAGATATGTGTTAATTACTATTAACAATGAAATAATCACCTACTTTAACGGTGAAGGAAAACATCGTAAGGAAACCTGCACACCTAAAAACTCTTAGGAATTTCTTAGGTATGTAGTCCGCCAACCCGCACTAGGCCAGAGTGGTGGACTAAGGGCTAAGGCCTAAACCCTCTCAGTTGTAGAGGAGGCCCGTGCCCAGCAGTGGGATGTATATGGGTTGATGATGATAATATCTCAATTCTCAAGCTAGACCTTGTGTATAAGTGTGTGATATTAAGAGCGTTTACGCGCCACGCGGCTAGTCGAATACGTCTAAAAACTAAAGAACCAAATTATTGCCGTGAATGAACAAGATGGTTACCATATTATTAGTACAAGGATAAATTGTAAGGAATGATCGTACTTTTAAATAAACCTAATTAAATAGTAAAACTTATAAAAATCGGGAGATTGGGTTGCTAAATCGGTATATCGGGAGACCATATCCAAAATCAGTAGATCTCCCGATAAATCGGGAACTTTTGCATCACTGGATTTGCACCAGGCTGAAACTGAAATTACTTAAAAAAAAAAACGTTTTCAAGTACACGTTCTTACATTATAAAAAGTGGTTGTTTTATTAAATTAAGTATCATATATGGGTCAAATGAATTATGTATTGACAGTAATTTCTCAATATTTCGAATGCCTTAACTAAACTTCGCGATTTTGTCACTCACTGGCCGATCATCAAAACTCTAAGGCACTTCTAGCCGACATCATCATCATCAGCCCAAATACGTCCCACTGCTGGGCACGGGCCTCCTCTACAACTGAGAGGGTTTAAGCCTTAGTCCACCATGCTGGCCTAGTGCGGGTTGGCGGACTACACACCTAAGAAATTCCTAAGAACTTTTAAGTGTGCAGGTTTCATCACGATGTTTTCCTTCACCGTTAAAGCAAGTGATAATTCATTGTGAATACACACATAACTTCGAAAAGTCAGAGGTGTGTGCCTGGGGTTTGAACCTGCGACCGCCGAAATTCTCGACCGCGCGCGTATACCTCGAGGCCATCACTAGCCGACATAGAAGCTTCAAATTTGAAACACAATTAGTATTTATTGTCTAACTTAATAAAAATAAAAATTGCTATTTCGGTCTAGTTTTCTAGATACACAAACTGCATAAATCCCATATAAATATATAGGATTACAAAGTTACATTTTGCAGTGAATGAATCAGTGTACCTGTATGTGTATAAGATAATGGAATAGTAGGTGTAGATAGATAAGTAGTGATGGTATTGAGGCTTAGGCGTGCGGTCAAGAATCCCGGCGGTCGCGGGTTCAAACCTAGGAACACTCATCTGACTTTTCGAAGTTATGCGTGTATTAGCAATGAATTATCACGTACTTTAACGGTGAAGAAAAACATCGTGAGGAAACCTTCATATAGGGTAAAGTTTTTTTTTTTCATTAAAAAAAATAACTTTGAGTGCGGCATTTAGTGCCGTAAATTAGTTCAAGTTATACCTCTGTTAAGCTTGATGATGTAATTTTCTGTTAGGTACATTGACAGTATCAATTTATAGTGAAAGGGAGATAACAATTTTACAAAAGGATTAACTTTAACTGACGTGTGCAGCCCTAAATATTTCTAACTAACGCAAAAAAATTATAATTATTTTAAAATAAAGAACACGACGCGGCCGCTCTCGTCTCGTACGTAGTAGAGGAAGACTACCTACAAAATTAAGCAAAGCTCATTAGACAGAGAGTGGGCTTTAAGAAAATCCGTTGTTATAGTACTGAAGAACGGTACCTTCCGAAAAGGAAAAAAGTAGGACTATCTACAAAAAGAAATGAGATCCCATAAAATAGTTTGACTTGATACATCGTGTTTTCATGCGATTGCCAAATCTAACTCTTTTATTTAAAAGATAAAATATTTTTAATATTGATATGGTCACTATAAGACAAAAGGTCCCTTAAACGGGGGACTGAATAAATTCATCGACTTGGTATAACATGGATCACAACTTTTTACGGTAAAAGAAATGAGTTGCGAGACTTGGGTTTTTTTTACAAGATTTGTTTTTATGGGATTGTTATTTATCTTAAATCTTAAAAAGTTATTCACTAACTATTTAGATGACAATATTCCCTAAAATAATTGGTAATTAACATGTTTGTACTATGAGTCTTTCATCAATTTTAAGGGGTTAGAAAAATACTGTTTTTGCTCAAATTACGCTAAAACTGCGTAAACGTTGTTAATATAAGAAACGTGCGATGGTGCAGGTGGCGGAGGAGGGTCGCGAGGCGGAGGCGAGTGCGCCCGCCCGCCGCGCGCCGTCGCGCTCGCCGCACTCCCCGCACTCCCCGCACGCGCCGCACACGCCACACCACAATCAGCGGTGGATGCGCGCCGCCGGTACGTGCCATGCGGGGTCATCCCACCATATTATTCTTTTCAATACCTTACCTTAATTAGAAAACAGGAAAATAATTTGAATTCTTACAATAATAAAATTAACACGCTACAAAACTCACTGAAATTTCTGAGTAACCAAAAATTATGCTTTACATTAATTTGGTCGCCTCCACCACGACTGTAGTGCATGCGTGGATAAGAGATAACATGAAATCCCATTGTACCCACAGGGCACAGAGCTGTTAGTATTGCTTTGTTCTTTAAGAGGGGACGTTTATCTTACCTTACCTCGGCCTTTAGAAGTTTATTAATTATTTAGTTATGGCTGGGACTTTTAAATATTTGTTTTGATATCATGCATTACATTATAGTTTATACATATGTACCTACCATATAGCAATATATCCGTGTTACTTCTATGTTTTGTGTTTCAATTAAATACACCTTGCCATATTTTTAATGTGAAATATAGCAGCTGTGTTTAACTTTTACGATAATATTAAAATGAGTATGTATAAAATTTTAAGAGCTCAAGTAATGTTTTCTCCACTTGAATAAATATTTGTGTTTGCAGATAGTGAAAGCGGAACGCGTGGACGCGGCATGCGGTCCCGAGGACGTCCGTCAAGAAGATCCCATAACTATAGATTTTAATTGATGCCTCTTTGAATAAAAATAATAATTACCTTTTTATATCAATTCCCGTACGATATAAGTCCATCTATTGTACTTTTCAATAAATAAATTAGTATTACTATAGTTGTAATCCTTCGATGATGATTTGAATATTTTTTTTATAAATTAGTAATAATTAAATTAGGTTTAATTCGTGCCCAACTTATAAGCCACTTATGCAAACTTCGTTTCGTAAACTCATGCAAGTGAATTCGAAAATATACCTAATACGATTTCAATTACTATTGTTGTTTGTATTATATTAAAATAAATATTTGTAAGAAAATACCTAATTTCAGACATTTGAATTTGTTGCATGAATAATATTATTTAAATAATTGTAGCAAGCATTATACAAACATAATCTTATTGTGGCAATGTAGAAGTGATTAGATACGATTTACGACGTTAAAAACTAGTGCATAATTTTAGAAATTAAACCTTCATATTGCATTAAGTGAATGATATGATAAATCGGTAAAATTAGGTATGCACTTGGTTTTTAACAACCAAGTATTATGCGTTGTCTATAAACATTTTTGGCTGAATAATGGCTTAGGTAATTAGATATTCCACAATTTTTAGATAAAAATACTTCTACATCCGTTATTCTAGAACTGTAGAATTTTGTTATAACTGTCATGACTCATTGAAGAATATGTAGATAGAGAATATGCATGTTGATCCAAGTTCTTTTTTTTTGCACAGCTAGGTGACCCATACTGTTACTGTTAGCAAAATGGGTAAGTATATTATGGTGCTCTAGCCGACACCATTACGTAGACTTCTTAGAAATGGGATCTTTAGAATCTGATTCCGGAAAACGGAAAACACTTCTGTTTTCACCTCATGGGTGGACGCTATGCCGGCTCTTCGAATATCCTACCAGCAGAATATAAAAAATGTGTACATAAATTGTTAAATACACTATACGGGAATTTACACTTTATGTTTCCTGTATGTCCATATGGTGTATAGTAATAGTATCCGTATTATTTTGCGATAACGTTAAAATAACTTTTTATTTCATTTGATTGTTTTCCTGAAAGTATGTTTTGTTATATTTATATATTGACTTACTTATGAACATTACTTAAATATTTGTCAATTTAAACATAATTTATCCTGCTCAATTCATTAAGTTGTGTCTAGAGGAATCGAGACAAATCGTGTTTAAGTTGAAAAACAATTGCCAATGTTTATAGGTAAACCAAGGAATTAAAAATATGATAATGGAATAACAATATTCATAATTTTAATAAATATAATAATTACTTTAAAATTCCTTACTATGTGATGACCTCACGGGACTGTACGATTTATATACACATCTTTTTAGTTTTTCTGATCGAAATACAGTTATTGAGATTTACAAAGAAGAAGTCTTTTCAGATATCACTCTAAAGACATATTACGATAAATAAATGTGATAACATCAAGATATTGTGTCAACTAATGCCACTAAAAAAAAAACATTAAGTCGACTCAAAAATATATCTCTTTTTTGGGAACTCGCAAAAACGATGCACTAAAAGAAAAGAAATACATGCATATAACCTACTGGTATAATAAGATTTCGTTTAATATAACCACTGTACGTATCCGGTATCCCTGTTCATTGTATCTCTTATTAAATTTAACGATTGATTCCCCAAGTTTAAAGGCAAATTTAAAGTTTGGCGCATATTAATTATAATTGGTTGTCATATTAGTCAAGAAAGTACTGCTCGGTGTTAGCAACATGTTCTTGTGATAAATTTTGATGCCTCGATTTTGTACATTTAGTTAAGAATAATTTTTGTATTTCCGACGCTTTGATCAACTAGTGCATGTTGATTAAATAAATGTAATGTATAATAATGAAAACTATATCATTTATTATAATTTAAATAATCCCATTATTATTAAATTTATATATTATAAGTTTATAACGATATGTACGTTGTAACATTGTCACGTTTTTTCATCAAGCATGTTCTTTTTCTGCGAATCCATCCATGGCACATAATCTACCTACATGAGTTTCTTTGTTGTTTTGCCTATTATTTAATGATATTAATGATTGAATAATAAATCGATGACGGCCTTGTACTAATGAAAATTACTACAGAAAAATATTGATGTGAATTAAAAATTTGAATAAAATTTAACAGACCGTGGTAATTACATGACGATCATATACACTTGTGTCATTACAAGGACAACAAAGTCATTTTATGTCTGAGTCTGGTAGGTATATGGCTTGATAAAACAAAAAATTAAATGTGCTTGTTAAAGAAATTTTCATGTTATCTATATCTTATCTTTAAATGTCTTTTGTTTATGTTTTGAATACATCGCGTCAAATTTAGTTGAACAAAATAATTGTTTACTAGAGATAAAGAGAAATCACTTCGTTAAAATAAACGTGATTGAACTTTAATTGAGTATTTTTAGTTTTTATGTTTCTCGTCTAGGACATATTTAGCCCAATAATTAAATATCATCTACATACACACTTACGCCTTTAACTTCAAAGAGGTAGGCAGAGATGCAAATCTGCACCCACGTTTCGACAATTGTTTTTATGTCCCACGTAACATTGGCCGAGCTAATTGACGTTTTTCTGGCTCAATTACAGGCTCCGTGCTGCTGCTGAGAATTTCGGATGTAAAAACCAAATAAGACTACATGACCGGAAAATCTAACTGGGTTCTTTTTATATATAGGTACGGGTCAAAATTGGTGTACCAAAATAGGTCAAATTTAAACAGCTGCTTAATTAGTTAAGCATGGATTGGTCCTGAACAATTCCTTTATTACTATCTCTCTAGTCTCTTCATCAAACACAATTTTAATAACTATTTTGCCCTTTTTGGAATTCTTGGATTTTAAGAACTTGGGATTTGTTGGCTGATGTTCCTAAAGATAAGAGGCGAATGTAATATTTTTTTTGGACAAAGATAAAATTAAAAATACTTTACGGTCACATGTAGGTATTTTTAATTTTAAATCTGTGTAAATTGGGATAGCTTTGTTGTGTCTCCCGTAATATAGACAATAAAATGGGCTACGAGAGTGTGCTATCCAATCGATGACGATTTGAATGACAACGACGTATTCGACACAACAGCGTGTTAACTGGCTTCACAGCTCACGCATAGGAGATAATAAGGAGGTAGTCATTACTTAAGACTGCACTGGACTTAGATACCGTCTGACGTAAGTAATAACGATAATAGTCAATTACAGCACGGATGGCCCACAAAAACTATTCGTATTTGCCATTGATATTTATTCGTCCAACTGTCCTAAAGATGCAAATATTGTTTCACAACAGAATATTTGCATCCACGCGTAAGGTTTTAATCTAAGATTTTAAATAATAATTGCATTTATTTCGGGAAAAACCATAAGACAAAGAATTGCAGTATTTACCACTAAATGGAAAGAAGTACCACCTAAAATGAAAATATATTACGTACACTTGATAAGACTGCTGTATACTACATTATACATATAAACAGGTTTTAAGACTTATAATACACCAGTCATTGCTCCAAATACATGGTATTTTACTTAACTGTAGCCAAGTGCTGTAAACAATCCATTTATTTGGTTTAATCTAATTGTTCTTTACAGTTACTTTAAATTACTTATATTAGTTGTTTTATTGATGCATCTTAATAAATGGTAATAATTTTCAAGTTTATTTAGTTACCTTAGTACTTCTTAGATTGGTAAGAAATTATTCTTTTAGATTTTTTTAAATTACTACACCTATTTTTTGGCAACTGATTAGCTAGTTTAAAACTTCAAGAAACAGTATTATTATTGATAACAAATGAGTGCACATGCATTATTGTGCAATAAAAAGACAAAGGATTTTTTTCTATCAATGTGACAAAACAATACTACATAGTAAGAATACTATTATTTCAACAACATAGCCTACATTTTGGGATACACTAGGTTGTGTAACAGAAAATAGTTATTTACGAATGATACAAATGGAATAAATAAAAAACGCAATTTGTCTTTTATGTTTAATATTTTGATACAGAAATCATTACAAGCCTAAACCCAACAAGATATGGAAAGAAAAGCAACATATTTCACATATTTAAATAGAATTACATATTAAGATATGAATGTGCCAATAAAATCATAAATCACCATAACATAATACATCAATATTAAGCTAAGTCTTAAAATTAAGCTTCACCATATGGTCAGATAGTGTGATAATTAATATCTATTAAAATAGTATAATATTCAAGAAAATTAAAATCCATAAACATTTTCATCGGAAAATGCTATGTAAAGGAAGAAATCTTCATCATGATGTTCCTGGTACAGAGAGCCCATGGTGGCGGATGTTGGTGGAATTACGTTGTTCACGAAAAAGAACAAAGCGTCCTCCGGTCGAAGGTGAATGCGTTTCCTGATCAGGAAATAAAATTGTCCAACTGTTAAATCGGACGGCACCAAATATTTCTTCTTATCGAGGTCTCCAAGTCTAGCCTTCGGGGCTTTCTCTACAATTACTGGAACGCGATCCGGATATTTCCTGCGAATTTTTTCGCCTTCAGTCTTCCTCTTTTCGAAGGAATGTTCTTCCTTGTATTGGAACTTCATTTTAGTATTTTTCACACGGAATAATTTGCAATGTAAGCACAATACTGTTGAATTCGATACGATCTACTGCGACTTGTTTTTTGTTTTTGCGTTATTTGACTCAGATGCAATGACGCAATCAGCTGATTTGACAACCGCCCGATATGTTTTTTTTATACACAGTCTTTTGAGTTAAATTATTGATTTAAATTGTCTTTAGATACTCTATCTGTTTTGTTTTGTTGATTTATAAACTAAGATATACTCATTTTATAAACATCACAAACTACGTTAATTTAATAATAATTATGTACACAAAATGACAAACACTAAAATCGCCTATAGGTACCTACAATTCATGCTGTAAGAAACAATAGAAGTCTCCGTGCTTATACGATATTTTTTTTAGGAGATTACAATGACATCTGGTGTTGTAAATACAAAGCTCATGGAGACCAAAGGTATGTTTTACCTTTTCAGATTATTGTGATTTTTTTATATTTATAGCCCAAATATGCGTCTGCTGGGCACGGGACTCTTCTACACCTGTCAGGGATTAGGCTTTGGTCGACCACGTTGACTTGATTGGTTGCTTAATAATTACGATCTAAGAAATGTTTCTGCACATGTTAGCTTATTCAAGCGTTTCGTCAGCAATATAAATTATATTGTAATTTCATTCATTATGCCTCACTATCTAGATAAGTCCAAACCTTAAACAAACCCTAAGATAAATAGACCTTGATAAATAGTCTCCTAAGACTTTTAAATTAATATCTAAGTTTAAAAAAGAACCTATCTGTTTATTTAGAATTTGCGACTCGTATTTTACACTTGCGAATAACGTTTAGGTACATTAGAACTAAATTAAATAATAAATTGATAACCGAACTAAAATAACCATTTGATAATCGATACACATCATGGGTGCAAAATAATTTACTAGATTATTTTCAATTTAATATTGTGTAAATTAAATACTTTCAATTCCTGTATAAGTAATTTTTTATTTATTTTTTTCAGAAAAATGTAAGATGTTTATTTACGGAAATAATTTTTAGATATTAAAGATGAAGTGAAACATAATATAAAATCTGTCTTCTAAGATGAACTTTTTGAATTACTATAGAATGAACTCTGAGTCTTCTTGATATTTATTTTTTGTAGTTATTATAATCGAGCGCCTTTGACACCAGAAGCGGTGCCCTCTATAGTTTGAACCTAGTCTCTCTCTCTATGAACTCCCATAGAGAAGTTGCTTAAAATTATCGACATTTGCTCGCAAGTCGCAACCCTACCTTAAACTACCAAACCAAGCGTCTGTGCTTTGCTTCGTTCTATTAAAGCGTGGGTTTTTAGCTCGTATTGCTCTTATTCTGTTCTGTTATTTTGAATTACGTCAGATATGCGTAAACGTAAGTCTCTAAAGAAGAATGATGAGGACTCGGATGGCTCAGAACAAGGTGGGGAGCCAGAAGAATTCCAAGACTCTGGTGAAGATTGGACACCGGATGCTGATTCTGTATGTATTGAATTTTATCATAATAAGAAAAAATAATTTATTATTAATCAATGTTTTGACGAATTGAAATCGGTTTAGTTTTGACTGACCCATTTTTATATGGTAAATACGGTGATTGACGCTATCAAATATAAAACATTAGGTTAGGTCGTCTCTCTTTAAAAATGTTCAATAAAATCCAACCCTATTTTCATATTTGGATTTCGATAAGTAAAGATTAATTTTGAAATCGTATTTTAAAAATGTCTTAAGTATCCAGTTTTATCAGTACAGTTTCATTTACTGATAATAGATACTCATATTGGATATCACTAATGCAGTGCAAAATAAATTCGACAGAACGAACCCGTAGCGCGTGGTGGACGTAAACGCACATCAAAAGTATCCCTGAATAACTCCAAAAAGAAACGCAAAAATTCTACATCTGAGGAAAGTGAAGGTGAAGGCGAAGAAGATGAAGCAGAGGAAGAAGAGGGTGACCTTGATGAAGAGGAGGGCTCAGATGATGAGAAAAACGGCTCTGATGGAAATAAGTCAGACTCAAGTCAATCTAAAGATATACCAAAGCATTTCCATGTAAGTTTTTTTACAATCATATATAATATACACCAATAGTTGCACACATACCTCTGACCCCACATTAACTCTAAGCAGAATGGATAACAAAATTTTTAGCTCACATCATCAAAACCTGGAACTTATCTTGACTAGACTGATGTCTAATGAACTATGTTATAGAGGCTGGCAAAACAAATGTTATTAAGTGCTTCATAACATTTGTTATAAGTAGTTCATAAACTTGTGCATGTAACTGAGAGGTCCTAGTTTAGATTTTCCAGTTGACCAAAATATTTGTTAATTCCTTTGAGAGATTATAGGTGGCAATATGGAGTTTATAGATATGCTTGTTAAATAGCAATAAGCTCTCCCTCTTTGTGACACTAGAAAAATTATGGGTGTTGTTTAAATACACCTCTTGTGAGACTTGGGTGTGAATGGGTACTTATCATTTGTATAATTTTTCAGTCTGGGAACTTTGTTTTGCTGAAATCAGATGTCAAGTGGGATGGAGATACAGTTATTTCAAAGTTGGATGAATTAAATTTGTGGAAAATAGATGGAAAAGCATTATTGCAAAAATTCATTCCTATGGAATCAAGTGGAAGAATTTTACATAAATGCACCTGTGTGGTAAGATGTGTTACACATTATACTTATAATGTAATAATATAGTTATGCTTATGTGTTGGTTCAAAATTATCTAAAGTATTAAAATTTCCTCTATTTTTGTAATACTTATAAGTGGCAGCATAGTCATAAGAGGTATATTTTGTTAAAAATGAAACTGCAACTTTTTGGACATAATTAAATTAACAATTGAACCATGCTGCCAAAATTTATTTTAAGTGTCATAATATTTTAAATTATATAGTATTTTTTAACTTGATTAACCTTAGTTGTTATATTAAATCAATTTCTTTTTTCCAGTACTCAGGATGGAATGTTGATAATAGAGACAATTACTACCCCATAACAGAAATACTTGACCGCAATCCACGCACTGAATCAAAAGAGATATGTGTAGCGTTAGACCTAAATGACCTTATCAAAGTAAGAGATAAGTAAATTCATGGTTTTTTACTTAATTCAATTAGATAAGTGGAATAAATTTATAACATACAACTTTTCTTTGGCACTTCATTCCAGATTACTTTGTGTAATACAAATGTTTTATAAAAATGGGAAATAAATGTTTGTCACTTCAAAACTTGTTTTTTATTTTACTATAATTTAAATTTAATTGTTTATGAAATAAAGTTTATTTAATGTTTATAAATAAGACAAGATTGTTGCACATATTATTGTTGGTACATAATAAAATGGTCTATGTTGCCCATATATGGCTATTTTATTGGTAATTTGTTATAATATTCTCTTCATTTTAGAGCTAATGAATACATTATGCTTGTCTACAAAAAAGTCATTCAAATTCATCATTAGGTCAAGATTACTATTATTAGTACCACTTTACTAATGGGGACTATACTCAGTTTGTTATTTCATAAATATTTTCTGTAATTAATATAAACACCCAGCAGTCATACATGCAGTTCTTAGTTTAGTTTTTTGTAGTGAGCATATACTACATGAGGCTTTGATGCCACTAACAACCATAGCAAAAAACATTTAACCTGGGTTCTCTCATTTCAAAAGCTAGTATAGCTTAAATTCTAGACATTTTTTTAGAAATAAGGAAATTAATTCTAAAGCAATTGAATGATAGGAAACTGCTGTTTGCTGGTTTTAATCTTTGATGTTCTTCCTCACTGTTTACATAATTATTAGAGATGTGCCGATTATGACTAGCCGATTAGTCGGTATAAAGAGGCTGATTAGTCGGCCAAGCCGATTACGGTTTCAGGTATTCTGGTAACCCATCGTTTACAGCTGATTCGCGAGAAAGTCGCAAACGCTTTTTGCAAGCATGTCTCTGCTTGTGTTGTTTACTTCGCATTGTTTCTTGGTTTTTCTTTTGTAAGGGACAGAGTGGTGCTTTTGTGTAAAAAAATATGTGCAAAGATAATTAATAAAACTGTTGTTTTTCCAATGTTCATTAAAGTGAAATAGCGCAATTAAAATTTAGTCATGTCAAAAAGAACACAGTAAGTACAAAGTACTTATGCCACAGTTGGGGAGTTTTAGTTTAGTGGATTTAAGAATACGCGCGCGTTGACAGAGTTGTCGACCAAAAAAAAAAGGATAATGTTAAATGTTGTCTCGCACTCGCAGTTGAATTGATACTTTACTCTTTGTGTTATTGTTAATGTCTTTAGTTGTCAGTTTCTTATTATTATTTTTTTCTTTGAGAAATGCAAAGAAATAACTATTCGTACGACTTGTCTTGCAAACACTAGATGGCGCCCGAAAGAATAACCCATAAAAAACAAAACTTGTAAAAAAACCCAAGTCTCGCAACTCAGTTCTTCTACCGTAAAAAGTTGTGAGATCCATGTGATACCAAGTCGATAAATTTATTCAGTCTCCGTTTAAGGGACCTTTTGTCTTAAGTTATTATGCACTTAGCTTACCAGACAACATCTTATAGTGACCACTGCCCATATCAATATTAAAAGTCTTTTATGTTTTAAATAAAAGAGTTGGATTTGGCAATCGCATGAAAACACGATGTATCTCACTTTTAGAGCGATTGCCAAGTCAAACTATTTTATTTAAAACATTAAAGATTTTTAATATTGATATGGTCAGTGGTCACTATAAGATGTTGTCTGGTAAGCTAAGTGCATAATAACTTAAGACAAAAGGTCCCTTAAACGGAGACTGAATAAATTTATCGACTTGGTATCACATGGATCTCACAACTTTTTACGGTAGAAGAACTGAGTTGCGAGACTTGGGTTTTTTTACAAGTTTTGTTTTTTATGGGATCTCATTTCTTTTTGTAGAAAGTCCTACTTTTTTCCTTTTCGGTACCTTCTACTTCTTGAGTACTAACAACGGATATTCTTAAAACCCTCGCTCTGTCTTATGAGCTTTGCTTACTTTTGTAGGTAGTCTTCCTCTTCTACATACGAGACGAGACATGTTCTTTATTTTAAAATAATAATTACTTTTTGCGTTAGTTAGAAAAATTTAGGGCCGCACGTCAAACGTCAGTTAAAGTTAATCCTTTTGTAAAATTGTTATCTCTCTTTCACTATAAATTGGTACTGTCAATGTACCAAACAGAAAATTACAACATCAAGCTTAACAGAGGTATAGCTTGAATTGATTTACGGCACCAAATGCCGCACTCAATTTTTTTTAATGAATAAATTACTTGACCCTATATGAATATTTCCTCACGATGTTTTCCTTCACCGTTAAAGTACGTGATAATTCATTGCAAATACACACATAACTTCGAAAAGTCCGATGAGTGTGCCTAGAGTTTGAACCCGCGACCGCCGGAATTCTTGACCGCACGCCTAAGCCTCAATACCATCACACCTTATCTGTCTACACCTATATTCCATTATCTTATACATATACAGGTACACTGGTTTATTAGCTGCAAATGTAACTTTGTAATCCTATATATTTATATGGGATTACAAAGTTATTTATGCAGTTTGTGAATCTAGACAACTAGACCGAAATTGCAAGATATTTTAATTTTTCCTTAAGTTATACACTAAACTCTAATTGTGTTCCAAATTTGAAGCTTCTATGTCGGCTAGAAGTGCCTTAGAGTTTTGATGATCGGTCAGTGAGTGACCAAAACCGCGAAGTTTGACTAGTTATAATTCTTAAACTACTGGTTAAAAATGAATAAATTTTGATATATAAAGAGTTTATACTATTCTTGCTTGGTGATTAAAATTTCAGGTTTCTAGGTTTATCCACAACGAAGTTATAGGGTGTCGAAAATGGCCTGAGTTGCTTCGAGAAAAGTATAGTACGGCCGTGCCGCTTTTTCGCTCGACTTGGCGGGGGCACTGCCGTGCCCCCAGATTGACGTTTCGTCGTTTCGATGTTTTATTTTTATAACATCGATATATCGATGATATCGAAGTCAAAACATCGATGAATATCGATCATCCCTAGTCAGCTCACGCTCAGCGCTTATACGAGTAATGTCAATTAACTATTACTAACGTCTAACACATCAAAAATCAAACTGTCTATAAATCTATCTGTCTATTTAGCTAGGGTATCTAAAATTCTAAAAAAAATAAGAGCTACCGCCGAGCCTCGACTTTTTGACCATTTATCTAAGTAGGGTAACTGAAATTATAAAAAAAAAACAAGAGTTACTCTCGAGTTTCGACTTATAGACCATTTATCTAGCTAACTAAAATTGTAAAAAAAAAACAAGAGCTACATTATAGGTAGGTACACTGGTTATGTGTAATGCGATCAAAATATGTCGTATCATTGCAGATAATAAACCGTATGGCTGCGATTTGTTTGCTGGCAAGTGGCAGCCCTGGTCTGTCAAATCTAGTTCCAATTTTTTACCGCAGGGCAGGATTTTAATGCTGGCGCGCGCAGTGTACGTAAATTGCAGAATGTAATTGTTTTGGTAATAAAAGAAAAAGTTACGAAAAGGGTAAACCTATATGACAAATTACAAAAATAACCAAGATCTGCTAATGGAGTCTTGTAGAGGTAAAATTTCCACATTTATGTACGTGTGGGATTTGTATCTATATATATTAAAATATTTTTTATAATTAGAAAGTAAACGATTTGTTGATGCATTCAATATTATGGGAGTTATATTGTATATGATTTAACCCTGGAATTGGTATTTACTGGTTTACTTCTTAAAAAAAATATTGCAGAACAAGACTGTGCTGTATGCCTTCAAAGATGTCAACATCCAACAGAATTGCCCTGCGGTCATGTGTTCTGTTTTCTTTGTGTTAAGGTATAATTTTCATACAATAAGTAGATATTACCTTAAATTCTCCCTTTTTGGCTAAACCGTACAATACATACAATTGATTTGAAAGTTGAAAATTTTATGTTGGATAGATCTTGTTTTTGTTGGTCTAAACCTAAAATTTCAACTTGCGGAGAGTCATAGTTTTTGAGATATTCATGTTTGAAATTTGTGTTTTAGATTCGGAAAACACTTGACATCCTCACAACGTTACATTATTCGTTTTAAACTTTTTATAAAATACATATACAGATAGATAACCTAGGGAAGATATAAAGTGGAGCCAGAAGACTCGCGAAGGAGGTCCTTCACTACCCTCACACATTCAGACTGGAGCACAGTGACATACCGAACGGAGCGGAAGTCTGAGTGTGCGAGGGTAGTGAAGGGACAACAAAGTAAGTCTTCGGCGGAGAAATTGGAACTCAGAAATCTTTACTACTGAAAATTTACATGGATCATTTAGGTAAGAAGTATAAGGCGATCGTGAACTGTAGTAAAGAAACAAGCCATCAAAGGTAATACAGCTAACAGAGGAGCGGGGGTTAAGGAGGGGAGCGCACCCCCCCAAAAGGGGGCATAGAAAACAAATGTCAGTCGAAAACTAAATGTGTAGGTTAGGTTACTTTAGGTTAGAGTAATGATCACACGAAAGAAAACTGGAGCCTTCTGGCTCTGCTTTATGTCTTCCCTAGCTTTTGTATCTGTATAAGTATTTTATAGAAAGTTTAAAACGAATAATGTACCGTTGTGAGGATGTCAAAAGTGTTTTCCAAAGCTAAAACACAAATTTCAAAAATTAATATCTCAAAAACTATAACTTTCTGCAAGTTGAAATTTTAGGATAAGACTAACAAAAACAAGATCTAATCCAACATAAAATTTTCAACTCTCAAATCGATTGTATGTATTGTACAGTCCTTCCCCCTTTTTTCTTAAGTAATGTTTGGTTTCTTTCTTAGGTCTATTTTAGTTTCTTTAATAATGTTTGTACATGTTGAATGATAACATTAAATCTTGTTATTCTGTTTTGGCAGGGTGTTGCATTCCAAAGCAGGAAATGTGCAATGTGTCGCACAGAAATACCTGTTGATTATCTAGATAATCCAGTTTTGTTAGAAGATGTATCATCTACCCAGTCAAATGACAACAATCAAGATAACAAATACCAATGGTATTATGAAGGAAGGAATGGTATTTTTTTTTATTATAATCCATAATAACTGTGTTATTACAATTTTATTTATGTTTTTACAATTTTTATAGTAACACATGATCACATAAATTCAACTCTGTTTCATATCACTTACATTAGAAAAATAATCATATTATATCCATCAATATCAAATTGTGCTAAATTTTTTGTGAGCTACGGGAAGGCCAACATTAGGCTCTGGTTTCCTTACATAATTATCAATATTTTTGATACTTAAACAGTTTATGCTTAATCATAGTTGTTTTCCAGGTTGGTGGAAGTATGATGAACGCAGTAATATTGAATTAGAAACTGCATTCAATGCAGGTGAAACAACCTGCACATTACTTCTTGCTGGAGCTCTATATTTGGTAGATTTCCAAGCTCTTACACAAGTGAGGCGAAGTGATCAAACTAGAAGACGTCGAGTGAAAAGAGATACACCACTGTTTCCTGCCAAAGGTTGTTTTATTCTTCGAAATACATTAGAATTTTTTGTAGCAACATTGATTTTTAAAAGGGGTCCAGTAAATGGCATTAGTTTGCTGCCTTTGACATGGGTGACGTAATAAAGGAGGAATGTGGGTGTACACCTTTGCCTACTCCATCAGGCATACAAGTGTCAAATCAAATATGTATGTATATGTGTAACAGAAATTCAATATATTCCATTCTATTGAATATCTTGATCATAACCCATATTTGACAAAAGCATCACTTAATAAATTTTAGATGAACAATCAATTTGAACTGTCAATAAATAAATATTTATTTATTTGAGCAATTGCTCCCAGTATCATGAAGAAGTTTAAAGCAAAATTACTGTATCTTTATCTACATTTAAAATATTTTTTTACTTTAAATGGACAGGAATAGCTGGAATAAAGACTGATAGGAGGATTGTATTAGAGACTAAAAGTGATGATGAAGAAAATTCCAATGCAATAAATCAGAGTGCAATAGAAAATTCTACAAGGCTTCAGGAGGATAATTTAAATAATGGGCAACCAGATCAACCTATCCAGCAAATTCATGATGGATTCAATTATGTGGTGGATAGATTTGGGTAAGTAATTTTAACACAGAATATTTTTTAGAGCTCTTTAGGCCCTATTGCTAGTCAAGATCATCTGAAATGGTAAAAGATAATACCAGAAATGGTCAGGGATGCTCCTATCTAGTGGTCATGACCTACCCTAGAATAGGTGCTTCGAGTACGCGACCTCGGCCCCCCGAGCTACTGCAGTCACTACCAACCTCCCCTTCCGTGTCTGCAGTATCCACTCCTACAGGCCATACTTTCCTTTCCCATATCATCCCAATTTCCATATTACCCAATTTCTATTCCCTTGCTCCGGTTGATGACGGGTAGCAGCGTCATCAACGCGAGTCCCCTCCTGCGCTCGCCAACCCGCCTGCCAAGCGTGGTGAGTATTTGCAATTACGTTCTAATGAATGAAACCAGGACCAGGCCCCCAGTCCCCGGCAGACCCACTATTCCTGGCTACGGTAGCGGCCATGGTTACGGCGGGGCAGGGGGTGCTAAGAATCCCCGGGTTGGCCCCGGCTACCACCCCCGACGACGACTGGCCCTGGTAACACACAAAATACGCACGTTGAGGACAGATGAGAAGATTGTCGAACTGGAAGAAGAATTGAGCGGGTTACACTGGGACATTCTGGGGTTGTCGGAAATCCGGTAACCTGCTCTTCTACCCGGGGGACGACCAACAGTCCCGAGGAGGTGTCGGATTTCTCGTCCACAGGTCTCTCATCAACAACATCGTATCCATCGAAAGTGTGTCGAGCAGGGTTGTGTACCTTATACTCAGAATATCGAAAAGATATTCGTTGAAGGTCGAACAGGTATACGCGCCGACCTCGACACACCCAGATGAAGAAGTAGAGGATATGTATGAGGACATAACCTACTTCAATGTTGTTATGGGGGACATATACATACATTATTCATATACATTCTTCGGCAAGGGATGCCTGGACCTTCCAGCTTCGGAAGCAGGTGAGATAGTGCGCCTGCCACCCGCAGCAACTTTGGTTGCAACATCTGAAAGTGGGCACGGAATTTACACCGGGTGTCACGCAGCAGCCCCAAATACTTGAGCTGCTTGCCAATGGGAATTCGAACGCCCTCAACCTCGATGTGCGCCTCAGCGGGTGGCCCCATCTAAGGCCGGTGGAAGCAACCGTAAGGCCCAGCTGCCGAATTCTCTTTGCCATGGTGCCTTCCGCGGCGAGGTTGGCGGCCTCCTGGAAGGTCCCGCCCGTTGACGTGACAAGTGTGTCGTCGGCGTAGCAGAATACGCCGACGCCCCGGGGGTTGGCACCACGGAGCACCCAGTCGTAGCCAATGTTTTACAGAAGGGGCCCAAGAACTGACCCCTGCGGAGCACCGCACGACATTGCCGTTCGGTACCACCCATTGGCGCCCAGATACACCTCGTCCCTGTTCGATAGGTACGAGTGCACGTACGACATACATATCCGTCACGAAATGGCAGCGATCTCTGAGTCCATCTGCCGAGCCGTCATAACGACGATATTATTTTTTTAAGAAATAAATACCCAAACTGTGTACTTTAATGATTTACAAATTTGTTTCGATACACGGCTTACTTTCTTTTTTAATCGTAAAAATATAGTAAAAATATAATAAGTAATATAATAAGTAAAAGTATAGTAAAAATTAACTTTCTTTTGAGACACCTTATTTTTTAGATGTCTTAAAAAGATTTCATAATGGCAAGAATAAAATATGAGTCAATTCCAGGACATTTTCCTGTCTAAAATATGTTCATGTATTTATTTAAAGCACTCTTTATTTTTCTACCAAAATCCATCATAATTAGTTCAGCAAATTTATACACAGAATGTAACATACCCACTTAGTTTATATATGAGAAGTGGCTCAACGATTTTTTATTTGTTTCAGAGTTATAATACTGGATGATGATGATGATGATAATGATGTTAACTGAATACAAACAGAAAATATTTGACTGTGTTATGAAATTTAAATGAGAATATATAAATTTATGAAATATATTACTTAGAAACTTCCAATATGGTCATTTTATTTTTAAACTAATTTATATTATATATTCCCTGGTATATATAGAAGTACCAGATGTAAGAGATTCCATGTTTAAGATTCTAAGAACAGTGGTCATTGAGATTTTCAGTAGCAAAATGGGTTCTGTATATACAGGGTTACTGGTTAAGTCGACCTATTCCTCTTAAAGGCGTGTAGTTTACATCGTTTCTGACAGATTTGACTACGAGAGACCCTATCCTAAATCTAACCGTTTTCGAGGTATTTGAATTTAATTGTTTTTTACAACAAACTCCCGATTTTCGGCTATCGCCTTAGATATTTTGAAATGTGTGGGTCTTATTATTACTATTATTTGATTTTTACATGTAAAATAAGTTGCTTTATGACCCCAATAACCAATATTAAATGAATAAATAAGTCGTTGTAGACGATTAAAAAACTTTAACAAAAAAATTGAAAGTATATTTTTCTCGAAAGGAAAAAAATATTATGGCGCCTGTTTTACAGATCAATATATCTACGTTTAATCAGCTATCCAACGAGATATAACAATATAGGGATTTATCAATAGTTTGTAGAAAAAACTTAGTTTCATAGGCTATAGAGGAGGCAAAGTTGAAGTATAGTACCTGGGTCGAATATGGCCACCTTAAGGTTTGTTATCCTTTTAATAACAATAAAGCTAAAATAAACAAGTTTTAGCATTTATTCATGAAAGATGCCTATTTATCGTTACAACAAAGGCAAAAAAAATACAAAGACATCAAACATTAAATAATGTTTTCACCAGTTTTAAAAAAATATGGAAATTGGTCATATTTCCGACGGGGGGTGTAAATATGGCCACTTTTACTATATGAATTTATGGTTAAAAAAACTTCTGTGCAAATTAATTCTCTAATTCAGGGTTAAGAAGTGTCTTTCAGCGCGAATAAGATTTAGCCTTCTTTTTCATAAATAACGTCTTACATTAGGCCGCGCGCACTTTAGACACGAATTCGTGTCGTACGGTATACGTACGATCGTGGTCGTACGAATTGAGTGCGCACACTGTATACGTTTTTTATAAGTCAACTGAGCAGTGTCAGGTTAATTTTTCTACGTTCATTTCTTATGTCAAAACGTACGAATGTTTTGTAAATTCCCAACGAGTTCGGATTGTTTTCGGATGTCTGAACTACACGTACGTATACGCACGACTTACTCGCACCCAGTCTGCGCGCTCCCATAGTACTTGGAATGTCGGGATCGTTCGTATGTGTTCGTACGTGTGCGCACGAGTAAAATTCGTACGAAAACGTGTCCAAAGTGCGCGCGGCCTTAGACTGCATGTTGGCACATTATAATGCTTTGCAGCCGTATATACTTTCATCCTGCCGCTTTTGATTGCAAATATAGCTGGTTTTATTAATGGTTCTTACCAATTATCTCGTAATCCTTTAGTTTAATAGCATGCTAAGGTCTAAAACAAAAAAAAAAGTTTCGTTAATTTAGTACCGTAAATGCGGCCATATTTGCAGTCATCCATTTATTTTGTTTTCATAGTCACGAATCAAAAACATACAATTTCTTTGGTAATTAAATAAGGAAATATCAAATAACAATCGCCACACAATGTTGTAATGTGATTAACAAAGATTCTTATTTGAAAAATAACAAAACACTGGAGAATACTTACCTACTTCACGTATTTATAACTTTAACAGTGTCATGTTTCACTTTATTGAACACTAGGCTGTTAGTGGGTGCGCTGCTGTAAAGGTGATAGGTACGCTGTTCGGATGCATGTGACACTAGCGACAATTTATAGTGGTGTTAAGGTTATTACAAATTTTCGTATTTGAAATAATAGCAAGTGGCCATATATTCCGTCTGGCCATATTCGACCCAGGTACCTTAGAGACAGGAGAATGAATACGGCGAGTGAAATGAGAAGGAATCAGTAGTCACTGATGTAGTAAAAAGTGGACTTCGTAAAAGATTGCGAAGATTTGTGCAAAACAGAGGCAGACATCATCATCATCATCAGCCCATATACGTCCCAATGCTGGCACGGGCCTCCTCTACTATTGAGAGACCGTTAAAGAAGTGATAATTCATTGTGAATACACACATAACTTTGAAAAGTCAGAGGTGTGTACCTGGGGTTTGAACCCGCGACCACCGTGATTCTCGACCGCACGCCTAAACTTCGAGGCCATCACTGCTTATGAGGTAGACATGATGAACATAAAATTTATACTAAGATGTTTTGTTAGAACTGGAAAGTTTAATAAATTAAGTATTTTGTACCCACCAATTGTTTTATTTAGTTTATTTTTGTCTCCCCATATAAGATAAAGATAAGATAAGATAAGATAAAAAACATTTTATTGTGCACCATTTAAACAGGAAACAACGATACAAAAAAAACAACTAAAGTACAGTGGACAATCGGCGGTCTTATCGCTTAGAGCGATCTCTTCCAGACAACCAGGCATGACGGAATATTTAACGAGTGATTAGCGAAATGTGGGGGTGTTTAAATGGTTTAATAAATAAATAGCCCATATATCCCATGAAACTAAATTTTTACAATTTCTAAAAATTTTTGATAAAACCCTAGATTGTTATGCCTCGTTGGATAGCTGATGAAACGTAGATATTTTAAGGCACATCTGCAAAACAGGCGCCATAATATGTTTTATAGATATCCTTTCGAGAAAAATAAACTTTAATTTTTTTGCTAAAGTTTTTAAGTTTTAATCGTCTCCAACATCAATAATCAACAACAAGCATCTTATTTTACATGGAAAACCTAAATAATAGTAATAATAAGACTTACACATTTCAAAATATCTAAGCTGATAGCCGAAAATCGGGAGTTTGTTGGAAAAAGCAATTAAATTCAAATATCTCGAAAACGGTTACATTTAGGATAGGGGGTCTCATAGTCCTGCCCCGTGGCAAGGGAGCGTTAGAATCCCACCACGGTATCCCCTGCCTGTCGTAAAAGGCGACTCAAATGGGCCCTCGGGGTCGCTGCAGGAGCAGCGCGTCCTCACTGAAAGTGACCCCGAGAGGAGCGGCGGCACTGTGGCCTGTGTACGTCGCGGGCGCCCATCCACAACCGGGGCGCCCGAACCAAGCTAGTGGGGGTGCAAATGCGCCCCTTATAACTCCGGGACGGCCGAGACAATTCCGTCTCGAAGGCGCACAGGGCGGCTGTGGATAACGGTGGGCGCTTCTCGCTCACGTACCATGGTCGCCCAACTTCCCGCCGTCGCCAACAGAGAAGGAGGCACCGGGTAACCGAATACGGCTGATCCCAGTGTTTCCGCTCTGTGGATTGGGGGCGTAAGAATACCGCCAATGTATCCTCTGTCTGTCGTAAGAGGCGACTAATAGGGGTCCAGGGATTGCTGGGCGTACTGCGGGGGCGGTGCGCCATGGCTAAAAGCAACCCCAAGATGTGCGGCAGAGAGCGTGGCCTCTTGACTGTCGCGGACGTTCCTTATAAGTGAGCGTCCAAAATAAGGTGAGTGGAGGGCATCTCAAGCCCTCCCAATTTTGAGGAGTCCATGACTGAACGAAGCGCCGGGCGGCAGCGGAAAGTAATGCAGGGTTCCCGCCCTGCGATGCCGTAGACCGCCTCAAATGCGCGCGACGGCCACCGAGAGGTTTTAGTCGGTATGCTGGCATAGGATTTTGGTTAGGGACCCAACTCAAGTAAACGGACAATTGTTCCGCGCGCCGAGTTGGAAGGCCCGAGACCCCGACATACCCCTTCCGCCCTCCCCCGAGGTACCGAAAGGGGAGCTTAAGGCGCTTTCCTCTTGTTAACAAACAAAAAAAAAATGGTCGCCCAACTTGGCGCGGAGATGGCCACCGGGGGGTTTTGGTCGGTATGCCGGTGAAGGTTAGGGTTGGTTAGGGACCCAGCCCGGCACTTACATCTGCGGGGACATGACGTCGCCGAGCGCCGGGCTGGAAGGCCAGTGACCCCGACATAAGCTTCCCGCCCCCCTTCTCCACAGGGCTGGCGGGAAGTAGAGCCATAAGTAGCTTTCCCCTCTGTAATGTCTTGGTGTCTGAGGTGGTTTGTATTAATAATACTAATAACACTTAGTTTCAATAGCGTCTGGCGCGTCCACTCGGTCCGGTATCAGGCGTAGTAGTGCCCCGATTCGAGTGGGGAACAGCGCTTATATTATAATTTATTTTCACATCTACCTTACAATTTATAATATAATATTACATCTACACTCCATACACTACACCCTCGAAAACAAAAAAAAAGAATCTCATAGTCAAATCTGTCAGAAACGATGTAAACTACACGCCCTTAACGGGAATATGTCGACATAACCAGTAACCCTGTATATATGCCCAATAGAGGGGAATAGTTCTGTACTGATTACACAGGTCAACATGACTTTTTGCCGTTAATCCAATTGTACTTTTTCGGTATCTTTTATGTATAAATATTAACGGAAAAATAATAAAAAAATCTATTACATCGAAATATCTAAATATGTACAATTACATATAATATGTAGGTATGTTTTTTTGGTTAAGAAATGTATGTTATTTGAGAGGGTGGTTTAATGGTACCCACCGATTAATGCCTTTTTCTAAATCTGTAATTTGGAGGGAACAAAAGATCATGAGAATGATTGTTATTTTTGTTTAAGGAAACTGAAGGGATATTCTTATAAAACAAGAAGTAAAATTACATATCCTGATGTGGAATCTGTAACTAAACCGATTCCTTATACTGAAGACAGCCCACCACCTCAGCCTACAAATAAATTTCAAATAATCTTTCAAATTTTTTTTTGAACGTATTTTAACTAATCTCATGGTAAGGTATGGAAAAATACAAGTTTCAACCGCGGCAATATTTTTTTTTTTGTTGACCAGTGTTATTTTTACATCAGTAGAAAAAATTTAGGTGTGAGAATACATCTTTGCTTACCCGTATGGGCACCCTTACAGGTGTGAGTAGGTACCTATATGTATAAATGTGTTATGTAATTACTAATTATGTATAAGTGTTGGAAAACCTTGATTAAATAATACAAATTATTGTAAACAGGAGCCAGGCTGGCACTGTAGACCTTACAACCAGATGTACTTTTGCTATTACAAATTAAAAGTAATTTTATACCATTATAAATTTGCTCCAGATATATGATGATTCCAGAATCATCATTCAGTCAGCTGAATGATACTCATTATACTAAATGATTTAATTTAGAAAATAATTTATTGCAGTATAATAAATATTCATTCAACAATCATACAGATACTTAAAAAGAAAATTTGTGAATGAAAGTGAATTACTTATGGATGCTTAGTATTGATGTCTTGGTAATTCTTTGATGCCCTTTTTTGGAATATTGCTACTGTAAACAAATAGAGCTTTAAATATTTATACTTTTAGTTTGTTAACGGATCACTTTGTAATAAGTTTCTTTCACAAATTTTCAAAACCACAAGTCATTTTATTATTTATATATGGTGTTATATACAGAATATAACTAAAAAATGTGTCTGGCTAGATGATTAGGCGGCCATGGGTTCAAATCTCTTCCAAAATTCTTGTGATTCTAAGTTATGGGTATATTTTTAGTTAGTGAATACATGGTATGTGCAGTTCAGGCCAGAACGTTAAACTAAAATAATGGAACATATGCTGATGTAGATAAATTCAATTTATTTGGGTCTCATAAAACTACAATTAATTTGGTCTTAAATAATATATTTATAAATGAAGACTATCTATTTATTACATACAGATTTTGTTTTTGATCACCATGGTCTAATTTTGCTTTGACTAGCGTGTGTTAACATCCAAGTGTTGTGAGGCTTAGGCTTCATAGACATTTGCTTGTGCCGAGGAAACTTAGGACACATAACGTACATCCTTTCGTCTCTTACTACGATGTAGCATGACTTACACCGTCTCCTTACGCGTCCTTTGATCTTAAAATTCCGAATTGCATTTATCATGGTTACCTGGGGCATTAAAAACTTTACTCTAGTAACATTTTGTAATGTATTGAAGATGGATGGAAGAGCGGAATATGTCCTAGATGGAAGGTGCACCGCTGATATTGTTTTAACTAATGTTAAAATCCGTTGCATTTTTGCTGGAAAAAAATAAACTCTATTAATGTTTCTTTTAAATTAAGTATAGGTTATGTTAGGTAATGTAAATATTTATCACATTAAATTATTCTTCCGAATATACTTGTGTTTCTGAAGTATTAAGTTATATATGTATTCGTCGTTGCATTAATTAGTTAATCCTTCGTAGAATTATATTTCATGACTTGTACCGATTCCGATATGGGCAAGGAAGGGCCAAGGAATAAGGATTTACAAAATACAAATTGTGAAATGTGAATGCAAAAATGTTAATAAAAAACGTTTATAATCTGTGGCCCGCAGGGCTGCCAGCAAATAAATCGCAGCTATACGGTTTAGTATCTGCAATTATACGAAATTTTATCGCATTATACATTACCATTCTGTAATTTAGCTCTTGTTTTTTAGAATTTTAGTTACCTACAGAAATGATAGAAAATTCGAGACTCGAGAGTAGCTCTTGTTTTTTTTTTAAATTTTACTTAGATAAATGGCCGAAAAGTCGAGATTCGAGACTTTTTTTTGAATGTCAGTTACCACCTAGATAAATGCTCGAAAACTAGAGACTGGACAGTAGCTCTTGTTTTTATTTTTTATTTTAGTTACCCTAGCTTTTAGACAGTTTGATTTCATTCCGTATGTTTTTGTATCGTATTATACGAAATGGTCATGGATACAATACACCATCCGATTATACATATTTTGTATCCAATTATACAATCTGGCAGCCCTGGTGGCCTGTGGGCTCACTGAAGTTAGCCCCCCTTTTTTTGAATTCTGAATTTTTTTTACTCTCAATCGTTTGTTCGTGAATGTTCGATTGTAACATTTGTTTGTTCGTCTTTTATTTGTTTATAATTAATTTAACAAATCCTCACCCTTAAGTTGGCCCCCACTTCTAGATAAGTTCGGTTTTTAATAAAACAATTAATTTTGTTTTAGTAATTATCAAAAAACTTTTAATTCACTTGTGATGTTCACAGAGCGGGGCGGAAAAGATAAGGAAGCACAGATAATGTAAAACTTGACATAAAACAAAAGGCGCGAAATTTAAATGTTAATATTACAACAATTAACAAATAAGAATTTAATTGTTTTTATAATCGAACAAAACGTCAATAATGGTCGAACAAACGTTAATTGATCAAAATTAGTTAATATGAAAGATAAAATTAAAGATATCTAGAAGTGGGGGCCAACTTAAGGGTGAGCATTTGTTAAATTAATTATAAACAAATAAAAGACGAACAAACAAATGTTACAATCGAACATTCACGAACAAACGGCGAACAAACGATTGAGAGTAAAAAAATTCAAAATTCAAAACAGGGGGCTAACTTCAGTGAGCCATTAAACTACACTACTATAAGACTTGAATGGATGTACATCATTATAATTTTTTTTGTTGAGATTAGTTTCCAGTTTAGTAGCCTTTAAAGAATTGGCAAAATTTGAGCAACGGATTTTTCAAAAGCTTATTGTGCTAATATAAAATAAACTAAGTATTGAATGTTTAAGAAAAAATAATTATTTTTCTTGCCAATTACTACAAATTATATTTTTTTTTTACCTAGAAAACCGGAAGTAAATATTACAAATCGGAATTTACTTAACCCATATCATCCCAAGCATGCTTAAACTACTTCGATTTGGATGAAACTTACAGCACAGCACCTTATTACCCTTTTTATTATTAATATGTAATAAAAAAAAAAATTCAATTAATAATATTTCAGTTTCAGTACCGTTCCAATAATGGAACAGTAGGAAGATATGCCACTGGTACCAATTAGCTTCTATGTATAAACATTGTAGAAAATAAAGTTATTTAGTTGAGTATTATTTATTATTAAGTATGTCAACAGCTCACATAATAAGCTATTTGAAAAGTTAGAATCTATTTTTTTGTTAAAATTTACTTATAATGAAAAATAGATGAACATTTGCAACGCAACGTTAAATTTTTCACACGTCATAGTAGTATTTTTATGGCACATCCCACGGTGGCGTTATTTATATTTTTTTACTAAATGATGGATCTTGCCATCTAGTCTTATACTAGCAAGAACTCGTTTGATAACTGCAAGAGAAAATCTAGGAGTCAGATTATTGGCAGTCAAGATAAATGTGCTAGGTAGGTATACTGCTTTTGTCATTAGGTAAGTCTTTACAATGTATCTCGTATAAGATAAAAAAAAACGTGAGAATAAATTTGTGCCACTGGAGATAATTTGTACAATTGAACCGCATTATTGGCACAAACGTTAATTGGGAACATTAGTAACTGCCAGTTCATCTCTTGAGGCGTATAGAAATCCGATAACATCCCACATTTTGATCTAGTCTATCGACCCCTCCCATATATCTGTTATAATTCACGATGCATCGCGGTTTATCAACATCATTTTTTTGCTCTGAAACTTAGTCCGGCTTTTCAGGGATGTCTTTGTGTCTCCATTGTCTTGTGACCAGGCACCTTTTTTTGGAGATGGAGAGCAGATGTGCTAGGTTATTTTATTGGTTCTGCGGATTCTGCCACGAATAATTCCCTGGAGACATATTGCAATTATTCCTACCTAGGTATTAACCAATGCCCTTACGTCGGCTTCCGCTAACAGCCGATGTTTAGATAAATTATTTATATTGAAAGACTCCTGATCACGACTGTCTTCATCACTTTTATCATAATTTTCTGGAGGTGTTAGTATACATCCGCAGACAATACATTGTCATCTTCTACTAGTAACGTAACAATATCATTAACAAACAATCTAAAACAAAAGAATGGAAATAATTGAGTAAATATAGTTCCACATATAATAACATTTCACATAGGCATATTATCCTACTGTTCCAATAATGGAACGGTACAATCAAGATAATTTATTTTGTATAAATACCTTGAACTTTCGTGTTTTTTTGTAACAATCTCATAAATGACCTTACAGTTGATAATATTTGAAAACAATTGTAGCAATCATCATTATAAAATATTAAAATTACTTACATTTTACGAGTGAATTTTTTTTCGCGGTAAATCTCAGTAAACAACCCAAAACAAATTTCGCGGGAAGGTGCAAAAATAAAAAATTGAATTTAACAGCCAATCACTTGAGTGTTACCACAGTACAAAAATAATTAAGGCTGTGTTCACGTTTAAAAAAATAAAAATACTAAAAGTAACCGATCCAAAAATGGAACACTGGGAAGATATGGGTTAACTTCGGTATTTTTAATATTTTTTATTTTAATTACAAACTGTAGCTAGTAGTCCATAAATAATGTGTATAAAGTTTTAGAATGGAATCGTTAATTTTTGAGATGCACTTTAGGGCGAGGGGGCCGCACTGAGCGCCTTACTGGCGATACCTTAGGTTGGCTGTATCTCAAGAACCGCGATAGCTAGACACTACGTTTCCTTTATTAATTTATGATATTTTTTTACATAAATAACCTCACGCCCGTATTACCCAAAGGGGAAGGCAATGGTGCATTACTGCATCTACATTTTGACTGGTATGTATCAGCATCATCATCAGCCCATATACTTACGACTCATTGCTGGGCACGGGCCTCCTCTACAACTGAGAGGGTTGTAGTATGTATCAGTCACATTTAATACAAGCCTATTGGCGTTTTTCGAGCACAATTCCAGACTCCATGCTGCTACTGGGAGTATACTATTAACACTTAGCCGGACCCGGGAATCGAATCCGGGACCAGGGCTGCCAGATTGTATAATTGGATACAAAATATGTATAATCGGATGGTGTATTGTATCCATGACCATTTCGTATAATACGATACAAAAACATACGGAATGAAATCAAACTGTCTATAAGCTAGGGTAACTAATATAAAAAATAAAAACAAGAGCTACCGTCCAGTCTCGAGTTTTCGAGTATTTATCTAGGTAGGGTAACTGAAATTCTAAAAAAAAGTCTCGAATCTCGACTTTTCGACCAATTATCTAAGTAAAATTTAAAAAAAAAACAAGAGCTACTCTCGAGTCTCGAATTTTCGACCATTTAAGTATGTAGGTAACTAAAATAAAAAAAAACAAGAGCTAAATTACAGAATGGTTATGTATCTCTCTCTCTCTGGTCGGTCCCTCATATCTGAGGATCGTGGTCAACATTAGGGTGACATCTGGAGCGGATGATCTGCTTCCACCGGATTCTGTCCAGCGCGTTCCTTACGGCAGTATAGAATGTGGAGTATATAATGGTTATGTATAATGCGATCAAATTTCGTATAATTGCAGATACTAAACCGTATATCTGCGATTTATTTGCTGGCAGCCCTGTCCGGGACCTCTAGATCGCACGGCACATACTTATGCCGCGATACCACATTAAGGCAGTAAAAAAAATATGTGTGCTTTTCATAGGATTGCATTCGCATTTCAGTCCGTGCTGAATACGGCTTTGGCTCTGGCACTCGTGTCCTGACAGAGCAATTCAATTAATCGCTTTTCCTGTCTTGTACCACTATAAGCCTATACCCTCGTTTTTTCGTCAGTTAATTTTTTTAAGCTAGGGTATTGGTATTTTAAGGTAGGGCATCACAACTCGATGCACCCTCCCCCCACCATAGCTGAGGTTTTGGCATTAGACTAAGTTATTTATTTGATACATCAAAAGCACAACATATTAATTATATTAATACATTGAAATAAACGTAACAGCGTACCATTGAAGTGTGTGTACCACATCAATGTATTAGATCATTATATGTGTTACATAATGCAAGTTACAGGTTATTAAAAAAAGTTAGGGCTGTAAACTCGCGCATACATATTAAAAAATTTAGCCCACACAGGTAAGTACCACTACTGATAGGCCTCAGTCCTCCAAGCAGGCGTAATGCGGGATGGTGGATTTCACGCAGTTGAAACAATCCATGTGGAAAATCTTAGATACTATTATATTATTATTTATAATCTTAGATCATAGATGTATGCTTTTTAGTATGTACCATGAAAATTCGAATGTGCAAACTACACACCCTTGAGCTTCGTCGTCGAGTTGCCAGCTTATCGGTTTTTTATAGGATACACTTTGGAGAGAGCTCGAAGGCTCTTTTCGAACTGATTGAGCCATCTCCATTCCTTTATCGGACTACTCGCAGGCAAAAGTTTCATCCATACGTTGTTGACATACCCAAAAGTCGAACTAAACGGTTTGACAGATCGTTTGGGTGAGAGTTGCCAAAATTTGGAACGACCTGCCTGGGTCGATTTTTCCTGATAAGTAATGAAATGAAATGAGATGAAATGAGATGAGATGAGATGAGATGAGATGAGATGAGATGAGATGAGATGAGATGAGATGAAATGAAATGAAATGAAATGAAATGGAATTTATTGAATCCATAAAATGTCAAATACATCACTTAGACTCAGTCATTTCAAAATTTGGTGTACCACCCTGTTCACCCTGACATAACTAATTACTTACAAAGTACTAAAATAATAAGTAAATATGTATATACAGCTATGTCCATTGAAGACGACCCAGCCAGACTTGGGATTACAATAATAATTAATTAATTATTAATTAAAAAAGCAGTGATGGCCTCGAGGTTTAGGCGCGCGGTCGAGAATTTCGGCGGTCGCAGGTTCAAACCCCAGGCACACACCTCTGACTTTTCGAAGTTATGTGTGTATTTACAATGAATTATCACTAGCTTTAACGGTGAAGGAAAACATCGTGATAAAACCTGCACACCTAAAAGTTCTTAGGAATTTGTTAGGTGTGTAGTCCGCCAACCCGCACTAGGCCAGCGTGGTGGACTAAGGCCTAAATCCTCTCAGTTGTAGAGGAGGCCCGTGCCCAGCAGTGGGACGTATTTGGGCTGATGACGATGATGACGAATTAAACCCAAGCTTCGTTATCCTCCATATACTTATTCTGATATTGTATAAAATGGGCTTTGTTATATAACTGTCTCTTAGTAATTTCTTTAAATTTATTGCAGTTTAAGGCCTTAATATGATTAGGGAATTAATTGTAAAAGTTGAACCCTGGAGCCTTTATGAGTAGAGTGAACAGGTTTCTTTTGGATGGGCGTGTACCACCTTTATCTTCATCTACACTTTCCATCAGGTGAGATGGAAGACAAACGCCTATTCCATTTCAACTATAAAAAAAAACTTGGGCTTTGAACTTGGTGTTTCTGACACCATGATAAGCCCGTTTAATAGTCGAGTTCATTGACTGGACACTATTATCGCATATTGTGTGATCCTTTTTTTGTGTAATTCTTACGTTAAAATTTAAACATAATATGTATATGAAGATAACTTAACACTTGTATTTACGTTTTATAGAACAAAGCATTATAGCAGTACCTACATATTTACGTACCTACCTATAACCTTAGTTTGTCGATCTCATTATGTTGCTGAACAAAAGTTAGTTATTTCATTATGTTGTATGAGGTATAATTTATATTTGTTATTGCTTTTGTTTCGCAAAAAATTTAGTTTAGTATCTATTTATATTAGATATATATATACCTATATATTTATTTATAGGTTTATCATTAGGTATTATCTACTATTTTTAAGTTAATTCGTATGCGAAAACTATAGATCCACAATATTAATCTATGATATTGTTGTAAAGGGACGGGGGACCCCTAAATAAAGGCTTCCCACTGAGGGGACCATGTTCAGCTACGCGATAGCGTGTCCAGCCAAGTTTAGATAAAAATCTGGCAATGCATGCGTTTAAGTTCAAAAGCCATTTGTCCTACAAAATTAAAATTTGTCACATTTAATAACGCTTGTAAGCTTGCCTAAAATCTAAAATTTCATAAAAATAGGTCAAACAGTTATCGACGTATTAAAGTTCAAAAACCAGCATTTATGTGACTAGCTGACTTAATACTTGGCTTTGATATAGACTATTACGCACATGTGTATAAAGGAAAAAATCTAAAAACTAAAAATTATGGAAAATTAGTATCAATTATGAAAATAGCAACCAATGGTGTTATGTTTACCGACGTGTTCAATAAATGGAACTGTACCAAATCTTGACTCTAAATTAATAACGAATTTCTGTACACAAAGTAGGTAAAGATATCCCATCAAAAACATGAATTTAAAATGGAAGACAAGTTTAGTGCCTCGTTGGCTACTTCGTCGGCAAAAGAACAATACTAGGTACCTACTACAGTAGTACTACCTACTACATACAATGATTGGTTCTTGATAAATAATAAAAAACCTTAAATTTGAACAATTATTATTTACACAATGATTTGTTTTCACTTATGATGTAATTCAAGCTAAAGATTTGACTTGAAGAGTATTTTGGGGTCACCAGCCTTTTAGTCCGGCGCGGGAAGTCATCAAATGCCGGGCTGGGTCCCTAACGCATCAGTCGCTACGCCGGCATACCCACAAAATACTTGTCATTTGTTCAAGGATGGCAGCCACGGTATGCAGGGGTAAAGAGTCAGTGCGCATCCGAGACGAAGCTTGTCTCGAACGTTTTGAAATTATTGAAAGCCTCACTACCTTCATTCAGGCGCCCCGAATACGAATGGGTGGTTACGATGAACAAATACCACTGTGCTAACGCCTATCTCCGGGTCGCAATCAGTCAGCGTCCGTCCCGTCCGCAAGGGCCCCCTATAAATCACCTTTTACGACATTTAGAGGATACCGTGGTGGGTATCTAACGGCCCCTCTATCGCCAAAGGTCCTTAAACAATGAAATATTTTTTTAAATTATTTTCGTAATGTTGTCTCAAGCGGGAGAAGCGCCCGCGATAGTCACGATGCTTCGCACGAAACCCCGCATACCTCGATGACTCAGTTAGTCGCCTTTTATGACAGGGCGGAAGTCTTACGTCCTCCATCCACAGGCCACAGGGTACATATGTAGATATGTACCGTCAGATGACGATCTTAGTACCTATCTTAAACATAAACGACTGTGTTACCTACATAATGTCGTTAACCTTTTATGAATGAGGCGGTAAGACAATGTGATACTACAGTCTATGTGGACAGAGAATAGCTCGTGTCTGAAAAGAGTTTTTATAAAACAGTCATATTGAAATAAAGTTGACATTAATATTTCAGTATTTTAAACAATTTCACGCAATCGTAGCAACAAAAAATTGTAAACGTATCATAAGTTTGAGTATTATCGTTTGTTGCATATTAATTTGATCTATTGACCTTGTTATTTTGTCATTACATACTACTATCTGTAATATGAGCGCAAACGGTGTAGCAGTCAAGAATAAGGCAGACGTTGTTTCTAAAATGAATACCGGCTCTAAAACGAATATAGTAACAAAAACTATTGTTACTTCACCGAATGTTTATAAACCAGTCGGTCCTTACAGGTTCGTAAATTTAATTTTATCTAGTAAAATTGTATATACAGTCAAACCTGGGTAAGTGAGAACTGGATAAGTGAGAAAACTCTATAAGTGAGAGTAATAGCCAGGACCCGTCATTTTAAGCTCCCAAAACCTCTATTAGCGAGAAACAGAAACCTGTGTAAGAGAGAGTCGTTTTTCCCTCATGGACCTCCGTAAGTGAGACTGCTACTTATCTATACCTCTATAAGCGACAGTCGAGCTTTATTAATTATTTATATTATTTAGGAGGAACAAATGACAAAACATATTACAAATTTAGCATCTGCTATTATGACTCATTCTTAACTTTCGTGGAACTTCCTACCATTGTTTTTATATTGTTTTCTCGTCAATATTGTACCTATTCTATTTCGTGGAACTAAATAACGTTGTTATTTTATCGCATTCTTTTCGAATGGACACTCGTGCCTGTATACCGACCTGTTTGTCAGACTTACTCAGTTTACCGTTAATCAATTGCGAAGGAAAGTTCTGTTCTGCATCATGTCAAAACGGAAAATTAAAGTACTGGCATTAAGTGATAAACTTAAAATAGTGAATGCGTTTGAATCCGAAAAATCGCAAAATGAAATTCAGAGGGAGTTTAATTTACCAGAATCCATAAAATTATAAAATCAAAATAAAGTCTGAGTGCTCTGATGGACATGGAAATATTAAGAGGACTAGAGGTTCTGAATTTCCCTATATCGAAAAGTGCTTTTTGGAATGGATAAAACAAACCTCAATAAGAGAGAAACGCTACCCATGTACCTGCATTAGCGAGAAACTCGGGTTAGTGAGAAACCTCTGTAAGCGAGAATGAGATTGTGCTCCCTTGAACTCTCGCTTATCCAGGTTTGACTGTATATTGCTACTCTATATTAGTGAAATAATTTTGATTATACTTAACCACAAATGCAAATCTTGCATCGTAAGAGAATCTTTCTATTAGTAGTACCTAGGTTTTATCTACTATTGTTATGCATGAATACGTTAATGTGCAAAAGTGTTATCGATACAATTATGGTGAGTTGTAAGTGGGAACCACAGTGTAATTAAGCTTACATTAAATGGGCCTCAACCCTCTCAAAGTTAGAGGAGGCTCGTGCTCAGCAGTGCAGCAGCAGTAGGTAACGTCCCGTATATGGGCTGATGATGAAATCTGTATGTAGGTTAGTCTATGTAGGTAACCGAGGTGCACATGTTTTGTTGTAAAAATTATTTACATTTAATTGCTCTTCCGTCCACTTTTGATGCAGCAGTAAAATTTCGTGTCTAGTTTATTCTTATCGTTAGAATAGATAAAATATGTTGACTGATGTGGCAATTTTCCAATCTATATTATTATTATAACTATATTTATGATATCTTTTAAAAACATATTAAGGAATATGGCCATCTGTGATTCCATTGAAATTAGTTGCCTTCTGAATAAATTAAAATTGTAACAGAATTTCTTGTCAACCAATATTTCATCTGATAAACATGAAAATAAAATAATGTACCATATTTCTTTACTATGAAGCTGTTTAATAATTTTCTTACTTTGCATTACTTTTTCAGTCAGGCGATTTTGGCGGACAAAACTCTCTATGTATCTGGAGTCCTTGGAATGGACCAGGACTCACAGTTAGTATGCGGTGGCGCTGAAGCTCAGACTAGACAAATTCTCAACAACATGAAGCATATTCTAGAGGCTGGAGGCGCGTCCTTAGAATCTGTTGTTAAGACGACTATACTGCTTGCCAATATGGACGATTTTCAAACAGTGAATAAAATTTATTCAGAGTGTAAGTGTAATAAAAACAATAATACTATTATCGAAGTTCTAAAGTGGCAAGATCACGTTGTGATTTCGTTTTCAGCAACATCGTCTTTATAGCTAGCAATCCACTAACACTCCCCTAGCGAATTACTTCATACAAGGAATTTTAATTTTGCTAAAGTGGTTCTGTGGTAAACACTATTAAACGCCTTCGTAATGTCACGGCCAACGTATCATCGGCCCTCCTCGTCCTCCCCTATCATTTTCACCCCAACATTGTAAAAATCACCCAACAAGATCATCATCATCATCATCATAGTCGAGTGATTGCTATGATTATCTTACTGATTGATTATATGGTTACCTTACTGTCTTTTTTCAATTAGCTAGTGGTTTCAAAGTCAATCTATCTAAGTACTTAGAAGCTACTTAAAGATATTTGAGTGCAGATTTTTTAGTTATTGTATCCTCATCATATTTTAAAACAACAAACAGAAATAAACTCATAGTAAAAAATATTCGTATTACTTACTTACTTGTCGCTTTAAGTTAATAATTTTCTCTTTATTTACTGAACTATACAAGTAATAAATATGTAAATTTTACTACTGCCTTGTAGTCTCACGACACAAGAATTTGCCGTGCGATCTGGAGATCCCGGGTTCTAATTTCGAGTTGGGTTAGTAGTATAAATAGTAGCAGCAATGAGTCTGGATATCGACAGTTTACAATCTCGCTAGATAGATTATAATCTAACGGTGTTTACAATTTTATGGTGACATATACATGTAATAAATATATATGTATATAAGGTCTGAGAAAGCAAGTGCAAAATATTAACTAAATAAGTCGTGTTTTAAAATGTACAACCTTTATTACGGTAAGTTACCTTGGTAGTCTAGAGACATGTTTTATAATTTAAATTAATTCTTATCGTAAATCTAATTGTATATTCTGAGTAATTATGTATACCTTCAAAAGCAAAGAATGTAAGATAAAGTGAAAAATGGCTTTGTTTAGGGAATAAACTTTTATAAATATAACATAAATACAGTAACCGTTATATCACCCAAGGGGTAGACAGAGGTGTATGCTGTTTACAGCTCCCGAGATGAAATTTATTTAAAACATGATGCCAAGAGTTCGATGCCTGCATCAAAATTATTTTTGTGTGTTTCACAGCTCAATTGGTTCCCGAGAAAATGAAAATATGCCTCAGTAATATTTCCTTCTTTTTGATTTTAGATATTTCTAAGTAATTTCAAATACTTAATTATGTTTGGGTAAAAAGAAGAAGAAGAAGTCGTAGAAGGCGACTGAAAGAGGCCCTTGGGGTCGCTGGGCGCGCTGCGGGGGCATCGCGTCCTTACTGAAAGTGACCCCGAGAGGGGCGGCGGCACTGTGCTGGCCTGTGTCCGTCGCGGGCCCCCACTCACAACCGGGACGCCCGAACCGACGCCGACCGCCCGAATCCACTAGGTGCAACTGCGCCACCTAAAACTCCGAGACGGCCGAGACGATTTCGTCTCGGAGGCGCACAAGGCGACTGCGGAATTACGGTGGACGCTTCTCGCTCACGTACCGTGGTCGCCACACTCGGCGCGGAGATGGCCACCGGGAGGTTTTGGTCGGTATGCCGGTTTAGGGATTTTGTTAGGGACCCAGCCCGGCACTAACATATGCGCGGACATGACGTCGCCGTGCGCCGGGCTGGAAGACCGGTGACCCCGACATACGCTTCTCGCCGTCCTCCCCCAGGGCTGGCGGGAAGTAGAGCCATAAACAGCTTTTCCCTCGAGAACAAAAAAAAAGGTTTGCTCACGATGTTTAACTTCACCCTTAAAGTACCTACCTACGTGATTATTTATTGTGTAATTTAAGTTGTCTCACTTTTATTATTTACCTTACACTCGTATGAGGCAGGCTTTTCACGCGTACCTACTGGAGCGCTGCATGACGTTTGACAAAAAAAACAAGATATTATATCTACGTGATACTTGTAGGTACCACAGTCCACAAGTGATATTTAGACAACAAAAAATTGGAACAATCAAACCCTTGCATTGTCGCGTTGATTCTTTAATTACTTACTTTACTTTATTTTGTACTTTGTGTAAATATTTTGATAACTATTTAATTAAAACGGATTGGCTACGCGAGGAGTAGTGAATTCACTAAGTATAGTAGAAATTTAATGCCATACTTTTTTCTTTTTCAGACTTTCCAAGAGATTGCCCAGCCCGTGCCACTTATCAGGTAGCGAAGTTACCGATGGGTGCCGCCGTAGAAATTGAAGCCATTGCGCTCAGCGGGGACCTGGTTGTCGCCGAGGCTGGCCCGTGTCCTTGCCCGCGTACCTAGATCATATAAAGCTAAAATATCTACTTATTTATAAATGATCTAGTTTAATGTACACTGATCTATGAACCCTGTGCGAGTTTAAAGTTGTTTTTTTTTCTTCCTTGTTTGTAAACTTGTTTAAATTTTTCAGTTTTCAATATATTATGTATGTATAAGTTTGTTAATGTCAGTAAACGTATATTATTTACTTACTTAGTATTTTTAGTAACAATTACACACATCGTTTAATTATAAACAACATAATAGCTAAACGTTAACACCTCTTTTATTTTTAGACCAAAAACCTATTTCTCATTAAGTGGTTATGTCATGCAAAGTTATTACTTACCTATACTACTAATCCAACCTGTTAAGTACGCAATTCCAATTTTATATATTCATGCCTCACAATTATGAGTTTGTTAGTTTAATAAATAAGATACTATTTTTAAAACCGTGGGCCGGGGTGGGGTGGCTCAGTATTGTAATGTGGGTAGAGGGCGTACGAGCCACGTAGTAGATGGCAGTAGGCACCCTCCACCTTGAGTTTCGTTCTGAGCGAACCGGAATAATTTATATCGGCTAGGTAGCTAAGTCAAAGTATTGCGTGAATAGTTTGAACAAAGAGCTTTATTATTAGTAACAATGGCTAAGTACAGTAAATTTTCCTCCTTGCGAGTTATAAATGTTTACTAGGATGTTAATGTCGCAGTTGTATACTCCAATAAAGGCTTATAACGATTCTGAAAAAAGTAACATGGTTCTTAAAAATAAAATTGAAAGTAGTTTCAAATTTATATGGCTTTTGAAATCAAAGCTAAGTGATAATTATTTCTGATTCTATTTAATAGCACAAAACGTTCGACCTTATAAGACATATTCGGACAAAACAATCGTATAATACAAAGTTAACCGCTAATATTTTTTACTTGAATCACATGAGAGGTATTTTGGTAAAATGAATTATTTGAAGACAACAGGGAAACGAATAGGTATTTTATATTTTTACTGCAGAAGTAAGACGCACTTGTCTATAGGTAGGTAATTATTAATTTTAACTTTCCATGGCAAAGTCGAATACTGAATGAATCGTTTCTTAATATGATTGTAAATCTCTTACATTTCTATTTAATAATTTCAGAGCCGTCTTTTCTATACTCGTACTAAAGTGAAGAGGATCCCGAGTTCTGCTTTTGGTCCGTAGTGCATTTATAAGGACATTTTATAGGCACGAGCATTACAAAAAGGAAGACTTGTTTTGGAAAAGATTTTGGGACGACAGCCTCCGTAAAGCATTTGCCTAGACACTAGCTTACGAAACGAGAACTACGAGTTCAATCCCCGCAACGAGACGCGTGCTCAAGGAGCGCACAAACTCACCAACGGTAATATTCGTTAAGAGGGGACTTGAAGCGATTCTGAACTGAGTTTTGCCAGGGTAGTGCGTTCTCAACAGTAGCTGTCCAGATAAGGATTGTCGGGCACAATAATATCATTTCAGTCAGGGAATATTACCATGACGCCGATATTTCTCCTTTCTTACTTTAGATGTAAAAGAAAACATCGGGAGGAACTTATGTAACTTCTTAGATTATTTTATTTCACATCACACACACATAAACTCACGCCTGTATTCCCCGAAGGGGTAGGCAGAGGTGCATTTCTGCACCCACATTTCGCCAGGTATGTATAAGTCCCACGTAATAGGGGGCGAGCCTATAGCCGTTTTTCGGGCACATTTCCAGACTCCGTGCTGTTACTGAGAATTTCCTAATTGAAAAACCCAATAACACTTTGCCCGACCCGGGAATCGAACCCAGGACCTCTAGATCCCACGGCACATACTTGTACCGCGAGACCACGAGGCACTTTTATTTCACTGTGGTGACTAAGGGCCCGCTTAATTCTCAAACCGGCCCGTGTTTAGAAGAGGTATATTGACTTAGGTTTAAAGAATAAACAAAATTATTTAATGCAGCAATATAAAGAATAATTTGCATGTCTATAAGGATTTTTATAGTGAGGGTAAAGATTTTTAATTATACCTACCTACGCGTTGTCGCGACATTTAGGTACCTACATGTTTCAAAAGAGTGTTTTGAAATATCTTTTTTTAAACCACCGTTTGCAGGGAAAACTCTAGGTCAAGTCACCAGATCAAATATTCTAAACATTAATCAAGTGTTGTGCTTAATGGGGTATTAGACGGTTTAGTTAAGCGTAAGAAAAATATTCAAGGTAATATTATATTAGGTTACGTATACACAGTCATGCGACTTAAGTATAATGAATGATGACAATTTAACTTTATTAAAACTTGATTTTATGCATTCGTATTTTTTTGATTAATAATGTAAGCAAAAAGCTTTTCTAGTTACATAATAAATAGTTTCCAATAGATTTCTAGTGAGACTATATTTCTGCCCTGTGCCCACCATGGTATCCCCTGCCTGTCGTATAAGGCGACTCAAAGGGGCCCTTGGGGTGGCAGGAGCAGCACGTCCTCACGTTGGTTTGCACCCCCACTAGGGGGTGCAACTGCAACTGAATACCGGTGAGCCCGACATACGCTTCGGCCCCCCTCCCCCAGGGCTGACAGGAAGTAGTCATAACCAGCTTTCCCCCTCAAGAAAAAAAAATTACACTATATTTGCACACGTCCGGATAGCCAAACGTAAGGTCTAAAGCACGCTAAAAGGACACACGCAAATGATTAGCAATTAACATAAAGCATAAAATTCACAAAGAATTATCGGAAAACATCGTGATGAAACCTGCACACCTAAAAGTTCTTAGGGATTTCTTAGGTGTGTAGTCCGCCAACCCGCACTAGGTTAGCGTGGTGGACTAAGGACTAAACCCTCTCCGAAAATAATTAAATCCGAACTGTTTCCAATGAAGTAAGTTATGTTTATTGAAAAAGTTCAATAATTGATTAAGTATAATTTTTTCAAATAACTTACTAAGAGTTAGTAAAACAGAAACAGGTCTAAAATTTGAAGGGTCTGAGGTATCACCAGATTTAAAAAGTGGTATTACCTTACTAAGCTTCATCAGGTCAAGAAACACTCCAGATGCGACTCAACGATTGAACACAGCTGCCATGTGAGGTATCGATTATAGAGGATATAGTAACTACTGATATTCCCCACAAATCTAAAGAGAATTTTTTTTTCTTCTTCATATAAATGAAAATTGTCGCGAGCTCTAAGCTTTAAGTTTTACCTTAATTGGCGAGGCTAAACGACCTCACTCCCATTTGAGGGTAGGTAAGTTCTAGGACCACTTTTAGCATTTTTCAATTTGTATCTACCATTGCCTATCCTTGTCACAAATAGAAGTATGAATATTAGTTAACAACCACATGTTGAGAGGGATCGTGAAAGGGGCGATCCTACTCGGAGACGAAGAGGCCGAGTAGCTACTACAAACACTGAGTAGTACAATAGGTACCAGCCCTTATAATGGAAAGATACCAAGTCCTTAAAACTTGGTAATAGCTTTGAAGTGTTTAATCCATGAAGCGCATAAAGGCAAACCAAAGAAGGATTACCGGTATGTGTTCATATTGAGATCCCGGTATCCTTCGCACGTGGTAAGCGAGAACCATGGGGTTTTTAGTCGGTAAGAATCCGGCATACCCTGCTATTATAAACAAGCAGGAATCCAAGAGGATTTTCCCCATGAAAAAAAAAAAAAAAAAAAGAAACAACCACATGTTGCATTTTGTATAGCAATCGATAGGTAGTGTGTCCATAATCTTGATAAGACAGCCAGGAATAAATTAGGTACCGTTGTTAAATTATTCTAAATGGAAATGTTTACTAGATGTAATTATAATTGTCTTAATTAAGCTTCAAAGGTGCAGAAAATAAGTTGCCTGTTAACGAAAGTAGGCTTTAATATGCTCGCCGAAGCTGTTAGAGCGATTGACTTCACTGTTTCTGGGTGTTTATAAGATTATGAAAAGATTCTTGTAATCACTGATACACCTTCAATTGATAATATTAGCTCTACATACTTAAGTGAAATGACGATGATACCCGCCTTAGGTTTAGTAGGTACTTGAAACAAAGGACAAGGCATTTTAAGACACTAGGTTTTGTATGGCAATGTTAGAAAATGTACTACGCTTTTTTAATTGGAAAAACGCGATGGCGGTGCGAGGTCAGTTTAGTGGGTTCCCTCCTCCCATAATAGTTAGTTACGATACGATCTAAGGCAACGGCCAGTCGAGCGGAGTTGGTGCGACGGAGTGGTCAACGCGACCGTCGTCGCGACGGCTTCGTGTTCAAAACATCACACGCCGACACTGTGCAATTTATACCCATGTCTTTACAAGAGATCTTGATACATGCATAATGGGTTGCACAAGCAGCGCGCCTACAATAGCCACTCCTGATGCTAATGCTACTACAGGTATTTTACATATAATAGGTATACCTAAATGATAAATGTGCTTATCATCAATTATATGCGTACTAAGGCGTTAAATTTCGCGTTTGTAAGTACCCGTGTTTTATTTTAGAAACTTATGATGACCTAAATTTCACGTATAAAGCTTTACAGTTTACGCGCGATAACGTCCTACGTTTTTTTTACGTAAACATGACCTTTTACACATGTTAATTACATTACCGCATAAGTACCTATGACTTAAGTGTTTTGATATTCACTTAAAAATTATTCTTCATACTGCGCGTAAGTGTTTTACCAAGTTCAACGATTTCAACAACGTCTACTTGATTTATGAGCAACCTTATTTTTGTTTATAATTACGCGGTGTTAATGTAAATTACGTGAGAGATTGCTTGCTGCTGTAAATTTCAGTAAATTTGCACATATAGGTAGTAATTTGTAAATTCTTGTTAAATCTATTCTCGTAATTTTTTTCTATATAAATACATACTTATGTAGATGTTGTGACCGTTCAAATTGACGTAAAATAATAAAAAAAATATTGTGAAGTACACGATCACCCACGATGCGTAACAGTTTCCGAATCCAAGACCGACATCTCCGATTTTTTATACTGTTACCACCCGTACTGAACCATGCACAATATATTCCACACAAAGAAGTTTTTAGATACCTATGTCTATCCATTAGTTCCCAATAGTCGGCAGTAGGTACAGTGGATAAGGGCCTTATCCTTCACCTTTTCTTCTAGATGAACGCAACAGGTCCTTACGATTCTGGAGTAGACCAATATCCAGAACCAGACATATTGTGGCTGTAAATGATGATTATAAATAACCTGATACCATTAAGGCTCGGATGTCCGTGTATGCAAATAAAACGTGTATAAATGATTTTGCAGGGCAAGGCGTATCAATTGTACAAAACATTAATGAAAAAGATTTGAAAGACCAAAATAAAACAACAAAGGGGGATCAAAATGAATCTAATGACGCAAATGTGCTTCCCAAGTGTGATATCTTACTGGAACCTATACCAGTAGTTAGGAATAACAAATGTTTGGATTCAGATTTACACTGCGTAGAAAATGTGAAAGGTAAGCAAGAATCATTGTTATAGATCTCATATATAACAGAACAGTACCTAAGTATATTAAAATGCAAACCTTTGTTTTTTTTTGAAAGTTTGTAGTCCTACTATTGAAATAGACCTACATATTTGTAGTATCTGCCGGAACTGTTACGGACCGAGCCAGCCAGCGTTTTCGTGTTCTTAGAACCTTGGCTTCCATATGTGTATGTACTTACATACTATCTTAATGGCAACCGTGACATATTGGGTATTAGGGACAATTTTAATAATATAGAAAGCCGAATTTATTATACTTATGCTTAATAGTTCAAAATAAAACAATGTTTTTATTTGTAAATTTAATGGTAGGATTGCAATGCAGTTATAGTAAGATATAGATATTATATATATTACATGGTTAAAAAATTGAATGAATATTAGTGTTTAAATATTATAATTCTAGAAAATCAAGAAAAGGAAAATAATAACGAAAACAAAAATGGACATATATTTATGGATGGGCCGCAAAATGATAAAATATCGAGTTTAGAAGAGGTCGTTGAACGAGTCATAGAAAATAATGTAGTGGATATTCATAAAGGCGACAAACAAAATTCAAAGGGTGAGGAGCAAGAAAATCACAGTGTTAAGGAAAGTAATGATAATAATAGTAATACACAAGAAACGACAGAGAATATATTGGAAACTGATGACGCCATGAACGAATCGGAAGATAATACTCAAAAGTGAGTACATATTTTAAGTACCTACCGTCGCGTCGTTGTGATCTCGATAGCACGCAGAACCGACGGCCGCCGAGGTAAAAAAAGTACACTTGAAGGCCACGTGTCGACTACGCGTGACAATATATCCAAAAGCTCCCATAAAGTTTGCGAAACGCGGATTTCTATCTAACAGGACGCACACGTCACACGTGTCTGCAGGTGGTGGGATAGTAGATGTAGTACAATTGTAAAACCTGCCGTAGTGACACTAAATAGTGTTTCGGATCCTGAATGAGGATATGTTTCGTACTATGAACTTCATACATAATCTCACGCCTGCATTCCCCGAAAGGGTAGGCAGAGGTGTATTACTGCACCCACATTTCACCACGTATGTATCAGTCCCACGTATTAGGGGGCGAGCCTATTGCTGTTTCTCGGGCACATTTCCAGACTCCGGGCTGCTACTGAGAATTTCCTAATGGAAAAACCTAATAACACTTTGCCCGACACGGGAATCGAACCCAGGGCCTCTAGATCGCACGGCACATGCTAGTGCCGCGAGACCACGAGGCAGACTATAAACTGTTGAAGAATTTTCGTAGTCTTTTCTTGTCTGTCGTCAATCTAAAATGACTTCATTGCAATTACCAGACGCCTTATTCGTATTGATGATATACTATAAAACAAAGGAATAAGAAACGAGTTCCTATGCGTTTTAATAAGTAATTAAAAACCCGAAGTAATTAACACGATATTAATGTCACCAACTGACCCAATTCATTTACCTTCATCAGATTCGAAGGTCATTTAAACATATCATATGTATTTAAAAAGCGGTCTTATGCATAACTTTACCACCACTTTATTAAGATTACGGCTTTCATTGCTCTTTTGATAAAGGCGAAAATTTGGCGTCCGATTAGGTTGGTACATCATGTACCTATTCTTTTTAAACCAAAAGTAGGGGTAGTTTTTTTCTTTGGTTATATATGATGTAGATGCTTAACTACTCCACTTTTAACTTACTATATCAGTATAAGTCACTCATACCTACTAGTAAATATTTATTACGTACATAAGTACCTAGTTATCCACACATATGAAAATGAAAGTTCTTATAGAAATATGGGGTCATGTAAAAATAATGTATTGATTATGATAAAAATGTGACAGTTTTGACTGCCTCGTCGTCTTGAAAAGTACCTATAATTGAGTTTTACCATTAGGAAATTCTTAGTAGCAGCACAGAATCTCGAAATGTGCAAATGATTTCTAAGTATATATCATCATTAAAAACCGTACTTAATTGAGGCAAGTTTCATCGTTTTACGATTCGTGAATTAGTTAAAAGACCAAACTGGTATATAAAGTTACTTATGCTCGTCTTTTGTTAGTTTATATCCATAACTTGGTTACAGGTTCGCCTTCCCCAAACCGTTTATTTATGTCGCATTTATCTTGCATAGAAAAGATAACATGTTTACGTTTCGGCTTTTAAAATGGAGATTTTAATTTCATGCGGCAATATTTAGTTAACGGACCACTGGCTACTTTTGTTACTAAAAGTAATAAACGAGTTGCGACAAGTGCGCGAGCGCCGAGCACTGTAGCGCGGTCTGCACGAGGGGGTAAGCACGCGCGAGTAGGGCGGGCTAGCAGTTCGGATAAGCGGTCGTTCGGTTAACCGACGTTCGGATAATCGACGCTCTGCTGTACCTTCTATATTTTCATTTTATTGTCGACAATCTTAAAATGACTGGACTATTAATATACAATATCAAGCAAATCACGCTGATGTAGATAATTAAATAAATATTATCAACACAATTATTGAAAGAAAAAATATATCATAAAAATTAAGCTAAAATCTTTTCCAGGGATGAACATGTCGAAGAAGCAATAAGTCCTAGTCAATCTGAAGCTAGTCGAGTAACTCGTTGGGAAGCTTTAGCCGACATCGCTGCAGAACTACCACCATCATTGGCAGTCGATCCAATCACTGGACAAATTTACGCTTTGTCTAAATAAATACTGCCAGAAGAAAAAATATATATTTGAAAACGTTTATTATTGTTTTGGCTTTATACTAATATTTTAAGCTGAAAGTTTGTTTACTTATTGGTTTGGTTGATCGCACTAATCATAGAAAATACCGGTTTGTATTGTTTTTGTTTTGGGTAGAACATTTAATGGAATGCTCTCGGCTATAAGTATGACCGTTATGACGTTATGACCGATAGTATCGAAGTATCAATGAAAAATGTGACAAAAACGAAGAAAAATATTCCTTTTGAAGTCTGTAGATTTGCATAATAAGTGGCAGGCGACAGCTAGTATTAGTACCTATAAATATTAGTATACATAAAAGGTGAAATTAAAGAAGACAAAAACAGTGACATAACAATTTATTTATTATATGGGTGTCAATTACAATAATATTATTCTGTAATAGAAATTATACACATACATAAACTCACGCCTGTATTCCCCGAAAGGGTAGGCAGAGGTGCATTTCTGCACCCACATTCCGCCAGGTTTTGTATCAGTCCCTGCCCTGTGGCAAGGGGGCATTAGAATCCCACCACGGTATCCCCTGCCTGTCGTAAAAGACGACTCAAAGGGGCCCTTGGGGTCGCTGGGCGCGCTGCGGGGGCGGCGCGCCCTCACTGAAAGTGACCCCGAGAGGGGCGGCGGCACTGTGGCCTGTGTACGTCGCGGGCGCCCATCAACAACCCGGGCGCCCGAACCAAGCTAGTGGGGGTGCAACTGCGCCCCCTACACACTCCGAGACGGCCGAGACAAATACGTCTCGGAGGCGCACCGGGCGGCTGCGGCATTACGGTTGGCGCTTCTCGCTAACGTACCGTGGTCGCCCCACTCGGCGCGGAGATGGCCACCGGGGGGTTTTGGTCGGTATGCCGGTTTAGGGATATTGTTAGGGACCCAGCCCGGCACTAACATCTGCGCGGACATGACGTCGCCGCGCGCCGGGCTGGAAGACCGGTGACCCCGACATACGCTTCCCGCCCCCCCTCCCCCGGGGCTGGCGGGAAGTAGAGCCATAAACAGCTTTCCCCTCGAGAAAAAAAAAAAAAAAAAAAAAAAGGTTTTGTATCAGTCCCACGTAATAGGGAGCGAGCCTATTGCCGTTTTTCGGGCACAATTCCAGACTCCGTGCTGCTACTGAGAATTTCCTAATTGAAAAACCCAATAACACTTTGCCCGACCCGGGAATCGAACCCAGGACCTCTAGATCGCACGGCACATACTTGTGCCGCGAGACCACATACAGTTGACTATATTATATAATTGTAAGGGTAAATGACGACAATACCTTAACAGAATTATTTGCTCTTGCAACCCATCAGAATCAACTTTTGTAAGATTTAAACAAAATAGGTAGCTTGATATACCAGTAAACTAAGTAACATGTTTTACTAAGCTGTTTGATTTACTACATTATTTTGATGGTACATCATTTAACTGTCCACATTAAAAATAATTATTACTTGAATTTCTAATGGTTCAAGACACAAAATCAGGCTCATTAGCATGAGCAGAGCATGTATCTCAAATACCAACACATTTACAATAAGTTTTTGAAAAAAAATGTTTCAAATCCATGGAAGTGGTGAGGATGGCTTACATATCATCCTCTTTGTCCACAAATAATTACAACTGTTCTCTACTCACACATGATATATAAGTACTACTTTACCTTTATTACTGCAACACCATTGTGTTTTACTGTACCACCAAGTATAATTACCAAGAGAGCTGATTTATCTAAACTATTCCAAACAGTCTGTATCCATTCATCAACTTTTCTCATCTCCTTTAACTCATTTTCAGCATTAATATCTAATTTTAGGTGTGCCATAGTAAAGTTATATTCGCTGACAGAACTACACAATGTGGAAATAACATCTTCTACTGTATCAACTGTAGACAGTTTAATTTTTTTTGGTTTCACTTTCTTTAACATGGATAGATTTTCTTTGGCATGAGATAAATATGTGTGATAATCACCAGTTATATCATCACAGCCTATAATTAAAGAAGATTTCTTTTCTTCCATCATGCGGTTAAAAATTGTTATGGTGTATTGTGGTGATTGGATCATTTTTATTACATTCTCTTTATACTTTTGCCTATTTATATGTACTGCATCCCCAAATTCCATACTTTTGCTGAGTTTAAGTTGTATTAGTTTTAATGATGCAATTGAATCTTCCACAGAACAATGCCCATCTTTGCCACATTGAATGTCTTCATGTAAAAACTCCTTAGCCAGGAATTTTAATTTAGGTTTACGAGTTCTGTCACCTGTTAAGTTATAAACTAAGCTAGTGTCTATTATGTATGGGTGCATCATTTTTAAAGCATGTAAATCAGAGTTTAAGGATTGTCCGACTAAAATTGCATCTGGAGGTAACAATTTTTTCAATTCTCTTTGTACATCCTCAAGCCTTTTTGTCACTTCATTCAACATTGACTTGGTAATGCCTGAATATCGAGTTAAATAATCAACAATATTATTGTAGGGTTTTACTAAAGCTTCATATATTGTTTCATGATTTTCATTGACTAAAGAAACTCTAGTCAATTCTAAACCAGCAACTGTCATACACATTTCACAATCTAATCCGAACATAGGTGAGTTGGCAGTTACCGGCATGTACTCATCTTTTGTCATCAAATAATCTGCATAAGCATTTTGCAATTTTCCTTTTAGTGGCACTGGATAGTTTTCATCAATAAGTTGCCAAGCAGACAATATAAGTTGAGTTCTAGGAAATTTGTCTCCTGTTTTTGATTCTTGAGGATTATCAACATTACCACCAATAGGAAATACAGCCCGCATCATCACCATTAAATCTTTTCTAACTTCCAATGCCAAGTTCATGCTACCATACTTTTCAATAATACTCTCCTTTTCGGCTTCAGATAGAGGCACTAAGGCGAGTTCTTGTACTAAAGAACCATTGTACACTGAAGGAGTTAAGACTTCCACACAGTCACCAAATGATTTTTTTAAATATGCTAGTTCATCCAAATTGTTTTCCAAATTCTTCACAGAAATACCTTCTAATATGAGACAAGTTGTTTGGGCTATACTGCCACACTTGTCTAATACATACCAGCGGGGAGACTGTGACAAGTTGAGATTTCCAAATAGCGAATGTAATAATAAATGTTGTACATCAGTTAAAACTAATGGTATTCTTTCATTAGTAGGTACAGACAAACTTGCAGTCGCTCCTGTTGTTTTCAAACGAAACTTAGGAATGTGCTTTCTTTGTTTTTTTACTGGTTTAACATCCGTCTTAAGTTGTGTATTTACTTCGGAATCTTGTATTGATAACACTATCCCTGTAATTTACAAACACAAAAGTAAGCTTTAACATTAATTTAATCGTACATATTATATATAAAATTTTATTCTTCTATTTATTATAGACAATTTATTACAGACTTAGTAAGGATATTGTTTACCTTCATCAACTTGGGAGTCAGTACGTCGCCTCTTTGCAGTAGGAGCACTATGTGAATTAAGAACTTTACTCATGATGTGCTGTTGTTTTTCGTAGACTTAAATGAATGTATATACAAAATTCTGATTATAATTCCATTTCTATAACAACCATTTCCTAACCACATAGACCTCGTTGACACTTGGCAGCTGCAACCACGGCTGTCATTGGTTTTTACAAATTTTCCTCTAAAGGGGAGGCAAAGGCTTTGAGCTTATATAGCCTCTTCATATATATAATATGACGACTTTTTTTGTTAATAGATATAATTATATTTAATTAAAAGAGTTTAATTATTTTTTTAGAATAAACCGTTTTAAATGGTAGTGGGTAGCGGATGGATAAGGGCTGCTCAAGACCGGAATGGTTGGCGCCTACTTGGTGAGGCCTTCGTTCAGCAGTGTACGGCGATAGGCTCAGAATAAACATTATTAAGCTTGTATCCTAATTCTTTAATATTTATGAACGCTAAATGTATCCGTTGAATGCACTTATTAGGTAATCATTTATATTCGAAATATGGAAGGGGGAGGCATGATGTCGTACCTAAGGGAAATAACAAAAATACAGCATAATTACTATGTATTAATTAGTTATATTAATTTATGATACGTTAAGTCATTTATCTAACTATGATTTGGTACACTCTTTGCAAAATCAACTTATCATATTTTTCAATAATTAATCATAAATAGGAACATTGTAAAAAAAAACATCTTGCCCTATAGGTACTATGGGCTACCCAAGATTCTGACGATGTCAAAAATTGCGGTTTACGTTATTTCAATATAAACAAATGGCATCTTCATCACTGCTCTTTTGTATTTAACTGAGTGTTTTGTTTTAAGCAATCCTTTTGATCCATTTGACTCTTCAGGATTGGGTGCTTTCCTCGGCTTTGATAAAATTTTCCAACTCATTTTCATAAGGAGCTGAGGAAATTATGACTGTTTTCCTCGCCGGTATTAATTCCTTTTTTCAGTTTGTTGAAAGGAATTGGCAAAATAACGTTAGATCACGGCCCGCAGCAAGAATAGGGGATTGAGGAGAATTAGAACATCCAGGTTCAGGTCCGGGGACGGGTGTTTCTTTTACTGTAACTGGTTCGTAACATTCGGTGATGAATTCTGTTCTAGGGGCTGTTCAAGTATCCTTCATTAGTATTTCATCCCCCTTGTCAGCAAAAGTAAACAAAGCTCTTACCCCTTCCCCCATGCTTACGTAAACATTTTTCAATTAATGTATTGCTCTTTTTAAATATCATAGTTATAATTTTAAAAATAAGAAAATAGATTTAACTACCGATGACGTAATCATCATCTAGACTCCCCTACCTCCCATGTCATCCAAAATAAGCAAAGCAAAGACTCGTACTCAATACCCCATCTTGCCCCAAAAGGTGACTGAACAAAAAATAGAACCTATAATAAAAAAACGAGACTAGTAATAAAATATCAAATATACATAAACGAGGAGACAATAATTACCTTAAAATAATGACGTCTACCTTACACAAAATTAGATCGACGAAATGTTAAAACGTTTTTCGGTTTGGAAAATCTCGAAATGGTTTTCGATTTAGGGCACCTTGTAAAAAATTAAAACTTGTCAATTTCTCTCGCGCTGATCGTTATTCGCATAATTCGCATGAGGCATGTTTATAGTTGTTATTGTTGTATTTGTGTAAAATCACAAAGCTGCATTAAAAGCTATATTGTTGTATTGAAAATTAATATTATTTCTTATTACAATTTTAGTGCCATTCTACCAGCACTAAAATTACCTATTATTTTTACACAATATAACAGACTTAACATTGCAGAGTGATTAAACACTCAAATTTAATCCTCGCTTCCGCATGTACCTACTACCTAGTACTGCCCGACAGTGACGTAGACTTCCGTAACTTGGAGGAGCTTGTGGATTCAATGGAGCCGAAAAGTGAAAAACTAGTCTAGAGATTGAAGTAATGACACTGTCTCTTGACAATTGACATCGCCATCATGCATCATGGACCATGTGGTGCCAACACTTAAGACTCAGATATATAGATTTTAATAGGCAATAGCATCAATTTAGTTAAAATGGGTGCAGATGTTCTGAAGTTTTTTGTTTAATAAAAATCCTCACATTATTTATTGAGTTGTTATCAATAACAATGTTACTTATATGGTGTACAATAAAGCACAATAAATATAGATAACTTTACGATTTGCTTATACGCGCCTCGATCGCTCTTATTATCCCTCAAAAAACATGATTATAAGATTAAAAGCATAAAAATAATTAATTAAAAAAGAATTAATTCTGATCACGAAAGCATCAAGTTTTATTTTATATACAAACTAGCTTTTGCCCGCGACTCCGTCCGCGTAGACTACAGGGTTGGGTTCCGAAAGAAAATAATTTGTAGTCTATTATATTTTTATTTTACCCCCTTGTTTGATTTTTTTTTTACAAACTTTGAATGTCATATATTTATTTATATCTAATCGACAGCCTAAAAAATAAGTTTCATGTTTCTAGCCTTAAAAATGACAATACTTCCATACAACCTTTAAACCCCTTAAAACCCTTTTTCCGCAATAAAAAGTAGCCTATGTCCTTTCTCAGGCTTTAAACTATTTGTTTACCAAATTTCATTTAAATCGGTTCAGTAGTTTTAGCAGGCAAGCGAGACAGACAGACAGTTACTTTCATGTGTATAATATTAGTAAGGATAATAAAGACATGGTAGAAATAAAATAATTTTTATCATGCATTGCATACATTATATTCAATTAGATTTAAGGTAATGCGCTGGTTATGCTAAAAAAATAGTAAATAAGAATAATATAATCCTACATATAAAAACACTGTTACACATATATCCCATAATTAAAGATGTATTATGGAGTTAATATAGCTTTATTGGTGTTATGTTTATTAATACATATTTTTTTGTAATGCTGACCAATCAAATAATTCTCCATAAAAAATATTTATTAAATCTAACTAAAACAACTAAATGGAAGTTTTTTACACAAGCATGACATTACAAATACCTGTCTAAGTTCTAGCCATATTTTTTATATAACTACATCGAATTGACTAAAATTGAAAGCTTTATGAACAATCTACTAAATCATTGTTTTTTTTTTTCATGAAATTCTAGGAAAATTTTTAAATTGTTAAACGTGTCTTCTATATAGGTAGTATGTATCTAATAATTTACTTTATGGCAGGCAGAGTCTTTTCTATAAAGGCTTTCATATCCTTTAATTCAGCTTCTGAAGAGTTATGTGTTAGCCCTTGATATGTTATAAATTCAACATTTTTCATGAAGGTCTTCAGAAATGAAGCAGTCATCTGCCCCCACTTGAATGTAACCACTGGATCACAATCCCCATGAGCTTGAAATATCTGAAATGAAAATTGATACATGATTATTTAATATCATAAATAAAATACATTCATCCATACAAATATATACATACCTAAACACTCCAAACACCTGTATCCCCAAGAGGGTAGGAAAAGGCGCATTTCTGCATCCACTTTTCGCCAGTTTTATTTTAAATCCCGCGCAATAAAGGAGGGTCTTTTGTCGGTTTTTTTGGGCATAATTCCATTATCGTGGGTTTTGTAATTATTTTTGAATGTATCTGTATATATACCCACCGTCTATAAAAGTTCTATTATATTTTTCATATTTTGAGTTCCTAATTTCGATCCGATTATTGTACTTGGCTTTCCATTGAATCATTTATCTGCCTCGGGGTTCGCGGCTCACATACATACTATGTGCCATGCAATATAGATATCCAATAGCAAATTCTCAGTGGCAGTCAGTCAGGAAATGTGCCCGAAAACGGCAATAGGCTTGCCTCCATTACTTAGGACTGAAATATACCTGGCAAAATGTGGGTGCGATAATGCACCTCTACCTATCCCTTCGAGGAATACAGGTGTGAGGTTATATGTGTAAGTACGTATTTATGAATAATTATGTCACAGCTACAGTTTAACAATTCATATAGTTAGGCAACTAATGTACTTGAATATAGCAATCTGATGATCGCGTTTAGTTTAAGTACTTAAACGCTAAGGGCCGATTCGATCGACTACACCGCCGAATGTTTTGGGGGAATCCTTAGTTACGTTCAGCTTATTTTGTTAACTAATTAGATAAATCCAGGTAGAAATTCGGCTTACTTGGAAATGTTTTAAATATCGTTAGAAACTATTTTTTTTTGTAAATAATATATGTATGTAAAATATGGTTGGAAATAATATTTGCGTTCATATTTCAAGTTTTTTGTTTTATGTGTGTAGGAATTTGGCACATGAATATTTGAAAATAAATGCTTCCATAATAAATACATTATTTTTGTTTTTTTGATATCCTTTGCACATTTGCAACAGATATCATTTCTCAACTGTATGGATTGTTAACTATGTCATAGCTCATAGTGTACAAGGTAAATCTTCCGCGCTGATACATTACGCAACTGCTTATACTAATAGGTATTTATAGTCAGTACCACGCACGACTTATCTGTCGTCAAATTAAATTATAACGTAAAAACAGTTTTAGCAAAACATAGCTTTTCACTTAGCTATCTTTCTTATACTTTTTCGGAGAACGCTATGCACACCTTAAGTGTCATGTATATCAAACATAGTACCTAAGCAAATGTCATTAATTATAATTGTATTAATATATGTGATGTGGTTGTGCTATATAAATAAATAAACATATGTGGCACCTTCTTTTACCTTTGTGGAATCGAGCTTAAAATGCATAAATAAATACACCCAACAGTCACATATATAATTTAAACCTCACAATAAGATACCTGTCTTGTGTGGTGGATTCTGATAACCTTCTTTTACTGCTTCTTCCCTTCTATAAGATACTTTTCGGACTCACAAACACTCAAACCCGAAACAAATATTTATGGATTGATTAAATATCTCAAATTGTTTATAGGCAGATTACCAGTGGCCCAGCCTGCCTTTGCTCAGATGCAATACATTCACTCCCCCACTTACTTGTTAAAGCTTATTTCAAGTTCTCACTCAAACTACTCAAATGTCCTCATATATCATGCTCCCATTTTTCCAAAGAACTTTGTATTTCCAGTAGAAATATATTCCAAAGCCTTTTTCTCATTGTTGATTATTAAGTTACATGTGGTTGTATTGCATTCTTTACTGTTTCACTGACAACAACACCAAAAAGTCTTAATTAAGGAATTGATTACAAAAATGTTGCAGGAATCATTTTTGTTATTATTTGGCTCTGCATGCCAGTAACAATTACTAGAATCATCTTTTTTTTTTTCTTAACAAGTATTTTTAGTAGCCTGTTAAGGTATTAATATGATATAATATTTCAAAATTATCCATGTCTCTTTATGCAAAAAATAAAATTTTAAAAACTTCATTAACCTCTTGTGGTTCAATTTTAGGACATTTATTATTATAGCCACATGTCTTTAATTAACTTAGAAACTCCCATGGCCACTTAAAATTCTTATACATGTCCACAACTCTGGGTTTGAATAAAATCAATCAATAGGGAGGGTAAACCATTAACCTTTTCGTCATGTATCACACATACCATACTAAATAGAATGCATTCATCTACAAAACAAATGGATCAAACAATATATTTGCATTAATTATTTTAAAATATGATAATTATATTTTTTCATTACATTTTTTATTCTGAGGGATTTTATTATTAAATAAATAGAAAGATAAGAACAAAGCATAATTTTTAATCGAAATACAAAAATTTTGATCTTTTAAAAATTCAAATAAAATTTTAAATTATCTTTGGAATTAATTTATGGGCCTCTATATATTTTAATAACTGATCCAATTTTGGTACAAATGTAAATGAATGTGACAATAAGCTTTTCTTTAAATATGTATATTTAAAGTTGTGCAATACCTGTGTTTTTTCTTTCTATATGTGAATAACATTATTATGCAAAAGCTTAATCTTTATTTGTTATTACTCCATAGTGTTGTATCAACTAAATAGATCTGAGATGATTGCCTGTTACATGAAAACATTTCCATTTTTAAATTTTTCCATTTCTTGAAAGAATTTGCTTTTATTTACAATTATAATAAGGTATATTAAATGATTTATATTTACTAAATAAGAATATGAGAATAAACACAATATTGACTTACAGCTTTGAATTTTGTCAATATTCAAGAAACATATTGCTAAAATTTAATTTATACTTACAGGTAAATCAAGTGGTGCTTTAACACCATCAGGGAAATGGGCATGGCGTGGCAGCCAGCACGATAAAGACATTACACCAGCAAGTCTTTCTGGATATGTGAGTGCAGCATGGAGTGCAAGAGCTCCTCCTTGAGAGAACCCACCAATTAAAACTCTGTTAGCAGGAATCCCAGCCTGCAATTACACAGGTAAAACAATGTACTAGACAATGTACAGAAAAAAGTATGGAGCATACCCAAGGTACACTCACACACCAGTACACAAAGTGGCTTCATCAAGATAATTAATTATCACACACTAAATGCCAGTAGTTTATAAAACTAATTATTTACTTTTTTAAATAAAAGTGAAACAGTGATATAAGGTGAATAAAGTAAAAGTGATCCTTGGTGACTCCCATGAGTTTAGTTTTATCACAGAGCATTATTCCATAAAATACTATGAAAACCCAAAGTCTTCATTTAATAATTGTTTATTGGATCAATCATATCATAGAATTTAAAGACTGAATATTGTGCCTGATAATTGAACACCATAATTATATTATAAATGTTGTTTGAATCTGTCAAATCTCATGATGTAAGTAACTTGACATTATTTCTCACCTTAATTTCGTCGCCAATCAGTCCGTGTATAAGACTCGTTGCTCTCACAATGCCCTCGTCGTCCTCTGGTGCTGTGGCGTCCAGAGTCCGTAGGTCAAACCAAGACGGCATACGAAAACCGGCGTTCAATGTAACAGGCATAGTAGCAGCAGTCGGACATATCACCTTAACGTGCGGACCTCTGATTGAAGCGATAGTGCTCGCCCATCCATGACTACAACACAGAGCAGGACATTATCTCACTACTATTTATAATATACCTATATGCTACAAAGATAACACAAATTACTAACCCAGTATCTCCAAGACCGTGTAAAAATATAAGCTGTAACAAACCAAATAAAATTCAATTCAGCTGTGTCGAAGTAAATAAATATTTAAACTATAATATAAATAACATACCGACGCTGTCTGTCTTGCAGTTGCAGCAATAATTACAGGATTTGGTTCCATTGTCAATAAATTTGTAGACAAAATCAATATCTAATTCTGTCAACTAGGCGCCGCTTCTGTGTACTATTAACTATGAAGTATGTTCAAATCAAACTTCAATGTTGATGCCTCAGTGCCTGATTGCCATTGCTGTCGCTGATTGCTCTGGTGAAGCTAGGGTTGTACTATCGAAAGCCCATTCTTATCGATACGCAACTATCGCAATCGTTTATACTTTATACCGTACTACCACCGACATTCTACTGTAGGTAGATACTTATAGGTAGGTAGTAGGTACTTGATATAATATAAAACACAATTAAATTCTTTTCGCGTCATATCGATCAAAAGAAATTGTAATGTATTCCCAACATCATGATTTTTTAACAATGGGTTTGTGACGGCGTGCCCCAATAAAGTACGAAAACTAAACAAAATCCGCATGATCATATCTAAACTAGATGAAAAACCAAAACCACTTTGCGTGATCAGTGATCATCTCTCAGATCAGATCTCATAGTTTAGGTACGCTTATGTCGTGGAATTTCAGAAATTCCACTAGGTACCGAGTACCTACAGGTACCGTAAAATGGGGTGAATAGGGATTGAGGGGTGAATAGTACACACCTAAGAAATTCCTAAAAACTTTTTTTTAGGTGTGCAGGATTTATCACGATATTTTCCTTCACCGTTAAAGTACGTGATAATTCATTGTGAATACACATATAACTTCGAAAAGTCAGAGGTGTGTGCCTGGGGTTTGAACCCGCGGCCGTCGGGATTCTCGACCGCGTGCCCAATCCTCGAGGCCATCACGACTTTCAAGAAACATCAATACATATTAAATAAACAAGTTCCCCAGCAAGTCTGGCGATGATCTCAAAAACTATTGAACGGATTTTTATGTGGATTTTCATCAATGTTTGGAGTGATGAATTAATAGTGATTTTGTGCAAAATTGGCTTAAATAACAGTGAAAGTTGGCTACTGGAAAAATCATGCTGATTGTCAACTGACAGCTTTACCGTCTGGTCTGCGCCGCGTAAACCAATGAAGTAATATCAAGTTTTAGACGGGCAAAGCCATTGGCGTAATCTAGTTAGTTCATAATTTAAGGATATTTAATCAAGTAGCAAATTTTCAATTTTACTTATCTCATTATATAATAAGCAAAGTGTGAAGTTTTTTTTAGTAGTTAATTGATGACGTTTTCAGATTTCATTTTGTTAATCACCTATTTAAATTTTATTAAATAAAATTCGAAAACGTGGTTTATTGGTACGAATAACTTTAAAAAACCGGTTTAAATAACTTTAAATAAATATTTTGTCCGCCAACCCGCACTAGGCCAGCGTGGTGGACTAAGGCCTAAACCCTCTCAGTTGTAGAGGAGGCCCGTGCCCAGCAGTGGGACGTATTTGGGCTGGTGATGAAATATTTTTGATTTGATATGTTTACAAATGTTAATTATAAATGTAAAAATTGCTATTTGATTTTAATTATAAAAATAAACTATAAAAAGTTATGGGTACATTTTATTACATCATCAGATAATAAAATAACACAAAATAAATGGAAATTGTTTATTACAAGTAAGAAGTATCAGCCCTGGTGAATTTCCCTATTGACACTATTTTCGTCCCTATTAACCCCAGTTTCCGGGTGAATAGGGATAACATATATTTTTTACGTTTTTGCGAAAATCAGAATGCTAATTGTATAGTTTTCCATTTAATCATAAAGGTACCAGTAAGACTCAATAATTATTACCTTGAGATAACGATTTATACCACATTTTACGGTACACTACGCAAGTTGTGGCTGTATAGCATAAGATTCCTTAGTCCGTTACTACAAAATATTAAAACAAAAAAGAACAAAGTAAAGTAATCAAAATAAGATGACTGACGCAAACACAACGTTTCGTGAAGTAATGGTACTTTACCAATTCTCTGTATATGGAAGAAATTATATAATTGACGCCACAAAATAAATACAAACGGTAAGGAGTGAAAACATATCTATATAACCTTTGCTATTGTTGATTATTTGTGTTACAGGTTAATTAATTCTATGAAGTATGCGTACATCGTAATTATGTTTATATCTACACAATTATTCGCTTACTATTTGGCGTCAGCTTTATTCTAGCTGTTATTTCTTTATTTCAGATTAAAATTGCAATTGTTTTGAGCAATTAAATGATTTTGAAAAAAATAGAATCTATTATGAATACATAACGAGATTAAGTTTTATTTCACATTAAACTTTGTGTGTAAGTGTAAGTATTTTGTTTAAAATGGCAATGTTGTGACTTTTAAAAAAGGATAAGTCAATAAACATATAAGAGAGACATTGACATTTTAGTGTTTACTGAATTCTCTTATAATTTGATATGCTAAATAGAATTATTTTTCTGTAGAATTTAAAGTTTGATTTTTTAAATATGTTTTTTCTCTTAGAAACAAGCATAATAATAAACATTGCAATAATTGCCATCAAACTGTTCTTGAGTTCTGAATGTAGTAACTCATTTAACAATTTATATTTATATATATACTAAACTTATAATAAGGTTATTACTAATTACTTTTAGAGCCATTAACAAGGCCATAAAGCTCAAGTTAATGCTAATTTAAGTAATGGTAGTATCAATATTTATGCTTTTTTAATTCAAAATTTGGAATTTTTTCACAAATCACTAAGTCAACCCACATTCACATAATAGAGATTAGTTGCTTTTATCTTGTAAACTTAATTGCAACATAATACCTTCTACATGCACTCTCACACTTGGTATGTTTGACAAGGTAGTCTGAAGTATCTAATAGTAGGAGGCTAGATATCTAGATCAACAGGTTCTTAAGGAAAACCCAATAGCATTTTGTCTGATCCTAGAATCGAAACCAGTATTATCAAGACAGCAAATATTTTAATTGTTGATATGAACCATATTAATATTGATATGATATGTATACTATCATGGAACATTGTGTGAAAATCTTTTTTTATTATTTCAGAACTAATAATAATGGTGAAAGAAGATATATTGCTGGGGCTTGAGATGGGGAGACTTGAAATAGAACCCCTGAAATTAAATAAGAGCAGAACTCAAGACAGGCCTGCTGAACATGTTTTTATTCCTAGAAACCATTACAAGAAAAATTTTATACAAAACAAATGTTGCTGCCCTTCTCTAAGAAAACAGACCAATGTAGGCATTTGCAAAAGAAGATCAAACAAAATTTTAAAAGATCCAGTGCTAAGAATACTGAAATGTGATAACAAAAGTGCTATTTTAGAAACAGAGAGCCAACAATTGCTGGAGAAGAGCAGTACTTTAAATTCTGATCCTTTAAGTTTATGCACACTTGTCAAAAATTGCAATCAATTGAAAATATCTACAGACTCAAGTGAAACAAAATTATTAGAAAGAAACATTGGCAATGATACCCAATGGTGGAGAAATGATATATCTGTTGCCAAAGGAAACAAAGACTCTAGACAGAATAATCAAGCAGGAAGTTGTTCTCAACAAGCTCTTAACCCACCTTGTGATGTTACCATTGATGAATTGGCAAGTTATTTCGAAACATTAGTCCATATACCGAAAAAGATGTCGTCCATGGCAGAGATGATGTATATTTAATATATCTATAAATATAAATCATTATTTTTGGTTTGTTAATGATTAAATGTGGTCCAATTTTTTACTTTACTTACTGTATTCTGCAAAATTTTACTTTAATGTGTCTTAGAAATCTTTTTACACATAGATAAAAACATTGGCAAACTTGTTTATCTTGGGTAATCACTTACCATTTCACTTTTAAAAAGAAATCCCAACTAAGTAAAGTTGATTTCGCTGGTGTTATTGTTCGTTGGAAATATCATCATAAAATATTACTTAGTTAATGCAGTCTTAAGTGTCAATAAATAAAACAATTAATTGTATAGGGAAGTTAAGATTAAATTAATGAAAAACTTAAAAAATAAACCGTGATTATATAGAATGTTTTTAGATAATGATGAATTAATATCAACACTATGATAATAAGTGGTATAAATGAACTTTAAAAAAAAGTTGCCTAATCTAATCCAATGTTCAATGTTAAGTCTGCATTTGTAAAAAGTTGTATTACTAAAATGAATAAATTATTTTCAATTTTATTTTAAAGTTTTCATTGCAAATAATCTAAATGTAGTCTGCCAACCCACACTAGGCCAGCGTGGTGGACTAAGGCCTAAACCCTCTCAGCTGTAGAGCAGGCCCGTGCCCAGCAGTGGGACGTATATGGGCTGATGATGATGGTGATTGCAAATAAATTAAAACATGGCTGTTAAATTTAATGTACGGAATGACTTCAATTTTTTTTTAAACTCCTGTACACATAAGATAAAAACTATGGAGACAACCAGAGATGGAGATGTACTAGGAAGAAAATTGAAAAAAAAAATTTAATAAAAATAAAACAATAATTCATAATTCATCACATTGGTTTACCACTTATCAATTCTGAATGTCTTATACATTCAGAATTGCACCTTTTTTAAAATAGTATTAAGTTTTAAGATACCTTCCGAAAGACAATTCTAAGGGGGTAGCTTCCTGTCTCGTTCGCTCAAGGATTATACGAGCTGCTGCTATTGTGATCAAGTAACCATGAATGTGAAAATGGCTTTGTAAGCTAGCTTGGGTGGTTCTGTTATGGAAGAGAATGGGATAAAGTTAAACAAGTCGTTAAAGCCTATCGTGACGAATCCAGATACGACGGTAGAACACACTGAGTGACGAAAAGTCCCTACGCAATGCGGGGCTAACGTTTTAATGCTTACCAGTTGGCGCCACCAGGGCGTACTTAAGGTTTAGCTATCAAAGTTTCATTTAAAACTAGCAGATTTTTATATCATAATCATCATCATCAGCCCATATACGTTCTACTGCTGGGCAGTGGCAATAGCTCCTCTACAACTGAGAGACTTTTAGTCTACCACGCTGGCCTAACACCTAACTACACGCCTAAGATATAAGAACTTTTAGGTGTGCAGGTTTCATCACGATGTTTTCCTTCACCGTTAAAGTACGTGATAATTCTTTGTGAATACACAGATGTGTCAGGGGTGCTCCTATCTAGTGGTCATGGCCTGCCCTAGAATAGGTGCTTCGAGTACGCGACCTCGGTCCCCCGAGCTACTGCAGTCACTACCTACCAACCTTCCCTTCCGTGACTGCAGTATCCACTCCTACAGGCCATACCTTCCCTTTTTACTTTCCTCTCCCAACTTCCTATTCCATTATCCCACCCCTAACCCCCGAATAGGCAGCGGTGGCCATGAGGATTATCTCTAAAAGACTGGTGCGGAAAGGCATGGGAAACTACCGCTACATAACCTTCCCAAGAAAACCACTATGAATAATTCTGTAACTGCGAGTGTTCTGTCATCCGGCATGAAGCTCTCACAGTGTGGGATCGTAGGTGGTAGTCTCCCATTGTCATCCAGCGACGAATTAGATGCAAACAGAACACCCAAAAGATCAGCTTTCTCCCTTGCGCTGTGGGCGAGCGAGTTATCTTTCCTGCGTAAGGAGAGAAGTGATGGCACACAAAAGTTACCGAGGACGGCTTTAGCAAGAGACCAGTATGCTCGAGTTCCTGAAGGAAGACGAACTAGTTTCTTGCCTATGCTGTCGATGTAATTTAACTTTGCTATAGCAATCGCCTTCTTGAAACACCTGGCGGCAAAGTTATACTTATTTTTAAGAGCTCTGGTCTTCGCGTCTTGTGACAAAATAGAATGAGCCCAGGCTTGGTAAAATTCTTGCTTCAGATGAATACGGAGCTAGGGATAAATAATTCCATACTCTGAAGCACTACTTCGGTATCCGAGTCGGCAATGGTGTCGACATCGCCCAGTGAGAACCTTACCCGTCCCCATAGGTAGGAAGCAAAAAAAGTTCGCATGGCATCCCAGTCTGCTGACTTGAAGTGCCAAACACGTCACCAGGTAGTACGCGGACGTGCAAGACGCTTGTGTGGCACCACACTTCGAATAAGAGATTGGTCTGATGCCCCCAGAGGCGCATCGATGGTGACCTGATAGCCTTCGGGATGGAACGTCAGCAGTAGGCCCAACAAGGAAGGCGTATGATTGTCCACATCAGGTAGGTATCCTAGTAGGCGAAAGGGGCGGCGGCAATATGGCCTGTGTACGTTGCAGGCGCCCATCCACAACCGGGGCGCCCAAACCAAGCTAGTGGGGGTGCAACTGCGCCCCCTACAGCTCCGAGACCGAGAAACCATAAGCTAAAGCAGTCATGGACAGATCTCCCAGTGTGGTCAGTCGTACGTGAGCCTAGCCATTTAGCGTGATGAGCATTGAAGTCACCGAGGATGACAATCTCAGCGGAAGAGATCTGTTGAAGTACAGAATCTGTTGCCATCTGAACACACTCGCAGCTGCCTGTCGCCGGTGCTGTACGCACTGTACACCGACGACATCCCCATTAGAAACGACGTCAAACTCGCGCTGTACGCTGACGACGTCGCCCTGTACTCCTCGTCGATCTCGGCGAAAGGAGCAGCAGGAAAGGTACAGCGCAATCTCTATGATTTACCAAACTGGCTGTCCAAGTGGCGCCTAGCGGTAAACGTCGAGAAAACCCAGGCCCTCTTATTCAAGAGGCCTAAATTTCAAAATCGCCCGCCTCCGCCCCTGAAAATGAGCGGCCAACCCATTCCATGGTCCTACAAGGCTAAATACCTTGGCATCACCATCGACTGTCGCCTCAACATGGCCCAACATGTCAGGCAGACAGTCAACAGCACCCGCTGCAGCAAAGCTTCGCCCAGTGCTCCAATCGAGACTGCCACTCAATGTTAAGGTGAGCGTTTACAAAACTTAGCTGCGCTCGCGGTTAACGTACGCCGCGCCTGCGTGGTGCGCGCTAACTAGCGAGAGCGGTAAGAAGCACATGAGGCGCGTCCAATCCACGGCTCTCCGGAGAGTCGTGGACGCTCCTCGCTACGTGCGAAAAGCCACCATACAGAGAGATTTGCGCATCGAGAGCCTGGATGAGTTCATAGCTCGCCTCTCGTCGACGATGTTCGCGCGTGCAGATGCGTCAGAATGGAGTCATCTCCAGAATCTGGCGCCGCTGCACTCGCGACCACCGGACGGCAAACCCCTCCCACGCGATCTCCTCGCGGACAACCCCCTGTCCACACACACCTCCCATCCCAACCCTCACCCATCCCCATGAGGGTAGGTTTTAACCTTAGTGAGCCCGGGGATTCGCTATAGTTAGGACGTGTTGCTGTGAGTTTCTTCTTCTCCACAGCCACAACACATGGTGAAGCGGTGTAGTTTTAGATAAAAAATAAAAATAGCATGGATCCGGGCTCTTTGGTCACGGAAGTTCTCCGCCAACGAACTGGGTACTCGTTGGCGGGAACCAAACCGCGTCCAAGATCTAACGACTCGTCGGGGAGTCGTTAGGTAGGGAGTGTGCTGAGTGCACACGTTTAACCAACACAAGTGACGGTCCTCCTCTACATCCGCGCAGCGAAACCGGTTCGATTCCCGGTTTCGCGCCTCATGATAGGGTTAGGTTATTAGCGACCGATGCACACCCTGCGTCCAGTCACGCGGCGAGCGCGGTCCTTCCCGCCTCTTTACGTCCACTCGTTACAGAGAGGACACCCCAACGAACGACACCGTTTTCACGAGTCGCTTAGATCCCCACAAAAGAAGGGCTTCGTTCCTGGTCATGTTTCTACCACAGACCCTCTTCTAGCAGAGGTGTCTGTGAGTGATGTTTTCACATAGGAACACACTCAATGAGTCGGTCACTTTCTGCGTTACCGCTATGGGACCTACGAGTATAGAGGCAAGCATAGACGCGAGGATGGTCATTGCAATCTACACGTAGCCATAGGATGGAAAGGTCTTTACCTACCTTCAAGACTGCTTATTATGCTGTATTTTAGAATACTGACTAGTGAGCAAATGTCTTACGCTTTTATACGAAAGCAAAATTTATTGATACGATTTTTGTAGATTTTTATACAGATCAAAATTAAAATTCGTGAACAAATTAGTTACACATACATACATACATAATAAACTCACGCCTGTATTCCCCGAAGGGGTAGGCCGTTTGCCGTTTTTCGGGCACATTTCCAGACTCCATGCTGTTACTGAGAATTTCCTAATGGAAAAACCCAGTAACACTTTGCCCGACCTGGGTATCGAACCCAGGACCTCTAGGTTTCACGGCACATAGGTACTTGTACCGCGAGACCATGAGGCAGTTACAAATTAGTTTTAACTTATTAATCCAAAGTTATTTAATTGACTAAAAGAGACAGTCCCTACATATTTTTTGTAACTTTATGCATACCTGTATTTTTAATTATCATTCGTCTCCCCTTCACGGCTTTGTATGACTGGTGGTCACTGGACTAAAAATACTGAAATACCTATACCTACCTATTACCTACAGTGTTACCCACAGATACAAGATTTAGACCGTAGGCGAAGCTAGACCTAATCAAGTAATAATAGAGTGCAAGCTGATATTTTCTTCCTACTAATTTGGCAAAACTCTTAAAATCCTAGCTTTTCATCAGTTAGCAGCAGTGTTCCCATAATCATTGTAGTACCTATATAAAAATATATAAACAATAAAACTCTTGTTATGTCAGTTAGTAGGACACTAACGTCAAAGTCAAACCGTTATTTACGGCTTTTCATTGCAGTTTTCCATTTTTCAGTAATAAACTACCTTATTGCAGAAAGTATTATATTCTTCTATTTAAAGTATTTTTAACAGGTAGCAGGTTTTGTTGTTAATATGCAAAGTATTTCAATAAATTGTTGGTACGGCATATTCCTTGAAGCTTATAAATATTCTACAAATTATTTACTGTTCAGTCTTACAGTTGTCATCGCATCTATTTTTCTGTTGTGGGTTTACGAAAGGCCTCGTCTTTACAAGGTAATAAATCAAGATTTTTTGGCTAATATTGTTATTGATTCATGCTGAGTGTTCATTTATCTGTTGTAGTTAATATATAAAAGAAGTAAACACTCGAATATTTTAAGTCCTGTACCAAGCAACGAGGAAATTGGGTCTAACTATGAAGCGATTTTCCCTAATTGCGACATACCTGTACATAAAGAAACTGTTGAAGCAGCCAAAGATCACCTAGAGTCTGTAAAAGATACCCTGTTTTGAAAATAAGTGAAATTGTTTGGAATATTTTAAGGATTATTTCTGCATTTCGTACTGAGTAAAAAACAATTTGATGTTATGAATTTATTTTACTGTACAGATTCTCATAAGTTATTGTAACAATTATATCCTTGTAGAATTTTAACAATTTTGCAAATAAAATATATTTTTTATTGAAAAGAAATTTCTATATACACTTCCAATTTGCAATTACTACTATTGAGGCTATTTATATGTTAAGTATTATTTTAGTTTATAATTTTATTAAGGTAACAAACAACATGCAAGCAAAATTTTCACATTATATGTATAGGGTAATTGTAATTTTCACAAACACATTATAGTTAAAAAGAATTTTAGATTTTTTATTTTAAATGAATCCTTTTATTTTTTTATAATTTGTCTTATATTGTTACAATTTGTAATTGTCAATTTACCAAAAACATTTTTTGGCCTTTCATAGATGCAGACACTGGTTTTGGATTGTCACCATTCCCATTTAAGAAAGATGAATTACTAAAAGCTTTGACCACAATTCCTACACCTGTGTACCTTGTTTTTTTTATGAGTAGGTATGATTAAATATATGTTGATTTTTTTTTTTCATTATAACTGATGTCAATAAAATATATCAATGGCAATAATATCAAACACCTTATAGTTGTTAAATTTAATCATAATATTATAAGCTACTGTTTTTTGGATCATAACTAAATGTAATGATTTGTATTTCGAAACTTCAAAAAATAATTGTGTATTTTGGCATAACCAATTATTTTTTTAATTGTTGGACTGAATGAATGATGATCATTTCTATGGTTTTATGAAATCATGGCTATGTGTGTCCCATATTTACATATTTAAAACACATTATAATTAATAATCATTAACAATATTTTATGGAACCATAATAGGGTTGGGTATTTGAAATAGTTTTATTACCTTAATTCAACAGTAACTAACCATCTAGGAAGTATAAAGAAGATTTATTGTTGGAATACTTAATAAACACTCAAGTACATGTATGTACTTTCAGTTGAGTGTAGTGTTCAACAAATTGATAGAAAATCCATAATTTGTTATGATAGTATATCTGTCATTTATATTTTAAACAATAAATCATTATTTAAATTACTGGTGTCTTTTATGAAGTATTTTAGCTATTATATAGAAACTGCATAATGTGTTATACACTTTATTGGAGACTGTCAAAAAGCAGTGTCTTATAAAAGTAGGACCATATGAAGTAACACTATAAAATAAAAGTAACATGTAATATCATCATGGCTTTATACAGATATGCAGTGTGGAGCATTGCTAGGACTTCAACTGTAACAAAAGATAAAAGTCCATAAGAGAGTAATCAAGTAGCCTGTCATAGTAAAATTTTTATATTAACTAATCTTAAAGTAGAAATCAAAATTGAATCAAAATCTAATGTAAATGTTAAAGCTGTTCCAATGTCAACTTTCCACTCTGCACTTAGTCATGATTATTATTTATGATTTCATTGAATTCATTTTTTTATCATATTATAAATTTAAATTACCAAAAACTAACACAATTGATAGGTTTTTTGTGCACTATCAGAAATACACTGTATATAAACAGATACAATGTTTCAATAATAATTAACATGATTGACTACAAATACAGCACCCCAAATATTGTCCAGCAAATCCATGCTGCAGTAGGGTGTTCCTAAAGTAATATACATACATTTCATACACAATTCCACAGCTCACTTGCGCACCATTAGAAAAATAAATTATAGATGCTCCTAAACTAATTGTTTTTATTTATCTTGGCATATGTTCACTGCACATCTGCAAAATAAATAGAAAATTAAATAAGGGTTCATGCTATAATATATAAGTAAAATAAAAGTTGACTAAAAAAAATAATCTAATATCAATATTAAAACATTCCCATAAATATAAAATAAAGTATGTTTCATAAATTGGTATTTATTCTAATTTTTACACATCTCACATTTATTTTTTATAATAATTAAGTTAACAGTTTGGGAATAAGTTGTTACATATTATATAATATTACAGTAGTACTTACTGCAGTTGAGCAGGAAATTGGTGTATAATTTGTCTGTGGGTTTGGAGAGCTTGGAAAAATATTCATCTGAACATGTGGTGGTGGAGGTGGAGGATGTGTGGCAAGGGGAGACACTGGGGGTGCTGTACCACTGCCACATGGCCCACTTGCATTACTTGGGCTGCCTGTAGTAGACAGCCGTGAAAATGCTACTAGGGCATCAGGAAAATTTGGTGGTGTGGCTGGTGTATTACATGGTGTCATTAATTGCTGAAAAATGTTAAAAATTAATCAATTACTTAAAATATGAATTGAAAATAAAAGATAAAACTGTACTAGTTGCATGAACATTGCATACTTTGATTACAAATAAAAGCTCTTTTAAATATACATATGTTTTCTAAGTTCAAACATTCAGTTAGAATAATGTTAAGACAGTTGGTGTATTTTTAATTTAAGTAAGATAATATCTAATAATAACAATTTAAGTACCTGTCTATATTGCGGTGCGGCTATGCCATTAGCTCCAGCAGGTATGGCAACCTCTTGAAAAAATATAGATAGTGCTGTCTGAAAAAGAAGTGACCATCTTTTGCTAACAATTTTGACTCAAATTCAATCAATTATTTACATTGGCAAATAAATGTTCTATGTAAGATAATGCACATTTATAATAAAAAAATATATTGCAATCATCTCTAACTAAATTTGTTTAAGACTCATTAAATATGATTATATGAAGAAATGTTAATACTACAAGCCCTGATGCAAAATAGTTTGTCTAGTGTGAAATTTTCTCTGTGAGATTTTTATAACTTCATTATTTTTGTATATTAAGCTGTTCTACTATTACATGTCGCGTTACTTATGCCATTTTTTAATTAAGAACCAATAAACTATTTTAGCTTTTTAAATTTATATGTATCCTGTTTTAAATTCGAAGAAGTTATAAGCAAAATAGTTGGTCTAATTGTTAATCGATGCAAAAGAGTTTGTCTATTGATGAGTTAAATAAGATTATTCCTTCTTTGTACAATTATGTTGCATAATTTAAATTTGTAAAAGTAATTCCGTGTCATTTGTCAAGTGAGACAGTATAAATTCAGAAAATTTCAGTTTTCTTCATTAGTTTTCAAATAACATTGGGTCGTGGCAAACCCGTGTGTGAAGAGCTTCGAAAGCGAATAGTTTGTGGGGTCGATGCTGGCCAATTAAGTTACCAAATATCTAAAGACTTGATACTTCCCAGGTCTACAGTCCAATCTATCATTCAGCACTATAAAAAGAATAGAACAACTTCTTGTTTGAAGAAAACTGGTCGACCACGCATCACAAGTGCAGTAGAAAACAGAATCCTGTAGAAAATTATCAAAAATAATCGTCGTGCTCTAGCTGGAGAACTCACGGTGCAATGGAAGGACATGATTCACAAAGACGTCTCAGTTGATACTTGCAAAAGAGTTCTAAAAAGAATGGGTTACGGATTTTACACCGCTAAGGAGAAACCACTGTTGACTGCTGTACAAAAGAAAAAAAGGTTGAACTTTACTTGTGATCATTTAAATTGGACTTGCGATCAGTGGCGTAGTATCATTTGGAGTGACAGAATTGAACAAAAATGAGGCATTTCATATTGATTGTCTCAAACGCAAAGTGAAGTTTCTGGCGTCTCTTATGATATGGGGCTGCATGTCTGCACAAGGTGTTGGTGGTATGCAGTTTGTGGATGGTTCTATCAATGCTGCAAGGTATCAAAACCTTTTGGAAGAGAATTTACTGCCCTCTATTTCTTGACTTAAGCATCGAGATTCCTTCATTTATCAACAGGATGTTGCTTCCTGTCATACTGCAAGGACAACAAAGGCGTGGCTACAGGCGAAAAGCATCCCTACAACCGAATGGCCATCTAACAGCTCGGACTTGTCGCCGATCGAAACCCTATGGTGGAAAATAAAAAAAGTTATCTGTAAAAATCCATCAAGATCAAAGAGCGACTTAAAGGCTAAACTCTTGGTTGTCTGGGAGTCAATTACGCCTGAGGAGTGTGCATCGTTGGCTGCGACCATGCCTCTTTGCATTAAAGCTGTCATTGAGAACAAAGGTGGTAGACAAACTATTTTGCGTGACTGACAAGGGTAGACAAATACTTTTGCATTATGCTTTTTAGAATTTTAAAAAAAAAAATATGTTATGTAAATTCATGAAAGAATTTCAGTTTTGTTAAAACAGTCTTAATTATTTTACCAATATTTACTTTCTATATTTTACGCTTTGCACTACTTTCCATACTAGATTAAGTATATTGCTTCAGGGCTCATATAATATAGCTCATATTATATGTTCCACTGCTAGGCGAGGTACTACTAATAAGGGAAATTCTTAGGTATTTAAGTTTCCTCACAATATTTACTTTCACTGTCATGTATTTGAAAATTCATTTTGAACTCTTCACATGAACTTCAGGTACAAAATAAAGTATATATATATAAGATATGATAGATTAACTATAACATATATATTATGCAGTTCAATTATAAATTAGACCTGCATTGTTTTACTAAATGTTCAAAAAGTGCTCATAATAGTGGTTACATTCTTTATTACCATAATTCCACTTTATTAGAACTGCAGAATATACATAAATTTTGAAAAAACAGGATTTTAATAATAAAGAGTATGAACAGCTGCTTTTACTCCAAAATCAATAATCTTGTTTGAATTTTTGCAACAACTTAATTGTATCAATTTGTGAAGATATTTAGAAAATATATTTTTATCAAAATTTACAAGGAATAATGCAGCATTTAAACTGTATCATATGTATTTTATCTTCTTTGAGTATTAAAGATCACTTAAAAAGTGTACTAGGGTTCGTTTTAATAGTAAAAAAACATAGGCATCACCTTCATATTTGCAATACTTATATTTATTTAAAGATTCCAATGGATTTTTTCAATAAAATTAATATAGGTATCAATGTTTTAGAATTTGCATATCATGCATATTTTACCATAATAAAATTACTTGAGATAAATAACATTGATATGTATTTTATCTTTTTAACCTTGGCTATATTCTTAAAAATATACATATTACTTCATTATGAGTCTGAAATCAAATCTATAAAACTTCAATTATTCTTAAATCTTGCTATCCCTTCTGTGATTTGATCACATGATTGCTTGTATTCATACAGATGCTTGTAAATAAAGATAATTTTGCATTGAGAAGATAATAAAAATAGATTGTTTATAATGTGGCACACGCACGCACACGAAGTGAATGTTGAAGTGTGCGTATTGTATAATTATATTCATAATCTATTGAACTATTCTGTATAAATTTGCTTATTGCGTGTTATTTCGCCTATACCAACATGTCAATATATATTCATTTCTTGTAACGTAATCACTCATCAACGCGAAGTAAATAACAGTATTCACTACAAAGCGCACTTTTACATAATTCCATTTAGGAAATAGGTTAATTTCAGAATGTCACAACGATTAAATTCAAAGATTGTTGTGTGACAACGTTTGAAGGCTATTTGTAAAACAAAATAGCAGCCATTTCATGATTACCTACTGTTTGTTTACATAAATTATGAAATTTACCTCAAATTGCCAATGAGCAGCTTGTAGTAATTGCTTTGCTTGTTCTTGTGCACATCCCGCTGCTAGTACAAATTGATTTATCATAACTTGTTCACGTAAAGTTGAATCCATTTTAATTTAATGTATTAAAACTATAAAACTCTTCGTCCGGTGCGGCTGTGCAAGAAATAACAAGTAAAGCGATCGAATAAAAAACCACAAAGAATGCGCGTTCACTTTGTCAGCGAGCGCTAGCAGACATTGCTTTTAAATAAGAGAAAAAGAGAGATCCGAAGTTTACGCAACTGTCAACGATACGTCCATGTTTTGTCAAACTGCGAGACCACCATTTATTTTGTTGTTTGTGGAACTCTGTTCCATACTAATTGAACATGAGGGCAGTGTCCACATCATGCTGTCTCTTTCGGCATAAATTTTTTTAAATCTGTTTCTATATTTTATAACCAAACTACAGCCACCACATCTCAAACATTTTAATTTACTGCCGATTGAGAAGGCGTCTCATATTTTAATTTTCAGTTTCAACTTCCAACTACCTAAAAAATATATATTTTTTCCAAATTTGTAGGTACATTGTACACTGCACACGAAATAAAATACCTACGACCGCTGGCAAAGATGAGCAACGGGTGTCTTTTTAAATAGGTAATTAGGTACTTTTGGTTATAAGCTAATCTTCTTCTTCCTAGTCGTTTCCTCATTACTGAAGGTCGTGACCACCTTGCGTGTGGCTCTCCTGTACACTTCGCACCACCTTCCTCCAGGCATTCCTATTCTGTGCCATTCGTAATTATACGCTAATCTAATTTCAATGAAACGGTTATTGATTTAACTTCTGTGTAAAAAGGCTGTACGTATTTGTAATCCTTAGCAGAATGTCCAAAAAATAGATATGTCAGATTGACGTTTAAATGACAAGTGGCAATTGGCAACTCGCAAGGCAATCAGCAATGGCCAATGACAGTTCAGTACATAATACAAATATTGAAATTGGAAAAAATATTAACGTTATTTTATCATGTTATTTATTAAAAAAGAGGTGTTATGGATAGGTTTAATTTATATTGTTAATTTATCACGTGGCTTCAATACACAGGATAACCCGAACGACAACAATGTCTTGCATACGGAAGGCAATGGATTTTCGAAGGCAAACTTATTCAACAATTACTACAGAAATAACGAGAATGTTCGCAACATATTGTCAAGGCCAAAAAGAAGCAGTGATCCGAATGTAACGAGTTCTACTGAAGCAAATAATTTAATAGAAACTCCGGAATCTACATCGCCGAGTTCACCTCCTGAAAATGTAAATCGCGTTTATGATATAGGAACGTCGAATTCTTCTCTATTTTCAATAACTCAAGTGAACGTTTCTTCGTCGATAGCGCCAAACGCTTCGGTCAACCCTTCAGACGCAGCACCTCTACCTGAAAAGAGTTCAGCTGAAGATGAACACAATAGTTCTATGGCTATATTTTTTGTGTTGTGTATTTTGGCTCTCGGTATTTTATTGATCCACCTTATGTTACAAACAGGTTTTTCTTATCTCCCTGAGAGTGTGGTAATTGTGTTCCTTGGTGCTCTCATTGGTATGATTATTAATTTAATGTCTATCAAAAATATTGCAAATTGGAGAAAAGAAGAAGCATTTTCCCCTACTGCATTTTTCTTAGTTTTACTTCCCCCTATTATATTTGAATCTGGCTATAATCTTCATAAAGGAAACTTTTTCCAAAACATTGGCTCTATTTTGCTGTTTGCTATAGTTGGTACAGCCATATCAGCATTTGTAATTGGTGCTGGAATATACTTACTAGGTTTAGCTCAGGTTGTTTACAAACTCAGTTTTGTAGAATCATTTGCATTTGGGTCTTTGATATCAGCTGTGGATCCAGTAGCAACTGTTGCTATATTCCATGCTTTGGATGTTGACCCTGTTCTTAACATGTTGGTGTTTGGAGAGAGCATACTTAATGATGCAGTTGCAATTGTTTTGACTACAGCTGTTTTGGATTCCAATGATCCCCACATGTCTACTGGAGAAGCTATTCTTTCAGCAATCAACAGATTTTGGTTAATGTTTTTTGCATCTGCTGGTATTGGTGTGTTATTTGCCCTTGTCAGTGCACTCCTTCTTAAACATGTTGATTTAAGAAAAAATCCATCACTAGAGTTTGGCATGATGTTAGTATTTACTTATGCACCTTATGTGCTGGCAGAGGGAATACACTTATCAGGTAAGATTTAATACTTTCATATGAAACATGTCCTTTTTGTCTAAAATGAAATTTACCTTTTAAAATTTAAATAAATAAATATTAATTTTTGCTTTCAGGTATAATGGCCATATTGTTTTGCGGCATTGTGATGTCCCATTACACCCATTTCAATCTTTCAACAGTTACTCAGGTCACTATGCAACAAACAATGAGAACATTAGCTTTTATTGCTGAGACATGTGTCTTTGCCTATTTGGGGCTAGCTATTTTCAGGTAATTATTTAATCTTATGAATCAATAAATTTGCTTGTATTTCATTTTTAGGTTGAATACTTATATCTATATAAAGATAATGAGTTTCCTGTTAATCTTTGGTATTCTTTACTAACTTAATTAAAACGAAATTGATAATATAAATAAAAAATGGGAACACATTTTTTTTTTAAACAAGCAATTGCAAACTGAACATGTTGGAACCTGATAATGCAGTCAATTCAGATTGTTGACAGGCAGAAAACTATTTTATGCATCTATATATAAAAAAAACTAATTCACTATTTTATAAACTTATTTTAATTTTTCAATTGATTTCAATCCATATAAGTAATAGTTATTGGACTCACAGACTGTACATTTTTATTTATTAAAATGTGTATATTAGTTCATACTTTAATTTAATTGAATATGATGAACTCTCATTTTGTTTATGTTCAAATTGTGCATTATATTCTTTCAGCTTTAGGCATCGTGTAGAACCTGCATTGGTTGTGTGGAGCATTGTAATGTGTTTACTTGGCCGAGCTGCAAATATTTTCCCACTTGCACTGCTCTGCAATAAATTTAGAGAACACAAGATCACTAAGAAAATGATGTTCATTATGTGGTTCAGTGGTAATGTATAAATAAAATACTTTTTTGTTATGTCTATCATCTCACTTCAATTATATTTTTTTTTATAAATAGTACTCATGACAGTTTGTTATATTTCTTATTCATTTATGCCCATTATTTATTATCTTAAAGTTTATTGATTTATCTTAAATAGACTGCCTTGTGCAATATTTAATTTGTGACAAAGTGTTATTGGATTTTATCGATATGAAATTCTCAGTAACAGCACAGAGTCTGGAAGTGTAACATTTTTCCTAATTTTCTTATTAATTTATAAATGAGTATCATGTAATTATATTATGTATGCATGACATACTTTTATGGTACTTATATTTACTAAGTCTTCAATTTCCTTCATGTTCGGCATATTCCATGATGTACTATCTTGAGATCTTATCATATTGCATTACTTTATTTTCATCGAATAGATAAAACATACCTTTGATAACACCAATTGTGAAAGTATGATGTTGTATAATAAACCCGAATTTACAATATGCTGCAAGTCTCATATCGCATTTTAAAATTTTGTGGAAGAGAAATAAAAATATTAAATTCATATTAAGTACATATATCTCTGCACCAACATTTCGCCAATTGTGTTTTCTTTATTACGTGAATAGGGTGCGAGCCTATTGCCGTCTTTCGGACACATTCAGACTTCTTTGCCCAACCTAGCAAACGAACCCGGGACTTCTAGGTCGCACGGTAAATACTTGTACCGCAATACAACGAGGCACTCTACAAAATTGTTGCCTTAATTAACTAAATTATATCTATCAAAATAACCAAGATTACTAGTTGATAAAATTACCGAGACCTGTATATAGCCGATATTGTTTCTATGATATTTATCGTAACTCAACATCATGTTACAAGAAATACGGGTATTGTTTTTTGAAATAGTTCTTTATTATTAATCAGTTAAATTCATCATCATGAGTTCTATTTCTCATTGCTGGATATTCTTTATGATTTAGAGTGGATAGGTCCACAACACTGGCCTAATAAGAGTTAGTGGACTCCACATATCTTCCTAAGAAACTCACCATTGAGAACTGTTATGTATGTTGGTTCCCTCATCATCATCAGCCCATATACATCCCACTGCTGGGCACGGGCCTTTTTGACAGCTGAGAGGGTAAATACACATATAATATAGCATAGTAATAAAATGATACACATTTCAGGACTCCGCGGAGCTATTTCTTATGCTTTGTCTTTGCATCTTGGATTTTCTGATGAAACCAGACATGTAATAATAACGACGACTCTTATTATTGTGCTGTTCACGACGTTGTTCTTCGGTGGTTCGACAATGCCGCTGTTGAAATTTTTGAGGGTAATACTTCTTATACTTAATATTTCTATTTTACCGATATTCAATCGATTAAAATGATCGCTGAATTTCTTTGCCTTTTTTGGTGAGCTTATTGATGTTTTTGGCATAATACTAACCTTCGTGTTGCCATTAAAATTTCCCACTTAAAATAAGTCAACAAAATTTGTGCACAACCTGGATATTAAAACATTTGATTAAAAATGATATGCATATTTTTGCAGGCCAACAAGAAACCCAAACGCTCGCGCTCGCTGCGGAAACAGAAGGAAGTGAGCTTGTCTAAGACGAAAGAGTGGGGACAGGCCATTGATTCAGAACATTTGTCGGAAATTACCGAGGAAGAGTTAGAGGTTTGTGTTCACATATTATTACAAATCTTCTTTGATACTGTTTGATTCTATCTCTAAAATACGAATCTAAATTAGCTAAGGTTATTTTGATGAACACGGTCTTGGTATATAAACATCATTTTTTGCTTAATTTTCTTCATTTAAAATTTTGAAAGCGTGCTTGCGCTTTTTGATAACAATAATGAATATATCCAACAGTCAAGTTAGTACTGAGGTTTGTCGTTTTTTGTCGAGTATTACAAATCTGGATAGACTTTCTGGTGTTACACTCAGATCGGAAACAAATATTTGTTGACCAAAACCGATCTAGCCAACTGTGCCACGGGGGCTTTTCCGTCTATGATTTTTATGTAATCTTGTCATGAGCAGGGTCAGTTTTTATACGTATCTTATAGAAAACGTATTGCGAAGAGATATAACAATGGTCGCTTCTCATCAGATAAATGCTGTAACTAAGCCATAAACTGTCTGATTCTATGTTTATCCATACTAATATTGTAAAATGTGTGTATTCACAATGAATTATAGCTTACTTTAACGGTGAAGGAAAACATCGTGATGAAACCTGCACACCTAAAAGTTCTTAGGAATTTCTTAGATGGTAGTCCATCACGCTGGCCTAGTGCGCCAACCCTCACTAAATCCTCTCAATGGTAGAGGTGGCCCGTGCCCAGCAGTGGGACGTAATTATGTACTGATGAAGACGAATATGCTAAAAAGAGTAATTATGCCTTTTTACGCTTTCACGCCTAAACCGCTGGACCGATTTGGATGATTTTTGGTATGGAGATAGATCGGACCTTGGGAAAAGACATAGGGTACTTTTCGTTTATAAAATTGCACTGTAGCGGAGCAGAGTTAATGCAATATAAAACACATTTACGAAACATATTGCTCAGAAAGTTATAAAAAGGCTCAAAATGACGCTCAAAACAAGGACGTCCACTACACGCTATGCGTTCAAAATGAGAGTCAGAGATCTATTTCTCAGTAAACTGACAGTTATCTTGTTGAGCTTAAGTCTATTTATGTTTATGTATGTATATGTATATTTGTTTATTTATTTATATATGTATATTATATATACGTAGCTATGTAATTACATTCTATATGACTTTATATATATTTATGCGAGTATTTAGATGTTTGGTCTACACTACAAGTGCCTTTTTATATCAACCATGCTTCATCTCTCAACCACCCTAAGGTAGACTGGTAGAGAATGCCGCAGGCATTAAGTCCGCCTATATACAGTTGTGTATATGAAGCTTTATAAATAAATAAATAAGTAAAGGCGTTTTAAATTTACACCAGTATTATAAAGAGTAAAAGTTTGTATTTTTATTTTAGTGTTCCCGTGAGATGAGAACAAAACTCACAATTACGCCCGGGCGGAACCGGACCCCATAGCTAGTTTAGTTGTAAATGTTGAATGCTCTTGATATAAATTGTTGAAAGTCACTTTACAAATATTTGAATGTTGGGCATGTAAACGCGATAATGGATAAAGTAAAACTATCCGGCCACTATCATAGTCGGCGACTATTCGGGAAAGAGTACCGACTATCTTCTTCTTCTTACTTTGTATATATTTCTCAAAAATATGTATGTATGTAGGGGGAATTACATTAAATGAAAACCTTCTTCTTATCATTTGGCATTGGTTATACTTAACTTATAGAGAATCGATGTCCAATTATTCAAAAAGCATCCATACACGAGATTTTTAGATATCGTTAAATTTAAAAATATCTTTTTAACACTTATTGTTGAAATGGTTTTATTAACAGTGTAAGAAATTTATGACGTTCTATTGAAATATGTAACTGTTTACATTACAGGTGAATTATTCTCATGCTACAAGATTACGTGGTTTTGTTCGATTAGACATGAAGTACTTAACACCATTCTTTACGAGAAGGTTTACGCATCAAGTAAGTATAAAGGAAATAATTTGTTGAATACTTTTTGATTAGATTACATAAAATATCTAGGGAATGGAATGGAGAATTTCCTAATCTTGGCCCAATCCGGGAATCAAACAGGGGACTTCTAAGTCGCACGGCTCACACATCCGCCGCGAGACCACGAGTCAGTCTGAGTGAGGTGTGAATGTGTATGTGTGTTATTCTATTTAAATATTTATTTACTTTTTTTATTCATTTATTTTTATAGCGATAAAATAAGTTCTTTATAGGTAATATAATATTATATTTTCGTTGATTCCATAAACACACATACGAGGACTTATTCATAGTTAGAAGTTACGTGCATATATTGAAAACTAAGTATTTGTCACACGATTAAACCGACGATCCATCCGAATTCCGACAGTGTACGCTTTTGTAGGCCCACATGATGGACTAGGGCCAACTAAACTGTAAATGTTTATTTATACCCATGTTTTTTTTATTCAGGAATTGAAGGATTGCAAGAGTCAAATGACGGATCTTACGAACCAGTGGTATCAAGCTATCAGAATATCAAACGACCGTGAAACAGACGAAGAAGAAAGCTTGCAACAGAGTTCTCTCTCCAACTCGCACAATAGCTTGCAGAGAGGGGTTTAGATATTACACGCTTGAGCAACGTACAAAAGCTTCTTTAGTCGTTAAATATTGCTTTTCGCCACAATTTAAAGTTGAACTACGTTCGTATATTATGTATGGCAATTCCTTGACTTAGGTGAAATTTTTTATCTTTTGTATTATTTGAAGTATTATTTAGTTTTTATATAAAATATAATTGATAATTAAAATAATTAGTCAAATGGATGTGATAATATTGAAATATCGTAAATACATAAAGGTGCATGTATGTATATAGACACAGATTACAAATCGGTTACGACATTTTGACTAGTACAAACGCCAAAGACGAATGTGCGATTGAAAATAATAAATTAAAAACGCGCCATTATGTATTTAATATTTTTTATGCAATATAAGACATTGTCCTTCATGATACAGATGTAATTTTATATATCTATAGCTATAAGGCAGGCTGCACAAGTTATAAGGGGCTTATTAGTCAATAAGTCTCATGTAAGCTGGACTTACAAAGAAGTCTAAAAATCTATATATGCATAATATTTTGAGGGTATCACACACACACACACTGTATGATTGCATGTGATTAAGCATAATTTTATGGTTACTTGCTTTTTCTTGGTTGTTACTAATTGTAAAGCTTAATGACATTTCCAATGCAATAAAAAAATAACATAACACTTTAGTGCCAACCTTAATAACTCAATAGGAACTTTCGGCTGAGTTTTAGCTCATTGTTATTTTTGTTTTTTTAAAGCTCATTAGGATTTACAAAATAAGACCTTACCCATTTTGAGGCTTATTATTATATGAAATTATCAGGTAATTACCCCAGTATTTATATCTCATCTTATTACAAAAATGTGTGTTCTATTGAATCATATCCTATTTAGGATATTCAAACAATTACTATACAAATATTAAAAAAACAATCACACAACAAATTACTTGGTTGAGAAACCCAGTAAAAATACATATATTGCGTGTAACTTGGAATTTTGTTAAGATTTAAAATTGGTGGATTTATAAAATGTGCCTCCATTATAATCAGTTTTTTTAAACTTACAAACTTCACAGATTTATTTCTAATTCATGGTATTATCATACTATTATAGTATTGATAGTTTTATTTTTATAAAAGTATGTACATATGTACGTAGTGTAGGACGTCCTGCAGCACGATGGTGTGACGACTTGAGAAAGGTGGCGGGTAGCGGATGGATAAAGGCTGCTCAAGACCGGGATGGTTGGCGCCTACTTGGGGAGGCCTTCGTTCAGCAGTGGACGGCGATAGGCTGAGAATATGTACATATATTGATATTTATTGGGATTTCTTTTTTGGATTTGTCAATAATACAACTGGGTTATCTAGTAGAAGTTTATATAGCATTATATCAGGCATACACTTAAACAAATAGAAGCAATTGCAGATTTGTAGTTAATATCATGTTTGTCACATAATAGTAACTCTTTTAATACTTTGGTTGTGTTCATGTGCACATGAAATGTGATATAAGTGTACTTAGTCAACAACATGTTGTTAGTTGTTGTAACTGGTTGCATAACACATGCAGACAAATCACTATTATGAAACTGTTTTTTTATGATACCAGCATTGACAAATTTTAAATTTGTGTTGCCACCAATAGTGATGAGAATTCAGTTCCAAATGGTTGTACAAATAAGATTAATAGTTTAAATCGGATTAAGGTATCCAACAGCACTGTGATTTATTTTTATGTATAAAAGTAAAGGTATTAGAAATACAAATTGGCTATAAAGTATATTATTATTATTATTTTATTGTGAATATCCACAGTTAGGAGACCAGTACATATTTCTCCATGGCTAATAAATACATTATCTAATAAATAATATGTTTTATTTTTGTATTCAAGGTTATTCAATGTTACAAATATCTCTGTAGATCAAGCTTGCTGTCACATTGCATTTAATGAGAGATGTTTTGTTATTTGTAAAAGCAAAAAATATGTTATTTCTTCTTGTGTTTTAATAAATTCAATCTTCTTCATTCTCCAAATTAATATGGCTGCCAAACTTGCCATATAAATGTGCCTTAAGCTCACTCATCTGTGATTTAAGCTCTTCACATTTAGTTTCAAGATCACTTATTTCTGTTTCTTTTTTGGTTTTTGCATCTTCTAATGATTTCTGAAAAACAGTAAACATATATTTAATTTAGTGAAAAGGATTCAGTTTATTTCTAGAGACCTATTAATAAACGCTTTCTCTCTTCCTTTTTACCTTAAAGTGTGCTGTGCAAGACACATTTTAAAAGTAAACACATTTTCTAAATATTTTTTGACAAGACATTTCCTGGCATAAGGGGGTTTCTAAGAAACTGCATTAATCTTTGAGATTAAGATCTTGGAAGCTGTGTTACAAAACCAGAATGTTTTATCTATAAGATAGTTCAGACTTACAATAGTGTCCTCCAAATTTTGACATATGAACACTTCACCAATAAGGTATGGAATCTTATCATTTTCATCAGCAAGACTTAGTTCTTCCACTGCATCTTCTAAATTTTTCATGTCATTTTGTTTAACCTTTAATTCATCCTTATAATCTTCAACTCTCGCATTCAAACGGGCAAATTTGTTTATTTTTAGCTGATCTTCATAGGAAATGTGAACATCTGAGTCCTGCACATGACGCAAAAAAAGATCTTTTTAGAATAACCTCAAAGTAAAAAAATACGCTGATAATTGAATTATATTGCAAAACATAATAAGTAAATATTTATAAATTATTCTATTCGAATTACTTTTTAATTCATCACATGTTCTGTTTTTATATTCTTAGGAAAATAACATGAGTTTTACACTTTATTGGCTCAAATATAGAGCTGAATATGATGATACAAGACTTACCGGCTGGAATGTTCCCTTGCCAGAAGTAGCCATTGCTATTTTTATTTATTATATTTAATAAAATAGATTATTATAGTTGCGAAATTTGTATTTATAGCAAATACAATCGTAGGCGGTATTTCATTAATAATTCTAAATTACGCTTTGACATTTGACACTTGTTGACAGATCAGTATTTTTTTCTTTGTTCCGCAAGGAACCGGCTAAAGTCGAAGACCATGCTGCCAAGTCTTTAGTAATTTAAGTTCATTAGTATAATGAATGATGATGATGCTGAATGATGAAAGAAAAAGGGTGGGAAATTCCCAAACTGAAAGGCGCGCCCCCCGTCCCTCCCACATACAACCCTTAATCCCTTCACTACAATAGTGAACACTCCACTCGTCGATATTGCACACAGCACAGCGTATCCAATTCACCCCTCGCCTCCCCCCTCCCCGTCCCACCGCATCGGTTGACCGGCCCACCTGGATCAGGAGGCTCCTCCATCCTCTCGCCAACAAACACCAGAGAAGACTTACCAGAAACAGCGAGACAGGGAAGAAAAAAGGAAAAACTAAATCAAACACACCACACACAACATCGATAAGCAAAAAAACAAAAAACGCGCCCCTCAATCCGAACACTTCCCGCCCTTTTTCGCCTGATTTATGGAGGGTAAAGGAAAGGAGTTATCTTGTACATGCAAAAGTGTCCGTCAAAAAGTATTAAATTGGGGGCGCCACATTAGCATCAGCATCATACATTGTAAAGGAAGCGGAAATCAATAAACGTACTATTCACAGTTCAGGATATAAAATCACTCTCGCTACACGCGTTTTTCATAATAACTCTTTAAGGTTATATTTACTACATTATTTTGTACTACGCAAGTAGTTGACATTTTCAATAAGTAACTACTTTAGTCGACAATAATATTAAATTCATACCATGTCCTTCGTCTACACCAGCGCCATTCTGGAAGGTTTTTAAACTGTTATTTACAACTGACCGCTGGCGCTGGACACTTTTTTCGATTTTCTACCATATGAGATGACACTCCTTACCTTTACCCTCCATAGCCTGATTGCTGATTCTGACAGATCAGTATTCATCACAGATGATACAATTTTATTAAAACCTGCATTTTTCAGATTTTTTAAAATGTTAAATTAGATATTTTACATCAATATAATTTGTAAATTATATACACATACATACATAAACTCACGCCTGTATTCCCCGAAGGGGTAGGCAGAGGTGCATTTCTGCACCCACATTTCGCCAGGTATGTATCAGTCCCACGTAATAGGGGGCGAGCCTATTGCCGTTTTTCGGGCACATTTCCAGACTCCGTGCTGTTACTGAGAATTTCCTAATGGAAAAACCCAATAACACTTTGCCCGACCCGGGAATCGAACCTCCTCCTCTAGATCCCACGGCACATACTTGTACCGCGAGACCACGAGGCAGTCAAGAGATTATATATTTATGTTTATATATTTATGTTTATAATTATACAGGGTGTCCCAGCAGTCGACGATAACCCGGAAACGGGGAATAGCCCAAGTCGTAAGGGTTATCAGAAAAATATTTAAAAAAATATAAGTTATGTATTTAGAAAAATATAGGGATTTCAAAAAAATCTAGAAAATCTACACCCTGTGACGGTTTTTTCACTACTGTTGCTGCAAATCTCTACTTTTTTAAATTATTATTTTTGTTATGTAATCCTGAATAATACCTCTGCAAACTGTTATCCAACATTTAGAGCCACCTTGCTATACTTCGGAAGAAAATGACATTGTTTACCAAACCGCATATTTAAAATTAATCATACGCCCAAATTTAACTGACTGTCCTGAAAAAAAAATGTACTACGCGAGTTTGGCAAGTAACTTTAAAAGTTGGCGCATTTAATAAGGAATCTAAAATGGTATAACACTTGCTACATTATTTTTTAAATGTGGCACAATAATTTTTATTTTGCGAAGAAACCCATTTGATCAAATTTTCTTATTAACTAAAGATGACATGATGATGAACTGATAAGTGAGATGGAGAGAATTGTTTTACGATGTGTGAGTGAGACAGATACTCCATTGTCAGGTAGTCCATGGGCACCACGCATCGGAGCAATGATCACTTTTTTATTTTAAATTTAGGCCTTTTTTTATTTGGATATCTTAGATTTATTAAGTAATTGCTAAACATCAAATATTTCTTTAGTAAAATTTACAATACATGTTCAAACTGCCTTCCTTCAGCCGCAATACACGCTCGTCATCTTCTTAAAAAAGATCGGGTTATCAGGGGCGAAAATCTTCTATTCCTAACAAATTCAGCTACTTCCATTTATTTTTTGCCGTAGCTCAGGTAAATTTTCAATTGGCTTTGAAAAAAAAATTCTTTCACCGTTCCCCAGTAAAAAATAGCCTAAAGGATTTAAGTCAGGTGAACGGGCTGGCCATTGGATTGTGCCAGCTCGTCCTATCCATCTACTCCGGTATTCCTAATTGAAATATTCTCTAACTGAACTAGCGTGACTATCTGTCTCGCTCACACATCGTAAAACCGATTCTCTCCATCTCACTCAAATAGTATCTTAAAATTGCTGTCTCGAAGAGCTGAATAGAAACATCTTTAGTTAATAAGAAAATTTGAGCAAATGGGTTTCTTCGCAATATAAAAAATATTGTGCCACATTTAAAAAATAATGTAGCAAGTGTTATACCATTTTAGATTCCTTATTAAATGCGCCAACTTTTAAAGCTACTTGCCAAACTCGCGTAGTACATTTTTTTTTCAGGACAGTCAGTTAAATTTGGGCGTATGATTAATTTTAAATATGCGGTTTGGTAAACAATGTCATTTTCTTCCGAAGTATAGCAAGGTGGCTTTAAATGTTGGATAACAATTTGCAGAGGCATTATTCAGGATTACATAACAAAAATAATAATTTAAAAAAGTAGAGATTTGCAGCAACAGTAGTGAAAAAACCGTCACAGGGTGTAGATTTTCTAGATTTTTTTGAAATCCCTATATTTTTCTAAATACATAACTTATATTTTTTTAAATATTTTTCTGATAGCTCTTACGACTTGGGCTATTCCCCGTTTCCGGGTTATCGTCGACTGCTGGGACACCCTGTATATTTATGTATGTTTATATTTATGGCGCTTTTTCCTAAATTGACCTGGGTAAACATTTTTTTATGGAGGGGAAGCTATGGCTCTTTTTCTCGTCAGCCGTCGACGGAGGAGAGAAAAGAGCCACCAAAGTGGCCCAGTAACATCCACATACTTTTCCTCCCTTATATAGGGCTGTGGCGGGATAGGCTTCCCTTAGATAAATGAGGAAAAGGAGAGGTCATTACCAATATTGTCTCTAAACCATCAAGCGCCTTAACCGCCTTCAGCTGCCCTTAAATTGTGACGTTAAGTGATGAAGAAGCGTCTATAATGATTCCGCAGCCGTCCGGTACATCTCTTAGAAGAAAATCGTTACGTAAATTGTAGGCATAGTTTCTCTTCCATTAGCTTAGATCGGACGTTGATGATAGACACAGTTCTCGCGTGCCACCGCCCTTCTTGGGCTCACTTTTGTTGAGGGCGTACGGCCTCCACAGTGCGCCCAGACACCTCCTAAGAGTCCATAAGTCCCTTTTTACACACAGTAGGTATTACTGCAATGTTATTAGTGAGATAATAAATAATTCATAGGGGGAAAAAACTACAATTAAAATTATTGTTTTGAATTATTCTTTTAATGCGATTTTGTCTTAACAATTCCTATGTTTCAACACATGTACTATAGCGTAAATTGGGCATTACCATGCTAAAATTTGATATCGGAACATGGGAGATTCCAAAAAAATACTTTGGCACTTGCAGCTTATTAATTAATTTTACTTAACTTCATTAATTAATTATAATAATAATTACGATCGTAGTATACTTACTGATAAAACAAATCATTATAACCGACCTGACATTACCTTAACCGACAATATATAAAAAAATACCTACATACATAAATAGACGTGGCAGTACCGAATACCCATAACTTTCAAAAAACAAAAGCCGAAAAAATACACAAATATACCAATCTTAAGTACGAAATAACTAGAGTCTTACTAAATTGCATAATTGAAAACAGTTTAGTGTTAGGTAAGTAGGTATATATACATCGCGGTGTAACGCATGCAGATATCGCATTTCTGTCACGCTCGTATTCCGTACAAAGTGGACATCAGTAACGCATAATATACTGGCAGTCACGGCGTATTTGTGCTGTCTTTATATGTAATGTACAATATAATGTGGTGTTCTATTGTTTCGTTCGCTGATCGCAAGCTCGCATCCACGTCCGGTGGTCTACACATTCTCCCTTCACCGACTAGATTCACACTTACTAACTGTCTATTCATTTCCGTTTTTTATATGGTTATTGGCCACCATGTAGTTACATAGGTATTGTGTTATGTAGGTCTGTTTATATAGCATTTTTTCCTTTAATAAATTCTTAGTAGTAGCACTGAGATTGGTAATACGACCAGTAAGCGGTAATAACTAATAGGTCGGCCCTTATTACGTTGGCGTACCTAACTAAGTATATAGATAGAGAAACGTGGATGTAGAATAAAGAGTTACATCTCTGCTTACTCTTTCGTGGATACAGGCAAGAAAAAGCGTTAGGTATATTATGTTATTATGAGTCGTGATGGCCTCGAGGTTTAGGCACGCGGTCGAGAATCTCGACGGTCGCGGGTTCAAACCCCAGGCACACACCTCTGACTTTTCGAAGTTATGTGTGTATTCACAATGAATTATCACGTACTTTAATGGTGAAGGAAAACATCGTGATGAAACCTGCACACCTAAAAGTTCTTAAGAATTTCTTAGGTGTGTAGTCCGCCAACCCGCACTAGGCCAGCGTGGTGGACTAAGTTCTAAACCCTCTAATTTGTAGAGGAGGCTCGCGCCCAGCAGTGGGACGTATATGGGCTGATGATGATGATGATGATTATCTATAGCCGTTTTTCGGACACATTTCCAGACTCCATGCTGCTATTGGAAATATCCCAGTGGAAATAAAAATACCAACATTGCAAGAACCAGGATTCGAACTCGAGACCTCTATAACGCACGGCACATATGCATTTGTTTCGCGAAACCACGAGGGGTCAGGCATATAAATGTTAATACGCGTATAGTACTTACGAGTACATTAAGATTTAAATGTGAAATCTATCGAAATTAATTATGATTTACTAGAAATATTCGGTATTGTTTACGATAAAATTATTGAAAGATAAGGCACTACTGGAATATGTGTCTGTTAATCACAGTATCTTGTTTTATTTTAATTATTTATTTATCGCTTTGTTTTTGTATAAGTAGGACATATGTAGGTATTAATCACTGCTTTTTATAACTGTTAATCATAGATCATTACCTATACGTATGTCTAAAAATATGTTCATCGATAATGATTTTCATTAATGAAGCTAATAAAATAGGCTTAAAAAGTTCGCAACACAATTCGTGATTCAAACATAGAGTTATGGCCATTTAAGTTCTATGATTAAAAATTTACAAAAATATACCAAAACCAATGGGTTTGCACTTTTTATATCCTTTAAATAAATAACAAAAGATAAACTAAATAAATTAAATTAGACAAACAGCTCAGTTTGCCAATCTGCACTATGCCAGCGTGGTGGACTAAGGTCTAAATTCTCTCAATGGTAGAACAGGCCCGTGCCCAGCAATGGGACGTATATAGGCTGATGATGATGAAACAGCTGTGATGAATAGCCTTTTGGTTACAAATAAGGAGAGAAAAATAAGAATACCTTTAATAGGGCCTTTTAAAACGCATTTTAGAACATGAACATGTTCATTGCGTTACGGGAAACTGTAATTTAGAGCAAGTGCCATTCATATGTTGTTTTGTAACATTTTATATTCAGTAGGTGTTGCGGTAAAATGATGCGGATTGAAAAATACCGTTTTAGAATTTTTGTAGACTTTTATTACTACCAAATAATTCTTATTTCATCATCATGATAAATGATATCCGGTAATATTTTTGAAATCGTTGACAAATAGTCAATTAATATTAAATTCCAATAAAAATGGTTCTCAAAATTTTCATAAAGAAATAAACTCTATAAATGTTGAATTCTTCTTGACTGGATCATCTCTTTCTTTGTGAGTTATAGCAGAGCTCTTAACATGGACGGTTAATCGGGTCCATTATGAGCAGTGTTCTCGACTTATGCCGCAGCGTCACCCATAGCCCCACCACGGCTAGCGACAATCGGCCCCTGCGCTCCACGGTACCACTCACTTGCGCGCACTCTTCCTTCAAACGTCAGACATAACGCGCGTGACACTAGCTGGGTTAATACATTTTTGACAAGAATTTTCACCAGTGATGGAGAAGGAGCATCAACCGGACTCGATGGCGACAATCACTATGAAGCCTGAATACCCGCCGTCAGAAGTATACAGCGCCTCTGAACCTCCACCGGTATGATAACTGTTATTCCATTTGGATTAATGTTATACAAAATATGCAGACGGTCAAAAATATTCCGTCGTTTTGATTCTGTTTACATGTTTGTCAATAAGGGATTTCGACAGAATATTTATTTTAATAAACCAAGGTTGCGATATTTAAATTGATTTAATGAAATAATCTAGATTGTATTAAATTGAAACGCATAGAAATTCCTATTCGTGCAAACTTTAAATGAGGTGTAGTAATTGTGCAGTTCATTAAGTGGGATATAACTGCGGGAAAGCGCCTTTCTCTCGTGTGTCGGCGATTGTGCCTGAGTCCAGTGGCTATACACAGCTTATTTGTAAACACAGATTTCTACACATCAACTTCGTCTTCTCAAATAATATTTTTTATCCTATTCTGCACTCTTAAATATCAATCAGACCTCGTCAAAGAATTTTTAATTGACGGATTTTTAAACTCTATATTCTTATTAAAAACCCAAAGACGTTTGGAAAATACGTACGTACACTGGTACCTAACATAAATAAATAACAGTCATGACTATTGATACTGTGTTTGCTTGATAAATACAACATGTCACGTTGTGTACGTGTTGATATTTTCATTTTATTTGTCTTTGTTTTAATATTCATTTTATTGTTTCGACGTCAGTACTGAAAGTAATAAGTTAATGAAGTAATAAAGTAGTAAGTTAGTAGCTATATAAAAACTTTGATGAGCAATTTGCGATATAAAAACTATTTATAAGGAAATACATGGAGATTATATCCTTTTTGTAGGAATTGCGATATGTATATAGATGGGAAAATTCATTGTTCTATTGTTTGTAGTCACTTATTATCATAACTACTTACTTATGTTAGAAATCACGCAACTTTACTTGATCCCTATAGAATGTATAATTTAAGCTGTTAAAATATAATGAGCAAAATGGTTACCTATATCGTAGGTTAATCGTTTACTCGAGGAATTGTCTCAAAGCGGGATGATAGTTTAAGATGTTGCTAAAAGTAGATATATTGGATAGGTGTAGGTATCTCATCTCTACATCCCTCCTCAAACAAATTCCGTATAGACGTGTATGTCTTTAGGTGTGTTGAAATTGTTTACTAGGTTTCCCATATGCACTTGGGAGTCAAAAATGTTGTATAAATACAATCAGAATTATTATAAAAATATATATACAAACAGTGAACGACATAATCCAGAGTGAAATCGTTATTGGCTATTTAACCAAGTGGACACAATGGGCTTGCGTCACGTCCGAAACGGTCAAACGCTCGCCAACTAGATGTTTGCTTTAAATATTTATGTGTTGACGACTGCCTTAAAATTTGGTTGTTTACACAATATTTTAACATGGTGTATAATTTTATTCCCCTTAAGTAAAAAACAACTACGTCTTATACCTGTATACTAGTCAAGTTTAGAATTTAGTTTACACGTTGTTTTGGATATGTTTGAAGTCTTGTCTTTGATTGTTGTAATGCCTTCATTGATTTGTTCGTGGATGTACCTACCTATATTATGTAATTCAAAAAGGCAGTAATATTTTTACTAATCCATATATACCTACGTACGATAATTGGTTCAGACGAGTATAATCACATGTTTGAAATTCTCGATGTGAACATTCTGGTATATTCCTTTTTTCCTTATAACTTTTAATAACTGATATACCTATAGATCATTACGAAAAGCCTAAGATGTTCGCTATAAACTTATACTTGCTATCTCTATTTTTGAATTCCAGTAGTCTTCGCTGTAACATTAAATTACGCTAAAATAGTTCATGTGTTATCAATCAATGAAGAGACTATCATATCTCTTCTGACATTAGTAAAAAACGTAGGTACCTAGTCATCATTTTCAGTTACGAATTTAATGCAATACGTAATAACTTACATATTAAATTGAATATAAAACGTAACCATTTTGATTTTCTTACAAATTGTCATAAAATTTATTGAATATAGTCTGAACTATTAGTTCCTTGTTTTCGTAACTGTTGCCAATGCAGTCACGCAATATTTTTTTGTGTTTATTACAGTATAATTCGATGAAAACAGAGGAAAGTGGATCTAAATCGCTCGCTTGGAGCGGTCATAATATTTTTTACATTTCGTTACGGAATAATGAAGATTCACTAAACAAATAGCGCCGATTGAAATCGATAATTTTGCACTTTGCTAAAGATGATGGATTTCTCAAATGCAATAAATTGTGAGCGCACTTTCACCGCGCCGCCCCACCTCAAGCGCTAAGAATTACGTAATTAAGCGCAAAAGGTACTTGTGTCACTAAAGTAACACTTCATTAACCATGTCTCGTTAAGGACAAAAGGTTCTGTGTTATAGGTTGTTGCCATTATGTGACGCAATTGCCTATGTTTTCTTGTACACTTGTTTCATACAAGATTTGTATGTGGGAACGGTCACAGAGATAATAACTATCTTGGTGCGGCTTATTTTCCAACCACAATATTGCATATTCTTCCTACATGTTAATACATTCTTGACGAGGCGTGTACCTACAATGTACATATTTTTGAGGCGAACTAGCGTAGGTGTTACGTTCGCGCGCTTCTTTTAGGTAGACATCTAATTGGTAATATAGCTGTAGGAAAAGATTTGTTATTTCACCAATTGTAATTTATTGAATACTTTTAGATTATATGACGTAGACGGTATAGGCGGATATAGGCGGTCTAGCTTATGTGCAGCAGTCTTTGAACGGATTAGGATGACAGTCAATAATACATTGAAAAAAAAGTACAGTCAATCATTATTACGCAATAGGAGTGCAGGCCCCTCGTCATTACAATAATAAAGACCACAATAAAAATAAAAAAAAAAAACAAAAAAAAAACAAGTTTTTATTTGGCGTATTTTGACAAAATTACTGCACAACTTGATTGTAATTTCAGTGCGATTTAAAAGCGAGAACAAAAACATCCATGGGAAAATATGTAGCTACAGATCTATTCAATAGCACGAAACCTTGCAAATAACGCTTCAATTAGCGTGGTTTCATCTAGAAATATTGCGTAAAGTTTGATTAGAGATACGCGTTTTCTGTACGTTGTATGCTATCGTAAATAATTTTTACCTATCCTTGCTCAAATAAGTAGCTTGCTTTAAGAAAGTTTTGTAGTTATTGATAAAATAATGTCATTAAAAAACTGAAGTCATATTCTTATCAACAAATACAAACAAAATTGAGTAGTAACTAAGTGAGTAAGTTTTAAGCCCCCTGGTAAATGTTTTGTTCATTTTTAAAGGTCAAGTGCATACTAGAGCCGTAGAAATAGAAGTTCCATTATGGTTTAAGATAGGTGTTTACAATCTCGTCTATCTAGGACTTGTACAGGGCAGTATTAAACACTCAATTAGGGAATGATTTGATCGGATTGCCAAGTAGGTAGCCAACCTATCCTTAATAGTCTCTAACCGTCCACATACTTTACTACAACGAATTAGTCGAAGACGCCTGGTTACATAATATGTGGGTATTGGCAAACTGTTTATCTTACACGTGAAGATTCCATGCCATGGTTTCTGAGAATTATAAATCTACAGTGACATTATTAGCACAACTGCACTAAAAAACATATTCCCTTCTGTATTTTCTCTACCTGCTGACTACGCTGCGACAATATTGTATCATTTTAATTCTGTTCTAGGCATACCGACAAAGGACGTCGTCCGCAGTGCAGATTGCAAAAATTGCTGCGCTGACAGTGGTAGCATCGTCGTTTATTTTGGGAGCGTTTATCTTAGCGTCGAGTTGGGTAGCAGCTCGCGCGTCATGCCACCAGCTTGAGCAACTGGATGCTATGCTCGACAAAGAACTGGCGCTGGAAGGACGAGCATACGGCAACGACGCCTTGATCGCAGTGAGTATTTTGTACCATAACCATAAGTCTGAACCGTTTACGTAACTGCCTCCGTGGCGCAATCGGTGAGACGCCAGCCTGTGTAAGGCCGTCACGATGTGATTCTCGCATCTAAAAAAATTATGCTTTTGAAAAAATATTTTATCTGGTGTGGGTGAGACCAAAAAGTCTCGTAGTTTCTAGTCTGTGTCGTTGTGCGGGCACAGGACTCAGTACTATGTTAATGATTTTGGGTCCACTTATAAATAAATTATGGTACAGTTTTTTTCTACCACATTTAACAATAACTGAGTCAAAACTTCATTAATAAGCACAGATGTTATTAAGTCTATAAGTATTATTCAGAATATCACCTTGAATGTATAAACTGACGACGCAAATATACTTCAGTCACTTCAGTGCGATGATTCATAGTCGTTATTTAAAAAGTTTCGCAATTGTAATAATGTGAAAATTGTGTCTTAAAGAAAAAAGAAAACGAAAAAAGAGTACCTCTTAGAAACTTCGTGATTTACCGGGTATAAACTATGAAAGGAAATCTTTTTAACTTGAAGTTTAAACAGGCGCTAAAAGTTACTTTCAAACGATATTTTGTTGGCCATTACTTTGAAGAGGTTGCGTTGAGATTTAGTGCCGGTGCTTAATATTAAATGTAGCTAACATTTGATACCAATAAACACACTTTTTATTTATTATTACAGCTAGAGATACATTGATATGGAAGGGTAATCTATCAAGTCTACATAATTATGCCTATTCGGAATTTGATGCATACAGATTTAACCTGGAATAAAGCATACTTGCGTGGATTTTGTCTATTGCTATAATCGTTATTCTGAATTTTGTATAAGTACTTAGGTCTCAGATTATTTGTAAACATTTTGAATTAAGTTGTTTGTGAATATTAGAAACATAGTGTATTTTTTTTAGTTATTGATTTCTAATTTTTAATAGAAAGTAAATCGAATCAATGTAAGTTTGTGAGTGAGAATAATCACAATTCACACATAAACTCATTGTTGCATTAATAATTTGGCTCGAATGATATAATGATATAACATTCTAAATAATGTTCAGAAGAATTGCAGTTCCGCGTGTGGGTACCTATTATCGTTTAACTTGTACACAGATTTCTAAAGATGAATTCAGACGCGATACTCCGTCGACGTGTGTACGTCCGGTACATGTACATACATGGGTTATCGACGAATAATATTCTGTGTTGCAACAAGCAGTCGCAGTTTTACGATCTGAGAATGATGATATGCCATGTTACACCACATATGCTAAGTAGCATGATAGCCCCCAAATGGTCAATTACGGAGATTATATTTCAGAGCCTGGCGTTTGTAATTTGGACTTCTCTATATTAAACATTTTGAAACATGTAAAGTCAGCTCGGGTATTTTTTTTATTTCTTTATATCTGAATTTGAGATTTTTTATTATCTCTTTATAATTCGAAGTATTTAAATATGCACATTAAGATTACAGATAATTCTTAAACGTAATTTTAGAAATCGTTATAGAGAATTGAATTATCTGAGCCATATGAAGACGTCTTAAGTTAGAGACATGGAGTGGAGCATTGAGGACACGCCACGTCGCTCTAAAACCGGCTCACCTTGAATCTCCGCATAAAACTTACCTACATCTATCTGTAATTCTAATCTGCTTAATGCTGTATTTAGTTTTCCTTGTTATTATTTACAAAAGTGGAAAAAACAGTTATTTTGTTGTGATTCGAAAATAAATAATGTTGTCAGGAATCCTTTTCTGTTCTGAGGAATGTTTATTCTTTCGATGTAACAATTATCTATCTATACATCTATACAAATTAATAAAATTGGAGTGTCTGTTTGTGATATTGAAATAACCGCTTTTTAATAAATGCATATGGATGTATACATGGTACATATACCAAAATATCGTTTTTGTAATATAATTTTTGTCTGTCTGTCTGTTTGTTCCGGCTAATCTCTGATATGGGTGGACCAATTGTAACGGGACGTTCACTGGCATATAGCTGATTTAATAAGGAGTAACTTAGGCTAAAAAAAATATATTCAAGAATCGACTATTAGGCGGAACGAGGTTCGCCGGGTCAGCTAGTACAAAATACGTTTACCTAATGATACAATCATTAGGTAGGTAGGGTAATATGTCCTTAATACAAGGCAGCATTAAGGAGATGACAAGTCATTGAATACACAAAAAATGTGGTTAACTTAAATCTCTTGAAACAAAATGTTAATTTCATTTGACGGATGAACATTATCTGTACAACATATACGAATTGCAATGCGATTAGTTACCAAAGGGATCCATTCTAAACGAAGCAAAAATAGAGCTTATTCATAACTAAATAATTTACGAGCGTTTACAACATTCAAAGATCAGCCGGTATAGATTGTTGAAGCAAAAGTCAAAGGTCGAAACACGGGGTTCATCGAGAAGATTCACGAATGTTATAAGTACAACGCAATGTACCTGGCCATAGTTGGTGATTGTGTGTTTTGTAGCGAAAGTGGCGGCCGCCGACTGAGGGCATTGGACTGGTGTCGCGGATGCATCTCATCGCGACACAAGGAAATTTCAAGCGCGTTTCGAATGTAACATTTATTTGTTATTTGACACACTACCTGCTTTTTGAGGACGTAACTTACGTGCATCCGCGCATCGCTCGAGACGTTTAAAAATTATTAGCTCGATCCCGAGACATGACCAAATAACGTGTAGGATACACTTTTGTTTGTTCTGATTATTCTTTACTTGCATTGAAGTTGCTACTTAAAATGGAATATTTTAATGAATAGGTAAATATAATTTGCAAATGTTTAAATTATACCTTGTGATCAAATTATTTATGTGACTAGGTAATTATTATTCTATTGTGTATGTTAACTGCTTGTTCTAGAACACCACATGTATGCCGTAAAAAAAACAACAATGCAATTTGTTATGCGTAGTCTTGTTTTTTGATGTCATGAGGTCTGCGTTGTTAATGTTGCCAAACGTATTCTACTCTGGCATGTATTACTGTTATGGCACCAATATTGTTTATTACGCACTAAAGGCCTGTTTCAAATTCTATTTATTTGTCTTACTTTTAATATTAGTTTGTCACTGTAAATTATATTCTAGCTGTGTTTTGTATAATACAGCTTCAGCTCATCTAATATGAAGATACATTAGACACGTTGACTAGTCTGGTTGAGTTCTAACTGATGATAACATAAGATCTTTAAGGAGTAACCGGTTGTTCATACTGGTATTCTAATACACGAAATCGGTTATATATACCTAAAGTGTTCCTCATGTTATAACTGGTATCACTATAAATAAAATACCTACTGCTATATCCACTATCCATCAAGCGTACATAATTTCATTGCGTAATTTGTTACAGGTCATTGATCTTTTTACTGCATTTAAAAATTAAAAGCAAGTGTATTAATTTATGGACTATGGAGTGAACTCTTAATTGTAGATCTGTATTAATCTTTAGCTGAATGAATATGCAAAATAACATACATTAACGATTAAATAATACTTTTTCCGTCATTGTATCGTATTGGCTGTGTTGTTATAAAGCTTAACTTTTGTTTTTGACAACGTTGAGTTGAAATGTAAACATTTAAATGGCGCGAAGTCCTTGAACCATCAGCCGTAGCCGATTGTATTGGAAATTAACACGTACTTGGCCTGGTCACTGGCAGTACAAAGAGAATTATTCATTGATACAACTCTCAGCTACTTTTTGTGAGAACAATTCAATTTGAGAACTTGTATCTGTTTACTGTGCGCCAGACACTAACGTTTTATAACTCGAAAAATTGTAATTATTAAAGGAATAGCGAGTAAAGTAAGTAAGACACCAGCCGGAGAAATAAGCAGTTGGGAGTTTGACTCTCGCAGCGAGACATCAGTTTCTTGTGTCTAGCTGCTTGTGAGACCCAAAAGTTCGTCATGATTTTTGTAAACTAAGCTATAAGCTTTTATCGTAGTATGAGGCTAAGACTAAGTCTGTGACATGATCGCAGGATTAGATGCAATGCAGTGTACTTTCCCGCACTAACTATAATATAAAAATGACGGTACTGTAGTGGAATATTTCTACTGAAACATGTACATATATGTGACGCACACTTGTTCGGCATGTCGCGCGGTTATGCTTATATATAAATACTGAATCATGGACACTTTCATTTGTATTCATTTCGTGACATCTTTGTTGTTATTTCTTCGCCGGGCAGTTGCCGATGTGACAGGAATGCGTCGGACTTATATTGGTATTTTATATTTTAAAATAACAAGTATAGGCATATTAAATTATAGGAATACAATTCCAATATTCTTTATTATAATGGAGCAATAAACTGTTAATCCATAGCAAAGATTAGACCGATATTTAGAATCTAGCTCGCCTGTTAATTTTATGCCTTGCCTTTTAAACGTGGTAGAGCCACATAGTACCCATCGCTATGTACAAATGGACCAACTCAGCCGGATTGATACCATGGTCTTACAAAAAAATCGATGTGAAGCCTATTAGGTTATGTGTCCCGATTGTAGCAGAAATAAAACTAGATATCTTGTTCCAACACACTTTCTTTGAGTTTGTTCAACAGAAAGTAAATACTTCACACATACATTCACGTTTATTGTTTTGCAAAATTTCATATTGGAAGTTATGCGACCTGTCACTAAAAACGACTAAACTAAATATTGCCAGATCTATTAAAATTAAGCCGAACTAATTCAAAACTATTTTTTTAGTTTAATATGTAAACTCAACAAAGTAAGCCTGTTGTGTTTCGTTCGCTAAGTGCGTTGCTGGTCGCCCGATTAGGTGGCAGAGACATCCTGTCACATATTGAACTTCTAATATATCCGGTAATGAATGGCGTTACGGAGACGACTAATAAATTATACTAGTTTCCAGTGGGTATTCTTTTCGACCCATACTACATTTAATATTAGGTGCCAGAGCACTTACTTTGTTATGCCAGGAGAAAATTCTTTCGTAGTTTGTCGTCAGTTATTATACAGTACCTATATTTCCAAGTCGTGATGGCATTGAGGTTTGGGCATGCGGTTGAGAATCTCGACGGTCGCGGGTTTGAACCCCAGGCACACACCTCTGACTTTTCGAAGTTATGTGTGTATTCACAATGAATTATCACGTACTTTAACGGTGAAGGAAAACATCGTGATGAAACCTGCACACCTTAGAGTTCTTAGGAATTTCTTAGGTGTGTAGTCCGCCAACCCGCACTAGGCCAGCGTGGTGGACTAAGGCCTAAACCCTCTCAGTTGTAGAGGAGGCCCGTGCTCAGCATTGGGACGTATATGGGCTGATGATGATGATGACCTATATCTAGTCAATATCGTTTTGTTTATAGCGACCATAAATGCACCCTCAACCTCCAAAACATTGGATGAAGATGTATGCGCTAATATACGTTTATTTTTGGCAATATTTGTGTCCATTATGCCATGAAGCGGATGTTTTGAATAACGCGACAAAAAATCAATTTTATAACACTTTAAAGCGCTTTAGACTAGCATAAAGTTATCTTATAGCCGCCAGTAAGTATTTAGATATGCTTATTTGTAAAAAAAATTTGATCTGTTTGTATTTAAAAGGGCATTCCGAGTTTCGAGTAGTATATAGAGGGTTTTCACCAGCAGTCCTTACAACCGTCAACGTAACTAGTACAGTGTGGTGACTAAGTAAAAGTTGTAATCGTTCTCAACAAAAAAGGACGCTTAAGTCAAGTATTGACTAAATGTTTTAATACGTTTTAGATATTAGACTGCCTCGTGGTCTCGCGGTACAAGTATGTGCCGTGCGATCTGGAGGTCCTGGGCTCGATTCCCGGGTCGGGCAAAGTGTTGTTGGGATTTTCCATTAGGAAATTCTCAGTAACAGCACGGAGTCTGCAAATGTGCCCGAAAAACGGCAATAGGCTCTATATATTTCGTGGGACTGATACATACCTGGCGAAATGTGGGTGCAGAAATGCACCTCTGCCTACCCCTTCGGGGAATACAGGCGTGAGTTTATGTATGTATGTACGTTTTAGATATTTGATACAATAAGCGAAGATATTACAAAGTTTTGTGTATATAGATTAAAAATAACGCAAATGTAATATTTTCTTGCTACGTGTTTTCATGGAATACAGTGATTTTATCATAATTGGCGAGCAATTTTTATACGTATGTTTCATGTAAATAATATGGTGGAGTATGATTAGGTATTTTTCTACGTGTTTGTTGAACGGAAACGGACGATTTTCCGTGCGCGGTCATCACAATGATCTTCCTCGACATCCGTCCTCCCGCGCCGCCCACCTCTGCACTGTCATTTGCTAATTGTCTTGATATCGTACTTTAATTACGTATTTGCACACATCGATGAGCTCGAAAATCGCCTGGTCTTTTAAAAAAAGAGCGATAAAATTTGATTTATTTTTAGCTACATAGATTCACTTTATTGTGACTTGTGAGTAATAAGTAGCTTCTTTTGTGAGCAGTTTTCATCGTACTGATACTCGACGACTAAGTAGGATGAAACCATTACTTGTTGAGAAATCTAATGTCCAAAACTAAGTTTTCTTTCAAAGTTGTTTCTTCACCACAAAATGCTCAGTCACTCATTTAAGAACAAGTATTTGTGTCTACGATCCTGCATCCTACCGTTTTGTAGCCAATTTCTAATGAACTGAACAACAGAGCTTGCAATAATGTATCGTTCTTTCATTGACATGAATGACCTGGTCTCTTTCTAGTCGGATGTATCTCTATTTTCACTCGTCGTTCATATTTAGCATCTTATTTCTCAATAAAATCAAGGTCATACAACTGAATGCGACTTGAAAGACAAATGCTTTGTACTTCAACTAAAGAAGTGTTTTGTTTTAAAAATAACCCAATTCGCCATAAATTATGAGCTACGTGCTCTTTCTTACACTTCGCTGATTTATGGCTGGGTTTTTGTTAAGCCTGTGTGAGGTTTAAGCATTTTAGCATATTAATTTTAATATTATTCATTCCAGTGCCGTAATCGTCTGGGTACAGTCAATGAAACTACAGTTTTGCTGCACTCTCATGATTATTATCCAGCACATGTTTACTTCTCGGCTAAAAATTGAACATAAATTGAAGATTGTACTGTATATGACGAAGTAGTTTTAGGAGACAAAAAATGACTAATGTGTTATCTAAGTATTCATAACATTTTTATGTAAGCTAATGATGGAATAAATGTGAGTTGAACGCTTCATATTAGCCATTATGTACCATTTAAATTCGTTTATTGCAACAATAGGATTTTATAATCAAAGCTGAACTTTCTAGAAACATATACATAAGAGACGCGTTATCTTCGTTTGTGCTTCATCTTATGTTACGCGAAAACGAAACTGAATACGCCGCCGCACGTATTAAGATTCAAGTTGGTTTTATTACATTTGTTAATTATATTTTTACACTGAATACTACGCTATAATTATGAGATTTTTCGAGAATAAAGAAGCCGTAGTACAATGAATGCTTTTTATACAGACGGAAAATTCAACGCGATACAGATCACAGATCCGATTGTAAGTGTAGTGTGGTCTAAGTGGAGGGTCTACTGACGTGAAATAATTGCTATCATCTATCACCAATAGACACAATTATGTCCGCCTATTGATACACGAGCTGATCAGGCGAAACACGTTGTGTTTTCCACCTATTGTAGGATGACCGCTATCTAGAGCGGTCTTAACACGAACTAATTGGGCTTACTGCAATGTCGTTTACTGAACGAAATACATACTGGGATTATCATTAGTTTTCAGCGAGATACCGGTAACAGTCTAGAGGAGTCAGCTCATTTGTAGTTACTGCATTCCAACCTGGCTACGGTCCAAAATTACTCTACCACTTAATGTAGCTGTTTTAGTCAATGTTGAGATCCTGTTTCAATACATGGAGTATCAAATTAAGGGAATGTTTAAACATTATCTGTGGTTAAAAGAAACTTAATTAAAGAGTTAGAGGTAAATTACATTTAGCTTATATTGCATTTTGAGACGGCCAACGAAAAAAAAACTTAATAAAAGGTTTAATGTTGCTATGAAGAGTTGTTAAAGGCTATAATATCCTGATTTCTACGTTATCTTCATTATTTCGATATACTATCTATTTCGATAGGCCGGCAAATTACGTAAAATTGTATTGTAGGTGGTCGTGGGAGGCGGACATTATTTACAATAAAGAGAGAGACAGAAATATATTTAAAACTAGTTAAACAATTGTTTTTTCTATAATGTCCTAGTACTGACGTTCAGCTACTCTGTTAATGAGTTCCTATAATGTAATTAAACAAAACTACGTTGTTACATTTCTTACACATGAATAATACGTAAAATATGTGATAACATGTAGAGCTTGTTAAATTGAATAATTTGTGATTAATTATAAAACGATAATACTTTCCGAAAAAACATTAGTGGAGTTATGTCTGAGAAAGTTTCCAAAGAGCATTTAATCGCACGGAGCGCGTACTACAATACCCTATATACAGTGGTTTTAAACGCAATCCACCCATAGATGATTGGTTTCTGTCAGTTACTGGAGGTGTAATTTCCTCGTTATCACGCAACGTTCGACGCAAAAGGCAACAATGAATGTTAAAATGCTTAAAACGTTTCGTAAATCTAGTAAGAGTGGTGCGGGCGTAGTGCACAATGCGACAATCGTTTACCACGTAATCGTCGTTTTCTATCAGTTGCGGTCGCGAACACTTCGCGCTCGGCTGCATTTTGATAGTTGACAACATTCTGTACATCATTCACAGTCTTCACTGACACTTATCAGCACGAAATCTGGGTTTCCCCACTGCTAACAGCATTTTACCCGTGCAGTTGTAATACATATGGAGCCATGTATGAGAACACAGATGAAATCCGATACAGGTACCGGATTTACGGCGTATTTGCTCTTAAATTCGTAACGTAATGAGTACCTATACGAATTAGATGCTATTTAATTTTTTTAAAGGTTTGAAGTCCATTGTCTGCAACCTTGTACTTTCCCTGAGAATGTATAAAATACGTTTTGCATGAGACATCCAATGCCGGTGATTATCCAATGAGAATAGTGCAATTGACACGCACAATGACGAACCTCGTTGCCTACGTACGTGGGTACTTGGTACGTAAAAGTAGCCAGTACGTACATAAGTTACGTAATAGCCTGGCTACATGCAAAAGGCATCCGCCATTTTGTGATGAACACTTTGATGGTACTGCTTTAAAAGTGAACGGCGAGGTTGACAAAGATTTTCCACTTCTAAACGTTATTCAATTTGTAATGGATGATACTTATATCTAAATTTGTTTGAAATGAAACCTACTCTCGTCTGCAATGTATCTATTTCAATTCAAGATAGTTTTAGTTGGACTAAGGCCTAAACCCTCTCAATTGTAGAGGACGCCCGTGCCAAGCAGTGGGACGTATTTGGGCTGATGATGATGATAGTTTTAGTGTTTATATGTGCATTAATTGAGTTTTAACTTAAAATCTAATTTATAGTTTAATTTCCTGTGCAATAAGATGATTTTTTTTTCAGGACGAGCCATTGCCCATAGGAAATGCTCACGCCTTGCATGGAGTGCCACCACCATCATTAACATCGTCAGCTTCACCTGAGCAGCCAAGTCCGCCGTCGCCGTCGCCTGCCAGCCAGGTCAGAGACGACCCACTCAATCACGCTGAGTCTAAAATAGACGAAGACAAGTTACAGGTACATTAAAACTTTTTATTTCAATGACGTAAGGTTATACTGCGTGAACGTAGTCATGATATTTGATTTTTGTTAAAACTTGCGGTGAGAATTGCAAATGATTACGTTTCTACACCTAAGTTCTATTTTGTTTCAAAACAACTTATTTAAATTCAGATCTAGACGCGGTCAGGCGAACTGTATGCAATTTATTGTTAGGTAAATAAGGTAGACATAGAACTAGGCATTGCCAGGTCTTGTGTACGCCGCAAAACTTAGCTAACGAATACAAATAAGGTGAATAGGAAAAGTATACGTTTAAACAAAAATACTCAACATTAGAATACTATCTTCTACCATTGTGTTGGGTATATTTTTGCTATGTTAAAGAACTTGTATATTTTCATAAGGCATTTTTAGCGAGGTTCATTGTATTGCCAGGAGCAAAACAAACGGTCGAATTTGTGGTTTCGGTGTCGAACCCAAGGTCAATTATCACCGCAGTAAAGGCGATCCAAATGTGGTGAAACTTACCAATCCTACGCTGGTGTATTGTGGTGGACTAATTACTCACTCCTTTCTATCATAAAAGGGCTTCGAGACTGCTAGGTTAATGTGTTATAGAGGAAGTTACTTAAGGGTTTCTAGTATTAGTTAAACATCAGCTGCCTTTGAATAATAAAAATGATCACAAAAGGCATAGTTCCAGATACAGTTGCATGTTGAAACCATTAGTTGCGTCCCACTCAGTTTTTGGCTAGTCTATGAGACCTTTCAATTATTTTATATTTACTCAGCTAAGTAATTGTAGTAAGTCATCATCATGTTGTCAATTTCCGTTGTATGCCTGTTAATTAGTGTTGCCCTGTTTATTGTAACTAACAATTTTTATAGACAACAGCATCAAGACTATTATAGTGACATTAGTTTCTACGTGTGTCGATATATAAAAGTGTAATATGCATTGGCGTGGTCGGTGCAAGTGTTGACGTCACGCAGCTTTCACTCGTCAGTGCCAGTGGTGTTGGTCGACAGTTGTACCGCTGCTATGTGCGCCACGATTGGAGCCTCCGAGCGTTGCACCATGTGAAAGCGGCCATTATTTTATTATATTTAAGTTGGATAGTAACAGCACTTATGGCTATAAAATGTTATGACTTGGAAATTGATGTTTGTCATACTTTTCATAATAATAACTCCACATCTGTGCGTTTAGTGTTTATCAAACGCGTTTGATTTAAGATTTTATATTATGGAAATAATGAGCAAACATCCCGCTCGCATTTTCTAAAGATTGTGACAGATCCGCAAATCTTGACACGGTTTACTGGAGGACAATAAAATTTACATAAACGTAGGTCGATTTAATGATTATTTGTCTATCAAAATGTAAGTAATATTTACAAACGGAGGGCGGTGGAACAATAGTGCGCATTGTCTCGTGCAGGATGTCCGAACCCATTGTACCGCGCAAACAGCACAGAACGAGATAAATAACGTTCTTGTTTCACACGTAGTATTTCCATTAAATGCTTGAAACGTTTGCCGCTTCATTTTATACAAGAACGAAACTGATCGATCAAACGAACTGATCGAGTTTGACACACTTCCTGAATGCTGTTTAAATTGTTCCGTTTTTGGTCATGTAATATTTTATAAAATATTTACATACAATATTATTTTCAAGATGTTAATGTTAACAGTTTGTATGCAAATTTCGTTACAAAGTCAAATACATTACAAGGTGAATTCTTTCAATAAACAAAACAAGGACATGAGTTATAATTTCCACAAGATAAGAAAACAAATGTGTCCTGACTGTGTTCAGAAATGTAATATACTCACACAGGTTACGGCAGCAGTTGCCAAATTTTCGAGGCCTTTTCATCACGTCTGTTGCAACATTGAGAATCGAGTTTACGGTTTTTATACACTGTTTTTCTAGCTTGATGAGGTAAATCAAATCAGTATAAAAATGTTGTTGTGTACAATCGACCAGCTCAATTTATAACATACATATACATACATACACATACTGTCATATGTCACGTACATACCGTCTTATGATTCGAATAAGTCTCAAAAGGGATAGGCAGAGATGTATTTTTACAAGCAAGCTTTGGCATAAAATTGGCATTGCGTCTCTGGAAAAAGTGAGGCGAGGACATCGACTGGGGCTAAGGGAAACTATAAACCACTTTGCCCGTCCTGAATATTGTAATTGCATACTGTTTTCTTATGTGGCGAGAATAACAAGGGAGAAATTTGAAACATTTTAATTTTAAGGTCTTTTTGCACTCTATGGCAACTAAATTGTGTTATGTCTTGCTGTGTTGAATAACCTATGTATGATGTAAGAGGAAGCGAAATCCACAAGACAGACGCAATCGACGTTTGTTTGTATGTCCAGTAGTCTTTGTCCCGCGGTTGACGTAGGTACACGCCAAATTGATGCTCACTTATGTATATTTATAACCAAGGATGTTTTCCGCTATATGTTGTTTATCCATTAGTGGATGTTAGTTTCTAGAAACCTGCTTTATGCTGTATATTTTAATATATATTTTTACATAAGATTTAGTGCCGATAGTTTTCCGTAGATAGACTAACGTAAATGTTATAAATATGGTTAACAAGCTAGAGACTAGTCGATACGCTTAGCTAGCCGTCGGTACATGATAATGTTTTGGAAATTGGATATCTCAGATGTAGGTGTCTATAAAAATTATGAGAATGTAGAAAATTAAGATTAAACCTTTAAAAACCTAATAGAAACGTAAGAGAAAAACTTTTTCACATCTGTTTTCTGTGAGTCAGCGGAACATAACTAGTTAGTACCTATCCTTTAGTTCTAGATAGCTGTACCTTGATTTTACAAGTTTGAATGTTTATTACCTAGTATGCACTGTTATTAAAGTAAAAGTAAGGTTAGTAGTGATGCGCAAGGGCAAGCAGCTTTCCCAGACAGCTTCAAATTCTCCAAGAATATATTCAACTGCATTTGGTTAAAACAGGCAATCTAAATTTAAATTTGTGTAAAATTCTTTCCGAATATAAGTTTTAAAACATTCTATTTCTATGAGTAATAAAAAATAGGGAAGTAATGTTATTTTTTCCTTCTCTTTTACGCGACTCATTTTAGTGGTACATGTAGAGATATAGAGGCTATATATATTTTGTTCTACAAAAATATTTTGATTGAAGGAAGGGTTTTTGGGCGTGTCTTTGTATACGGATAATGAGTAAATTCTCTATTAAACGCGATTGTGGGCGCGGGTAAAAGCCAGCAGTATTATACAAGAGCTAATAGTATTAATGTGGCGTGATCAGATAGAGATCGCATTATGTAAAGAAAACAATTGCATCGGGTGAATTCGAGCTAGACAACGATTCCAAAATATTATGAAAAAAAGGTGTAAGCCAAATTCTGTTACTATTTTGTAGGTTTCTTTTACATTTTTTAATCTTGTTGTAGAAATTTAGCTTATATTTTTACAACTTATTGCCGCTCTCACGTCGCAGGGGTGGTACGTGCAATAGTTCAAGCAATTTTCTTTTGTACGTCATATTAATCGTATATATTTCTTTTCAGAAAATTGACGATGACAAGAATGACTCACCGAACTCCGTTAGCGACGAGAGTTCCGAGTCGGACAGTTCAGCAGAAGACGACGATGAACTCGACGCCATCAGGCCCATGTTCAAACTGCCCATACAGTTCGATCTGGATGAGTTAGCTGGTGCGTTCCTCGCCAACAACCAAAAGTAAGTGGAATACAAAAGAATTTCCTTTTCTTATCGATTTGTTATATCCTGTGAAACCGGCTGTATTCGCAACGTGTGACACGCTTTATAGATCGGAAATAAAACTTGTCGTCAGTCCAGAATATATTTCGACTCCATTGCAGTTAATGCTAGAAGTAGAAAAGAATTTTTGCCATGAATTTTAATTTTGCGTATTAGTCACATAAGGCCTTGTGTCCCTTAAATATATTTCACAATATTATAAGTATACTTTTGTAAAGCACTTAAGACAAACGCGACCAAGATGTCTGCCACTGATATAAATAAGATGTCGTGCACTGTTCAACGGTTCTCATGAAATATTCATCTCAGCTTTGTGTCATTTGTTATTTAGCTAATTTAGACGTTAATAGATGGAAACAATAGCAGTTCTATTAAGTCTTTCCTGTGACATTCAGTCCCATTTAGACATAAGTTAAAAATATTCCACGAATGAAAGACAATTAGGAAATACCTAGCTGAAAAAATTTTTAGCCATTCACAGTTATAAATATCTACTTATTATTGTTTTAAATAGTCGGTAATAGGAAAATGTTTCAAGTTTTCTCATAAGTAACTTTCGTCCTCTTCTCTGACTCATGCCTCTGGGAGGTTTGTCAACTGAGCCATGCCCTGAAGTCACACGCACGCGGAAGTAAATTGAAGAAACTTGTGCAATCACATAAATACCTTAAGAACAATTTTCATCAGCAGCCAGTAAGTAGGTTTGTAATCAAATAAGTTTGGATATCTCAAACGGATTTTACGCAACAGAATTTGCGGTGTATATTTTTGTTTTATTTAAGTCTTTGATTGTCAATTCATTACGATGCGGTAATATATTTTTTTCCTATACTTTCCCTCAATTTACTCTTAAACGTAAATCATAGTGAAATATGCTTTATGAATTAAACAATAGTCCATTTAGAGCCGTCACAAAATAAATAATCCTTTTGTTATTGTTAGCGGTTACGTGTGGTCATGACATAACTAATTTAATGAAGAAAATATTTATTTTGTATGAACAAAACAACGTTTGTATTCATAAGCCATTGAATTATACAAAGCAGTTATAGCGGAATAGCTTAATAACATAAAGTACTAGAAATTATAATAAATAAGAAGATACGTATTTATGTGTTGTACGTAACGCTCAGTTGGATGCTTAACGGAGTAACTAAACGGAGGTCCCAAGGTCGAGTTTGAAATGAAAGGGAATAATAATATGGAAAAATTTCGAGGGAATGCGGTGTTTATTCTAAAGCCTAATTTAAGTATAAGTACACGTTTGCCTCCTTTTGATGCGTATAAAGATAGATAGGTATTAATATGGATGATTATTATGGATTTTTGTTCATTAAGTCAACAAGAAATAAATAGTATGGCACGAGCCAGATGTGTTATCTCTCGCCGGTGGAAACTAGCCGAAAAAGATGCTCTAAAGACTGAGTTAGTTGGGTTACGTATGATGTCGTTCTCTTATTTAAAACTAAATTAGTCAGATTAATAAAATTAATAAAATTATTAATTACAGAGGCCGCATGAATTGCGTGGTGGAGAAGAGGAGGGACGATCCAATGGAGAGGCGATTCCCATTCAACATTCTTGGAGCTTTCGCCCCGCGCAGCGCACACGCTGAACGAATTGCCATCATCTGCCACGGTGGTGACGAGCCCAGGTAAACAGATGATTTAATGAACATAAATTATTACAGGTATTCTTGCATAGTTTAAGCAAGGGCATATCGATTTATTATTATAATCGAATAACTTATATCTGAAATTGTAATGCATAACATGATAATTCTGTAGAGAGATAGTGGTGGTCGGGATCATGGAGAGGGCTTTGAGTATTTTTTTACCCTGAGAAAATGTTACGTACCTGTGGGATTGATGTTTGAGGTCAAAGTCACAAATGTCAAAATAAAGGTCCTCGATACATTTATGTACTTTAAGAAGTGACGTCATTTTTTGGCATTGAACAATCAAATGTTAATTTTACGCATTCAAATAATATATTTCAATTAGATTTCTAATTACCTATCTTCTACTTATCTTTTTTCTTTATTCACTAACTATAATTTAAAACATTAATATTATTTATTAAACTTGTCATTTCATTCTTACTTGTATTAATGTCGCTTCAAACATGTTTTTTAAAGTTTACATTATCTTGAAAATATACAAACACATAACCGTATTTTAAATTTAATTTAATTTTCCATTGGACAACTTTGCAGAGTTAAAATGATTCCATGGTTTTTCTATTATTCGTAGAATTGCATTAAACGACAAAGTAGAATTCTGCGCTTTGTGTACAAAAGGTTGGAGGAAGGAAAAATATTGTAAAGTGTAGCAAATCCAAGGTTTTTATTGCGACTAGCAAAGTGTAACAAGGTCTATAGTTTTATGTTGCGTTCCTTTCATGTACAATTTTAGGATATCCTTATTTATATTGGAAATAAGAGAATTCTTCTCAATCACATAGGAAGATCGTATCGAAGAGATGGACGTGTATAGAATATAGATATACATATGTATTCATGATGATTGCAATGCTGAAATTTGGTGTCTGATATTTATATCAGCTCGATAGAACCAGGTACCTGTAGTATATCCATAAACCCAACATACAGGTGTGTCCCAGTCTGGCATAATTATTACTACTGGTGAGAGAGCCACTTTTACATTTATTGCACTGAACTTATCATCAGGCGTTAGGGCGATCACTTTGCCGTGAATGTAAAAAAAGTAGATCAGAAATAGTTCGTATGTAATCTTATTTAGATAGAAGATAGATTTTAGATAAAGCATGAGCATGAAGCCCATCTTGAAATTTGAAAAAGCTATCACTTCTAGTGTTGGTTCTAATAAACTTAATGTTATTATAATATACTTAGTTGCATTTTTAAGTTCTATTCGAGGGATTGAATAATGAACCGAGAGCATGCTCTCCATAAGAACGCAGAATGTTCTGCCAATATTTATTCAATATCAATCTACCTCATATAAATTATTAACACAAAAACATATTTTTATCGTTGCCAACCCGCACTAGGCCAGCGTGGTGGACTAAGGCCTAAACCCTCTCAGTTGTAGAGGAGGCCCGTGCCCAGCAGTGGGACGTGTTTGGGCTGATGATGATAATAAAATTTTTATGTACGAGTATATTGTTTTTTAACGGCAATAGGTTTTTACGCAAATAGTATTTTCATTGCGTAATAAGTATTTATGATTATTATTAGTAAGAGCTATAGTAAAAAATAAAACGAGTAATTAATAGTTTAATTTTCGAAAATATAGTTAATATAATGTAGAGTCAGATGTAATCGTATTTCACATCAGCAGTTACCCGCGGGTTTATTGACGTAGAATTAAGTTTTGTTTTAAAATATCGGTATATATAAATAACCTTTGCTGACAAACTATTTATATTCAACAAATGTGCTCTTTTCGAGTAAACATTGTATAAAATCCTTTAAATAATTTCAGGAATGTACATACTTGAACAAAAAATTACACAAATTAAACACTTGATATCCTTTTTGTGCTCTATTACATTTCTAATATCATATTGTCTGCATTTTACTACTTTCAAATTATAGATAATTTTTCTGTTTCATGATGTAAAATTGTAAAGGATTATGTGTCCCTTTATTATTTGAAATTATAAAGGATTACAAGGAAATGTTCAAAAATTGATAGCAATAAACGTACATACAAGCTGATTGTGCGTGCGTGCACATCATGATAGAGACAGCATAGCAACTGTATTGCAATAAAGCAGTTATTACCATATGCAAATCCGCATATTGTAACAAGGTTCACGTCTGAATTACTGCAACTTTTTATCGCATGACTTTATTACCTTGGGTGATATTCATATTTTGCAATTGCAATCATCATCATCAGCCCATATACGTCCCACTGTTGGGCACGGGCCGCCTCTAAAACTGGGAGGGCTTAGGAATCCACCCCGCTAGCCTAGCGTGGGTTGACGAACTACACATCTAAGAAATTCCTAAGAATTTTTAGGTGTAGGTTTCATCACGATGTTTTCCTTCACCGTTAAAGTACGTGATAACTGATATAATTCTTTGTGAATACACATATAACTTCGAAAAGTCAGAGGTGCGTGCCTGGGGTTTGAACCGGCGACCGTCAAGATAGGATCTTTTTTTAAAATGGATAAGAATAGGAGAAATAGATAAATTCATGAAGAGTTAAAAAAATAATTGTCGATTATTCAAATTTTTAGCGAAAAGGAACTGCCATTTACTTCCATTACAATTGATTCTATGGATATTTGGATTATAGAACTGTTGCTTTACACCGGTTTCGTGTAAGCCGGTGGCACATATACAGACTTTTTAATATAATGTGGAATGTGATATAGCAAAAGACTACCAAGGATCTTAAGTTTATGAAAAATAGTCTCCAAAGATTCCATTTGAGGCTCTTTATTTAGGCATGATAAAATGACTCCTCGACAAAAAGTTGACACGAATATTTCGTATTATTTTTGACCGAAATACTTGTCTGGATCACTATGTCGAGTTTTACATCTTGTCTGTAGTGGTCGCTATCCGGCTTGATAGGAATATCCTATCACCAGTAAATTGGCCTACCAACAAATGCAAACCCTTATTTTAATTATTTTAATCCAATTTTCGTGTGACAGTGGTCGCACTCTGGTAGTACCGCGATTCTTTGAGTATTTGGCATGAATCATTTACATTTACATCTTTTATGTTTTTGCTAGTTCACTTGTGTTTTTTCTCGTTTCCCATAACATCACTGTAGAAAATAAAATAAAGTGATATAATATATTTTAAGTAACATACGGATTGAATTGATTGTATTATACATGAGAAGATTGCATTTATTTTCATATGTGTTGAGAGTAAAATGAAATATAATTTGTTTTAAGTATTGTTGTAGCTAACTAACTAACGAAAAAAGACGATTTAACAAGTTTTATCAGTAAAAGTTAAGATATAGTCCATACACCTCAAGGTTTTTAGTAAAAATTTCCGCACTTAATTTATCTTAAATAAATGGTTTTGGGACAATTAAACAAATAAAACATTGCATACATTATGTTGTTTGTGTACAATTTGTGACTAGCCTAATTAATCTCTTTTGATTTATTAATGGTAATTATGCAATCACTTAAGTTCCTTATGTAATAAAATATGAAAATAATAATGATTATTAATACTTTATTCGTATTGTAACGAAATACGTGGTAAAACAATATAAATTTATCCCTTCTGCTATTGAAATCGAATTAATCGATTCTTTTTTAAAATTATTGAACTGAAGCTGCGAAAAAATGTGACTGCTGTAGGTATTTCAAATTCACCCCAATGTATACCGAATACATAAAATCTTTTTGTTTGTCTTAGGCCAATGAACTTCCCTGAGCCGCAGTCGCAGGTGTTCGCGTTCCCGCTGACTGGGCCAGTGCGTCTCCCCCTACGTCCTCAGCCCGAGCGGCCCGCACCAGCGCCCGCTGCTGAGCCAAGGATGCCTCCCTTCCCCCCCACACCCGAAGGAAGGATGCCCCCCTTCGCACACCTCGCCCCTCTAGCGCCAGTCGGAAACCGCCAGGGCTCTTTCCCCTTACCGGTAAGTCACGAGATTCCATATTTGAAAATAGCATAAAAGTTTTTTTAGGTGAAAATTGCTTGCTGTACTACTTGCTGTACACTACCTCTTTGTATCGGGGGTGCGTTTGTAAAGATAATTTCAATAATAAATTATAACCTGGAATTAAATTGGTCCGTCCAAGGATCAAACGCCACAGACGTCCTAATAACAAAGTTAACTTCTTGGAGGCGAGGCGTATTACACTTTAGGTCCACTCGTAATCGTGGATAGATATTTATTCAAATTTTATGTAAGTTTTACGATGTCAAGAGTTATGTGTGTTTAGTAAATATTATACAATAAATATATCCTTAGAGAAAGCTAGTGAGGAAAGTTGCGGTGAAAGCCTTGTTGTCTCATGATGGTGACTAATATTTGAGTCGAAAGCGGTGATACAACAGTTATAAAAATATTAGTTTAAAATAAGTAATAAATCCATCAGATTATTTTTTTCACGAACTGAGATACTGTTTACACTACTTTACGTCACTAACTTCGGTTTTGATCCCATCGAGACACGAATCTTTATGTGATATACAAATAATTATATTGTGTGGGAATTAATCCCACGGTCTGTATTTCTTCATAACCAGCTTGTTACAACCTGCACTACAAAACAGTCAAACTAAAGGTAAGAAGTATTTGTATATTTGGTCGAACATCATTTCAAGCAACATGAAATATAAACAAAAGTCTGATCTCAGACTAAAACAAAGTCTTGTGTCGTGAGTATCAGAAACTACGAGATACTTTTCGGTCTTACAAGTATTTCGACCAATGTCGTTGCGAGGAACGAAGCTGCGGCATCTTATTTCGCTATGGAAGCTTTTTGTTTTAAGATTGATTTGAAAAATTACCTCATTTCCACATAACGACCGCAACATTAGTTATCATTTTAATTTGGTTTGAGACCTGTCAAGTTTTCTTTTAGATCTTTTTCAAGTAAATACTCGTAGTTAATTCGTTCAACAAATAAATAATAATAATAAATACACCCAATAGTCACATACATAGTTCTGATCCCACACTAAGATCGTGGGTATCAGAAACTACGAGAGACTTTTCGGTCTCACATACACCCAGACCCGAAACAAATATTTGTGGATCACACAAACATTTGTCTCGGTGCGGGGATCGAACCCGCGGCCTCTCGTTTCGCAAGCTGGTGTCTAGCCAACTGCGCCACGGGGCTGTCAATATGTAAATATGTTTGAGAATCGATTATTAAACTAAGAAAAACCTTATAATCTAAAGAAAAGTATTACCACGAGGAAGAATATTATGACCACAAAATGAAATCTATCTATACATTATTAATAAAACAGTAGCTATCAAGTAATATGTAAATATTGAAGACTCATGTTAGCTCTAATTGATATAAATGGTAATAAATTCTTTGACACAGAAAAATACAGAAACCATTGTTATTAACGGAATGATTTTATCACAACATTTTTTTTAAATAGAAATTGATCTCTCTGCATATTGGTAGTAAATTTAAATAAAAATTTGTTTTACCTATTAAGTGGTATTCCTCTTTAAAATGCGTTTTTCATTCCTGGGCTGAGACTAGTATTTGCGGGTAACATTAAAATATATTTGGGTATTTGGGACAAAAGATTATGGGTATTTGTAGAAGCATTATGCGGAATAAATGTAGGCATTTTAATTATAAGCTATTATTCGTATTTTGTATAAATAATAAATTAGTTCATACGCCTACGGTTGTGAATTCTGATGTCATTGCGTTTTATTCTCACGATTTCTTTTATTTAATGTGAAAGTGGTTTCATTTTAGTCACAATTTCACGCTCAACATGGCGTGATGAAGTCAGTTAGCTAATGTAATCCAACGAAGGCGCAATTTTCCAATCTATAACACGAAGTATGTTACGTCCCACCAAATGTTCATAACTTATGTTGGCGTAACTTGCTCCACTTATCTTTTCACGTGGGGTAACAGATATTTGTATACATATACGTACAAAATTTTATTTTCCTGTACGCTGCTTCGAAATTTGTATGTTGTTAAATATTACGAAGCATTGAACCAATGCACTTATACTATAAATCCGTATTTATACTAAAAATACCAAACTAACTCCGTTGTATGTTCACGATTATGTTGTTGAATCAATTTTAAAGGGATTTTGGTACAAATATGTATTGTAACCACGAGGAGGATATAAGCTACTTTTTATGGCGCCAGAGTTAAACCGAGCCGTGAGTAATGTTAAAGAATTTGTTAGATTTAAACCTCAAATTTAGAATTTCCAATTTTTTCTAGTCGATGATAATGCAAACAAAATGAATGCAGGAATTTGCCGTCCGATATATAGTTTTTCGAATACGTGATCTGCAGTAACACGTGTCCTAACACTTTTTAATTATATGCTATAATTTTCTATTGAAATACGATACATCAAATTATTAGAGGTCCTGGGTTCGATCAGTCGGCTTTTCCATTAGAAAATTGTGCCCGAAAAACGGCAATAGGTTCGCTCCATATTATATGGGACTCATACATACCTGGCGAAATGTGGGAGCAGAAATATCCCGTCTACCTACACCTTCGAGGCATGAGGCTATGTATATATGTATGAACTTAAAATATTTTACGGGCGTTTCAATTAAAACTACCATTAGTATATAAGTAGTCAGTACCAGCACGTTATTTAAAGTTAGTACAGAATTAACGATAAACAGAAATCGACTTTTAACTTGGTATAGATACACCATCTTAGGATCGAAATTAAATCAATAATGTTGCATATACAAGAAAAAATATCACTAGTTTATGGAACTCATTAAAATGCGTTTAAGGCAGTAAGGAATTCTGCGTTCATGTTAAATAGAATTATAACGTAATCTCAGACGCAGATGGCACGGAGTTAATCATGTGGGAATCCATTCGGAGCTTTTAAATTACCTTCCGTTCATCAAAACCGTTCAATCGTGCCCTTGGAATCATTCGTACTTTTACTGAAACTGAGCGGACGGATGTACTTATATTGAGGATCTCGAGCGCAATTTTACATTCAGACTAACGTTCTACTTTCTATACGCGTGTATGTGAATTACCTCGACAGTCTCATGAAACAAGACAGTCGATTGCACACACGTACTCCAGATATAATTTTATAGTAAATTAACTATCTCCTCGTAACTCTTAACCGTACTTACTCAAATAAAAGAAGGAAAGATCTTATAATTTGGAAGAAAATATTTACTGATATGCGTCCGTTTAGACTGCGTTCACGGTAAAACGATTTCATTAATATTTGATAGAAATAAATAAAACATTTCTATGTCATGATTTTGTGAATTTGTTTTAATTGTACACCATGTAGGGTAGCCACGGAGGTCTATTTTTAGTAAGAATGCGATGTATGTATTTCGTTTTTGTAATCTGCATGAATTTCTCTTTCGGAACGCTAGTTAAGAGCTTAATAACAAAGGTATTTGCGCAGGTTTCTTTTGATCCATTGTTTCGCTTTATTTACTATTCAAAAATAAAGTAGGTAACGAATACTGACGCCATTACTTCTTTGTGTCTGGGAATTTTCCGTTCGCGCTGAAGGTCACTCTCGAAAAATCTAGTAATCTCGTCTGGACCAAAATTGATCCGAAAATTTTAGAATAGCTGAAATTCTTGTGCTGTTAAAATCACTGAGTATTGACGTTGTATGCTATTATTTTAGTTATAATATATTGATTTATGCAAGTCGTTTATGCCAAATGAGTGTTTAAGTTAGGGTCATTGCTACCTATTAAAATATGCTATAATTATTTTCTGAAGGATACATCGACTTAGTGTGGATTTTGTTTTAATACCAATTTATCAGCTCTTCCATTATAGTTTGGGAATGATTTTGAACTAATTAATTTAAAAATTATCAAGACATACGTTGTTTTAGAAATGCCTTCACTGTGTAGTGAAACACTTCATTTGCAAATAGAAATATTTTGATAAAATATTATCTTCACCTTAGATAAATATCGTTACTGTTGAAATCAACAAATACATATATTAATCATTAACAAGAATGAAAAGCGTAGTTAATGAGTTTAATTGAATGAAAGTTGAAAAGAAAGTATTAACTCACTCACTTACTCCTACAACGTTGGTGAATGAATGCAAAAGTGCATTAATTCATAGCATTTGAAAACGCAGAGAGTATAATTAAAACAATAATAAGTACAATTTGTTACCGTTGAAATGAACACTGGGTGAGTGTACAGCTACTTTTGTATTCTTGTGTCTGTATGAATAATCTATGCAAATTGTTAGGGTCGTTATTTTCTATCTCCGCCTCGAGACGCCGCGCCGCTCTCCAATTCTCACATCATATGATTGTTCTCTGCTTTAAGTTTTGAAATACAAAAACTTTTCGTGTTTGTTTATTCCGACTCGCCCCATGCATTTTTAAATCGTCTCCGCAAAACTCGTGCAAACATACTCTATTGGTATGTATATTGTTGCGTCGTGATTTCAAGTTAATGCAGTAAAAAGCTTCATAAATACATATATTATACTCGTATATGTATATGTACTCCAGAGGCATTACCTACAGTATTTGTGTTGGCGTATAGTTCTGCTACTAAAGAGAGTTTAGAGGTGGATAATCCAGGATTATGATCGCTTTGTCCCGTCTAGCCTGCAGAGATTTTTGTGTTCGTTATTTTTGTTGTTATCTGGACAGAATATGACTTTCAGCTATTTAGTGATTTAATACCTTTCCTAATGAAAAAACCCAATAACACTGCCCGACCCGGGAATCGAACCCAGGACCTCTAGATCGCACGGCACATACTTGTATCGCGAAACCACGAGGCAGTATATAATCATAATTCGTAATTCCCAAGAGGCAGATATTTTAAGCTCTTCAAAATGGAAAGTGAGCCAATTCAGGCACTTTTCCTGACTTCGTGTTGTTATTGAGAACTTTCTAATGAATAAACCTAATATAACTTTGGTCGACTTGGGAATCGAACTCGGATCTCTAGACCGTGTTTCACATACTAATAGCGCGATACCATCAGCCATTCTCGGGCCGTTTTATTTATGATGAATACGAGGATACACATATCCACGTCAATGCTTTATTCATATGGGCAATGGCTGTATTTTGAATTCAAAATTGTCTCATTTTGGATCATAGTGATTAAAACTGTTGATTCATATGGACATATAGGAAACGATATTACTTCAGGCTCTGCTGTTTGCTTTGATTTTCATTGAATGTACGTACTCTCCCATAAAGGTTCATTTTGGTTTACATTAATACATAATATACCACTAAATTTCGTCAAACGTTTTCCAACAGAAATAAAATGTATATAAGATTTTTTAATATTTTGATATTCTTTACACGTACAAACAATTCAGCAAGGGTGAAAAGCGTACGTTGTGAATCAGATATCAATCTATCATAATCAAGTCTTGTGTTTTTACTTGAATAAAGAGATTGCTGCGGAAAATTTATACTGTTTTCCTAAATTTTATGAAATCGGCAACACCTACGATTTTGTGATCACCTTGCGTAAAAAGTATGGTTTAAATAATGTAATATAGGATTTACTTTTTATAAAAGTAAAGTTTGGCCATACCAAGCCCGGGACACTGACACTTGGACAAAGCATCGGCCCGCGGCCAAAAAATTTGCGAAAATCATGGTCGGCCGGGCATTGCACCCGATACTGGTTCCTGCAACCGTATATGAACTTATGCAATCTCAAGCGTTCCGGTTTTGGCCAATGTACATTTATTATACCCTTTCATTTATCTTTAACGAGCACAAGGACCGCAAAAAACCTAAATCATGAGTAAACCTCTTACACGCCGCTGTGAGATACTTCTAAAAATACTTAGCACACACATTCACTAGCCTTTTACGAGATAAACCAAAATGCTTTTAAAACATCAGTAATTACATACTCTGGTATGATATCATAAAGCAATTAATCTCACTTAAATATTCGTAGAACACGACGCGCAAGAAGCTCTCGCACGAATATTGTGTATGTAACTTGTGCTATAAAATTTTAACAAACAAGGAAAAATATTTACGTGTTGAATATTGAATATTACCAAAAATAATTGATGTAAAATAATGCTATGTTTTTTATAACTTTATGCTAATATTAAGTCTTGGTTTGGTTCCAACTTTTAGAAACTTTCCAATAATTTTCATTAATTAAACATTATACATAAATGTAAATACACAGATCAAAGAACAGGCAAAAACAACATCAAATTATGAATATATTATAAAATATTTTACAATATTATTATTAAACAATCATGAATTAAATATGTTTAAGAAATATAAAACCTCTGTTTCAAAACAAAGGACTGTAATTTTATTACGCAGATTGTATTCAAGTCAACATGTAATGAGAATTAGAATTATTTGCAAGGACTATTCATAAATTACAATTCACTTATTGTACTTTAGATCGCCTCATAATTCAAACACCTCAAAATGGTGAATCAATTTACGTTTTCTCGTGTTATACACAGCGGCAAGGTTGAAAAACTATGGAATCCGTTAATTAATTTCGACGAGATTAAATTCTGAAATACTGTACGTCCAGAATAAATAAACATCAGCTAATATATTATTTATGTATTGTGACGACGCGCTGAAAATAATTACTATAAAGATTTTATCGGCTATAATCCAGACATAAATAACGTGGCTTAATAACTGGCTTTATTGGCATATTGTAGGTCCTGTGAGATCTACCGCACACTATAAAACAACATGACGAGACATTACCGAATATGAGTTCGCTTTTGTTGTTTTTACATCATTTAAATCAAATTATACCCAATAACGTAGGCTATTTTAATAAACTGATAAAATAGGGATCAATTGATATGATTGTCAAATATAATAGGATCATGAGTTTAATCATAAAATTATGTCAAACGAAAATTATATTTATTACGCGTAACAATTTCCACTAGCAAAATTTATGCGAGTTATTAAACTTAATGAAATCTGGTGCAAATGATCCTCATGAAAAGCCATTCTATTTTTCTCAGCATTTTGCAAATTCCTTCTTCAAGGGCATTACAAAGTTCAGTAAAATTGTCTCAAGGATATATAAAGACCCTGTTTAATATGTTTAACAATGAAATGTATTACTATATTTTTATTTGTGTTAGAATTGCTATTTTAATGGCATTCGAATTGCGCGTATGGACTTATTTTAAGATTTTGAATGGTCATACCTAAAATAAGTACATAATAGAATAACACGAAGTATGGGCGTCTTAGGTTAAAAATAATAGCCCAAATTAACCATTCAATATTGCTGAACTCTTCCACAATACACCTTTATTGCGCTTGTATTCGCCTCGTGTCTATTACAGCGTTTTAATTAAACACGTGGCGAAAGTAACTCGGGCATATGCATATAAATTAAATCGTGAACGTTTGAACCCTTAACCCGGCGTTAACTTTGAGCCGTATTTTCATGCATCAAAGTAAAGAGAAACTCGTCATGCAAGTTTATCACTTGAGCTAAGTGAGACTCATCTTGAGTGAGAGGCAGGCGCGGGCGGTGCGCTGGTGTGGGCGAGAACGCCCGTGCCAGGGCGAAATGAAGCCGTCGAGTTTGGACACAGGACGGGAGGCACGAATAAATACTCGTGGATGTAAGCGCTTCCGATCGTAACAAACAACAGACCGTCGAGAGTTCGAGTGTCGATGCGACGACCTCGCACACCCGTGTTTATACCTACTGCCACTTGAAGGAGAAGTTTCCCGTTTATTGTACATATTTGCAATTTGTTTTTTAAGATACGATCCATTAGACTCACGTGGAATTTTAATAGTGTTTTCTTTATTTGTTCTATTTTTGACGCATTTGAATGTTAAATAAAATATATACACCTACGTCTTATCAAAGTCTAAAGTACTTAAGATTTGTTTGCGTCACGTAATTTTCTTTATATAGGTCACGATTTATAACGCAAGGATTTGCAGCCTGTGTACAATTACACAAAACCCGTTTTTCTTTTTATAAGAAGATTCCCTCAGGTGCGATAATGAGATCATTGCTATCATGAAGGTCTTCGAGTCGTTGTAGTTTGTTCCAGTTTCGTCTTTCGTATATCTCAGCTTATGTTACAATTTTCTAAGCACTCATTTACCTTCTTTAATCCTTGGCCAACTTTAAGGTTAAGATATATGGAGTTCATCAGTCACGTAACAGATTAAAGAGCTGTTTCAATGATTATATTTATTGTTGCTCTACCCCGTATTTTACCCCGTATTTTTGCAATGAGAATGTCCAAAGGTGGTTGATAGTATGCAGTTAATATTATGAAATAAAATCATTTTTGTGAGTTTGCCAGTTTCCCAATTGCAATAATGAAAATTAAACGTTTTCATGTATCGAAAGTTTCGTATAGTGGATGTGTTCGCACATAAAAATATGGCATGCACAAATAGCCACACTTGGATAAATATTTGTAGAGCTTACAAATATTGTTCAGTGTAGAGTTGAACCCACTAGATTTTAAAATGCCGGAATTCTATAGTACCTACCTAATCAATTTTCGGTCATCCAATCAGGCAAGACAAAAGTCCGTTTTCGTAAATTTTTTTAAGCATTAGACTTTAATTTCAAATATTAATATTTAAAAACATAAAAGGTAAATATTAAGCAACACACTTTTGACCTATCGAAGTTATTTCGGTGCATTAATTTATTATTTAAAAATATGTTTGTGAAATAAAGTTTTTACTTATTTATTCATACGAAAATTCTTATGATGTTATATATTTGGCTTTAGAAAGCCAAAGTCAAATTGACGTGCACTTATAAAATGGTCGTATGGAAAAATAGTATGAAGTATTATCAAGTTTAAATATGTACATATATTATATGTATATTTACTTAGTAAGTACTGAGACTTCCTCGTGGTCTCGCGGTACAAGTATGTGCCGTGGGATCTAGAGGTCCTAGGTTCGATTCCCGGGTCGGGCAAAGTGTTATTGGGTTTTTCCATTAGGAAATTCTCAGTAACAGCACGGAGTCTGGAAATGTGCCCGAAAAACGGCAATAGGCTCGCCCCCTATTACATGGGACTGATACATACCTGGCGAAATGTGGGTTCAGAAATGCACCTCTGCCTACCCCTTCGGGGAATACAGGCGTGAGTTTATGTATGTATGTATGTTACTTAGTAAGTTTGTAGCTTTCTCTTCCTAAGTGGAAGAAGTTTTACAATTATTTTAGTAGTTTCATACATTACGGGAATATGTGGAAGCCATTACTGATTTTATCCCTTCATAATATTAGTATCTAACTCTAGATTACCAAGTACCAAGCTTTCTGATAAGATGTATAGGAAGAAAATTATAATGAAATGAAAAGATGTTGACAATGGCGGCAAAAGCAGCGCGGGATGTTTCCAGGCAAGATAAAAGAGAACACCTAATAGTTCTTAGGAATTTCTTGGGTGTGTAGTCCGCCAACCCACACTAAGCCAGAGTGGTGGACTAAGGCCTAAACCTCCTCGCAGTTGTAGAGGAGGCTCGTGATGTAATGTCGAGACTCCTTGCTTCTACTGAGAAACCCAAAAACACTTTTCTGTACCTGGTCATCGAACACGGGACCTCTAGATCGCATGTCACATACTCGTGAAGTGAGGTCAATGAGGCAGTCTTATAGTAGATTATACGATGCATCAACGTATAATGTCCTTAAATTTGTTATTGACCCCGTCCTGTCCGTTTTCAATCTAAAGATTTTTTGTCTGTTTATCAAGTTTTGTTTGACTAATCTATACAAATAAATAAAAAATATTTATTGTTTGTGACCACTGTTTCCATTACACATATTGTTTTGTAAGATGCTTTGTTTTTGTCACGTTTTGTAAACTTGCAAATTGAAAAAACAAATAAAGTGTAAATGCATTTGGTACGTACAAACATGGTATCAACAAGTACATAATGAGATCGTCTACACGCGTAATCTATACATTAAAGAACGTCGATGTTAATAAGATTATGAAAATATGTATGCAATAGTCACGACCTCGCAGATGGCTCGGTCATTTACTTTGGATGACATTTAAGGCAGTGGCTCGAGCCGCCTTGGACACAATAGGGTTATGAGACGATACAAAAGAACGATTGCCGCGCATCCAATAGTTGTGAAGCATGTTTTATGTTTTAAGCCTTTTCCAAACGAAGCGATTCATGTGTTGTGAATTTTAAATTCGAACTGTTTACCCGGTGCAACAAAACATAATATTCGGAGAATTGATCCAAGAAAATTTTACGCCACCGCAATAACAAAAGGCGCAGATAATAAATATAAGTGGAATAATGCAACCCATATCAGATCACGTCCACGGTGTTATTTTTATGGCCAAGGAACCATTAACTAAATTCTTCACATCTCGCACCGCAACACTTGTGACAATGGTTATAAATTTAACAAACAAAATAATAAAATATTATTGTAAGCAAGGCTTTATTTTGTAATAAAACGTGAGTGAATTAACACATAGTATCAATATAATTTAGCTGCACACAATAAGGAAACCGTATTAACGCCTTACATTATTATTGAGCTATTATTTCAAACAAAGACTTGGATGTGTATATTTGCATAGGCGGGTCGCGTCTCCGCAATTTTCTTTATTGTGGTTGAACAGAAATTACCGTCGGAACGATCGCAAATAACGATGACTAGTATAGCTCCGAATAGCGGTATAAGGCGGAGAGGAGGACACATAAAACAATTGAGTGTCAGTAGGCCAGACGGCAAAATGATTTCTCATCTCAGAAAGTTTGCAGCTAACTGTACATTATATTAGTTTTCTTACATCTTTGACACTTGAATAGGCGACTACATACGAACTGTTTTTTGTATTGAAGAATACCGTAATACAATTTACCATTAGTACACACCGTCAAACCGCACTTGGAGCCAACGGAGTAAATTAAATGTAGCAGACGAATAATCTTTTTTGAGACTTATAGATATAGATTTTCAAAAATAATATACAGTTTGGTAATATGTATAATACGATAATTTTCATTAACAATGAAACATAAACGCCAATGAACAGATTCAACTTTGCAAATTACAATTCAAAAATGAGACCTCCTCAAGTGTCAAACAGCGAAATTGAGAAAAAATAAACTTTTAAGATTGAAGATGAATTAAGAAACGATAATTTTAATGAAACTCTCTGAGCGGATGCGCGATTGCACGTAGCTGAGTTATCTGTTGCTGCAAAATAATTCGTGCAAAATAAAATCGCTCTCTCCCTCCTTCACAGCAACTTTCATTTCCATAACTTTATGAAAGTTTGAACGAGATTTTTCAGACCTACATATTTATATTCAAGAGCTTTCGCCGATAAATTTGTACGAAAATATGCACCATATTAGGATTTATTAGTTACATCTACCCAGAATTGATAAAGTTATTGATTTTAAACAACGTAAGGTGAAATTGTATAGTATATCTAACAGATTTTTATTTCGTACAGATTTTACTACTGATACTAACACTTAGTATGGTAAAAGGATAACAGTTTTAGCATGTCAATTAATACTAAATATGGCTTTATCACATACAACATTATCCCACAATAGAATATAATTCCAAAAGACGATTTAGGTAAATCCGAGATTTTTACAAGTTTCTGTGGCAGTATTAGTTAGGGACCGTTGTGTAAAATACTTAGGGTTTTGGTGTTGGTCAGATTTTAATGTGTCACGTAGCTTTTGTTATTAAAGACTTGCTTGTACTGGAATCAATAGTACTACGCATATGAGGGTCCATACATTATTATCGATACACAGCGAGATTTTACACTGCGATCCTAATCAACGAAGGTCAAGTGCATGCATTGTTTATGATTATGCGGTAGGAAGAAATCCTAACGCAAATTTAAATCAAGAATGTTTTGCGCTTAACCGTCGCATAAAACACCGAGATCAGACTATTGTGAGTTGATTAGAACGTATATTTTTGTGAAATACGGGAATTGAAGATTGTAATTTTTTAACATCAGTTGTATTCTTAAATTTCGAGTTACATGTTTGATTTACGATTTGACAATTATTGTTTGCGCAATATTGATATTCAAATGGCCATACATATACATTATACATAACCGAATATTGCTTATGAACTAACAACTTATATTAAGAAAGAATTTAACTATTGTTGAATTACCCGAATGCATCATCCAATTAATTGATAACAGAGGGAGTATGAATGTAGAGAATCGCTCTTTAAAATATATATATAGCAAAAAGCGTTTTTTGATAATTCTTACATCGGAGTCATGAAAAACTAATTTTAAACGAAAGTATACTTATAGTATTATTGTACTAGCTTTTTATTTTGTTCTCTGCCTTCGTTCCGTATAAAGTAGCTACCTAAGCATAATCATTGAATGCGGTTCATATAAAATGTGAATGCGAATCGTTACTATTAAAATTATAATTATGTTAATTTGCGTGTATAGGAATTGCACTTGCTGGGTATCATATGAATATTATGGTATATCGTATATGTCACAAAATTATTTCACAGAGTTCGGTAGATAACATTCAATTTGGATCGTACTTCCATTAGGTGTCAATGCGGTCACTTTGTCGTGCCGATATAAAAAGAATAGCACAATGGTTTCACGTTTGATACAGCGTCATTTTAGTGTACCATGCCTCAAGAAAATAAAACTGAACCTTTTTATAATCACTTATGTATTTGTCTGTCTGTTTAAAATAAAGTTTTCAGTGTTGGAAATTTTAATGTCCGAATATTAATAATACCATACGTCTAAAAGGTAAACCTGAAAAAATAGTCTACTTGTCTTTTCCTTTATTTATTCAGGAGAATAAAATGATAATAAATATTTGTATATATCAACTATACCGATAATTTCCCAGTAGATAATAGTAATAAAGGTGTGTTTAATGCAAATCGAGTAATAAAATATATAATTAAATAGCACCCATACTAAAATACTTATTAGCAGACACGGAGTCTAACATAGAAGTTTAGAAAAATTAAAATTTTCAATAATGTCAAAAATATTAAGTGATATCTTTATTTCCTTTCATTAGTTATATTATCAATGAAGCATATCGTGATATTAATTGATCTGCTCTGGTAACGAAGCAAGCATCAAGGTTATCTCTTGACGAACTTGCTGTACGGAATAATGAACCGGTGTTCATTTGAATGCCGTAACAAAATCTCGTTTTAAAAATGTTATCTAATAACATCACCTTGGTTCACATATATGTACACGCGTATTTATAAAGTTTGCTTCTTAAAAATTTTACATCAATGATTTGCGTGTCTTTGAATGTTAATATATGTGTAAATTAATTAATTTATAATAATTTATATATATTTGATTTACTTATGATATAACATTGAAATGTAAAATGAAAAGTAAATGATCTTGTTTAAGGTCAAAAGAAACAAGGATTTTATAAATTTTTATTATAACCCCATATAGCATATTCTAAATAAGAGAATCTAAACAGAAATACCTACTGATAGTGTCGTTTTCGCATGTATCCTTGACGACGAAGGCAAAGGTATAGCGATATCTTCAGTTTCGTCAGTTTTTTATTAACATTCACCGAGCAAGAAAAGTTGACTGCTAAGAAATTATGTTGGAAAATATGAATATTAGCGTCTGAGTCGCGATCTCATGTCATTTCGCCGCGGAGCCAAAGAGGCAGCCAATAACTTAAACACGTAGGTATATAAAAATCTAAATTCATATTTTTAGTGCCACAAGCACTCGGATCTTTGAACTTGTATTGAAGGACACAAGGTACGTTAATAAAATATTGGTATGCCGCTGCAACCATTTCCTTCACGGTTAGTAATAAAAATGGAATAAATGTCCAGACTGACAAGTGAAGTTGCAGGTGCACTTGTAAATGCGGTTGAGTAGCCGATCGGCCACCTTGGTTTGGGAAATCAAAACTAGCACGGAAGCACCGCTTGTTTAGTTCGGATATACCCACAAATTAACCAACCTTCGTACTGTGACCATGCAACAAACCGACCACAGCTTTTCTACCGCAATACCTACTTATATTCACTTCGTGTTTTTGGCTAAGAAAACCTATTTATGATATTTGTACTATGTACGGTATACCATCTACGGGATTCGATTAACTGATATGACTAGATATTTAGGAATAATAAACTGTGGTCATATGTTTTCGACTAATAATTTTTACCTTTTTTATTGAATGAAACAAGCTAGAGGAAGCGAGACAAAACACTTCCCAGCTGAGTAAGATGTTATCAACGCGTGTAAGTAAGTCCATTAATTTTAAAAGATTACGTATGTTTCAAACGAACCGCTGATATAATTATTTATTTTAACAAATTGTAAGCGATTCGCTCTGAATAATTTAAGTATATAGAGTATAATTACAAGATCTGCTGTCAACGACCTTCGAATCCAAAACATTTTGTGTCAATGACTAAAATAGAGTCGTCGTGGTTTAATTATTTTTTTGCGGAGTGATTGGCCAGTGAACAGGCCTTATACGGGATAAAGTGGCCGACTCATGTTTTCGTTTAAATGCGTTGCGACTTGGCCATACGAAAGCGATCAAGCCTAGTGCATTTTAAACTTGCATAAATTATATTTCATTGTTCCCATTACAACATGACAGGCTCTAATTATTGTAACATTGTCTAAATGTGAGCCTGTTCGTGCATACACGCAACACCTTTGTGTTGTTATGAAGAGTAATTATTTAATTTCAACAAAGCTTTCAAATTAGAACAGCTTCACAGAGGGCGATGTATTTATTCCTGTTTTCAATGGAATGTTAGTTAATTTTATTTGACTGCACTATTTTGAAAATGATTTTGTTTTGACTCATTTATTATGCGGTAAAACACGTGCGTTTGTTTACAATAATTGTTTAGGTAGGATAAATTAAATCACTAACTGTTACTATACCGGAGTAATGTGTAATTTAATATTTTCTTACTACGACTTACATATAAACACACACATAAAGTAGCAATGTACTTTAAGTTACTCTTTTTGACGGTACAAACACTAAAATACTTTTAAAACAACGTGTTGATTTAAAAAATATATAATTATCTATTTGTCTACAAATTAAGTATAACTATATTATCACTTGTATCCTTTAATACAATTAATGTTTTTCGGTACTCTGTCAATCGTTGCATTGAGGCCGACCAAGTAACGGCACATGTTGAGCGTTCGATCACAGCCACTTCGTATGTATAAATAACATAACACCTAAGTACAGTCTGGTCACGGCGCACGCATCTATGGGAGATGCGTTTGGAGCGCAGGCGCGCCGGCTTCCACAGGTAGAGTAGCGCCAGCGCAGCCTTGACATTTGATACGGCCCGCAGCGGCGCTGTGGCGCGGCCTAGCTATCTGAGTGGCCACTAGCCCCAGCGACGGAAACGGTTGTACGATGGCACGGCCAGGTAGGGATATCTTGCAGGAACCCTCACATTTTCAAGGTTGTAGCCTCGCCTCTGCCGCACCAGTTCCTCACCCGTGTCACTATCCAATTGTCTCTTGGCTGGTCTCACTATCCTCACTACATTAGATTCCAGTATGACATTATCGGCGGCAACGGTGTCGTCTGGCCTGAGTTTGGTCACGAGTTTTGCTCTATTTTTCTGCGACGCTAAGTACTCGTGGCTGAGCACGTAGCCTTGGAGCTTGGGCACTTGGTTGTGCCTGGAGGAGTCTATTTCCCTCTCGTAGCCGATGCGGTCTCGCGGCGCGGCGAGCGCGGGAGCCGCTAGCGCTAGTGCGAGCGCGAGGTACGCGTGCATGATGCCGTGTGTTCCGAGTGTTTGAGTCGCGCGCGTCCAACACACATTTTTATATATGCGAGAGATCGATACCATTCGTGCCCAATTTGAGTACATACTTTTTGTGATTGTAAGATTGGAGATGCTCTTGAACTTGGTAGTGTATGACGGTGACGTCGGCGGTATCCGAGCCCGACTAATCAAAGAAGCTATTATTTTAATAATTTCATGCACTTTAGTCTATGAATACTCATGAACCTTGTACTACATACATTAGCCGACATTCCTCGACGTAACTCTCAACTCTACAAGGTGACCATCACACAGGTGGCTCTGGACTAATTACAAGTCATGTGTCCACTCATGTTACTGAATCTTATGCGTTAGTAGTTTCTTTACTGTTTATGAACTTTATAGTTGAGTAATTGTAAAATATTTAATCAAAATCGTCTGTTATCAATTTCTTAACTTCGTAGCACTCGCAACATGGTAGTTATTTATAAATAATGCAACAGCCACTTAAATTATTGAAATGAATGTTGCACGTTTATCTGGCTCGATGATGAATATTTTCTTTGACTAGTTCAAGTTAAGGTATTAATTTGAATGTAACATATTAACATAAATAATAAACTGCGAGTATTTATGGATATAACATCATCAACAACAAGAACACGATTTTGTTCAAGGGTGATATTCAAAGATAAATAGATAAATATAGTCGTGAATTGTTAAAAATGTTTTAATTTTTATTGCAATTATGGAAAAAATATGGATTTGTTTTGAATGCTTTATTTATGCCCAACCTCTATCATCTATTGGTCATGTATTAGCATTGGCCATAATTTATTATAATTCTGACTGGTAGAAAGCTTGATCCGGAACTTATGAATATTAATGACTAATTCCGAAATATGTTTGTGTACATTTAGGAAGCAGTTTAACCTTCCTATGTCATTCAAGAAATCTTTAATATTTTTATTAATCAATTGTAACTTTCACGGCACAACCGTATTCAAATATAGCTAATGTATTTTCCCTTTCAGTGTAATTTAAATACCTACTCGTCTCCACACAACGTTTATGCAATGAAAGTAGGTAGACAGTGGATAGATATCCTTGGGCTCTAAATTCGAGAATGTTGATAACAAACATGTTTATGCAGAGTTTAGTAGAAAACACCACAATAACACATGGAGCCTTCGATAGAAAATAACATTGAAAATGCACCTAACAAATGATAACATAACGGAAATAAAGTTAAATGAACATCAAATTATTTTTATGTTAATGAAGTAACATAATAATGTATTTAGGATATGGCTGCTGTAATAAGCCCGGAAATTGTTTTTTAACTAACCGGAATTACACTAATATATGTACAAATATGTGAATGTGGATGTGAATACTCGTATATCGCTATATTTTATTTGAGATTCAAGGCGACAACTTCAGTCGAGGACTTATCAAATTTATTGCCTCGCATATTTTATATTGGCGGCGATGAGAAAGATAGAGCAGTTTCAAACCAAATGTTAACAAGTCATATATTTTCATGAAATGGTTATAATATTCGGTATTCACTATAAGTTCTTTTAAAAAAAATATTTTTTCAATTGTGGTTATTTCATTATGTAAGATGCTAGTTTCAACATATTATGTTGCCGGTTAAGTTTTGTCATCGTGTATTTTTGGTAATGTGCATAGTTTGTGTCCAAGGGCGCATGGACAAAGCGAAGAGCGTTACTTCAGTCGCTCCTTCCGTGTTATTGTTTCATTCCGCATCAATCACAACATCATCTTCGGAATATTAATATTCGGATAGCTAATCCAACACTCAATACAATTCTTTGTTTACCTATTAATAGACAAGACGGGTTTTTGTAATTTTTTCATCATCAAATATGACGTTTGTATTGAATGGGTCTGTGCGATACCGGTTCAGAGTTCATGTGTTTCGTGGGTATAGTGAGTCTTTTCTAATGTTTACGCGCCCCAAGGTCGACGCGACTGAGTAACCACATTTTAGAATGTATCTAGACACAGTCGGCGTTGCAGTTGGCGTGTGTATATCGGTTTACTTTTGACACATTGAGGTGGCGTCGGGGCGTGCCACGAGAGTTCGTCGGCTTTGTCTCGCGCAGGCCTGGGGGGCTCCGTTTTGTGGCTCGGTGCCGCGGGCGTGTCCTCGTGTATCGGCGGTCATTGCTTCCTGATCACCGGTGTTTATCTCACAGAGGCGATGTGACGCTCCCGGTGCGTTTGCGCAACATGCTTGCTTGCATTATTCATAGCGGCGCCGATGGAGCCGCGTCGATTATCCTTTGTTCTATACTCTATAGCAATTTGATATTACAATGCTTATTCAGTTATTGTAAACTGTAAGCCTTTTATCATTATGTAGGCACCTGTCTGTTGAATATTAGATAATTTATTATTCAATCGGATGTTATTGTTAGTGATTTTTTGTTTTTGCATGACAAAGCGTCGGTTTTTCTGTATCGTTTTGGTTTATTTCTAGCTGAATGAATAGCCAATTATTGGTTTAAGGATGACTATGTTCTTTAGATAATAACAACCTGTAATTATGATTATAATGGAACCTCGATTGTTGCAGATGCCGTGGGACTCTTCGGAGGAGCAGATGGGAGGTCCCCGCGAGATGCGTATTCACGTTCAGCGCGTTATCGCAATTCCCGCACCACACAACATGCCACCGCAACCCGACGCGAACATGGGCCCCTTCGCTCCTCCCCCACCCCCACCACAAAACAATGACCAAAATGAGGCAAGTTACAATAAGCCTAAATTTTTTTAATTAAGAGTAAGTGTAGGGACCCTTACAATCTAATGCTGAAAAAATATATATCGGAAACTCCAAAAGTTACCCAATTTGACGTCGTTTCACTACAGATCTATACCGATGCCTATGCTATCTGCATCAATTTGCCTCTAAGATTTCATTAGTAAGGATCAGCAGAGGTAATGGCGTTCTGGTAAAGCCCCGTAAGTTCACAGCATGACTTGGTAAGCTTTACAGGGGTAATTTTTGCAATGAAATGAACTGAACAATTTCGAACCGTCAAATAAACCTAAAAGATTAGCTTCTCTACGTAAAACATTAAAGATTTAAAAAGAGTAAAAAATAGTAACTTCATTTTCTTCTACAATTTTTTTTTATGTTGGATGTGGCAACAACTAGGTTTTCTCGGTTATCTCGTGAAATCGCAGTGCTTCCACGCATCAACGGGGTGAAGTACGCTAATATATGATAGTTATATTATTATACATATAAATTAAATATTAAAGCAAATAATACGTAACGAGGTCCAAGTGGTTATGCTAATACGGATAAAAGACAACGACTAGCGTAGTATCGCAAACCTTTGAGGAGTACACAAAAAATATTCCGTTAGCGAGCAATTTACAGGTCTTGTAACGAGTACAAATTATTACACACGGAAGCTTCAAGCACATATTATATTATAGTAAACATGTTTTTTTAATTGGAGGAAACATAGTAAATCACAAAAATACTCATGGTCATATGATTATGTGTTAGGAAAATGACGCCATTACGAGGGCTCAAGAAATGTCGCGAAATTAGACTAATGCGATTTCTGTGTTAAGGAAAATATTACAGAAATGCTGGTACATATAATAATACAGCGGTATCCTTTGTTTCTAAAAGTTGCCGTGTGGAAGGCGACACTAAAAACATACAAATGAAGGGAATACAATGTCGAATGTGACAAAAGACGTTATGTAATGCTCACATGTTCCTTACAACATACATTTTATTGATATCAATTTGCTACAACAATACATTTTGCGACAGAGTTAATTTATAAACAAAATTTAGTGTCTCTGCTTCATTGGTAGACTCTGAACCACCACTCACATGTTTGTGTAGGCTGACAAATAACGGGTTTTATCGTTATACGAGTATATGATGGTGATGCTGAAAATCTTCATCCTGAAATTTCTGAAATCCTTAATTTATTATATTTTTCTAGGATATTAAAATATTAACATTAATAGAATAAAAATAGAAAATAGAATTGAGATTGTAACAATAACTTGGTTAACATTTTATGTGACAAATCATGTCATGGCGGCAAACGACATGACAACCTTTTATACCGCCATTTCCTCGCTACGGTATCGGTGCGGTAGTTTTAGTTTCATCATCATCATCATCATCATCATCAGCCCAAATACGTCCCACTGCTGGGCACGGGCCTCCTCTGCAACTGAGAGGGTTTAGGCCTTAGTCCACCACGCTGGCCTAGTGCGGTTTTATAAAGAGTTTTAGTTTGTTTATTAGATATTTATCAATTATAATATATATTATAGTAACTCTAGTGTTTTACATTTACCAAATGTAACAAATTGTATATGTAGAGCAGTCAACTTTCATTTAATTAAATTATCAGTCACTTAGTCAATTCTATCTCTCGAAACTGCCGTCAGCACATTTAGTAAGCTCCAAATAGAATAATATTATAAAACAGGTTTGGCCTGTATTTAGAAATTGATCGGTGGATGTAATGAATAACTAGACTGAGCAAAAGTCACTGTATCACCTCTTATAAGATTTTATTAGACGGCAATTCTTTTACAGTATTTAAACGTTATTTCTTATTTCAGCAATCCACAATCCTCCACCAGTTTGTACCCCAGACAGCACCAACTCAAGAATTGGACCAACAAGAAGTAAGATTTAACACTGCACTAATACAGTGTACACAATATGTTGTGCGCTAAATGATATGAACTACCGACCTCAATGGATGAGTAAAATTGGCGAGGTTTCAAATCCTTCAGTGCACTAATGACTTTCGGAACTTAAATACTTAGTGGACTTTGTATGAGTCCCGAGGGGAGCTACTGTGTGCAACTCCGCCGCACAAGTTTCTAGCGTGTATCTATTGATTTGTAAACTTTTTTGCGTCTAGATGTATTCTAACAAGTGTGAATGAACTTAACGTTATCAATTAGCATATTCCACTGCGGTTCTTACTTACATTACTAGTTACATATGCCAGTTCTAACTGTGATATGTGTTTGCTTGGAAAACTTGATTCATGAATATGTATTCAATAATAATATATTTTCATTAGAAATAACTAAGATCACTCACCGCTCACTTGGAAATAGATTCGCTACTTGAAATATGCTGTTTGGGTTATTGGGAATCTGGAAAGTCACTTTATATGTGTGTGGACAAAATACAATATATGCGGTTTACCAATATAATTAATGCATAAAAACATCAAATATGAATATAGGTCCGATGTTTTTTATTTGTCATTCAAAATGGACGAAGGTAAAGCGAATTAGATGAAATACCATAAGAGTTTCATATAGCAAGTGACCGTTCCATTAATTGACCCCAACTACATGTGCACTCCAAATAGAGTATCATCTATATTTGGACTTGACTCTAATCTGATCCCGTACTGCTTGTGTCGGTTTCTGTGGTGACTAGATCACTTTTGACGACTTCAGCCCCTACGATCGCAGTCTACAGTTTCGTTTCACAATAATAATTAGCAGGTACAGAAGATGCCCATGGACGGCTCCGTCCCGATGAACCTGCCGTGGGGTCTCACTCCCGACGACTTGCAAGCGATCCACCGCACCGCACAGGACGCCATGCAGAGACGTGATCAGCAGCAGCAGATCGACAATGATATGCAAGAGGTAGGCAACTATTTTATTTCACAATCTTTTACATACGTGTTGCAAGGGTACCAACTTATTGTTTAGTTAGCCTTGTTGCTCTGGCAGCATAAGTCTCTGTCTCTTGGGTACAAGAAATTTGAATAAACAGCGTTGATTTTGTTTCATCCCTAAATTATTCATGACATTTAAGCTATTATTTTAGTAAGCATTTTGTATATCGGAACCAGCAGCAATAGTCAGTAGGAATGAGACTGTATTTGTTTATGATTACGCGTATCGCACATGGAAAATATTAAATATTTTAAAATCATTTTAGGGCTAACAAAAGTACGAACAACAAAAAACCTGTTTGGATCTATTTAATTATTGCATAATTACACTCTAAAAATGTTAGTGCGAACTAGCAGTGTTAATTAAAACAAACAAGACGCAAAGACATTGTAACATGTAGAGCAATAAAGCACGTGGTCGGTCCCATTTAACATGTAAAGATGGTGGACACAAATGCAAATTCTGTATCTGCATTATAACTGCGTGATCGGATAATGATTTTTATCGCAAGGAAGAAAAATACAGACGTGTTATGTAAATATAGGGTCGTATGTACTATGTATGTATATTGCAAAGCGATAATGAGCTTTAAATGGCAATAAGTTATTGCGTATTTCTTGTATTAAAACTCACACTTGCATCAGGTTCAGTAGGCTAGTACAATTACTTTTTTATTCTAGCTCGGCAAAAAGACTACACTATACCAGATAGTAACTTTAGTATCAACTTAATAGACTTACGATTACGACGTTGGTGTTCAAAACCACGGATATGATGTCAAAAATATCTTGACTTGAAAAAATAAATAAAAAACTTACAAACTCTCTTTCTATACGAGTAGCCTTTGGTAATGACCAACAATACAATCAGGACTCTGTATTGAATATAATTTCTGATTTACATTAACCATTTCATTTGACAACGCTAAGTTATGTGAAATATATTACAAACAATTTAATGAAAAATCATATTGGAGTTTCAGATGAAGACAATTGTGAACACACTGGCCGCGGCAGCTGAAGCCGAGGCTGAGGCTGAAGCTCGTGCCCAGGCCGAAGAACACCAGCGTCAAGACGAAGAACAGAGGAGACAGGGAGAAGTGCGCGCCATTCCCATGATGGACGCGCCTGCGCAGTCGCCCCGTGCCCCGCGCACCCTGCTGCTGCCTCAAGATCCTCAAGATGTGGATGAGAGGCCACACTGTGAGTAACTGATTATGCTTTGCTGCATTGGGAAATAAAAAGGCATACAAGTCTTTAAAAAAATGCCAGTGTTCCTCATGTTGAAGTGTGTAATAGCACCAAGTGTGAAACCACTTAAAGAGTGTAATTATAAGAAAATGATGGAGCTTTCTCCGCTTCATCAATAATTATAAAAAATGTGTGTAGACTAGAGTAGGCAATTATATTCTATAGCCTAGGACCTAGGTACTATAGTTTTATGTAATCTCATAGTACTAGGCAGTAATTATTTTACGAATTCTATAATAAATGCGTTTGATCTTCAGTACTTTCTTAACAAATGTGACGTAATCAATATTTGATGATCTACATACTACGCTTTAGTGTAATAGATTTCAGCACGGGTCATTGTACATTAGTATGACGATCGCGATTCATAACATGTAGTGTACATCTACTCGTAGTTATTCACGCATGATTCGTCGTGCGAGCTCCGTATTGTTTCTGCACAGCGGAGCGTGTCATGCTAGCTGAAAACATTTAATGCGAGTAATATTGACTTACATTGTCAATATTTAATTGAAACTGCGTATATTGGATGGGATATCTAGCTTATGAATGCTCTCTTTTATGTTGTAATGAAATCATTAAACGTGGATCTAAAGAGGTGGTACAAAAAGGAATGTTCAAGGTAGGCAAGACTAAACTCGGAATGCGATACCATTGCTTGTGTGACTTGTGTTAGACTTGTTTTACACTTAATACGATGAAGAAGATATACACTATTTTCTATCCTTTTGAGATTACAAACGTGATAGTACTATATTAACTTAAATTATAACCTTTGTATTATTTTCACAGACATGCAGCCGCGTTCTGTCCGCAGCGTGGACGCCATGTTGCACAACCAGAAGCGCGTGAAGCGCTGCGCATGCAACTGCGCCTAGAGGGCTCGAGGCCGGCCACAGTGGCGACGCTCTGACGCGGGTTTCCCCTCGCGTTCCCCTGTCTCCACAAGTCCCGCCCTACTTTCCGTCCAAACCCTAATTTTGTAATAGTTACACTTCTTCGGACACTGTAATGACTTTTCCTCCAAACTTCTGTAAATAAAGTTGTTACTTCTTGAGCTTTCAATTGTCATTTTTAATTACCTATAGCAGTGAGGTATATGGGGAATTTATAATTGTTAAATATTTATAAATTTTATATTACGTTTAATCTTCGATTCTTAAACATCATTTTGTTTTATTCATACAAAAAAAAAGAATAATAATAAGTAGTAATCTACGTTAAAATAGGTACAATGTAGTCGTGAATAACAGAAAGAGATTCATTAATAAAATTGGTTGACATTCGCATTAAATAATAATGCGAATAAGAGTAATTGTAACTTTAAAGGAATGATAATGTTGGAAGTTATTTCATTGGCCTGCAATTTTACTTTTATTGATACGATTATAGTTATAATGTAAAACTAATTAAATTAACAAAATTATTATTGTGATCCTACATTAAATTTTTATTAGTTTTAAATTGTTGTTTCCTTGACAATTCACATACCCTATTTTATTGATATTTATTCTGCTCTTCTAGTACAGAATTTTTAGGGATGCGGGTATTCTTACAAAATTGTTTACTGTTTAAGGACTGTTATGTAAAATTCATTAGTAGGACTACTCGCAAAACGTTTTTAACGAGGCAAACTCTTATACCTAAGGAGTATAAATATAACTTACTCGCACCAGGCCTCATGGCGAGATAGGTGTCTTAACAGAATTAAAGCTACATGCCCTCTCAGCCGTATTAGGATTGCTGAACTGTTATGTTAACCACCTCAATTGTCTCCCAGACTAGTCATTGGTAAAATTTCATTATAGTATGTGTAGATACGAGTAAGACTAACGATAGACTGGCTCACATGTACACTGGTAAGCAGAGGAACACCTCTGTGGACATACATGTCCACTCACGACTATTGCGATTTTTTAGGACAAACTAAGTAACAGCACAGGGTCTAGAAATTTGCTTAGTAAAGTATAATGCCCTCGCCCTCTCTGACAAGAGACTTGAAAAAGGACCTGACAAAACGCGGACGTATGTATACACCTACTATGTCCGCAACTTCGGGGTTACTGGCTTGACTGCATGCAAAAATGATGACTATAACGTTCTGTTATTTTTCAATCATTTCTTATAACATTAGTCATGATCGTGCGACGAATGTATTAACCCAGTACATCGCTTGGACTGAATGAGTAATACCGCCGCGCCGTGCGCTCATAATTCATTAAATTTTCACGGATCATACAAGGAAATAAATCTATATTAACAAAATGTACGTCAAATATTGCCTAAGGGAATATAGTTATTCCATTAATTGTGTAGTCATTAATTGCTTTAATTGCCGTTGTGTGACCTGTAGATAAGTTTAGTTGTGTGTTATATTAAGTTAGTACTAATTACCTATTATTAATTTGTGATTCGTAATCAGTACGGCCCAGACATTCAACATATTTATAAAAGATTAATCCTAGGCATAAATGTGTTATATTATTTGATACTTATCTATTAGTGTCCTGACCAAGCTTTCCTAAAAAACAACTTGCACAAAGAATGATATGATACATTTAATTTCAGTGACATTCAATGGAGTCGATCTAAAATCTGAACAAACAGTTAAAAAATAGTGTTTTATAAAGGTTATCGACCCCTATTTTATCATAAATTACTCGTCAGGCTTTTGGTTTGCAAGGAGTAAGTGTGCTTGGCTGAGTGTCTTGCAGAATAAAGGTTTAATTTTATTAAATCCAAGGTCAGACGCGATGTCAAATTCACTTAACTTCCATCATTCTCATACCATACCCTTAAAGCTTACATAGTATACAGAATGTATTCAAACCGTTATCTAAAACTAAGGCAGGTAATAGCTACGGTATAAGTTTAATACATATAATAATTGTAGTTTGTTTTTTTGCGTTTATTACCGTCAGGTTATTCTAGGTTCTTAAAAATTATTAGGCTTAATAAAGTAACGAGATGATTATACTGAGAAAAATTGAAAGATTTATCATTTTATTTTAAATGTTTTTTGCGAAGTATTGTACAATCCTTGTCTAGAAATGAAAAAAAATTATTTCTATACCTTGCTCAGTAATGTACATCCTTTCAAAGACGTCCATATTCTTTGTTAAATTTTGAGTATGAAACTTTTATCTCTAAGTTTAATCCTATCTTTAATCTCTTTCATATGCGGGTACCGAGAATTATTCGCCTTAATGGAATAGCATTAAACGATTTCTGACTTTATACAGGTATATATTCAGTTAACCTTACATAAAGGGTTATTTTAATAGCACTCAAAGATTGGATTCTATATTTGGCGTCTAAGTGTCTTTCAGATTTATACTTATGTTGTTTTTTGTAGAAATTGTAATATTTTAATGTTGTATTTAGGCGCCCGTTTTTATTTGTGTTTGAGGATTATTGGCTATTATTGGCTTGTTTGCTGAAGAGAGCTTTTTCAGAACCTACGCTTGCAGACTACTTAAGCTCTTACCTCACTTCAAATTGCCTTGTTATTCGTATTAACTGTTATACAGAACACGGATCAAATTGTGTTGAGGAAATGAGGGTATTCTTAAGCAAATAATTATACTCCATTCATGTTTGTAATTGTCCGTATATTAAAAAATATTACGTTAACACAAAATGGTCATAAATAGGAACTGATGTAAGAAAATCAACAATTGAGGTTGTATACATATTATGTACAGCTTAATTACATTAGGCAATAATAAACTCGTTGTTTATTTCACATTGGCAAGACTGTAATCTGGAAATGATCTGGAAGACTGTGAGTTGTGGTTGAAATACAATATTATAAGGATGACATAGAAACAAAGAATAAGAAAATTGAGAAATAATCCACTCAAATAACTTAGAAGTAAAGTTAAGAAGGATTTTAAACACCACAGTTCGATTACATCTTTGGAAAACAAGTAGAAGTTTGTCACTAAACACAACAGAAAAGTCACGATGGTAAGACTTCGTGCAAATTTTCTGATTTTATCAGAAAAAACTTGATATAATATTGTTATGTACAAAGAAGTACCTAAAAATATAATGGGCCACCTGAATAAGCAACAAATTAGTAAATACACATGCCATTCGTCAATAAGATTATAAACTAACATTGCAGTCCAAAACGCACTTATGGGAACAGGCAGCAGCCAAGTACATAACAGTATTTTATATAAATTGTCCTGACTTATTTTCACCAACACTATTATTAAGCTGTCATACATATGTTTAATGAAACAGACAACTAAAATAACTATAACGAAGTCAATGTAAATTTGGGAACTGTTCAGTACCACATTCACTTGTGAATTCGACGGTGTTTGCTGTTCTTCATAAAATTTGAATAAAAATATAATCCTTTTGATGACCCTCGCGAGACTTAACTGCACCAACATTTGATTTCTGTAATTTCTCCGCCATCGTCTGATTAGTATAGCTGCCGCAATAGATATTATTAATTCCACCGCTGTCATAACAATTTCAGTTATGATAAAAGATTGGAATATCGTAACTGCTTCCGGATTTTCTTTGTAGATTTTTTGCATCTTATTTAACTTTTCTGTAGTATTTATTGTGTCTGTTGTATTCTCCAAGTCTTCTGAAATTCCAGTTTCGTTGAGCCATGTTCTGTTAGATGTAAATACCTCCATTGATGAGTTCGTGCCACTAATTGCATTAGTCTCCATTGCCGGTATTTGATAAGGACTACGTTCGAATATACATAAGTGAAAATTTAATTTAATAACAACACACAACGCACTGCTCGAAACCCTCAGACACACTGGTGCTGGAAGTATTAAACACGAAATAAGAGACTGGGAATAACCATATTAATGTTTATAGGTAAATGATACACGGGTTCATTAGAATTTGCGGTTTATAGACGTCATAGCGATACGTGCAAAATACCAGAGCGTGGATCACATTCGTAGTTGTCACCGTGTAAAAAAAATTTTTTTACGATTTTTTAAAATGTTTTCCCTTATTCTTCGCTTATCAAATATTCAAATTTGCTTTTAAATGCAAAATTTTTGAGACAAGCAAACATTTGGATATGCACGGATTTTAATATCTTCCGAGCTCAGATACGATGCAATGCCGCATGTAAAGTATACGAGATATTCACTTTTATTATAATTTATAATGAGGCGCGTATCGGATCCTGAAATATCCACGACGTAAATTAAAAAAAAAAAAATTTAATAAAAAAAAAAACATAGCATATTTATACCTATTTACAAATAGAATAGCAGTTTCTATTAGTTGCTGATCTAATGTAGCCAAAATAAAGAGTAAATGATACATTAAAATTGTCTGCACATAGATAATTCTAACTAGAAACGTTAGGTATGTGGGGACGTTGCGAAAGCCCGCGATCAATAGCTTTAAAATATGGGTCAAGCTCGCTTCACTGCGAGTCGACTTACCTTCGAAACAGGTAACTCGTCCTTATGAGTTAGAGCTTCACAAATCATTAGTGTGCAATTTTATAGATTAATGTGAATGTGTAGTATCATCATCAGCCCATATACGTCCCACTGCTGGGCACGGGCCTCCTCTACAAATGAGAGGGTTTAAGCCTTAGTCCTTAATGCTGTATACATTTATCTTAATTCAACTATTCGTGTTACCTAAAACTTAGCTTTTTAGGTTACTTTAATCGTATTTAAAAGATGTATTTGTTTATAAACGAATTGTTATTGTTATATTAATATATGTGGACGATTAATCATTAACATATACCTACCTATTATTGTTGTTGAACGTGCGTACTTACAGGTAAAACAAAATATACTAACCAATATGAAATTATTATTCCCAATATTATGAATTCGGAAACGTGTTTTAGTGAGACTTTTGCGCCTAAACTACTGAACTGATTTTTACAAATTTCGACGCAGAGATTAATAAAATTCTTGAGACGGGAGTGGGCTATTTTCCCCGATAATATAAGGTTCCTGAGGGATTATCGTGGGTCATTGTTTGCAAAATCTGAATAAACGCGAAAGTCGCGACATTTAGTCACGAGGAAAGCCGCTGGATTTTTATAAAATCAAGTGTTTAGGTGCATAGTGCGCATGACCTTATTTAATAGTATACAACGAATTTTCTTATTCCTATTACTTTAATGGCGTCACGTTGTAAAGTTTTCAGTTATTGGTTTAATGACCAGTCGCCCCTTTGACGTCAACCTTCTTCAGAATAATTATTCATGAGCAATGTCCTGTTGTATGTCAATAAACAAACAAACTTTTATTTATTTGCTGAGTTGCCTACCGTAATAGACGTAGAGGCGTCGATGATTACTGCACAATAAGCACTTGGATTTTAAAGACGAAGTTTACAAGAGTGTTGTTTACAAGAATCTTGTTTTTTCATCGTGTGTGCCGTGGGAACTAGAGGTAACGGATTCAATTCGTGGTTCGGGAAAAGTGTTATTAGTATTACGAAATTCTTAATCTGGAAAGTCGCCCAAATAATGGTAATGCGTTCGCCCATTATAATGTGGAATTTAGAAAAATACAATTAGCGAACGTGAGTGCAAAAATACACTGCGAATATTCATTGTTTTTCGATCAGTTTCATTGGTTGTTTTTTTTTTTTTTTTTCTTGGTGATGAATACAATTTAAAATAATACCTATTGTCAAGTTATGAAAGTGTAGTTGATCTTAAAAATATTGATGATCGTTTTGAAATCGTAGATAGTAAGTCGGCTTGAGATTACTAAAGACCAGGAGAAATATAAAGTAGTGCCCAATTTTAATAGCGTTCAAAGGTAAACTCCTTAAAGGAATCTTATGAACTTGATTCGAAAATCAAAACTATCGAACGCTTGTACCCAGGGACCAACGAGGATAATAATTATGATAATTTGGCATCATAGTTAGCCTTCATAGTCTGATACGACAGCAGTATGAATGAGCGGGCTAGACTGGGTTGGTATCATTGTATCACAGAAAACCGACATCAAGCAATACTATGTTTGATCGGGTTAAAAAGATACCGGATACACTGCTTGAATATCTCGTGGTTTCCTTTTACCAGATAACTGTTACTACGAATTTCCTAATGTAAAAACCAGTGGGCAGTGATAGCCTCGAAACTTACGCGCGCGGTCGAGAATCTCGACGGTCGCAGGTTCAAACCCCAGGCTAACACCTCTGACTTTTCGAAGTTATGTGTGTATTCACAATGAATTATCACTTATTTTAACGGTGACGGAAAACATCGTGATAAAACCTGCACACCTAAAAGTTCTTAGGAATTTCTTAGGTGTGTAGTCCGCCAACCCGCACTAGGCCAGCGTGGTGAACTAAGGCCTAAACCCTCTCAGTTGTAGAGGAGGCCCGTGCCCAGCAGTGGGACGTATATGGGCTGATGATGATGATGATGACGAAAAACCAAATAACACTTTACCCGACCGAATCGAACCCTGGACCTCTAGATTGCACGGTACATACTTATGCCGCGAGACCACGCAGTACATCTAGTATCTACATATATCGGATTATAAATGAAGTGGTATTATTAGGTCTTTTAGAGATAATGGTAATCGTTCCCTACCAATCAACCGCAATATACTTATTAACATCGACCACAGGCACATAATACCGGACCAGTATAAAAATATACTAAATGGCCTTCTTAATTACTGTACATACACATATGTGTGAGATATTACGCCTGAATCCCCTCGTGAGGGTGGGTAGAAGTGGATTTCCGAACCCACCTTTCGCCAGCTGCTATTTAAGTCGCATGTAATATGGGGCGATTGTAAAGCGTGTTAGGGCACTTTACCAGACTTTGTAAAGTTGCTGATAATTCAGTGAAGGAATACTCAATAACACTTTGTCTGATCTAAAAATTGATCCCAGGTTTTCTAGATTGCACAGCACACACTTGTTTCACGGGACAATGTGGTAAATTACTTATTGTACACCTTTCCATTTTCCAATGTAGGACTGACAGTGGCGTAGTGACTGCCTGCCCACTAGTCACGCTCATTTCCGTTCGCCAATCGATAATATCAGCTCCATTGATGTGCACTCCATTTAGATTGATTTGCTATCTCGTATATTAGTTGCTTGCTTAGACGCCTAGACACCTATTCACGGTCAATCATTGTCTTATTTCAAGTAAGAATCTGAGTGAATTCACAAGGATAGCTACATGGACAATTTCGAATAGAAATTAGATGTAAAAATGTGTCACACTACTGTATTTGGATAATAATCCTGTAAAAGTTGTGTTGATAAGAAATAAATAAATAAATAGATAATGCTATAGATAGGTACGTTAATTGAGTTTATATCCTTAAATAATCTTAAAATACCTTTTACTTATGATTAAATAAATAAATAGACAATGCTATAGATATGTTAATTTAGTTTATGTCCGATTAATCTTAAAATACCTTTCACGATTACAAATAATTATTTTTACTAAATTAAATGACCACTACTTTTGTCTGAATTAAGAATTTTACGTTATTGTGACGATGCCGAAATTTTCACATCGTCATCACATACCCCATTGCGATATTTAATTCATTTACCTAATCAAAACCTTAGATAACCTATCAAAATTTTGCAATAGAAACGTTTTTAAAATATTTGCTGATTTTAAAGTTATAAATGTTTCAATACTGCTTGCACAGATAATACCTACGTAACAATATTTACATAGACCACAAAGTCGGTGCGTACCAGCCATATACTAAAATGATTGTCCGCGCCCTAAATCAATAATGGTATCATTTCTCAAACAATTTCAAATCTTCTTAAGCACAAATTATTTTATTCAAAGATCTTTGCCGTCGTTTATAAATAATAATATAGTAGACGACAACCCTGTTACTACAAACAAATATTACAACGGAAAAAATGTATTTCGACTTTCGATCAGGAAAATCAATAAATATTTTGTAGGCATGTGCAATAAGCAGAAACAAATGAGTATTGCAATGACGTGGCAGCCATACTGCCGAGTGGTGTTTATTAAACGTCTGTAGCTGTCAAACGGAAAACACTCGAGCGATGCTATTACATTGTGATTAGAAAAACGTTTTCTACTCGTATTATGATCTGTAGATGCTCAGAATGTTCATTAGATTTTATATTACCTTAAAAAGACAATTGCTAGTATCTAACCTATGTATTTTTTTAATACGTATATGAGATAAGCCAACCCGCACTAGGCCAGCGATGCGGAAAAAGGCCTAAACCCTCTCAGTTGTAGATGAGGCCCGTGCCCAGCAGTGGGACGTATATGGGCTGATGATAATATATAATAATAATAATATGAGACATACCCCTTTTCGGCCTCCCCCGAGGTACCGAACAGGGGAGCTTAAAGGGCTTTCCTCTCGTAAAAAAAAAAGATAAAAATAGCCAATGTATTTAGTGGATATGATTATGAAAAGGTGTTTGTATTTTTATATGTTTGTAAAGAATAAACACAAAACCAACTTCACCGACATAAATGTTTTTTGGTATGGATATAGATGGAGCTTTGGGAAAAACCATAGTCTACTTTTTATCACGGAAAATTGTAGTTTTCTTTAGAGATGAGCACAGAATTTAAAATTGCCCTAGGCGTATCTGGGCCCTACGCTAACAAATTTATAAAAAAACAACGTTATCGGTAGGTAGGTATTTTAAAAGCCATTTTATTTATTTATTTTTCTTTTAGATGTAGAGAAAGTCTATGCCAAATGGGACATAAAGGTAGGTATATGTTGATATAGAACGATAGATATACATATTTTGTAGAGAAATGCAAAATAAGATTAATTGCAACATAAAAAAAATATTTGTTGTATTATTTAAAACCTTTGATTGTGTTTCAATTATTTCCATACGACTAGTAAACCTACAAAAGGTGAAAGCAAACAGAACGTTCCATGTTTTAATTTCGCGTATCATTCCACAAACAGATAGACAGCGGTGAGCTTCAACTGACAGCTCTCTGTTTTGCATCGATTTTTATTTCCTAGATATTGCGGTTGATGGCTGAAAAACGAATGGCCCGGTGTAAAATATTTTTATTTTACAGTAAAACTTAATGTTATTTCTTATATGCTACTGTTACTGGCACAACCGTGCTAATTGTATAAATAAATAAAATAAAATATTTTTCTTTTTAGTAAAATAACAAAATTAAACACAATTTTAAAAACTACGTCTTACATAATTTTGCTTAGCACATAGCGTGGATAATAGATATTTATATTCCGCCTATTACTATACGCAATGCTTTAGGAATTTAGCCGCTCATTTACAATGAATGGTTTGGGACTAGAAATGAATAGGGTTTAATTGACTTTCGTCCATCACATTGATAAATCTTGAGTAAAGTTTCTAGTTTATGACAGGTTAGGTGACATAGCGGTTAATACCATCCATTACAACCGGTTGATCTATAATGTAACGATTTACTACGAAATATGAATTTTCGTAATTAAGCAGTTATCAGCGCTTAAGATCGGTTAAACGTTTGCCTATCGTTCTACGACAATGAAACCCTAACCCTGTTTTAGGGTTATCACTTATCACTTCTTAATTTGCATTTGATAAGAAAGAGCGTTTGCAGAATAAGACATAATACGCATCATTGATGATAGCAACGTTGATTGGTTCCAAAAAGACTAGTTCTAAGTAGCTGTACTAGTGTATGAAAATAGTGCGTCTTTACAGGTCATGAAGTGATTATTATTGACTTAAAAAATAAACTTACCTTAAAGGAACAAAAGTTTGAATCCTACATTTATTAATCCTACGTAAAGAATAAAAATTTATTATGATTTGAATGGCGAGAAGTAAGATGGTTTCGATTGCAAAACACTTTTAATGAAATTGCACCAAGTTGGAGCTGGGCTGGTCGCTAGTTGACAAAAAAAACGAGGTATGAGAATTTTAAACGGACGTTTTACTTATTGTTTTAGTCGCGACAGACACTACATCCCTAAAATGTAATGAAAAAATCTCGAGAAATATGAAAGGATTTTAAAATTCGTGATACAATTTTTAATTTTGTCGTGCCTTACTTTTTTTTCATTCACTTACAAAGCAACATTGAAAAAAAAATTTTCTTCAAGAATAAAAGTAATTTGAATGAATTTAATATTTTATATATATCTTTCACACATGTTATTCTTGTGAAATTGATATTACTGATGCATCATTAAATTTTAAAATATGCTTTCATTAACCTTGGCAATGCGAGGGAGGGTGAAAGGGTGGGCCTAAATTCTCGTAAGCGTGTGTTCACAGCGTTAATGGCAAATCGGGGTTAATGAGGGTTTCGTGCTTACGACATAAAATCTAACACTAAACTTACCCAAAAGCGCATTGACTGCTTACTCTGACATGCTTTAAAAGTATGAACGATGAGGTAGGGCTTTGGTTATAGGAGACAGTTTTAAACTAGCTATCGGAAAAAGCTCGTAGGTTCCATTTCCCAACAGAGATAAAACCATTGTGGGATCGTCATATATTTGTCGAGTCTGGTCGATAAATGATTCCTACGCCGCAATACTTGTATTTTAAAATAGTTTATGTACTATTTGCGTGACTGTTGGGTATATTTATTACTATTTAATAATTGACAAATGTGTGATTTCTTAACATTGTTTCCTTGCAATGACTTCACGTTAAACGGCTGTTCTATTAACATTTATTGCCTGCAATAATCGCTCATATCTTCTGACAGTAAAGTAACTTGACTTTATTAATGTGAATTTTATGGATGAACTTAATTTATGAATGATTGCGTTTTATGTCCATACGTAGATGGGAGTGTCCAATGTTTCTAAATGTTATTACATCTAATAAAATACGAATTGACAGCTTTTGTGACGCGGTAGCGACTGCGAAATGGCACATGCCTTCTTATGTGTGTTACGGGTGAATGGATTTTGACCTGACAACCGAATCGGTCTAGAAGTTACGTTATCTTACGAGAACAGAATGGTTGCGGGTTGATTGCATATGAATAAATATGTGGATAGTTAACAAATATTTGTATATCTGCAATTGCACCTGTAATAATGTTACAAGAGTAGTTTTTTTTTATGGGTATAGAGCGAAACGAGCAAGTAACCTAATGTTAAGACATATAGGGTTTTATTTTACAATTTCAATTGGTCCATATTGATTGAAAATTTAGGTCTATTTTAATTTTCTTACTTTAGTTCTGTAACGATATACTAAGTAATTTAGCAAAGTGTGTGTTTAAATAATGAGCCTTGAACGTTGAATTAAATTTGTAATATAATTCCTTTTAAAAGTTTACATTCAAATGATTCAAACAACCTTCAAACATCTTTGATTTTAAGAAAATCTTAAGTTCGGGAATTCATCTCAATTGGAAACTGTAATGGCTGGCTTTTACTGCTGGAATCTGCAATCTATCTCAAGGGATAGCGTTTCAAAGCAATTAGTTGATTAATTGGATCTTCGATTCAGTTACTGTTTCTCGGCGAAGTATCAAAACATTATTCTCTGGAAAAAGTTGAAGTGACTAGATAAATTAAAAAAAGTGGGATCGTGTTGAAGAGCAGTGGCGCTTAACGGGTAGTAATAGGACGTAGAAGTGGAAACAGTGCAATTTGCAACTGTTTATGACGTGATAACAGCTGATAGCTATCTTCAGGCAATTGGTTTACGATTTTTTTTATGTTTCGCAATTTTTACCTTACAGGAATTACATACATACATAACTTCCATCTGTACTCTCCGAAGGGGTAGACAGAGGTGCATTGTAGTAACCCACATTTCACCAGGTAATAGGTATGTATCAGGCCCACGTAATAGGGGCGAGCCTATTGCCGTATTTCGGGCACAATTCCAGACTCCGTGCTGCTACTGAGAATTTCCTAATGGAAAAACCCAATAACACTTTGCCCGACCCGGGAATCGAACCCTGGACCTCTAGATCGCACGGCACATACTTGTGCCGAGAGACCACTAGGCAGTTTTAGAGCTTATATTTAAAGGTTTCTATAAAACGTGTGATCTAGAGGTCTAGAGTTCGATTCCCGGTTCGAGAAAAGATTTATTGTTTTTTTCCAATAGGAAATTCTCGTTTGAATTCTGGAAATGTGCCAGAAAAATGAAAATTTGCAATTATGGGGGACTGATACATACCTGGCGAAATGTGGGTGCAGAAATGCACCATTCCGTCTCCTCAAAGAATACAGGTGTGAAGTTATGTATGTATGTTATCGAGTTCTAAAATAAATGAAACAAATAATTATAATTTCTTATATATCGGTCCAGCCGTATGACTAACGACAACGGCGCCATATAGCAGGTCCAATTGTGAATCTAAACCATTCTCGAATCCCCTCGAACACACAAAAAAAATTAATCTCAATTGGTCCAGCCGTTTATGAGGGGTTCGATAACATACAAACATTCATTTTTATATAAATAGATTGAAGTCTTGATGGCCTCGAGGTTTAGGCATGTGGTCGAGAATCTCGACGGTCGCGGGTTCAAACCCAGGCACATACCTCTGACTTTCCGAAGTTATGTGTGTATTCACAAAGAGTTATCACGTACTTTAACGGTGAAGGAAAACATCGTGATGAAACCTGCACATCTAAAAGTTCTTAGGAATTTCTTGAGTGTGTAGTCCGCTACCCGCACTAACTAGACTAAGGTCTAAACCCTCAATTGTAGAGGAGGCCCGTACCCAGCAGTGGGACGTATATGAGCTGATGATGGAAAATGATGATGATGATAAATAGGTTCAGACGTAATATTTACTATCCTATTTTATGATAAAACGTTAGCAGATGATCAGTATATTGTGACGTTAGTCTCATGAAAGAGGGACCGCAGAGTCACCTCGTATGATGGACAGGTGTACGAAGGTTCCTGACACAATCCTAAACAAAAGCGCGGTCACATTTGCAAGTATTCGTTAGGGCAATGTAGATAGGTAACGCCGTGAGGAAGGTAAAACTGATTCGGGTTTAATTTAATTTTAATTAGGAAAAACACTTGTGCCATACGAAATAAGGGAATTAATTGGTTTCGGGAAACAAGAAGTGAACCGCCTTACGAGTTCCAGTGCTTTTTGTAGTAGTCTAACCTCTAACACTTTGTTGTAAGAAATAAATGACGTCAGAATTATTTCGCCGCTTCGTATTTTAACAGCATTGTTTGTAACTAATTTAGATGCCCATTAGTCTTCTCTGGGTATTTTGCAACGATCAACGCAACCTAAAAAAGGTTTTTGTATTAAAGACAAGTTTAAAAGTAGAACAAAACAAAAACATAATTAGCAAAATGTGTGTGCCGAAAGGTACCCCTGGCTATCACTTCAGGTAATACAGGCGTGAACGGTGAATGTATATATCTATCCACTAGGAAGGTAGTTAATTACACGAGTGATAATTATATTGACATAAACGTTTTCAGTATGGGATCATTCAATATTTAAGTCCTATTATTTATTGAACTATTCATAAATCTACCTTTGGATCTGGCATAAAACCAAAAAAGAATATGCACGCTATTTTGCATGCAACTTGGTGGTTAAGAGGATAAACATTTCTTTTCGGTAGCTGCTGCCGATACACCTCTGACAACCACTACCACATGGAGAGCTTATTGGGGTTCATCTCATAAAAAAATGTATTTAAAAGTAAGCTCATGATTCAGATCTTCATAGAGGCGAGAGACATTTTTTTGGACAAACATCCCAAGATTAAAAATTTCAGATACTTACACACAAGTTTGATTGCCTTATTGCGGGAATTTAAGGGCTTACTTTTTAAGGTTTGTCAATATAACTACTGCTTAAACATTCTTTGTCTCGTTTTCTCCGACGTCACATGTCAAGAGGACAAAGCATAATAAACCTGCGTTCAACCATCATAGTATTTTACCAACTACGTCACAATGCCATCGAAGCCGTATGTTAATAAAATACATATTTTCATAATAATTTAATCCTCATTGCACATCATGGTAATACGTAGGCTTTGATACAATTTTTCTTTATTCCTGTAATTGCACACGTTTCATGTACATAATAATTAACTTTGTGCGCTCAGTACATCAGTTCCATTTTACGTTGAAACTGGAGCGTAATTAATGTACCTACCATTGATTTTCGGTGCGCAAAAGCGAGGCTTCAAATTACAGCTTCAATCATAACATGATTATATGCACAAACATGTTAAATAGGGCGGTAAATATATGGGTGTGTGATGCGAACATCATTCAAATATAACAACCAATTAATGAGAGCTTTAAAAAAATAAAAAACAGGTGGCACTCCGGGAGCCGGCTAGGCTATATAAGTCAAAGTCAAAATATCTTTATTCAAATAGACTTTTACAAGTTCTTTTGAATCGTCAATTTTACACTTCTTAATTATTTTTTAACTATAGGTAGATACTACTATAGTTAGTATAACTGTGTAAGTACTAATATATCGTCATCATCAGCATCAGTCCATATTACGTCTCACTGCTGGGCACTGGCCTCCTACAACTGAGAGGATTTAGGCCATAGTCTACCACGCCAGCCTAGCCTAGCACGCTAGTTGGTTGGCAATAATTTTACTAATATATAATACATTGTTTTTCAATATAAAAAATAATAATAATTTATTTCCTTACTTAGGATAAATACTTAAAATTTACGTTTCGAATATAATATTATTTGTGATGTTACTCTACATGAAGTTTACGTGCTCCACTAGAGCGAAAATTGTAATTGCATTTTACGCACATGTTGACAATTCCCTAACTAGCTACGCATGACTGAGCTCAGAAACTTCTGCAACAGCTAATATCATTTTATTAGTTTCAATATATCTTGAAGTCGTTAGATTAAAGCGTATATTTGTTATACTTGAAATAATGAAATCATCTTTACATTTTATATGTAGACGTAGTCGTATGGCTACACTAAATATTATCATCATCAGCCAATATTTGTCCCACTGTTGATCACCGGCCTCCTCTACAACTGAGAGGGGTTAGACCGTAGTGCACCACGCCGCGCTGGCCTAATTCGGGTTGGCGGACTACACACCTAAAGAATTCCTAAGAATTATTAGGGGTAAAAGTTTCCTTATGATGTTTTGTCTTCATTATTAAGACACACAAAACTTCGAAAAGTCAGAAGTGTGTGCCTGGGGTTTGACCCTGTAAACGTCGTTATATACTCGACCGCGTAGCAAAATCTCGAGGCCATTACGACTTATACTATATATAGTATCAGCCTTTTGTTTTTCGGTGTGCCCTCTTCTATGATATCGTGATTGACTAGTAGAAAACTACTTTCTTACGTTACGTTTAGTTCTTACGTTTGTAAGACATAGATGACTGGTTCATTTACGATCACTTATGTTTTTGTAGAATACGTAAATGTTTTTTTTCTGTAACTTCTCTTCGATGGTCTGGATTTTCAGCCTGATCTTCAAATAACTGCGTTACGGAGGCTTTTGAGACTGTATATCCCTGTGACTGTGTACACCATGCAAGTGATTGTTGGTACCAGCAATTTTTTTCTGTAGCAATTTGACACTTTCAACATTAGGGTTGCTTCATATCGATTTTCTATGTAACAGCAGTACCGACCCTGTCGTGACCGCGATTTTGTTCTGCAGTCCCATCTGACAACGACACTGCAATTTCAGACAAGAAACCTGCAAACTTCACAGTTTTAAGAAAATGAAATATCTATCAAGCGCTCAATCAATGTAGTCTACTGAGGCCTAATCTCTCTTAACTTTAGACTACGCCTGTAACTAGTAATTGCACGTGCTACAGCAATTAAAATAGACTTTGAGTAAATATATCAAGGTTAAACTAATGAAGCGTTGTTGAAATCAACTCCGTGGCTAATAAATTGGGCACGTGTTAAGAGAAATTGGATGGCGTTGAGTGGAATCAAGTTCATTCTTGGAAGAATGTAAACATCGTTTCTATTGTTTTATGGCAGAGACGAGAAGGCAAACAAAACTTTACTAATCACTGTTCGAACGGGCACTCGTTCAAGAATAAATTACCGCTAGAAACTTTTGCACAAAGTAATTAAGTTAGGCGACTCAAGTTGCCACTTACAGAGGGTCTACGTGGCAGAAATCAAACATCCTGACTTCGTAATGACAATACAGTTCGCATCTTACTTCTGTAAATTTTCTAAAAATGTTGAGAATGTTTTAGTGACTTCCTTGTAGGTTCCGCGGGTTGGACAAATGCGTGGAAGCTAAGAAAACTTGCCAAAAAGGGGTTATATATAATCATTATCAGGCACAAGATTTTTAGTAAATATAGTCTTTCATAGTCCATATATCTTCATGAAAATGTAATAAAAAATCGATGATTTATAAAATAAATAAACGGGTTTATTATTAACAAAGAATTGCTTTGATCTTGTGGATAATGTGTTTCTTGCAATAAAAAAATTCAGCACGTAATAGGGGTATATCAGTCCCACGTAATAGGGAGCAAGCCTATTGCCGTTTTTCGGGCATAATTCCAGACTCCGTTCTGCTACTGAGAATTTCCTAATGGAAAAACCCAATAACACTTTGCCCAACCCGGGAACCGAACCCAGGACCTTTAGATCGCACGGCACATACTTGTGCCGCGAGACAGTCAATCAGAATATAATGTATGTACGAGTATGTAATCCTTCAATGTCATTTTTAAGCTTTCATTTTAACAATAATATGAATATGTTCATCATGATCCATATCCCAATATAAATAATATTTACATTGTTATTTCCTGGAATCATTTTTATCAATATTGTGACTTATGTACATGTGACAACATACAGTAGTTATCATGGTCGGAAGTTTATTATTTTGTTCACATTTATCAGCATTTATCAATGTACGCGTTTGTATTGCAGGTGCAATATTCCCACGGGCAGCATAGAAACATAATCCACCTCGTTACTCCATTGCAGATTGATAGCTATTGGTCATCAATATACAATGTGCGTGGCCTTCCTGCACAGGGCCATTGTATTTATTAAGGTAACAATAAAATAATAATACCTAGTTTTTAGAACTTTTAACCTAGTTAAATGTCAGCTTCTCCATTCAAGATTACTATGTTATTCTCATTTTCAATACAACAGTCTCAGATAGTATTAATGAGCTGCTCTAATTTGGGAAATTCAGTCTTTGTATCAATATTGTAAACTATCTCTTGATTGGAAAAGAGCAACACTAGAGTTTTTTGCCGTTTCTTCTCGAGTGATGACTGCCTTCCGAACAGTAAATTTTGAAATGACTGAATCTAAGTGATATATTTGACATTTTATAGATTCAATAAATATTATTTCATTTCAATAAACTGTAGTAAATAAAACTATGAAGTATTGCACACATAGTCCTGTAATCACATTAAGAGAATATTGGAAAGCGCGAGTTTGTCTTGCACCCAAAGTCGGAACAAATATTTGTGTTATGCTTAATTTGTGTAGTCTTTATGAGCGTTTGCTGGTACATGGATTCCACACCGTAACCTTTTTGTGACATCAGTCTTCAGATCTACGTGTTATGCTACCGCTAACTTGCTAATCTGTTAGGATATTATCGACCACCTTAGTTCTTACGGTTACAGTTACTGTTTTCTTAATTCTATTTCGTCGAAAAAATAAATTCAAACATTCAATAACTTGTTCGTCACATCCTTATCACATAAAAATTGTATATACATATTTTTAATAAACAATTCCAGTTTTTTACGCGTGCCCACCAATATCTTTCCGTGGGCGTTACGCATATTTGAGAGCGCCATGAGATTTCGTTGGACATAAAGCGCAATGAATTAGCGTTGCTGTCTTTGGTCTTTGTGAAGATTGGTCCTTCAAGTAAATCTGGAATTTCTCGCACTAAAAAATTAATAAATGAAACGTTTTATATTCTTAGGTAGAACAAGAGTTAGTATGTATTAGGAACTTAAATTTTAGAAGCACTTTACTTCAAGCTATACCTTTCCTGCCCTTTTTACAGAAAAATTATTAATGCGATCAAGTTACATTGTAATATATACATCACGATATTTTTGTCGCACCGAAATGGGGCATCGCACAATATCACGATCAATCCTATAAAATCCATTAAACAACAATAGGGTTATAAGGGGTTTTATAGAGCATACAACGCGGCTTATGCATTGATGTCCATCGGGAACAATAACGTTTTTATCAGCTATAATACTCGCTATACCTACTTCTATATTACAACTGCAATTAAAACAAATATTAGACAAATCTAAGATTTACACTTATCTACGTAGACGTGAGCGAAGCCGCGGGTAGAGGATAGTTGTGAATAAATAAGATTAGACCGCAAACAGCACAGAAATAGTTTAAAACGTGGAACCCGTTTGTAGGTAAGGATTGTGAGGATTGAGCGCTAGGGATACCTTAATACGTCCTTTCGCATTGAAATGAGGGTAAATTATTTTTGTTGAGTGTTATTGAGGAACTTTCGCTTAATTAAATCTTGTTTGTCCCAGAAACTACACAAGGTGAACCTACACAAGATTAAATGCAGTCTATTTAGTCCATGTGAATTTTCGTAATGAAGTGTTCCTAAAAAATATTTTATAAATAAATACACATTTACTTATTATATTGATGAATTTTGACCACTCTTTACAATATGTATCTAATAACTGCGCTCATAATGGGTCACACATAAGTCGTAAAAAAAATACGAAACATAATAATTGGATAAATAACTATAATCCTTACTTATGTAAATCACCATTGCTGCCAATCTAATCCTCAAAGAAAAAAATACTGTGGCGGTTAAAGTAATTACAATAGCGCCTTAGGCGGAAGTCCAAATATATATCGTTTATCTCCGCTAATAATTCCATGAGGTTAAATTTGTTTCTTTGCGTGATTCTTTTTAGACATGTGAGCCATACAACACTGACATATTATTCCATTTGCCTTTAAAAAAATCAAGTTATTTTTAAACAATCAAGTTACATGGAATTGAAAAGGTCACGTGATGTTTTAAAACATGGAGGCAACCGCCCACGATTGTTTACGAAACGCTCGTTGATGGAAAATAATAAAATCGATAAGGAAATAAAAACAGATGTTTGTGATTAAAAGGTTGCACATCACCTGTCGCGTACACGATCAACAGGAAGGGGATCCGGGCGAGGCTCGGAGGAGTGAGGACGGACAGGGAGCTCGCAGGCTGAGGAGGCCAGTCGCCGCCCAGCCGCCCTAGCGAACGCCGCCTGCGAGCGCGCCCGAGCCCTGTGCCCGCCACTGCACAATTGTTGCCCGGTCACGATCCTAAATTAATATTTTGAGTATTTTATCGTGTCCACATTTTGCACGCTTCGAAGCGTTGCACAAATAAAATTGTGTAATCTTGAAACTGTCATCGTTGGAGTTTACTGAGTGCCAACAGAGAGCGAAGGATTCTCTCGAACCCTTTTAACGTATTCCGCTGAAGGCGAGGTGAGTTTTTAAATAGCTTTAAGTTTTATTCGTATGTACGTTACGTATTGATATCTTAGATATAAATATTTCTAAACTATGAAAATTAACATTATACTCGTACGATTACCTTTTGTTTATAATTTAATTTTCTTTAAGGGTATTAATAGAGGAACATTGTAGAAATTACTGTTTTATTTATTCCAATATTTCTTTTTTAATTGTCATTAAATTTAATTGAATATGCTGTAACATAAGTACAGAGACTATACACTTTTTAGAGTTCCGTACCTCCGAATAAAAAAGATAACCGTTATAATATCACTCGTATGTCCGTCTGTCCGTCGGTCACAGTCAATTGTCTCCGAATCTACTAGACCGATAAGTTAAAATTTGGTAAACATATCAATTTCTGTGATCCAAACGCAGAGGTGTGACGGGAATAGATGAAAACTGTATATAGGAGGGAGGTGAAAATATAAAAAATATTTTGAAAACTGCATCGTGTGACATATCAAATGTAAAGTCTTGTGAAGATCTTAAATGTATATTTTGTAATTTTAATATAAATAGTTTTCAATTTATTCAAGAACATGGACGAAAATTTACAACCCCCCCCCTTATCACTGAAACTACTGAACATAAAATTTTGAAAAGAATACAGAAATATATATATTTTCCTACTTAAGTATTGGTTATAGGAAAAATTATAAAAAATCCATGATATTAAAATAACATGGTAAATCACTCATTATTGTGCGTACTAACTTATATTTGCTGGTGGAATGTGTGGGAGAACATATTTTTCAACTCCAATGTTAAGTTTTGTTGAATCGGATTGAAGATGATAGGCCCTTACTACGGCATTGTGCGTACGGAACCTTCTTCACGCGAGTCCGACTCGCACTTGGCCGGTTCTTTAATTCAATATTATTAATCGAAGTTCAGTATATCGGTCCTGAAGCAAAATTTGGGAGTTACCAAATGCATTCTGTCTACTATATAAGTAAAACTTGAAATTAGTTCATTATATTATAGAATTTTATTACCATTTTTTAATAATTATTACGGAAGAATATTTTCATTATCTTTATGTAAAGCATAAAAACTATTACTGTTATCAACAAATAAAAAAAATATTTTATCATCATATCACATTTTTTATAATATTTATTTATAACGCTCAGTATAAAATAATAATAAAAAAATAATTAAATGCAAACGTCGATACACTATTTAAACAATAACAAATATTCAATAAGAGAGTAACACACAGGTTTGTGCATTTCGTTTTAAAAACGGTCTTGGTTGTTTTTTTACGCCAGTTCCGTATTCTGCGGCATGAAGTCACTGGTAAGGTCGCTTTGATTTGTTTTTATTGGTCGATGTTCGTTAGCTAGCTCCAGTGACCGGCCTCGACGTGACCCGTGACCCTTCACATACATCTATCCATTGCACGGATGATACATGTAGCCGAATAACTTAGCTATAGTTTCGTTAAGCCTCCTGTTTCCCCTGGAGAAATGAAACTAATTGATTGCTCTCTATTTTAAGGTTTCTCGTTTTCAAGAAACCTATCAACGAAATTGATTTTCCATTTGCGTAAGCTATATCAAAGTAGGCAAATTACTTTTAGTGTTATACAATTTTAATTAGTTTGTTCTATTTAGTTATTCGGCAAAAATAAATAAAAAAAATATTTCCTAGATGAATAGTGATGTGTCGCTTTTATATCTAAATTTAATTAGTTTTTATTCTACCTGATTTCTTCCTAGATATACAACTAAGCGATATAAGTTAGGGTAAGGGTTCTCTACAGTTCTAGAGCAGACTTTCTTTCTATGAAAACCAAATTTAAAAGTATTACATACGTACTTTTATTTGTTTTCTTAAGGTTTGTGTATACAAATATGGAACTTATTTTCCTAAAACGAAATGTTCCATCACAACCGTAGCAGTCACATTTGAGATTCATACAACGCAGACCCTATGAAAAAGCTTTTACATATCCTCGCAGCTACTTTATTCTTTAATAAAAACATTAAGATTTTACGAAGCCGCTCCCGTATCAAGAGACATTGTGTCAGAACAGACATTGATAGAGAGTGCTGAAAGCCCGAGTGACAGCCGCCGCTGCGACAGAAATTGGCGACATTAGTTCCACTTACGGCTTAATATTGTTATGGTTGGCGGACAAATTATAATGCCTTTTTATTTAATCAAAAAGCTATTCACTTATAGTAGGCGTCATAAAAAAATTCACTCGTAGAAGTAGAGTAGGTAGCAGATCCTCCATCCAAATATGTACACATGATACAAGTAGAAAAAACAATATTTATTATTAGTGTTGTCATGTTTATCTTTGTAAAGACTGAGCCGTATTTGACGGGTATTTTCTGAATGGGTTAGCTGATGGTTTAATAAGTAAATAAGCCTTTTTTTTTTATTGTAATGGGTCCTTCGCGGGAAATTATAAGTTTAAGTTTAATTCACGCGGGTGGAGATCGTAGTGCTGAATAATGCTGTTATAATTAGTTAGTTTATATCAAACAGTAAAGACAACCAAATAAAATTGCTATAATAGGAATCTAAACTAAATAGCTCCAATAAAAGCCAACTCATCCTGAATCGTTCCGTCGGATCACCTTTGAGCTTTTCACTGCGAGTTCTTAAAGCGCACAGGAACATATACATATGTATGTATGCGAGCTATGCCAAAAACTGCGCAGGTAAATTCAACGACATCAGTTTAACCACAATTAGGTAGCTAGAGTTATATACATACTCGCCTGGTTTAGTGCAATCAATTATGTGTTTATTGCAAAAATTAATTACCGACATAGAAATGAATAATAAAAGAGTAATACCGGTAGTATTAGTAGTAGTATTTAGTATATAATTACAACATTTTTTTTTATAGCATTAACTCATCTTTTCCTTTCTTTATTTTACATGTTATAATACCGTTTGCTTTACTTAAAACTATTTTGTGTCTTCTTGAAGAATAATACGAAAAATAAACGAAACTTTCGAAAATACAGACCAAAGTAATGAAAAATTTAATGCCACGGATGGAAAATCCGGGTAGTGCAAACGAAATTCACCCGCAGTGGTTTCCATATACATCAACGTGGTGATAGTAATAGTAACGTTGGAAATAATGTTTGTGTAAAAGTGGTACTTCTGAAAATATTACCTAACTTCTTAGGTGTGTAGTTCGCCATGGGTTGGCGGGCCAGCGTGGTGGACTAAGGCTTACCCCCTCTCAGTAAGGTATATTAGCTTATGATGATCATGACTAGAAATATTATAATATTATTTGAATACGTAACTTTTATATTTTCGTTGTAAATGGATATGTTCAACCACATGTCACGTAATTTTAAACCACAATTACTAATAAGCCGGTATGTACTACTATGATAGTACAGTCAGAATGTATAATAGTAAACTTAGTACTAACTGAAAACATTGTCGGCTGGCAAGAACTTTAATTGTTACTCGTTAGTCATGTTAAGTATTTATCAAATTATAATCTAACGTTCCGACATATTCGTCATCAGCCCATATACGTCCCACTGCTGGGCACGGGCCTCCTCTACAACTGAGAGGGTTTAGGCCTTAGCCCACCACGCTGGCCTAGTGCGGGTTGGCGGACTACACACCTAAGAAATTCCTAAGAACTTTTAGGTGTGCAGGTTTTATCACGATGTTTTCCTTCACCGTTAAAGCAAGTGATGATTCATTGTTAATACACACATAACTTCGAAAAGTCAGAGGTGTGTGCCTGGGGTTTAAACCTGCGACCGCCGAAATTCTCGACCGCGCGCTTGCCATCACTGCTTGTGATGGCATATTATTGCATATGAACAACAAACTTGTAAGCGGCTCTCTTTATGCAAACAACATCAACATAGCCCTTGCCAACTTGCTAAAGACAAAGGAAGAAGCAGTAGGGGATTAGATAGGTTATCAGGCCTCCGGCAATCTCACGTTCTAACAGAAACGCATAATATATCTTTACATTATCGAAGTATAAGACATACCTATATAAGAAAAGCGATAGAGCCACGTTTTAGTCAGTTACAACTATGACTCTTACGTCTTCGGAATAAAAAAGATTTTACCGCGAGGGTACCGATGTCACATAGAACATATATCTTTGGTCAGTAATTTATATTGTCCCATTGATGGAAGGAAATTCCTATCTGCCCGGAGAAGGTATAAAACCCACTATACTGACCCACGGAAGCATTTGGTATGCCTCGACTAGCCTCTGTATATACTCTAACGAATACATCGGTATAATGTGGAATGTTAAGATATTACCATCAGCACTCTAGACAGTATGGAAGTTCCCCTATTTTGCTTAAAAGGAAGTGATAGAATTTCATATGCTGTCATGGTGAATTAGGCACTTTTTAATGTAGTTGGTTGTTATTTAACCAGATTTATTAATTTTAGAAACCACTGCAGCCATAAATAAACGTATCGTACGCTGTAAATATTTTATTATGTCATCCCTCAGTTTTTAAGTTTTTCTTGAAGAACTAGCTGACTTTAGCAAGTGGTTGTTATTATAACTGGCTATCATAGCATTTGCTATCAGGAACAATATTCCTGGATTATGTCAATATAATAAAACACAAATGTGTCATTAATGTTAAAATTTGGCGAATATTTACAATTTCTATCTGTGTGGTTTGCGCACAAACATTTTATCACGATCGCGTTCAGAGTTACATTGATATGCCAATTATTTATAGCCTCAATAATTTTGAGTATTTTAACAGGTTTTCATTTTGTTCCATCAACACCACACCAGTATCTACCACAAAGAAATGTGCTACAACGACGCAGCCCCCATGAAAGGAATTTATTTTTAAAGTAAAGAATTTTATGAGAATAATTATAATTAATGAAAAATCTTTGAAGGAAAATTGTGTGGGAGATAATTATTGAGTTCGTTGGTATTACAGTAAATTTCTATACCAATATATGAACATCATAATCTTCGTTGAAGGTGAATGCAGCGGGAGGTAACAATAGGCAAACTCAACTTACTTACCAAAGCTGCTTTGTAGAAGAGATTTCCTGCAAAGAAAGCCTCGTGATTTGTATTTAGATAATATCGTATTACGGATAAGCTTACCCTAGAAGAAACCCGTACCTACTCAATAATGGGACGTACATATTTTGGGCTCATATAAAAACATTTCATTATCATTGTGGTGGACAATTTTATAACATATACCAGTAACCAATTCCTTTTACTCAAAAAAAATAAACTTTGAAAGACCGACGATTTACTTTTAAATAATAGACTTAATTCACGACATAATTTTGAGAACTTACCACTATTCGTTTTAAAAGTCGTGATGGCCTCGATGTTTAGGCACAACCCCCAGGTACACACCACTAACTTTTCAAGTTCTGTGTGTATTAACAAAGAATTATCATGTAATTTAACGGTAAAGGAAAACGTTGTGATGAAACTTGCACACCTAAAATTTCTTAGGAATTTCTTAGGTGTGTAGTCCACCAATTCGCAATAGCCCAGCGCGGTGGACTAAGGCCTTAACCCTCTAAATTGTAGAAGAGGCCCGTGCCTTGCGGTGGGACGTATATGGGCTGATGATGATTATGGTTCTTTTCAGATTTTATACATGTAAGTACATTAAATCTACCTGTAATCAATATTTCCCTACGATTCCAGTCTAGTTATTATCTATTATGACCTATTTTCTCTATTCTGATAACGCTGTTAATAAACAAACGTCAGTTTCATAGAAGCTCTCAGATGAAAACATGATATTTTTACGCAATGAGTAGCGTTTTATAGTACATTTCAAAATATTTATAAAAAATAAATAAGTGAAATTTCATCAAAACAAAAATTGTACATTTTCAAGTACACGTTCTCTTATTATAAAAGGTTGTTGTTTTATTAAATTAAGTATCATATATTGGTCAACAAAATACTGTATTGACAGTAATTTCTCAATATTTCGAATGCCTTAAATTTTTTATTACTTGAATAAGGGATCTAAATCTTAAAATGTTTTTCACTAACTATTTGCTTTTGGATATTTCCAATTCAACAACATTAAAAGTAAGTAAAAGTACTGTTTGCTTAAATTATGCTAAAACCGGGTAAACGGTCTTAACATAATTGATTCTTGTGTAAGCTTGTAAACAATAAACATATGTGTTACTTATTTCTTTTAAAATTAATTTTGGTAAGAAGAATCATCACGCGAGTCTAAAAATGTAAAACTAGTTGTTGCTGACTATAGAAACTACAGCTTTTTGTCGGTTCAGTGATTTAAAGATCCTTTCAGTTATAAACTGTGTTCATTTTGTACCACTGATTTTATCTGTATAAATTCGCAGGGGCCGATACGAAAATAACTCTGAATTTATCACCCACGCATAATGTTTTTACATCAAGTTTTCCGAACATACTGCTGTTATCGGGAAGGGTTGCGGGTCATTTATTTCAAAGTTATAAAAATACTTCTCGGAAAAAGGTGAACTAAGATAATATTCACTGTATCACGAATTTACTGTTTTAATTTTAAAACCAGTTTCGTTCATTCTTTGAAATTTAATAAAAAAAATGGTCATGTTACTTTCTCTAGAATTGTAAATAGATAATGGAAATATGTGGCCAGTATTTAAGGGGAGTTGAGATAGAGTTATTAAGGATTTAAATCCTAATCCTGAAACGTGCATAGACCTCGCTATATCCCTAGATTAATCAAGACACGTACACACACAATAGGATTTAAAATCAAATCTAACAGGCCTAGTTCGCTGTAGTTCTACTTACAATAATAATACCTTGATAGTATATTAAACCATGTATTCAAATATAATGCGTTACATGACAATTAATTACCTACTTGATATTGTCTTCCCTAAACAATTTCGCAGCTGTGACAATGATCTTAGCTGTAATCTAAATAAGTGATTATCCCTTTTACCTCAGGGAGATTAAGTTATTATTGTCTTATACATAACGACTATGTTACAAGGCTGAATGACAACGGTTCACATAATACGGACCGACAAATTTAACGTTTTCATTATATTTCAAGCACATGAATTATATTGTATGTGAATAATTATAACTTGTTAAGGAGACTGTGTTCTCGTTAAATATTCTTGTGGCATACTTTTGTGACACTGAAGAAAATGGCAAGTCTCTTCTTTATTATTATTTATAATTTAATGTTAAAATCACATCAAAATGTAAACAAATTAATAAGTATTAAAACTACTTAGAATGAAAAACATAGACATTGTCGACTTTTTTAACATTATGGAAAATGTGAAAGAGACTTATTCATCATTCATTCGGATTTATTATCAAACCAGTTGTAGGTTGTAGTTCAAAATGTTTTGTGCGTTTACCGTTCTCATCATCAATGGGTAACTTCAGTATCCCTACAGATTTCGTCAATTCCAATTCTGAAAGCAGGAACGCAAAGTGGTTCAGTTAGGCGGGTCTAACTTCGAGAGCGAAGATGGCCACCGGGGGGTTTTAGTCGGTATGCCGGCAGAGGGATTTTTGTTAGGGACCCAGCCCGGCATTAACATCTGCGAGGACGTGACGTCGCCGCGCGCCGGGCTGGAAGGCCGGTGACCCCGATATACGCTTCCCGCCCCGCTTCCCCAGGGCCTGACGGGAAGTAGAGCCATAACCAGCTTTCCCCTCTAGAAAAAAAATATGTGATCAATCATCTAATCCCACTCGAGTTGGAACGATCCCCGTAGTTTTCTTTAGGCCCTTATAGTAAGAAAATAGCTTGAAAATTTGAGATTCCTTAGAGTGCTAAGGGCTGCTCAAGACCGGGTTAGTTGGCGCCTACTTGGCGAGGCCTTCGTTTGGCAGTGGACGGCGATAGGCTGAGAATAAATAGTGTGCTATGTTTTTTTTTATAGTTGAAATGGAATAGACGTTTGTCTTCCATCTCACCTGATGGAAAGTGTAGATGAAGACGAGGGTGGTATAAGCCCATCCAAAAGAAACCTGTTCACTCTACTCTTAAAGGCTCCAGAGTTCAACTTATCAGGAAAAATAGACTCAGGCAGGTCGTTTCAAATCTTGGCGACTCTTACCAAATACGATCTGTCAAACCGTTTGGTTCGACTTTTGGGTATGTCAACATCGTATGAATGAAACTTTTGCCTGCGCCTAGTAGTCCGATAAAGGAATGGAGATGGTTCGAAAAGAGCCTTCGAGCACTCCCCAAAGTGTATCCTATAAAAACCGATAAGATGGCAACTCGACGACGATGCTCAGGGCTGTCTAGTCTGCTATTTGAGAGCTTTTCGTTGTTAATTAACCTACGGGCTCTTCGGTCAACTAAGTCCAAAGCTTCCAGATGATATTTGGCTGCACCGTCCAAGAGGTGACTGCAGTACTCCATGCAGGGTCGAGCTTGGGCAGTGTAAAGAAAGCAGCTGTTCAGAGCTGAAGTACCGCCGAACCTTTGAAAAAATTGATAATTTCTTGGACGCCGTTTGTGCCATAGACTCAATTTGTTGGCCAAAGTTGAGGTTAGAGGTGATGGTAATACCTAGAAGCCCTAGATGGTTAGTAATCGGTAAGGATACACTTTCGAAAGTGGGTGTTAAATCGAACCTACTCTTTTTCTTTTTTTTATGTAAAGTTTATCGCGTTATTAATAATTATGTAATACCTAATGTCATTATTTAATAGCTTATACATACATACATAAACTCACGCCTGTATTCTGTAAAAAAAAAAAAAAAAGAGGTGCATTTCTGCACCCACATTTCGCCAAGTATGTATCAGTCCCACGTAATAGGGGGCGAGCCTATTGCCGTTTATCGGGCACATTTCCAGACTCCGTGCTGTTACCGAGAATTTCCTTATAGAAAAACCCAATAACACTTTGCCCGACCCGGGAATCGAACCCAGGACCTCTAGATCGCACGGCACATACTTGTACCGCGAGACCAAACGAGTAGAAGTGGACTCATAGGCGAGAAAAAGGTTAGGTGTTCCTACCTCTGACATTTTTAGTTACGTATTTGTAGTTCAATATGAGTAATGGTTATGAAAAAGTTATGAAGGCCGTTACACGCGATATTTGTTTAAGGATACGCAGTCATTTAGCTCCCATGACACTGGGCGTATACCTTTATTTTCTCAATTGTAGATTAGATCTGTGCCTAGGGGAGGAACGTATAATTATGTACCAGTGGATAAACGGTAAACTATCATGTATGTCGCGGTTAGCAACAAAACGCAATAATACCTAAATTGTCATCAGTCTCTTCGTCTCTAGAGGAAGTATTATTGGAGTAATATTCACTGACGTCAATTGTTATCAAAGAAACCCATACGTCGGTCTACTAAAATTATACACCATTATTAGCAATATGTTTCCTCTTATTACATTGTATATTTAATACATATTTTCATCGCTTTTATAATATGGAACGGACAAAGGTCTCCCCCAATGTTCGTGGAAGTTTGTGGGGATTTTCACTACGTTTGCAGCTATCAAAAAGTTAAAAATAACGCTAGTTTGGGCTTTTCCAGATCCATTTCGTGGAAATACCGACTGTACGTTTAAGTTAGATTCGGGTATGTTATTGATACCGAACTAGTACCTTTATAAGCGGTGTGCACACACAGACCGTTTGTATTCTATGTACACGGGGGATGCTGTCGGAGGACAACCGCGGATAGCGATTTACATGAAACATTATTCGCAAAGTCTGCTACGGACACGGACTACAGGTTTAATTAAAGGAGCCACAGGAAGCCGGCTTTCTCTGAACCATTATTTTGCAATTTCGTGTCATACGCACACTCATTAAAGATCCTTTTGCTGGAAAATGTTGCTCAAGGAAAATGTGTGGACGTAAGTTATTTTTATCATACTTATAAAATTAAATGAGGGATTTTTGGTTTCTATTTCATAGAATGTATTAATTAATGTGAAGTTACAGGAATCAATAACATTACACGGAAGGGAGGATGTCATTGCTTTGTGACGTCATAGCTCATAACATTTAAACACAAAGTTTCTATATCATTACGTCTTACTGATAGGTGTCGTTAATTATTGTGTCGAGTCGTGAAAATTGTAAAACTGTTATTCTTCGTTACAAAAATACCAGTACAACTTTTTGAATACCGCAGAGTTTGAAATTAATGATGCATTGAATTGCTTTAAATTACTCTTATTTTTCGCATGTTAAAAAGTGTCGTAACGTGTCTTCTTAATACTAATTAAAAAATTAAGATTTGCGTCATCTTAATGTTTGGAAGGCCTGGTTAAAGTGAAATTTTATTTTAAATCTACACTCTTAAAAACGCAACGCAGAACCGTGCAGTAAACCGTAAATGGTCATTGCAGAAGGATTTGGCTTATGATGTAACGATTGCCGCGGTCCTGACGTCAACGCTTTTAATATTTAACCTTAAATAAGAATATTTTTGCAATGAGTTATAAAACCAAGGAACGTTAAGGTCAATTATTATAATATTAATCTTATATAAGTCCTTGCGACGTTATCTACTGACTAAAGTAGTAAAATTTCTGTAACCTGTGTCTCGTAATAATGCGTGAGCATTATAAATTTGGCTTACGTACGGCGTTAAGTGTCATAGTTTTACCTATTGCAAAACGTAACGTAGGTATCTAAATTTGCCCTTTGGCAAAGGCTACATATTATAGTTCTCTCCACTAAGTCCTATCCTGCGAACAGTCTAGATCCTGAGTTTATAATAAGTCTTCTTATCCGTAATGTCGCGGCTACGCCTACGTCTCTTGAGTCTCTAGGATAAAAAACTGTTTTACTCCATTTTTTCAGTTGAAATAGTATTCTTATCATCAACTCCAAGATATCATGTTTCTTTCTTCAAAACTAAGTAACTGTAACTAAGTAAAGTAACTGACTACTTAGTCAGCAGGTATGAAGTGATGTCACCGATTTCTATTGATATTAATACTCAATGTTTTCAAATTCAGATTTCGAGATTTCATGTTCAATGTAACAAAACTATGCCACAAGAATATATAACGAGAAGTCTCTTTAACAAGTTATAATTATTCACATACAATACGAGTATAATTAAGATTTCGAGAAATGTTTTCCGGTTAACCGAATAAAAATTAAGCGCGATGTGGTCAGCTTGTTGGACTCCTATCTCTATAAGTAATTTGGTGTTTAGAGTTTCAAATTGATTCAATGTAAAATGAGGTAACAGACGTTACATGTTTTTTCTTGTGTTCATGGTTTATTAGCTTTCATAGTTCTTTATATGAAAAGGCTATATATATCAAAATTGTATGAACTAAGAAAGTGTTTTTAGGCTCCCTTTAAGTGTTTTATTGCAACTCGCTCCGTTTAAATTCGATCCCAGTTTTATAGGCAAGATCCTGTCAAACTATAAAGAAATTGTTTAAGTTACATTTTCGACGTTAAATTTAAATGAAAGGTATATAATATTTCAATCATTATATTCCCGGGTCTCATTTTACAGCTTTGTTTTCCACAGAATAAGGGCATTGAATTTCCTCAAACATCTTGCCGACATAATGGGCCCAATTAATGTTTCCACGAATAATTATCTCTATTGTTTTTACATGTTTTCATTTATATCATAAAATTTGTCCTTTAAGTGGATGTTAAATCGAAAACTAATGAATATCCAACTGTTATTAATAGGTCAACCATTAATTTGCAGTAAATCGGTGAGCCGACATCTTGTAATCATTTTCAAATTAATCTTTCAGATAACGTTGATTAGTTAAATGATCTCAAAGCGTTTAGAGACATTTTAACATATTGCGTCCCTATTTCACTACTTGTATATCAGTGCTGTTTACCTCAACATAGAGTTATTAACTACAAATTACCTAAGAATGTACATAGATCGACTTCATAGAACTATATTGCCCACTCGAGATTCAAAACCAAGATCTCCCCATTGAACGCTGCATATTTTTTTTGCGGCAAGTTTAGGCAGACTATGTTTTACTTTATTAGCTACTAGCTTTTGCCCGCGACTCCGTCCGCGTAGACTACAGGGTTGGGTTCAGAATGAAAATAAGTTGTAGTCTATTTTACTCCACAGAGTCCCATTTATGTCCATATCAAAAATCGTTTACAGCGGTCAAATGATTTAATCGTGAAAGCGTAACAGACATATACTTAGTTACAGATAGTTTCAGTCGTCTACACGTCGTTTCAATTCTAGCTTCAAAAATGACGAATTTCCACACAAACTTTCACCCTTATTTTTATTTTACCCCCTTAAATGTACACTTTTTTACAAACTTAGAATGTCATATTTATTTATATTAAATCAACAGCCTAAAAAATAAGTTTCAAGCTTCTAGGTTTAAAAATGACAATACTTCCATACAACCTTTCATCCCCCCTTTCAACCCCTTTTCCGGGATAAAAAGTAGCCTATGTCTTTTCTCAGGGTCTAAATTATCTTGTTTGGACGAGTAGAGGTCGGATCCTTGCTAGAAAAAGCGCCGGTGATGTTGTTCGCCGAATCAGCAGCGAGACGGACATACACCGCTTCTTTAAAACTACAGAGAAAAATGCTCAGTCGCCGAGACAGAATTAAAAGTATTTATTTTTATGTTGATTTTAATAACTTTGCCAGCTGTAATAAGTATATAAGATTACATATGAAACCTAACAATTTTGTACATAAACTAACAATCCTATCGATAGTATTTATAGCTATGTTAACACATACTAAGCTCCACAATAATAACATGTACCACTTACTTTCAAAAAATACTCAACGCGTGATTCTAGTGATAAAAATGTTTGTTATAACGAATATTATATATTTTTTTGTTTTTGTTTTTTTATATCTCAATTATTTCACAAGTTATTCAATTTTTTACTTAATATTTTACTCTTGTTGGTAATTCAAATTAATTCATTTCTTTTTATTATTTACATATGTCACATGTTGTATTGCTTTATAAAATATAATTATGGTCATTAATAAATATTTAAAGTTCGGCCTGTTTAACGCAGGCTCTCTTGCAACTGGACAGGACGAATTTTTGATTGCCATGTGCAACCATTCGGTTGACATTATGGCAATCAATGAGACGTGGCTGCGATTGGGTGAGGAGGGACGGGCACCGGTCGTCCCAGGTTACCGCCTTAAGCATATTCCGCGGCCGAGGACTGTTAGGGGTGGTCGCGGTGGGGGTGTAGGCTTCTACATCAAGTCATGTATCAATGCGCGGATCTGTCAACATCCTGTACATCCGCAAGTCGAACAATTGTGGATTAGCATTAATATACATAGCAAACGACTTGTGATTGGCACAGCCTACCGTCCACCATGGCTGGACTTAGATATGTTTATAGATTCTGTAACACTGAGTATTAGTGCTCTTGCGCCTTATGATAACGCTATTCTCTTAGGCGATTTTAATGTGAATCTTTTAGCAACAGGAAGTAGGAAGGTTAAACGTCTAATGGAGTTCGTTAATTATAGCGGGTTCACACAAATAGTAACTACACCAACTCATTTCGTTAATGACAGCTGTTCTCTTATAGATATTATTTGTACTGATGCACGGTATAGGGATGTTTTTGTCCACCATATTAATGAGTTGGGTAATCACTCTTTCGTCACGTGCCGTTTGTTGTTCAAAAAGGATAAGCCTGCTAGGAGGTTGGTGGTGTATCGTCCGTTTCAAAATATAATAATTGATCAATTCGAACGGGATCTCGAGTCAGTACCATGGGATTATATATGCAGCTTACAAGATGTCAATACCATGGTAACGTTATTTAATTCACATGTAATCCAATTATTTGATGTTCATGCCCCAATTAATCGCAAGATTTTTAGAACATTACCAACGCCCTGGATAACACAAACTATAAAATTTATGTGTAGATTACGCGATAAAGCCCATGAACGCTATCGTTTTACTAAAAAAGAAACCCACAAAAACTATTATCTACAATTAAAACGCTTAGTTGTCAAATCACTGCACAATGAGAAGCGGGCTTACTTTACAAAGCATATTAACCAAAACCTAAATAATGCTAAGTCTCTTTGGAAAAATTTAAAATCTCAAGTATACCCGTCTAACAAAGTGAGCGAACTTCCTGATGAACTGAACGACCCAGATATGATAAATAGTGCTTTTTTAAATGTTCCCGGAAACTCGGAAGTGCCAATGTCCCAATTGACCTTCTTCGAGTTTAATAGATATGGTACGGCGACATTTTCTCTCATGGAAGTTGATGAGGACAGTGTTCTCTCCATCATTAAAAACATCTCAACGAATGCTCAGGGAATTGACGGCATAACCAAGGACATGATTACACTTACTCTCCCGCAGACTTTAACAACTATAACAGCTATAATTAACAGTTCCATAAAATCAAATACATTCCCTAGTCTGTGGCGATACGCTCTTATCCGGCCAATACCAAAAAATAGCCACCCTCAAACAGTTAAGGAACTGCGTCCTATAAGCATCCTTCCTTGTTTATCAAAAGTTTTAGAACGTGTTGTCTATTTACAGCTTATAAAATATCTTGAAACGAACAATATTCTACCCGATCTTCAGTCAGGTTTCAGACAAGGCCGTGGCACTACTACAGCACTGTTGGATGTAGTAGATAATATTCTTGAGGCGCGAGATAGGGGGGACGTAACCATCTTAACGTTACTTGATTTCTCACGTGCTTTTGATACGATAAATATAAGCCTTCTTTTGTGTAAGTTACGTTACTACGGATTTGAGTTAAACACAATTAAATGGTTTCACAGTTATCTGACCGGTCGAATACAATCTGTCCAAGTACAGGGAAGGAATGGATCCTGCATGATTTCCTCTCCCCGTATTGTGGATCGGGGAGTTCCGCAGGGATCCATTCTTGGCCCACTTTTATATATATTATACAGCGCAGACATCACCCATTGCCTGACAGACTGTAAATTCCACATGTATGCGGATGACATTCAGGTTTACATTTCGTTTAAGCCGGAAAATCTGGAATCTTCTCTCCATAAAATCAATAGTGTAATTAGTAGTGTTGTATCTTGGTGCAATCGTAACACCCTGGCGTTGAACCCCGAAAAAACAAAGTTCATGATATTAGGGAGCAGAACCCAGATTAGCAAAATACCATTTAATCCGCAATTACAAATAATGGGAAGAAATATAGAAAGGGTGGAAACGGCACGTAACCTGGGACTCATCATCGATTCAGAACTCCGATTTGAAACACACATTAACGACGTTGTAAAGAACTGTTTTTATCGACTCAAGCTGCTGTACCGCTTCAGACAATTTCTAAATATAGAATTAAGAAAAAGGCTTGTAGACACTTTAATCCTATCACGTCTTAATTATTGTGACACTGTTTATGGACCTTGTTTATTGTCTAGAACGGAGAAGCTAATACAGCGGGTGCAGAACGCTTGCGCTAGGTTCTGTTTCGATATTCCCAGTCGGAGCCACGTCACTCCTTTTCTAGATGATGCCAATATTCTAAAAATGGTAGCTCGGCGAAAATTACATTTGGCAACTTTACTTTTTGGTATAATAAAAACGCAAACACCAAAGTACCTTTACAACAAACTATCTTGGAGGTGCGACCATGTGACGCATGGCGCACGTACCATCACGAATCCTTTATCGGTTCCACGACACTGTACCGCCGCTTTCAGGGGATCATTTAGGTATGCCGCCACTCATTGTTGGAACAACATTCCACCGCCATGTCGTTGTAAAAAAAGTGTATTTAGCTTTAAGAAATCATTCAAAAATTATTTGTTAAATATTCAAAAACAATAAAATAGAATATTTTACTTTTATGCTATCACTAAATGACTGTCTAGGTAACTAAGGATGACTAAAACTTTCGCAACATAATGTCATGTAGAGTAAACGTATAAAGTGCAATTGTGTTTATGATATCGATTACTATTGTTATTTTGTTGTAGTTTTCTTTTAATTATTGCTTTTATTTTTTTATTGTTTTATATCATTAGTTTTTAAGTTTATTGTTTCAATTATTGTTACTCCGACTAAACGTCCGTACGTAGCTTGGGCCTCCCATTGAAAATCAGCGTTGCAGTATCGTTCACGCGTTACTGCAGCACGTAGCTGAATGGGAGGTACCATTGCTAGTGCAATTATTATTTAAATTTTTTTCTTTGTTTTGTGTTATATTTTACATGTAAATTGTGCTAGTAATAAATACTTCTTTCTTTCTTTCTTTCTTTCTTTCTTTCTTTCTTGTTGTCCTGGGTATCCTGGTTGTCCAGGCTGTCCTGGGTATCCTGGTTGTCCAGGCTGTCCTGGGTAACCTTGTTGTCCTGGGTATCCTGGTTGTCCAGGCTGTCCTTGTTGTCCTGGGTATCCTGGTTGTCCAGGCTGTCCTGGGTATCCTGGTTGTCCAGGCTGTCCTTGTTGTCCTGGGTATCCTGGTTGTCCAGGCTGTCCTGGGTATCCTGGTTGTCCAGGGTATCCTGGTTGTCCAGGGTATCCTGGTTGTCCTGGTTGTCCAGGCTGTCCTGGGTATCCTGGTTGTCCAGGCTGTCCTTGTTGTCCTGGGTAACCTGGCTGTCCTGGCTGTCCTTGTTGTCCTGGGTATCCTGGTTGTCCAGGCTGTCCTTGTTGTCCTGGGTATCCTGGTTGTCCAGGCTGTCCTGGGTATCCTGGTTGTCCAGGCTGTCCTGGGTATCCTGGTTGTCCAGGCTGTCCTGGGTAACCTTGTTGTCCTGGGTATCCTGGTTGTCCAGGCTGTCCTGGGTATCCTGGTTGTCCAGGCTGTCCTTGTTGTCCTGGGTATCCTGGTTGTCCAGGCTGTCCTGGGTATCCTGGTTGTCCAGGCTGTCCTGGGTATCCTGGTTGTCCAGGCTGTCCTTGTTGTCCTGGGTATCCTGGTTGTCCAGGCTGTCCTGGGTAACCTGGCTGTCCTGGATGTCCTTGTTGTCCTGGGTATCCTGGTTGTCCAGGCTGTCCTTGTTGTCCTGGGTATCCTGGTTGTCCAGGCTGTCCTGGGTATCCTGGTTGTCCAGGCTGTCCTGGGTATCCTGGTTGTCCAGGCTGTCCTTGTTGTCCTGGGTATCCTGGTTGTCCAGGCTGTCCTGGATATCCTGGTTGTCCAGGCTGTCCTGGGTAACCTTGTTGTCCTGGGTATCCTGGTTGTCCAGGCTGTCCTGGGTATCCTGGTTGTCCTGGGTATCCTGGTTGTCCAGGCTGTCCTTGTTGTCCTGGGTATCCTGGTTGTCCAGGCTGTCCTGGGTATCCTGGTTGTCCAGGCTGTCCTTGTTGTCCTGGGTATCCTGGTTGTCCAGGCTGTCCTGGGTATCCTGGTTGTCCAGGCTGTCCTGGGTATCCTGGTTGTCCAGGCTGTCCTTGTTGTCCTGGGTATCCTGGTGGTCCAGGCTGTCCTGGGTAACCTGGCTGTCCTGGATGTCCTTGTTGTCCTGGGTATCCTGGTTGTCCAGGCTGTCCTTGTTGTCCTGGGTATCCTGGTTGTCCAGGCTGTCCTGGGTATCCTGGTTGTCCAGGCTGTCCTGGGTATCCTGGTTGTCCAGGCTGTCCTGGGTAACCTTGTTGTCCTGGGTATCCTGGTTGTCCAGGCTGTCCTTGTTGTCCTGGGTATCCTGGTTGTCCAGGCTGTCCTGGGTATCCTGGTTGTCCAGGCTGTCCTTGTTGTCCTGGGTATCCTGGTTGTCCAGGCTGTCCTTGTTGTCCTGGGTATCCTGGTTGTCCAGGCTGTCCTGGGTATCCTGGTTGTCCAGGGTATCCTGGTTGTCCAGGGTATCCTGGTTGTCCTGGTTGTCCAGGCTGTCCTGGGTATCCTGGTTGTCCAGGCTGTCCTTGTTGTCCTGGGTATCCTGGTTGTCCAGCCTGTCCTTGTTGTCCTGGGTATCCTGGTTGTCCAGGCTGTCCTGGGTATCCTGGTTGTCCAGGCTGTCCTTGTTGTCCTGGGTATCCTGGTTGTCCAGGCTGTCCTGGGTATCCTGGTTGTCCAGGCTGTCCTGGGTAACCTTGTTGTCCTGGGTATCCTGGTTGTCCAGGCTGTCCTTGTTGTCCTGGGTAACCTGGCTGTCCTTGTTGTCCTGGGTATCCTGGTTGTCCAGGCTGTCCTTGTTGTCCTGGGTATCCTGGTTGTCCAGGCTGTCCTGGGTATCCTGGTTGTCCTGGGTATCCTGGTTGTCCTTGTTGTCCTGGGTATCCTGGTTGTCCAGGCTGTCCTGGGTATCCTGGTTGTCCAGGCTGTCCTTGTTGTCCTGGGTATCCTGGTTGTCCAGGCTGTCCTTGTTGTCCTGGGTATCCTGGTTGTCCAGGCTGTCCTTGTTGTCCTGGGTATCCTGGTTGTCCAGGCTGTCCTGGGTATCCTGGTTGTCCAGGCTGTCCTTGTTGTCCTGGGTATCCTGGTTGTCCAGGCTGTCCTGGGTATCCAGGTTGTCCAGGGTATCCTGGTTGTCCAGGGTATCCTGGTTGTCCTGGTTGTCCAGGCTGTCCTGGGTATCCTGGTTGTCCAGGCTGTCCTTGTTGTCCTGGGTATCCTGGTTGTCCAGCCTGTCCTTGTTGTCCTGGGTATCCTGGTTGTCCAGGCTGTCCTGGGTATCCTGGTTGTCCAGGCTGTCCTTGTTGTCCTGGGTATCCTGGTTGTCCAGGCTGTCCTGGGTATCCTGGTTGTCCAGGCTGTCCTGGGTAACCTTGTTGTCCTGGGTATCCTGGTTGTCCAGGCTGTCCTTGTTGTCCTGGGTAACCTGGCTGTCCTTGTTGTCCTGGGTATCCTGGTTGTCCAGGCTGTCCTTGTTGTCCTGGGTATCCTGGTTGTCCAGGCTGTCCTGGGTATCCTGGTTGTCCTGGGTATCCTGGTTGTCCTTGTTGTCCTGGGTATCCTGGTTGTCCAGGCTGTCCTGGGTATCCTGGTTGTCCAGGCTGTCCTTGTTGTCCTGGGTATCCTGGTTGTCCAGGCTGTCCTGGGTATCCTGGTTGTCCAGGCTGTCCTTGTTGTCCTGGGTATCCTGGTTGTCCAGGCTGTCCTTGTTGTCCTGGGTATCCTGGTTGTCCAGGCTGTCCTGGGTATCCTGGTTGTCCAGGCTGTCCTTGTTGTCCTGGGTATCCTGGTTGTCCAGGCTGTCCTGGGTATCCTGGTTGTCCAGGCTGTCCTGGGTAACCTTGTTGTCCTGGGTATCCTGGTTGTCCAGGCTGTCCTTGTTGTCCTGGGTAACCTGGCTGTCCTTGTTGTCCTGGGTATCCTGGTTGTCCAGGCTGTCCTTGTTGTCCTGGGTATCCTGGTTGTCCAGGCTGTCCTGGGTATCCTGGTTGTCCTGGGTATCCTGGTTGTCCTTGTTGTCCTGGGTATCCTGGTTGTCCAGGCTGTCCTGGGTATCCTGGTTGTCCAGGCTGTCCTTGTTGTCCTGGGTATCCTGGTTGTCCAGGCTGTCCTTGTTGTCCTGGGTATCCTGGTTGTCCAGGCTGTCCTTGTTGTCCTGGGTATCCTGGTTGTCCAGGCTGTCCTGGGTAACCTGGCTGTCCTGGATGTCCTTGTTGTACTATGTATCCTGGTTGTCCAGGCTGTCCTGGGTATCCTGGTTGTCCAGGCTGTCCTGGGTATCCTGGTTGTCCAGGCTGTCCTGGGTATCCTGGTTGTCCTGGGTATCCTGGTTGTCCAGGCTGTCCTTGTTGTCCTGGGTATCCTGGTTGTCCAGGCTGTCCTGGGTATCCTGGTTGTCCAGGCTGTCCTGGGTATCCTGGTTGTCCAGGCTGTCCTGGGTAACCTTGTTGTCCTGGGTATCCTGGTTGTCCAGGCTGTCCTTGTTGTCCTGGGTATCCTGGTTGTCCAGGCTGTCCTGGGTATCCTGGTTGTCCAGGCTGTCCTGGGTAACCTGGCTGTCCTGGCTGTCCTTGTTGTCCTGGGTATCCTGGTTGTCCAGGGTATCCTGGTTGTCCAGGCTGTCCTGGGTGTCCTTGTTGTCCTGGGTATCCTGGTTGTCCAGGCTGTCCTTGTTGTCCTGGGTATCCTGGTTGTCCAGGCTGTCCTGGGTATCCTGGTTGTCCAGGCTGTCCTGGGTATCCTGGTTGTCCAGGCTGTCCTGGGTATCCTGGTTGTCCAGGCTGTCCTGGGTATCCTGGTTGTCCAGGCTGTCCTTGTTGTCCTGGGTATCCTGGTTGTCCAGGCTGTCCTGGGTAACCTGGCTGTCCTGGATGTCCTTGTTGTCCTGGGTATCCTGGTTGTCCAGGCTGTCCTTGTTGTCCTGGGTATCCTGGTTGTCCAGGCTGTCCTGGGTATCCTGGTTGTCCAGGCTGTCCTGGGTATCCTGGTTGTCCAGGCTGTCCTTGTTGTCCTGGGTATCCTGGTTGTCCAGGCTGTCCTGGGTATCCTGGTTGTCCAGGCTGTCCTGGGTAACCTTGTTGTCCTGGGTATCCTGGTTGTCCAGGCTGTCCTTGTTGTCCTGGGTATCCTGGTTGTCCAGGCTGTCCTGGGTAACCTGGCTGTCCTGGATGTCCTTGTTGTACTATGTATCCTGGTTGTCCAGGCTGTCCTGGATATCCTGGTTGTCCAGGCTGTCCTGGGTATCCTGGTTGTCCAGGCTGTCCTTGTTGTCCTGGGTATCCTGGTTGTCCAGGCTGTCCTGGGTATCCTGGTTGTCCAGCCTGTCCTTGTTGTCCTGGGTATCCTGGTTGTCCAGCCTGTCCTTGTTGTCCTGGGTATCCTGGTTGTCCAGGCTGTCCTGGGTATCCTGGTTGTCCAGGCTGTCCTTGTTGTCCTGGGTATCCTGGTTGTCCAGGCTGTCCTGGGTATCCTGGTTGTCCAGGCTGTCCTGGGTAACCTTGTTGTCCTGGGTATCCTGGTTGTCCAGGCTGTCCTGGGTATCCTGGTTGTCCAGACTGTCCTGGGTAACCTTGTTGTCCTGGGTATCCTGGTTGTCCAGGCTGTCCTGGGTATCCTGGTTGTCCAGGCTGTCCTGGGTAACCTTGTTGTCCTGGGTATCCTGGTTGTCCAGGCTGTCCTGGGTAACCTGGCTGTCCTGGCTGTCCTTGTTGTCTGGATATCCTGGTTGTCCAGGGTATCCTGGTTGTCCTGGTTGTCCAGGCTGTCCTGGGTATCCTGGTTGTCCAGGCTGTCCTGGGTAACCTTGTTGTCCTGGGTATCCTGGTTGTCCAGGCTGTCCTGGGTATCCTGGTTGTCCAGGCTGTCCTTGTTGTCCTGGGTAACCTGGCTGTCCTTGTTGTCCTGGGTATCCTGGTTGTCCAGGCTGTCCTTGTTGTCCTGGGTATCCTGGTTGTCCTGGGTATCCTGGTTGTCCTTGTTGTCCTGGGTATCCTGGTTGTCCAGGCTGTCCTGGGTATCCTGGTTGTCCAGGCTGTCCTTGTTGTCCTGGGTATCCTGGTTGTCCAGGCTGTCCTTGTTGTCCTGGGTATCCTGGTTGTCCAGGCTGTCCTGGGTAACCTGGCTGTCCTGGATGTCCTTGTTGTACTATGTATCCTGGTTGTCCAGGCTGTCCTGGGTATCCTGGTTGTCCAGGCTGTCCTTGTTGTCCTGGGTATCCTGGTTGTCCAGGCTGTCCTGGGTATCCTGGTTGTCCAGGCTGTCCTGGGTATCCTGGTTGTCCAGGCTGTCCTGGGTAACCTTGTTGTCCTGGGTATCCTGGTTGTCCAGGCTGTCCTTGTTGTCCTGGGTATCCTGGTTGTCCAGGCTGTCCTGGGTATCCTGGTTGTCCAGGCTGTCCTGGGTATCCTGGTTGTCCAGGCTGTCCTTGTTGTCCTGGGTATCCTGGTTGTCCTGGCTGTCCTTGTTGTCCTGGGTATCCTGGTTGTCCAGGCTGTCCTTGTTGTCCTGGGTATCCTGGTTGTCCAGGCTGTCCTTGTTGTCCTGGGTATCCTGGTTGTCCAGGCTGTCCTGGGTATCCTGGTTGTCCTGGGTATCCTGGTTGTCCAGGCTGTCCTGGGTATCCTGGTTGTCCTGGGTATCCTGGTTGTCCAGGCTGTCCTGGGTAACCTGGCTGTCCTGGATGTCCTTGTTGTCCTGGGTATCCTGGTTGTCCAGGCTGTCCTTGTTGTCCTGGGTATCCTGGTTGTCCAGGCTGTCCTGGGTATCCTGGTTGTCCAGGCTGTCCTGGGTATCCTGGTTGTCCAGGCTGTCCTTGTTGTCCTGGGTATCCTGGTTGTCCAGGCTGTCCTGGGTATCCTGATAGTCCAGGCTGTCCTTGTTGTCCTGGGTATCCTGGTTGTCCAGGCTGTCCTTGTTGTCTTGGTTGTCCAGGCTGTCCTGGGTATCCTGGTTGTCCAGGCTGTCCTGGGTATCCTGGTTGTCCAGGCTGTCCTGGGTAGCCTGGCTGTCCTGGATGTCCTTGTTGTCCTGGGTATCCTGGTTGTCCAGGCTGTCCTTGTTGTCCTGGGTATCCTGGTTGTCCAGGCTGTCCTGGGTATCCTGGTTGTCCAGGCTGTCCTGGGTATCCTGGTTGTCCAGGCTGTCCTGGGTATCCTGGTTGTCCAGGCTGTCCTGGGTATCCTGGTTGTCCAGGCTGTCCTTGTTGTCCTGGGTATCCTGGTTGTCCAGGCTGTCCTGGGTAACCTGGCTGTCCTGGATGTCCTTGTTGTCCTGGGTATCCTGGTTGTCCAGGCTGTCCTTGTTGTCCTGGGTATCCTGGTTGTCCAGGCTGTCCTGGGTATCCTGGTTGTCCAGGCTGTCCTGGGTATCCTGGTTGTCCAGGCTGTCCTTGTTATCCTGGGTATCCTGGTTGTCCAGGCTGTCCTGGGTATCCTGGTTGTCCAGGCTGTCCTGGGTAACCTTGTTGTCCTGGGTATCCTGGTTGTCCAGGCTGTCCTTGTTGTCCTGGGTATCCTGGTTGTCCAGGCTGTCCTGGGTAACCTGGCTGTCCTGGATGTCCTTGTTGTACTATGTATCCTGGTTGTCCAGGCTGTCCTGGGTATCCTGGTTGTCCAGGCTGTCCTGGGTATCCTGGTTGTCCAGGCTGTCCTTGTTGTCCTGGGTATCCTGGTTGTCCAGGCTGTCCTGGGTATCCTGGTTGTCCAGCCTGTCCTTGTTGTCCTGGGTATCCTGGTTGTCCAGCCTGTCCTTGTTGTCCTGGGTATCCTGGTTGTCCAGGCTGTCCTGGGTATCCTGGTTGTCCAGGCTGTCCTTGTTGTCCTGGGTATCCTGGTTGTCCAGGCTGTCCTGGGTATCCTGGTTGTCCAGGCTGTCCTGGGTAACCTTGTTGTCCTGGGTATCCTGGTTGTCCAGGCTGTCCTGGGTATCCTGGTTGTCCAGACTGTCCTGGGTAACCTTGTTGTCCTGGGTATCCTGGTTGTCCAGGCTGTCCTGGGTATCCTGGTTGTCCAGGCTGTCCTGGGTAACCTTGTTGTCCTGGGTATCCTGGTTGTCCAGGCTGTCCTGGGTAACCTGGCTGTCCTGGCTGTCCTTGTTGTCTGGGTATCCTGGTTGTCCAGGGTATCCTGGTTGTCCTGGTTGTCCAGGCTGTCCTGGGTATCCTGGTTGTCCAGGCTGTCCTGGGTAACCTTGTTGTCCTGGGTATCCTGGTTGTCCAGGCTGTCCTGGGTATCCTGGTTGTCCAGGCTGTCCTTGTTGTCCTGGGTAACCTGGCTGTCCTTGTTGTCCTGGGTATCCTGGTTGTCCAGGCTGTCCTTGTTGTCCTGGGTATCCTGGTTGTCCTGGGTATCCAGGCTGTCCTTGTTGTCCTGGGTATCCTGGTTGTCCAGGCTGTCCTTGTTGTCCTGGGTATCCTGGTTGTCCAGGCTGTCCTGGGTAACCTGGCTGTCCTGGATGTCCTTGTTGTACTATGTATCCTGGTTGTCCAGGCTGTCCTGGGTATCCTGGTTGTCCAGGCTGTCCTGGGTAACCTGGCTGTCCTGGATGTCCTTGTTGTACTATGTATCCTGGTTGTCCAGGCTGTCCTGGGTATCCTGGTTGTCCAGGCTGTCCTTGTTGTCCTGGGTATCCTGGTTGTCCAGGCTGTCCTGGGTATCCTGGTTGTCCAGGCTGTCCTGGGTAACCTGGCTGTCCTGGATGTCCTTGTTGTACTATGTATCCTGGTTGTCCAGGCTGTCCTGGGTATCCTGGTTGTCCAGGCTGTCCTTGTTGTCCTGGGTATCCTGGTTGTCCAGGCTGTCCTGGGTAACCTTGTTGTCCTGGGTATCCTGGTTGTCCAGGCTGTCCTTGTTGTCCTGGGTATCCTGGTTGTCCAGGCTGTCCTGGGTATCCTGGTTGTCCAGGCTGTCCTGGGTATCCTGGTTGTCCAGGCTGTCCTTGTTGTCCTGGGTATCCTGGTTGTCCTGGCTGTCCTTGTTGTCCTGGGTATCCTGGTTGTCCAGGCTGTCCTTGTTGTCCTGGGTATCCTGGTTGTCCAGGCTGTCCTTGTTGTCCTGGGTATCCTGGTTGTCCAGGCTGTCCTTGTTGTCCTGGGTATCCTGGTTGTCCAGGCTGTCCTTGTTGTCCTGGGTATCCTGGTTGTCCAGGCTGTCCTTGTTGTCCTGGGTATCCTGGTTGTCCAGGCTGTCCTGGGTATCCTGGTTGTCCAGGGTATCCTGGTTGTCCTGGATGTCCTTGTTGTCCTGGGTATCCTGGTTGTCCAGGCTGTCCTGGGTAACCTTGTTGTCCTGGGTATCCTGGTTGTCCAGGCTGTCCTGGGTATCCTGGTTGTCCAGGCTGTCCTGGGTAACCTTGTTGTCCTGGGTATCCTGGTTGTCCAGGCTGTCCTGGGTAACCTGGCTGTCCTGGCTGTCCTTGTTGTCCTGGGTATCCTGGTTGTCCAGGCTGTCCTGGGTAACCTGGCTGTCCTGGATGTCCTTGTTGTCCAGGCTGTCCTGGGTATCCTGGTTGTCCAGGCTGTCCTGGGTAACCTTGTTGTCCTGGGTATCCTGGTTGTCCAGGCTGTCCTGGGTATCCTGGTTGTCCAGGCTGTCCTGGGTAACCTTGTTGTCCTGGGTATCCTGGTTGTCCAGGCTGTCCTGGGTATCCTGGTTGTCCAGGCTGTCCTGGGTAACCTTGTTGTCCTGGGTATCCTGGTTGTCCAGGCTGTCCTGGGTAACCTGGCTGTCCTGGCTGTCCTTGTTGTCCTGGGTATCCTGGTTGTCCAGGGTATCCTGGTTGTCCTGGTTGTCCAGGCTGTCCTGGGTAACCTGGCTGTCCTGGATGTCCTTGTTGTCCTGGGTATCCTGGTTGTCCAGGCTGTCCTGGTTGTCCTGGGCCTCCTGGTTGACCTGGCTGTCCTGGGTATCCTGGTTGTCCAGGCTGTCCTTGTTGTCCTGGGTGTCCTGGTTGTCCAGGCTGTCCTGGGTATCCTGGCTGTCCTGGCTGTCCTTGTTATCCTGGGTATCCTGGTTGTCCAGGCTGTCCTGGTTGTCCTGGGCCTCCTGGTTGACCTGGCTGTCCTGGGGATCCTGGTTGTCCAGGCTGTCCTGGGTATCCTGGTTGTCCAGGCTGTCCTTGTTGTCCTGGGTAACCTGGTTGTCCAGGGTATCCTGGTTGTCCTGGTTGTCCAGGCTGTCCTGGGTAACCTGGCTGTCCTGGATGTCCTTGTTGTCCTGGGTATCCTAGTTGTCCAGGCTGTCCTTGTTGTCCTGGGTATCCTGGTTGTCCAGGGTATCCTGGTTGTCCTGGTTGTCCAGGCTGTCCTGGGTAACCTGGCTGTCCTGGATGTCCTTGTTGTCCTGGGCCTCCTGGTTGACCTGGCTGTCCTGGGGATCCTGGTTGTCCAGGCTGTCCTGGGTATCCTGGTTGTCCAGGCTGTCCTTGTTGTCCTGGGTAACCTGGTTGTCCAGGGTATCCTGGTTGTCCTGGTTGTCCAGGCTGTCCTGGGTAACCTGGCTGTCCTGGATGTCCTTGTTGTCCTGGGTATCCTAGTTGTCCAGGCTGTCCTTGTTGTCCTGGGTATCCTGGTTGTCCAGGGTATCCTGGTTGTCCTGGTTGTCCAGGCTGTCCTGGGTAACCTGGCTGTCCTGGATGTCCTTGTTGTCCTGGGTATCCTGGTTGTCCAGGCTGTCCTTATTGTCCTGGGTATCCTGGTTGTCCAGGCTGTCCTGGGTATCCTGGTTGTCCAGGCTGTCCTGGGTTACCTTGTTGTCCTGGGTATCCTGGTTGTCCAGGCTGTCCTGGGTATCCTGGTTGTCCAGGCTGTCCTTGTTGTCCTGGGTAACCTGGTTGTCCAGGCTGTCCTGGTTGTCCTGGGCCTATTAATAAAACCCTAGATTGTTATACCTCGTTGGATAGCTGATGAAACGTAGATATTTTTAGGCATATCTGCAAAACAGGTGCCATAGTATATTTGTTTGATATCCTTTCGAGAAAAATATACCTTAAATTTTTTTTTTAAGTTTCTAAGTTTTAATCGTCTACAGCGATTTAATTATTCATTTTATGTACAATATTGGTTATCGAGGTCGTAAAGCATCTTATTTTACACTAGCTTTTGCCCGCGACTCCGTCCGCGTAGACTACAGGGTTGGGTTCAGAATGAAAATAAGTTGTAGTCTATTTTACTCCACAGAGTCCCATTTATGTCCATATCAAAAATCGTTTACAGCGGTCAAATGATTTAATCGTGAAAGCGTAACAGACATATAGTTACAGATAGTTTCAGTCGTCTACACGTCGTTTCAATTCTAGCTTCAAAAATGACGAATTTCCACACAAACTTTCACCCTTATTTTTATTTTACCCCCTTAAATGTACACTTTTTTACAAACTTAGAATGTCATATTTATTTATATTAAATCAACAGCCTAAAAAATAAGTTTCAAGCTTCTAGGTTTAAAAATGACAATACTTCCATACAACCTTTCATCCCCCCTTTCAACCCCTTTTCCGGGATAAAAAGTAGCCTATGTCTTTTCTCAGGGTCTAAATTATCTGTGTACCAAATTTTATTTAAATCGGTTCAGCAGTTTTAGCAGGAAAGCGAGACAGACAGACAGACACACAGTTACTTTCGCATTTATAATATTAGTAAAGATAAAAAAAAATAGCCTATGTCCTTTTTTAAGGTCTCATTTTTGTCCATACCAAAAATCATCCAAATCAGTCAAATGGTTTAAGTGTGAAAGCATAACACAGGCAGTGTTACTTTCGAAATACAATATATGCTCATCCCACGGGAACCCTAGATATTCCCGGGATAAAAAGTAGGTTATGTTACTTCATAGTGTCTCATTTATATTCATACCAAAAATCATATAAATCGGGCGAATAGAATAGACGTGAAAGCCCATTCCCACGTGAATACTACATTTTCCGGGATAAAAAGTATTATTTGTTGCATCAGTGGGTCCTATCTACCCCCATACTAAAACTCATCTAAATCGTCAAATGGTTTAGGCGAGAAAGCATAACACAGGCAGCGTTACTTTTGCATTACATTATATGCTCATCCCACGGGAACCCCACATATTCCCGGGATAGAATATAGTCTATGTTACTTCATAGGGTTCTATTTAAATCCATAGCAAAATTCATATAAATCGGGCGAATATTTTAGGCGTGAAAGCCCATTCCCACGGGAATACTACATTTTCCGGGTTAAAAAGAATCCTATGTTGCTTTGGTGGGTTCCATCTACTCCCATACTAAAAATCATCGAAATCGGTCAAATGGTTTAGGCGAGAAAGCATAACACAGGCAGTGTTACTTTTGCATTACATTATATGCTCATCCCTCGGGAACCCTAAATATTCCCGGGATAAAATGTAGTTTATGTTACTTTATAGGATCATATTTATGTCTGTAAAAGAATTCATTCATATCGGTCAAATGGTTCAGGCGTAAAAGCAGAATATTGACAGAGCTACTTATACCCATTCCCACGGGAATACTACATTTTCCGGGATAAAAAGTATCCTATGTTACTTCGGTGGGTTACATCTATCTCCATACCAAAAATCATCGAAATCGGTTCAGTAGTTTTTGAGTTTATTCGTAACAAACATACAAAAATCCAAAAATACAAAAATACAAACCTTTCCTCTTTATAATAATAGTATAGATATGATTATTCAAGAATTAGTAAAAATACCGGAAATTTTGCTTGTGGATTGATGACAAATTATATCAGTTAAATTAGCATTACATTCAAAATATACGAGTATGTATATGCTTTATCTTAGCCATAAGCAGTTTGTGGAAACTAGCCGTCCACGTTTCACTTTGAATTTACCGCAAAATTTATTGGATGTCTTAGTTATAGAATTTCGGTCGAACCGGTGTGCACTTCAATACATGGCCGAGTACCCAAGAATTTATTCAACGTATACGTCCCGGGATTGAAAAGCCGCTGACGTGTGCCGAGCGCCGGCCTTCGGACGGGAATTATACACGGCTAAAGATTATTTTATTTTTGCCCCTGTCACGTACGTTTTAATGTTATATATTTTTTTCGTTTCTTCATTAGGGAATCGATACATAACTATGTAACAAAATACATACAATGCGACTAATGAGTGTCATGGGGTTACTGAGCGTGCTGTAAGGGCGAATCGCCCTACCGAAAGCAATCCCAAGATGTATGGTAGAGCGCGTAGTCTAGTGATTGTCGCGAATGCTCATTCTGGCTAAGCATCAATAATAGGGTCAAGTGGGGGGCATCTTTAGTCCTCCTACTTCGATGTGTACATGTTTGGCTGTATTTCTCGTATTCGTAAGGAATAAATAAGAAAAACTATGTGTTTTCCTAAAATATTTGCAAAAGACATGCAAAGTTCCACTTTCTGTTTTAAGTAAATATGTTAGCCCGGCAATTGTTTCGAGAACTGATTGCCGTTACAAATTCAAAAGAACTCTCTTGGTAAAATACTATAGATTTTTTCACACAAATAAACACAAACACAAGCTACGGACTAGCGTTTGCATTTAAAACGGAATTGTATTACGAGCTCAACAAAAATCTTAGCGACAAAAATTGATTGAAACACAAAGTCTGTACAAAACAACTTCGTATTCCAAATGGATTTTGTAATTGGGTACAGAATAGCGAAAGTTACTGTAATCAACTGAACGTAGGCTATTTACACATAGGCAACTCATTAAAACATTGAAGATTTTCATCATGTGAGCTTTTAACTCGAATTAGCAACTAAATTAAGATTGTAACAGCAACTTATTCTTTTCCGTTTTCCTTCATTTTCTCTTCCTTTTACTCCAAATCTAAGCAATTTCCATCGAATTTTCCAAGAATAGTTTAATTTCATGGTCGGCCTCAGGCATCAGGTTTTTGTTGTTTTTCCTATCTAGCTGCTGAACATCTAGTTTTAAGAGTAATTAGTACATTTTACATCCTTTTTAATTTATATAGTAGACGGCTCCAAGCATGCAATTATAATTCATTTCACGACTAAAGTCTTGACTGTCCGATCCGCATCCAACTATATCATTCACTCCAATCAGTTTTCAATTTATAAAAGCTTAAATACATACATAAACTCACGCCTGTATTCCCCGAAGAGGTAGGCAGAGGTACATTTCTGCACCCACATTTCGCCAAGTATGTATCAGTCCCACGTAATAGGGACGAGCCTATTGCCGTTTTTCGGGCACATTTCCAGACTTCGTGCTGTTACCGAGAATTTCCTAATGGAAAAACCCAATAACACTTTGCCCGACCCGGGAATCGAACCCAGGACCTCTAGATCGCACGGCACATACTTGTACCGCGAGACCACGAGGCAGTAAAAGCTTAAATCTGCAATATAATATCAAATTTTATTATTCTCCGTAGTAAATAAGGCTTGAAAATTCAATCGACTAGCTACTTTATTTTTTATAGATATCTCAATATAATAAAAGTTTATACAAAGATTAATTTAAGATCTTTTATATCCTTTTCAACATTGTACATATTATACTTCATATTGAAGAATATAATCGGTTATGTGAATGCGAGGAAATATCCGGTCGAGCGGAAATGTTGTTTCTTATCGAGAAAACAGTTGATCACAAAAGTAGAAAACAACTTGAACTCAAACAGTTGGAAGACATTATTTTAGTTTTATTTATAGTTCTTTCATAGAAGAAATGGCGTTTACTCGGACAGTACTAACTTTCATAATATCTCACTTGGTAAAAAGTCAAAAGAGCATGGTATCTTTAAGTAATTATAAAATTCAAATTTAGATTTCAGATCTTGTAACATATTTTGCATTTCGTAAACGGTATCGGAAACTAAAATGGATGTTTCTAATCACAATACGCAGATTCCGAACATTTTTATTTGTGGACTAATATTTGACTTAGTGCGGGTTGGCGGACTACACACCTAAGAAATTCCTAAGAACTTTTTAGGTGTGCAGGTTTTATCACGATGTTTTCCTTCACCGTTAAACTAAACCGTTAAACTAGTATGGAGAATGACTTAGTATGGAGAATGAATCCACGACACAGAAGCGGTAAACATTTGAATTCTTGTCCACTTCTAATGAAAATTGTGTTGATGACGTTAAAGTAGGTGAAATAAAAATATTGCGACGAAATACACGTTATGAGAAATTTAAAAAAATCTCATTTTAAACAAAATTAAGTTGGGGCCCGATGAGAGTGTGCCCTCGCCGAGAGCGCAGCCATCTGCGGAATCTTACTTAATTTGTTCATTAACCCTTTAAAAGGAGTTGACCTATTTACAAAATATTTTTACATTGCCGTAATCATTAGTTTCCCGACTAAATAACTACTCGTCGTTCTACTAACGACTAATAATTACGACATCTGCCCATACACATTCCACTACTGGGCATGGGTCTTCTATACTATTTAGAGGTGTGCTTGGTTTAGTTAGTGATGTTTGATGAATTACCTTCAACAATTAATAATTGCATTTTTGAACATTTGCTTTTTTGAACATTTTTTGATTTCGTCTCCAGGGAACACATTCGTGAGATTCGGAAGAGTTGTCGTGTCCATCCGGGTATGGATAATGCCAAACAGAAGCATTAATTGTTGCGGTTGTGGAATATCAACTGCATCCTTTATATTGAGGTTGCTAAAAACTAAAAACTGATCGATGTATGAATTTAATTTTAAGCCCCAGCGTGGTATAAGTTCCCTTTTATGTTATAGTATTACGTCAAAATATGGAGTTTGGGGCTATAGCTATAGCTAATCCACGTAATGATGGTAATTTGTAGCATTTTGTAGCTATAGTTTTACGCGGCATTGCACGCCAACTTGTTATCGCAGTGTTTCCGACCTGCCTATCTGGCATTTGTCACTGCCCCTTTATCGTACGCCAGTGAAGGCTGATTTATGTATTTCCCATGATTACCTTTGTGTCATAACGAACGCCTTTATAAAAGGTCACTGTTTTTTTACCCCTTGATGGCGGTGTTAGATTTCCCGGTTCTATAGCATTAGTGTGTGATGTAAAAATGACTGATTTTTCCGGTATGGTGGTACAAAGTGAAGAACATTTTTTCTCGTATATTTCTATTTGGTATTTTATCTGCTCGATCACGTAACGGGATTAAATTTCATAACTCGTCGAAATTCTAAGAAAGAATTCTCAGATAAGCAGGTTTCCTCGTTTTATCCCAGTCGCTGTAAAGCGGTGAAAGATACGGAGGTACCTTTTAAGATAAAAGATAAGCTAATTTTGTCTTCAACAATATTCCTGCATCTAGCTAATAATTCATCATCATCAGCAGCCTTTCTTACGTCCACTGCTGGACATAGGCCTCTCCTATGGCACGCCAATGGGCTCGATCTTCGGCCCTCCTCATCCAACCGCTGCCAGCCACCCTGCGAATATCGTCACCCCACCTAGCCAGAGAGCGCCCTACACTACGTTTGCCGAGTCGCGGTCTCCACTCCAGAACTCGTTTCCCCCAACGGTTGTCGGTTCTGCGACAGATGTGACCTGCCCACTTTTTTTTTTTTTTTTTTTTTTTTTTTTTTTTTTTTCCGCGGGGAAAATCCTATTTACGGACCATCCCACCCCCGAGGGGCGAGGGTGTGTCGGACTCACCGGCGCCTTCCGACCCAGCATGGATGTTACCGCCCGTGGATGGGCGGCCGCTGGGCCGGGTCCCTACCAAGAATAAATGCGCCGTAATACCGACTAAATACCCCGCGACGGCCACCGTCAGCGCATTCAGCGAGACGGTCCCGGATTACCCTGAAGCCAGAGCTATGGATTGAACCGGGACCGCCTCTGCGCGGTGCCAAGAGGCACGCCGAAATAACGTTTGACGTTAACACCTCGGGGGCCGCCAAGGTAGGGTCGGCGGCCCCGTGTGGCCTCTGGGCGCCGGGCTACGTGTTGACCCGGCGCCTCCTACGTCGCCTGTTGCGACGAGCGGGATCGGTCTGCTCCCGATCCCGCTCCGTGCTCTCCTTCTGCGAAATGACCCGTTCGCAGAAGGAGAGCATAGCTTTCCACGACCTCCGGCTGCCGACCATAGCGGCGACCACAGTCGGCAGCGAGAGGTCTCTCCCCACGACCGCTACGAGAGCGCTGCGCTCCTCGTCCCAGGCTGGGCACTCCTCAAGCGTGTGCTGGGCCGTGTCCTCACGGCAGTTGCCACAATGGTGGCACACGGCGGTCCCCTCCACTCCGACGATGCGACACAGGTACGCACCGAAGCTGCCGTGCCCGGTGAGCACCTGCGTCAGCCGGAAGGTCGGCGCACCGTGGCGCCTGTCCATCCACTGCTGGAGGACAGGACGCACTGCCGCGACGGTCGCCACGCCAGCACTTGGATTCTCCAGCCTGGAACGCCACTCCTCCACGGCGGCGCTGCGGAGGGAGGCCAGCATGGCCTCGACCTCTCTTGGGGCCGGTCTCTGTCCGGTTCGCCGGTACGCCTCCTCCCGCCAGAAGAACACTGACGAGAGGGACTTGGCGTCCAGCTCCCAGGGCAGAGTACCCGCCAAAACGCAGGCCGCCTCATGCGAAATCGTGCGGTACCCTCTAGCGATTCGCTGCGCCACCATGCGTTGCGGACGATGCAGCAAACGGACGCAGCGAGCGCCGAGGGAATTGGCCCACACGGGACACCCGTACAGGGCCACTTCAGCTCGCTAATCCTTTGGGCTATGTCTACAACTTTGGTTCTCTGACGGATGGCATCATTTCTGATCCTATCTTTCAGAGAAACCCCCAACATAGCCCTCTCCATAGCGCGCTGAGCAACCTTAAATTGGTGGATTAGTCGCATCGTCAGTGTCCACGTCTCGGCTCCGTATGTCATGACAGGAAGGACGCACTCGTTAAAGACTTTTGTCTTTAGGCTTTGCGGTAGGGGTGACGAAAAGACTCGACGAAGTTTTTTGTGTGTGAAGCTAATAATTATTACAAGGTAAATATTTGAAATTATATTTCAATATTGTGAATAAAAAATCAAAGGTGAGTGCTTGAACACGGAATGCCCGTATTGGTACATTGGTTTTTACTAAGATGTGTCTCAATTCTATTATTTTATAACAGAAAAAAATAAACTAAAATATTTCATGAAATATCGCTTGTAAATATTTTTCGCCTTTTCCCTGTCTGTATTTTGCGTGGCGGCCAAATATTATTGTACCACATTTTATTTTGACTCCAAAAAAATACAACATTGATACCTGATGGTAATCCAAGTGCTGTACTCATAATGCCGCTAGGCAAAAATCACGTTTATACACATAGTTTAATTTCGAAATGAGACACATCGGACGGTACGTTTTTTATATGATGATCGCTAATTAAATTCCTACCAATATTTATAGAATATGTCATACAAATATTTTTTATACAATTTCAGATAAAAGCGTTGACATAGTACTAAAAGGCAATGCACACGCGTCACAATGTAATATCCAAAAGCATAATCAAAGCTCGGGGGCCTGTCTTTGTTTGTTTCGGATGTCGGTATGGACGCTTCACCAAAACTATACCTGCTAGTAAGGCAAAGGGATTACGGGCGAGCACCCAGCTCCAACTTAATTGACTTGCCGTCGGCATACGCACGCTGCAAATACAGTTAAGCATGTACCTGTTGTTGAATGTAGGAATCTAAACACCCCACGGCATACCAATGCGTTCGAGATTACGAGATTTTAATATAATTACGTCATGCATACACAAAAGTCTGTGTCCCCAAAGGGTAGGCAAGGGTGTATTTCGGTATTTAAGTTTAGGATGAAACGATCGTTTATGTAAGACGCGGGACCAAAGAAGCAGTCTGAGTTTCTGTGCTTCAAAGTTCAATTTGATTCAAAGTTCGTCTTATGAAGGATTTTAATATAAGGTTTCGCTTTACATAGCAAAACATTCGTCGTAATAACAAGATTTTGTTTGAAAGAAAATTTAAAATACCAACGCAAACATTAAATTTGTTGAGTGAAAATAGAAGGTCTATTTTACTCAACACTTATTACTGAGAAAGCAAATTTTTAAAGGCTTAACCACTATTTAAATTACGTAATAAAAAGTAATTAAGGGGATGAACGTGTTTACTGGCTTTATGGTTTGTGCCGTCCTGGGTTCGATTCCCGGGTCGGGCAAAGTGTTATTGGGTTTATCTATAAGGAAATTCTTAACTTAGCAGCACGGAGTCTGGAAATGTGCCCGAAAAACGGCAATAGGCTCGCCCCCTACTACGTGGGACTCATACATACCTTGGGAAATGCGGGTGCAGAAATGCACCTCTGCCTACCCCTAGACGTGAGGTTATGTATGTATGTATGTAATCTTAAATATTGAATGAATACCTGAAAAAGTATCTGACAAAAGGCTTTGTGGAGATAAATAAAAAACGGGCGGTACTCCGGGAGTGTCGGCAGAAGTGAAAACTGAACATTAATTTTGTCCATTTTTGAATATTTTGGAATGGTTAGGAAATAATTACGCACGAATTGCATTATTTATCAGTATAAAAGTACTATCATTTACGTAGTAAAATACAATATTCCTTGCGCTATCGCACACAAACATGACAATTTATATTACATAAAGCGTCTTACGCACTTTCGATCAGAGTCACGTGATCTGACTCAAGTTCAACATTTTTACCCATCCCAAAAAAAGTGCACAGCGCCGCTAAATAAATTTTCACTTCGAAAAAATTGAGAACACAAAATGTTTTTCCCAGCTCTTAACGAGAGACAATGTTCTATCCTTTCCGTATTTTGTCATAATATTTTAATGGCCTCCTATTATTATAGCATTAACATACTTATTCAGCTAAGCGTAACAGATATGAACATCTTCACATGAATGATGTATCAGCATAATATGGCATGTGAAACTTGATATGTATTCAGCGAGAAGTTGTTGAAATTATGAAATCCGGTGCTGTATATGTATAATAGATACATAAGTATAATAAATTGTAGCGCGAAATTATTATTTTTCTCTAATTTTAAATAATATTATAATTACTCCAACAAGTGTCAAAAAACTAATTATGATCTTCTTTTGTTTCAGATAAAACAAAATGAACTGCAATAAGTGAAGTGAAGTGATTTAATATGGACGTCCAGTGAAGTGGTTTGAATACTGGGTAGTGATAGTGACAAATGTGCCCGTTGCTGTAAGTGTAGCGTGCTTGTACTGCCATGAGTTTTCTAACATCGCTGGGTCAGTACGTGGCGGGCGTGGCGGACAGCGTGGCGGGGCTGGCTCTGTCGCCGCGCCGCGCGCCGCCCCCGCGACACCGCTCCGCCGAGGAAACGCAGGCCAAGCAGCCACAACCTTCCACTGCAACTATGAGAGGTAATATACCAATGTTTTTGCTTTTATGCAAACTGACAAACATAACTGTACTGCAAACCTTAGATTTTTAGACGCGCGGCATAAAGTAGAGGCTATTCGTTTGTATTTTTTGATAGAGTAAAATGTTACGGGGATATTCCGGTAGGAGATTTTCAGTAGAACAAGAAGTCTCTAAATGCAGTGTGCAGTTGTAAGTGCAGTGTCAGAGGCGGAGCGAAGAATACGGTTGGGCTGGGCGGCATTCGGGAAGCTACGTCATATTTTCAAGTCGTCGATCCCTCATTGCCTTAAGACGAAAGTCTTCAAAGTCGCTCAGCGTGCTATGGAGCGGGCAATGCTTATAGTTTATCTGGGGGATAGAATTCGTAATGAAGTCATCCGCCAGAGAACCAGAGTCATTGAAATTTCCCGCAAGATTAGCACGCTAAAGTGGAAGTGGGCTGGCCATGTCTGCCGACGGTCCGACGGCCGATGGAGCAAATAAGTGTTGGAGTGGAGACCGCGCTTAGGCAGACGTAGTGTAGGACGACCTGCAGCTCGATGGTCCGACGACTTGAGAAAGGTGGCGGGTAACGGATGGATGAGGGCTGCTCAAGATCGGGATGGTTGGCGCTTTCTGGGAGGCCTACGTTCAGCAGTGGACGGCGATAGGCTGAGTATATAAGTGCAGTGTAGCTATTAAAGCGTACACTGACGAACAAAGATTACAATAATCTCCTAACAGTCAACACAAATACTAAATAAACGGATACTACATATGCGGAATGCGGAACGTGGCATACTTGCCTCATGTAAGAGGGAGTTATACTGTGTAGGTAAAAATAACCTTCCCCTGACTATATACAAGTTTACAAGCTCTTTCGCTTTTATTACTTTAAGGGTCTTTTGTTTTTTATGCAGCGAGCGACCTGTAGGTGATGTAATGCTCAATAATATGTAATATATATATTCGTCGTGAATAACTTAGGGTTACTCAACCTATCAGCATGACGGTAAAGATTAGATTATAAAGCGGTTGGGATATTCTTCAAACTTCATCGTACTTTCTTATTAGAACTTGGGTAGACATTAGTAAAGCTGAGATTGGAACACGAAGTAACGTACTCCGAGCATTTCAACATTTTCCACAACGCGGTTAATATATTTTCAGTCTATGTAAAGAACTATCAACTGTTCTTTCATACTAAGTTAAATATTAAAATCTTCCAGAGTTGCTAAATTACTACCCTGAACATTTTGAATGAAAAATTATTAAGCTGTTCCTTTCGGAATATAAAACTTTATTTTTACTTCATATGCGTCTAAATTGTACAAGTTAGTTTTTAATGAGGTGCTTTATTCAGCCAACGTACGAGTACATTGTCTTGTTCAAAATTCAAAAAGTTCCTAAGTTAATACGTATCATCTCAGTACGAACTTCATCAAGGATTTAGCAGCAGTTTATTTTAATATTATACATACTATTAACACTGTGTTTTAGTTTTGGACGTATAAAGCAGTGACTAAACATGTTTTTATTGGTTTCATTATTATATTGCTGAAAATCAACATTCTTAAATTCTGAATAACAGTATAATGTTCATGAAATACAAGAATGTGAATCTAATATATGTATTTAATTTTGGGATTACATTTATGTAAAGAAACTTGTTTTAGATTTATGCTCGTATACGGTCCTCTGGCTCTCGAATCTAAAAATATTAGGAGCGTGCATGCTAACTAAATCATTTTTTCAATATATGGGATGAAATTGAATTATGTATGCAATCTTGTCCATGGTTTTGACAAATAATATCTAATACAGGATTTCCGCGCGTGTTGCCTACGGAAGGGGCATCGGCATTGAGTGCTCGTCGCCGCACCCTGGACTGCCTGGCCCCCGCGCCGCCGCCGCGTCGTGGAGGCTCACTCCGAGTGCCAAGAAACCAAGTGCCACCTGAAAAACCTACTATGGCTTTCTGCAAGCGCCGCCTCTCGTGGCCAGAAGTGGACAACTCGGTCAATTCAGGGTAAGCTACATTAATTAACAGGTAGTAGTGGTGTCCATTAAACATTAGACCATACGATAGAAAACGGGCCTAATCTCGCTGATTAATATTAGTTTGAGTGGCAGCGTATGTTGAATATTAAACATCAAATAACTTGCTCTATTGTTTTTATAGCGTAATTTCAATGGTTTATCGCGTATAAATACAACTACTATGTCGCTATGTTTTTTCGATGATTCATCAACATTGTAATAATAGTCAATTTCAAATAATATTAAACTTCATTAAAATATTAGAAATATGTATTAAATTTATTATAACAGTATAACATTATTATATTGTTTATATTGTTTTAAGTGAAAACAATACTCAAATAACAAAGTTTTGGGACCGGCTCTTGAATTACTAATCAGCATAATGAAGTAATTAATTAACTTAACTATAAGTTGCGGTGGAGCAAAAGTTGAATGGAGCGCAAAACTTGTGATAACGTTGAAGGCGAGGACACCATCAACACTAATAATGATGTTGGGTAAAACACAAGCCCTCAAAGGATATTAACCTGTTTCTGCGGAAAGGGGAATTGTAAATCTTAGCAGCAAGTCCTTACAGCCCTGTGGCGGGACACGTCACGAATAGCGATGAGACGCCAACGAAATTTCTTAATAACGCTCCATGCCGATATTTAAACTTTATAATTTCCAACTCGCTATATAATGTACTTTGAATTTAAGTGGGGCGATATTAAACTATTTTATATGTCAATAACATCATAGAAAAAGCATTTAATATTCAGACTGCCTCGTGGTCTCGCGGTACAAGTATGTGCCGCGCGATCTAGAGGTCCTGGGTTCGATTCCCGGGTCGGGCAAAGTGTTATTGGGTTTTTCCATTAGGAAATTCTCGGTAACAGCACGGAGTCTGGAAATGTGCCCGAAAAACGGCAATAGGCTCGCCCCCTATTACGTGGGACTGATACATACCTGGCGAAATGTGGGTGCAGAAATGCACCTCTGCCTACCCCTTCGAGGAATACAGGCGTGAGTTTATGTATGAGTTTATGTATGTATGTATGTATTCAGAGGTTTCATGTGAAGTCGGTGATAACTGATAATATTCTTCTGTAAAAACAAATAAATTTTGAGGCTTGTTATTTTTATGGTATATCAACTATGCATTTAAAGATACTCATTTTTTTCTTTTGTTTCGTGCTGCTAAATTGAGACAGAATGTTGCCCGTAAACGTAAAAGTGTGTATATAATTGCAAGGTGACAATATTTGCACGGGAAAATTAATTCAGCTGTAAACAGGTTTGTTTAAACAGCCCCTTTTTCATTTAATTTACGATGAATGAGGGTTTTGTTATGTTAATGACACCAATACGATACTAAAGTCGTCGGGAGGCGCATGGCACCAGACAGACATTCGTTAGATGAATCAATTTATCAGCAGGCGCCCAATTTGGTCGAATAGAAAATTGGATTAAAACAGCGGGTGACTATTGCGCCTTATTTACTCTAACACTTCAAATGTAATCAATTTTTATTCTTTTAATTGAATTAAGGGTCGTGATGGTTCAATATTGACCCACCTACGGTTCTTTACTCCTATTGTTGTTTGATGTCGTCATTTTAAATTGTGTAGCTTTTTTACATACCTACACACGTAACTTCGAAAATTCAGAGGTGTGTGTGCCTAGGATTTGAACCCGCGACCGCCAACATTTTTCACTCAACCGCGCTTCTAAACCACGAGGCCATCACAACTCATAATTCGAGTTTAAAGTTTAAATTGCTTAATTGAGCAGGAGAAAGCACAGGTGTGAACATTCATCAAAATTTTATATGGTCTTTATAAGAACGTTAGTTTTTTGTTTTATCGTCATCACAATGCATCTGCAGACCAGAACTTTTATAGAAGTAAGTTAGAAGTAACTTAAAAAGTAAGAAGTAAGTATTTAGATGGTGACGACATTTCTCAGTAAATAATTTATAAGTCCGACATCCAACGTCACCTTATGATAACCAATTACAGAAATGAATTAACAAACGTATATTATATTAACGTAATTATATTTTTTTTCTGCGGTCGGTGTATCGAATAGACGTGTTTTTCTGTTACAATTTAAAATTACTGTTTTAAAGTTGGAAATTTGCTAGTTAATGTAGTGTATTTAATAGTACAGACAGTTCATCCGATGTACTTACACTAGTGCCACTATATGTGATCCTGCTCTGCACCATCTGCCAGCACTTACACATATCACTCATCACTTGTTTGAGGAAAAATCCCTGAGGCATACGAAATTCGCAATGTCAACACTCGCGCACATCCAAAGTGCACAGAAAAATCTGGAGGACAGTTTTTCGAAACGAATGGCTCAACTAGAAGCACAACTTCACACTGGGGGCACTGCCAAGGACACCGTTGCTCGAGTTGCAGAGGAGTTCCGGAGTTTTAGAGAGCTCCTGCTTAATATGCTTCGGCTGCTACGGCAACAAATTACGGAGTGCGTTAATATGGTGGACGCACTGGAGACCAGGCATCGTCGAAAAGCGCTGTTATTCCTCGGAGTGCCTGAGGCTGACAAAGAAAATTGTACTGAGGCCGTGTTGTCGTTGGTGAACGGTGCCTTGTCGCTTAAGGATATCTCAGTGTCTTCCATCACAGTTTGCCATCGCATTGGAACGCCGAACAAAGAGCACCATCGGCCTATACTCGTTAGGTTCACTAATGTAAGTCACAGGTCAGCTGTTTGGCGGGCCAAGTCCAAGTTAAAAGGCTCGTCCGCGTCCATTAAAGAGTTTCTGACAAAACCACGACAAATTGTGTTTAGCAAAAGTCGGCAGCACTTCGGTATGCGATCTTGCTGGACACAGGACGGCATTATTGTCATCAAAGTTCCGGATGGAAGCCGAATTAAAGTCACTACCGTTGAGGAACTAAACTCTTTAATGGTTAAGTTTCCGAAGACAGCGGAATTATCTTCGGCAGCCGTAAGTAACCACGGGGCGGCGGAATCATCGCGCTCGGATTAAAAAACGCGCAAGCCGTGATGTTGTAAGAAGGCAACTAACATACTGGTATTATGTCCGTTTATAATTGTTATTGTTTGCCTATGTTTTTCTATTCTACCCACATTTTCATTGTATTTTTGTTATTTCCCTCTCTCTCTTGCTTTAATGTCACTTTTGACATTTGAGTGATATAAATTTTACGTTCCTTTTTACAATAATTTATTGTTGTCTTTTTTTTCTCATCTCATTAGATAAAATTAAAATTCGTTTTCTTTTTATGTAAAATTTGCTTTTTATATTTAATAGTGTTAGCTGGCGGGTGGCGCAGTGTATGATTGATCGCGGTATAGTGGTGTACTTATATTTTTTGTTTGCGCCATAGTAATATACATGTGTGATGGCCTCGAGGTTTAGGCGCGCAGTCGAGAATTTCGACGGTCGCAGGTTCAAACCCCAGGCACACACCTCTGACTTTTCGAAGTTATGTGTGTATTCACAATGAATTATCACTTGCTTTAACGGTGAAGGAAAACATCGTGATAAAACCTGCACACCTAAAAAGTTCTTAGGAATTTCTTAGGTGTGTAGTCCGCCAACCCGCACTAGGCCAGCGTGGTGGACTAAGGCTTAAACCCTCTCAGTTGTAGAGGAGGCCCGTGCCCAGCAGTGGGACGTATTTGGGCTGATGATGATGATGATGAATATACATATAATATATATTTTATTTTACTTTTATTACTGTACATATTATATTTAGATATTTATATTAATTTATTATGAACTCTGACGATGACTTTTATTACTCTGCTAATGAATCTGCTTCCGTCGTCAACTAGATAACGTGAACTTACATATAGTGAGAGATTTTATATACAGTAGAAACATAAGGAACATAATGAATTTGGGGGCTTATATAAATACAATGGCAAAATCGTTTCGTAAAATATTTTGTCTCAGTACCAAGAGAAGATAGTTGAAATCCAATTTGTTTCGAACTTGATAGAATTTACCTGTCCCCGTGAGTTTAGCATCAGTGCAACGGAAATGAGATTAATTATAGTCGGAAACTGTTTATGCCTGTTCATCAAAACATAAATTTTAATTAGAGATGCTACACGTTCTCTGTAATTGAAATTAAAAGCTCGGCGAGAATGCGTGGGAGGCCCGGAGGCGTTTCAGCTACTTACTAAGGAAAGAAACGGGGGAAGGAAAACGTTGATCTCAGTACAGCTGCGTGTAGTTATGTGCAACAGGTACACGTATATTCATGATATATTGATTTTCTCTTGAAAGGAGCGTGGGTTGAGAATAATGCCGTAGCAAAATGCTTTTATCTACTATAAAAAAAAAATTGGACGTACGACTGTAGGACTCTAAGAGGGTGTTTTTGGTAGTTGCGCATAATAGGTGTAATAATTTTTAACAAGTAGAAAGCCCTAAATCTACCAATTGACAACCTAAACTGGCATTCCAGCTAAAGTCTCTTCCATATCCTTAAGGAATATCTTGTTGAAATATTTTCACATTTAGAAAGAGGATATTCAAGCTAAGTGATTACATCTTGGCGTGTCAATACATCTTTAAACATATTAAACTTAGCACAGAAGCTTCTTTGCAACACGCTTTATGCATAGCATTGAGTGCTGCACATACCATTGAAATGGACTGACTTTGTTAAAAAATTAAACCAATTTCAGTTTATATTTACAATAACATTATCAAAAATTTGTTATAAACTAGAAATAACATAGCCCAAAAAAGTACAAAAAATAAATTATAATTACTTAACACAGGTTTTTAATGATTATAATTATTGGATAATTTTAATTAGTACCCGCGGACTTCTATACAGGGTAACAACCACAAGTATTAAATGTATGTGATAAGGAAAACTAAATTTTTTAATATTTTTTTTTAACGTGAATTTGTTTGTAATCACCATAACTATTGCTTGTCGTAGTTTTCGATCACGGTCTCTTTACACTCTGTATAAGCAAATACATATAATATATAGTTTGAATTTTTATCTCAATTTAATCCAAATTCAATTTAAATTTATGTTAGTTTTAAACATTGTATCTAATAATAATCCTCCTTTTTGATCGGAAAATTTCATTTATCCTAACACTTCTTTTAATCCTAATACTCGTGGTCTCGCGATACAAGTATGTGCCATGCGATCTAGAGGTCCTGGGTTCGATTCCCGGGTCTGGCAAAGTGTTATTGGGTTTTTCCATTAGGAAATTCTCAGTAACAGCACGGAGTCTGGAAATGTGCCTGAAAAACGGCAATAGGCTCGCCCCCTATTACGTGGGACTGATACATACTTGGCGAAATGTGGGTGCAAAAATGCACCTCTGCCTATCCCTTCGGGGAATACAGGCGTGAGTTTATGTATGTATGTATGTACTTCTTTTCAGTCGTACCACGATGGTAGAATTTTTATAATTGGATTAAAAGCAATTTACCTTTGTGTTGAAAAAAACATACGTTTAAAAAAAAGAAGGAAAATAAAGGGAAACTACCAGAGTGCCAACAACGTTTGCGAACTAAAATAGAAATACACTGAAAAATCGAGTTCGTTCTCGTATTGAAAATTCCTTTCCATTTCATTGTGCATATATCCTATTTATATTATCAGAACGCAAAAACTCTGCACTCGACATAGATTTTTGGATCTGCGTAGTCTAGCTGCCTTTTGTTTATCTTTCGGCAAAATTCGAATATGGACATTGGACATAGAAAAACAAAGTTGATAGGAAAATCGTAGTTCTGGTTAAATTAATTTTGAAATAATATACGTTTGTTTGATATATAAATAAAACCCAAATCTTTTATCCATATTTAAAATTTCGGACGTAACTGGTATATTGATGGTCTTATAAATGATTGCTTATAAATATTCAAATACACGTCCGGCCAGCTCAACTCAAAACGGGAGTGTTCTACTATCTCAAGGAAAACCGACTTGAAGTACTTCGTGTCTCAAGACTCAAGCTATATCTAATTTTGAATTTCCGTAGCTAAAATGGAGCCAAAATTTAATAGAATTTATTTACTATGTATTAAAATTAAATCAAAGAAAAACAGAAATGCGTATGTTTATATAAAAAAAATGTACAATATTTCTAATATTTCTCTCAGGCTTTTAGTTAGGTCCTTTCCACAGGATCTTTACCAATTAATAGATTAATACCTTTTAGTACCCTTCTTGGCGGAAAGGACAATGACCGCGATGAGTGAACCAGTATTGCCTCCTATTAATCTTTAGCCGCCCCGTGAGCCTCCAATAGGGACTTTGTTTAAGTCGCCTCATAATAAGGGTGCAAATGAAAAAAATCCCTTAGGAGAACTTCCGGGCTTACTCATGATATATCGATTAAATATAATACCAGAAGTTACTTAGCACTTGAAGACCAATTTGCAATAACAATAAAATAACTAATTGTACTGCTGTTTACGGTTGGGTTGGACTTAGTGAGCGCTATATCAACAAACTCTTGTTCAGTCCGCATTTATACCTACGCAAATGATTTTTCAAGTCATCGGTCTTTAGTGCTGCAGACAGACCTATACTAAATCTGGCAAAGCATGGTCTTTACTGTAAAACTTAGCTATTTCATCGGCCATTTATATCGTTGATAACGGTCTCTCCCCAGCTTTAGCGTAAATCCCACGGGTAATGTTTGTTCCTCTAGTAATCTCTATGACTGCCTCGTGGTCTCGCGGTACGAGTATGTGCCGTGCGATTTAGAGGTCCTGGGTTCGATTCCCGGGTCGGGCAAAGTGTTATTGGGTTTTTCCATTAGGAAATTCTCAGTAACAGCACGGAGTCTGGAAATGTGCCTGAAAAACGGCAATAGGCTCGCCCCCTATTACGTGGGACTGATACATACTTGGCGAAAAGTGGGTGCAGAAATGCACCTCTGCCTACCTCTTCGGGGAATACAGGCGTGAGTTTATGTATGTATGTAATCTCTACGAGTCACTTCATTCCGAAATCTATCTAACAGAGCAACTGAGAATATTGTTCGCTCCGTAGGGCGCTCAGGGACATACACCTCGTATTTAATAATTTAAAAAATAATAAATATTTTCAACGCTAAAATTCTTTTCATAAAATGTATCACCCGTGATGTAGAGTGACTTTATGGTTTTCCGCCGGGTCGAGTGTGCCTGTGAGTAGCCACACGCCATCACATTGATAACCACACCTGCGCAGCTCTCTCTAGATAACGTCACTCACTTCTTTTCAATTAATTCTCATAATATGGACTTAGGTGTTATTACGAAAATATTGTGCTTTTATTTCTGGTGGGAAGTCTTTGATTATTTTTTAATATAAAAATAACAGTCAGCCAGGGATTATATGAATAGAATACTTGGAAACTCTGTCAGAGATAACTAAATTTTCAATTATAATTAATGTGTGAAAGAGAAAGAGGGCTTCATTGATCTGAAATAATCCTGAGAAGGGAATCTGCTTCAATTTAAATTATTCCTTTTTATAATAAATAGATTCGTGTTCTAGGATTATTTCAATATGTTTTTACATATCTCATTAACCTATTGTGTTGAATTTTTTCTCTGCGTCACTAAGAAGTTGATTTGTAGGATAATAAATGAGGCATTATATGCGCCTCAATAGAAATAAATATGACAATATTACATAAATCTGCGCACTAAGAATAAAATAATAGAATAAATCCGTCATATTTTGCATAGGACAGTAAACGAGGCGACACTGAATAACAAACTCAGCAAATTTCCCGGGAGCTTAGTTTATTCATAGACCACCTACTAAAGAGTTTGAAGTCAAAACACTGTTTCTCATTAATATTAATTGACACGAAAACTCGGATGATTAAAAATTCTTATAGAAGTCAGCTTTCAAATTAAGTAATGAAGAGAAGAACGAAAAAAGAAGAATGAACTAATGAAGAGTTAAAATGGCTGCTTATCATAATTCATAATTTTAACAAATCGATGCTTTCGTATATGCATATTTATCAACCCGTTGAGTATTTATAAGAAGATTGCGAACAAACTGAAAGACATTTTTCTTTTCATTCTTTTCCTTCTTTGATGAAATCCGTCAGTGAACATGTAGTGTAAAGAAACTCATTTCGTCAAATATGTATCCAGTAAAAAAACCAGTTTTTTTAAGCAATTCAAAATACTTGTAGTTAGCGACGACTAATAGAAGACGTAAATAAAATTTATAGAGAGGCGATGACAAAGTTAATTAACAATTAATTATAGTCTTTGAAGTCACTGAATTTTGATTTTATAATTCTAGTCACGAATTTTATAAAAATAAAACTCCACTGTCAAAATGTGACTAATTACATAACATTTTTGGGCTCTAATTAGACGTTTTTAAGCTATGTGTCTTGTTTTTAGACTTAGAGCTTACTGAACAGAGTAATATGACGATGAAATCTAAACCTTTTTGAATATATTTATAAAACTAGCTCTTGGAGCTACTGTCTACTTTTATGAAGTTTAGAATTAGGTCCACAGAGAGATAAAAACTATTTGAATAATCATATGTTTTGGGTTATTCCGATATTTGTCTTTTTTGAGTTTTTTTCTTAAATTCATCAACAAAATTAACACAAATGAAAACGTGAAACAAACATTTATAAGAATTATTAAAACGATAATTTTTTGATGTCCTCCTACAGTGTAACACAACAAATACACATAGTGGTACGAAGAGATCCACTGTCTTAGTCCTATGTGGAGAGTCTATTGTCATTTTTCGGCTACAGTTCCTGACTCCATGCCGGTACTGAGTATTTTTTTAGCTATGACAAAATCCATATTAACCCGAGCAAAGGACCGATCAAAAGCTACCCAACAAAGCCGCATTTCCCAGTATTATTTTTTACTATACAAACTGCCGAATTCCTTTCCATTGTTTGGCTGTATTATATACCGGAGCAATTTTCTTAAATATGTAACTAAAGGTTTCACGAGAACAAACAGGGTGTCACACACATGCCCACGTTTTCATAGGCGAGTCGACGTCTCCATGCCCTTATGTGCCCTTCCCTCGTCACCGGCAGGATAATATGATTCACTGAAGGTGACAGAAAGATTTCGATCTTTGTTCTGTCAACAGCATTAGATTACGCTTTCATAAAAGTATCGTGTGAATCTATTGTAACGCTGTTTCGTGACATTACAAAGGGACTTTACACAGTTAAATACATTTAAGAGAATGTTGTACACTAACGTAGTGTTTTGTTGAGTTCTTACCATTAGTACCTATTACATGTTTTTAAATTGATCCAAAATTGTAATTAATGACTAATTACTTGTTTTACATTTGATGTTGCCTATTACTGACTGCCTCGTGGTCTCGCGGTATGTGCCGTGCGATCTAGAGATCCATGGTTCGATTCCCGACTCAAATTCTCAGTAAGAGCACGGAGTCTGGAAATATTTCCATTAACGGAAATATACTCGCCCCCTATTACTTGGGACTGATACATAGGTACCTGGCGATATGTGGGTGCAGAAATGCACCTTTACCAAACGCTTCGGAGAGGATATGTATGTATGTTCCCCATCACAATAGATTTCAGCAATTACAAAGTAGCATCAGACCACTATTTTATGATGCGTTATCCAAAAACCCCACACTTAACATGTTATTAATAAAGTTTTAAATTTTCCGCAACCGCTTCATAATGGGACCGTATAAAAAATAAACGAGAATTTTCCGTAACATTTTTCATTGTTTAAAGTAAACTACGCTGTCATGAAAAACAAATTAATGCATTAAGGGCGCCGGTACCAATAAAAAATTAATAACGTGAAGAGAAATTTTCCATCAATAAGAATAAAAAGTGCTCATTTATTCACAAAAAATATTTTTTTCAGTGTGCAAGAGACGGATGGATCGTACTTCGAGAGTTTCACGGCGCTGTCGTGGAGGCAGGAGAACAGGCGATTAGCCGCGCTGAGACTAGCTGAAGCGAGGGCAGAGCGCCCACCGCCGGCTCCGCATGATCTGGGATTGCCCAGTGTTTCTGCTCAACTCTCACATAAGGAACACGAACATCTGTACACTGAGGTAAGTATTCTCTAACTATAAAAATGTAAATCAAACATTATGACATGACATGAGTAGGTACCTATGACACGTCAGAGATCAGACAGGGTTTTTTTTTATAAGTTAATTATAAGAAATAATTAATATGGAACTATTGATATGGAAAATAAATATTAATTTAACGCTTCTTCCCGCGACTTCGTTAGCTTTGGTTTTAAAATTGGATCAAAATAGAAAAATAAGAAAAACAAAAGCTATTTCGACCTTAATTTGATTACTCTCGAAAAGTTTATTTAGGGGACCACAAAGTGTTTAGTATTAAACAATGGCTGGTTTTGTTTCTTAAGAAACTTAAGAAACTACTGCCTCAGTTAGTACAATATACATATGTACATGTATGTTCTCTTTTATTTTTGAGTGGCGTTAACTTTTAATTAAAGCGAGGTCTGACCATATTTTTGCTTTCTTGTGCTCTTAAACTAAATGCATTGCTATGTCAGTAATTGTACTGGTATAATGAGCTAAGATCCGCATCCTTTCACTTTATTTGATGAATCTACTAGACAATCATAGTTTCTATAGATGGCGAGAGAATAAAACAAAAAAGAATAAAAAGCAAGAATATATTTTCGGGTTAACAGTTCAGTGAAAAAGATTTATTATATTCAATACATCAGAACACACGATCCCAAAAAAATATTGTAAGCCTCATGTTGCTTGTACAGATTCTACTTAAATGGCGGATTGCGGTCTGTGTCGGCTATGTTTTCGTAAGTCCGTAGGGTCTTGTTTACTAAAGCGGTTCTTTAGAGGTGAAATTATGTTTTCTTTAGCACTTTGGCGTCGCAATGTGTACTATGGGCTATTTAGTTTGCTGTTTATTATAACTATCCTTACCCAACGTCATCCAGCCCGTAAAATTACGTAGGGTATATAATATTAAAACTAGTGACACAACGTGACTGGACCCAAATTTTAACATAGCCAACGTCATTTTCTTGGTAAATGTGCAGGTAAATGTACGCATAATATATGAATACTACTCGTATACGCTCTAACCACATTAAACTAATGATTTTGTATTAAGTCCCATGAGTAATAGTCTTAGAACATGCAATGTTGTCTTTAAAATAAATATTGCCATAAACCTTTTTGTGTCATTAGAAACCAATGATGAATCGAACGGTTATTAATTACTTAATTACCTTATCGAATGGAAGATAACGCCATTGCAAAAAGTATTAGAATACTAACGTAGTACACGCACAAGCAGTAAGCAGTGATGGCCTCGAGGTTTAGGCGCGCGGTCGAGAATTTCGGCGGTCGCAGGTTCAAACCCCAGGCACACACCTCTGACTTTTCGAAGTTATGTGTGTATTCACAATGAATTATCACTTGCTTTAACGGTGAAAGAAAACATCGTGATAAAACCTGCACACCTAAAAATTTCTTAGGTGTGTAGTCCGCCAACCCGCACTAGGCCAGCGCGGTGGACTAAGGCCTAAACCCTCTCAGTTGTAGAGGAGGCCCGTGCTCAGCAGTGGGACGTATTTGGGCTGTTGATGATGATGATGACACGCACAAACTCCGCTTCACATTTCTTTCGCAGCTTGTTATTGCCCAAAGTTCGATAATAATCGTAACCCCCCTGTCATTTCTACGTTCCCTCCCCTATACATTTTCAAAATTCGGGAAAGAATTTAGTAGTGTCAAAGTGGGTGAGATCGTTGATTTTTTAAAATTTATGATTTCTTGGACATAAAACGGTGACAAAAAATATTATTTATATTATTGTAGAGTTATAAAATATTGGTTGCGTCGTCGTGCAATCGTGGAATAAGTTTCCGAAGATGAAAAAAATATTATAAGGACATACGAGTATGAGTCACATTCACGGCATTTTTCTTTACACTGTACTACATAGCCTTTTTACTGTAACCTCAAGTCCGATATTTTAGTAATTAACATGCTGAGATTTACCGTTCATATTGTTTGATTGGCATGACCTATAATCACATACTGTGTTTCTCAGTTTGATGTTTCAAGAGGTGACTTAATAAGTTTCCTAATGGTAATGCTATCAACCCTATAGTTTAACATTACTAATAATATAAACACGAAACATTTATGTGTCCATGATTAGATTAAAGCTATTAATACACAGGTTTTTATCAGCATTAGAGAACATATGTACCTACTTTATATTAACTAGAGAAAGAAACAAGACAGACCTTTTTATTGTTTCCTTTGTTTATACTAGGATGGCAAAGTGCCATCACCCCATTTGATTGTAAATAGGATGACCAAACAGTTCATCCAGTGGCAAGAGATTTCTATTTGTCATCAAGGCAAAGGTATGGATTTTCTAACTAGCCGATGAAATACTATGAAATTATGGCATCGTTAATTATAACGCGTGGTTTTGTTACTGATGGATAGAGGACGGTGGGAAAACATCGGACAACTATTCACAGCTATCAACAAGTTACAGACAATAGAACACGCTGAGCTGAAATATCGCCAAGTGGTTATTTTACATACATACATACATAAACTCCGCCTGTATTCCCCGAAGGGGTAGGCAGAGGTGCATTTCTGCACCCACATTTCGCCAGGTATGTATCAGTCCCACGTAATAGGGGGCGAGCCTATTGCCGTTTTTCGGACACATTTCCAGACTTCGTGCTGTTACTGAGAATTTCCCAATGGAAAAACCCAATATCACTTTGCCCGACCCGGGAATCGAACCCAGGACCTCAAGATCGCACGGCACATACTTGTACCGCGAGACCACGAGGTTGTTATTTTAATAAAAGTACAACTCTATTTATAAGTCAAACCCACTCCCACTTTACAATCATGTTTAATAATAAATTGCTTTGAACATTTTAATAAAGCTGACTAAATTTGAACCATTTTATTCCATCGTAACAAATTAAGCTAAAACAAAATGAGTCATCCCAATTTTAGTAAATTACGTTTTGTGCTCAGTCATTTGGCTGGGGCGATATGCGGAAGCTCAGAGGATCTTCAATCTTGTTCCATTAATGAAAAAGGTAAGCATTAAAGGACTCGCCGGCTTTTATTTACGAAAAAGATTTCTCCATTCTAATATCTAATAGTTACCACTGACAAAATTGTTTAGGAAATATATCTTCTATGTAAAGGAGGAGGGTTGATAAGAGGCATTTTTCGCCCATCACAAACTCGAAAAAAAAAAGTTTCGATTTTCAACTATTTATTAATGCACTTGTACAGTTGAAGATATATATTTTTTAATTCAATAAGATTTACGTGATAAATAATATAGTAAGTCATACCTATTATTGCCCAAAAAGAGAGTATTCCGTCTTTTTTGTATATTTTTGACGTTTTTTCAATCTTTAAATTAATATTTTTTAAAGAAGCGTTCTTTGAAACAAATTATTTTTGACTCACAAAGAAACTACTGTTTATAAGCTTTTATGTGAGTACTATTTTATTTTGTTTCACTGTGCGCTTCTATCCTAAAAGAAAAAAAATATTACGCGTGAGAGTAGAATAGACTGGATACGATTAAAACAAACGATGAACTAGAACAGAATACTATTCTGAATATCATTCGGACTTGTTGACTTCTTTGTTCGTCCCTGTACTCCTCTCCATATCGCACACTATTGAGAGATAATTACTCTGTTTCAACCGTCGTTTGTTTCAACCGTATTACAATTGTGTCACGATCGGAACGTGTTTTACTGTTTTAACACGCTCAAAAAGTATTTGCGTAGCGTAGATGTTGAATTTGTGTTCGAAAGCTGTAGTTGTGAATATTTATTGATAAACTTAATAATTAATAATGCCTGGTAACCAATGTGACTGTTGTAAAATATGGCGAAAAACGAATAGTGATTTTCGTATCTGTTCTAATAGAAAAATTATATCAATACTTCGAAGATCTAAAAACTGTGATCTACAGTGTGGTTCTAAGTTGTGTTTTAAATGCAGTTCATATGCATATCGTGTGGCTCGGGCTAAAAATCAAAATACTTCTACTTCATCTTCCTTAATAACAAGAGTTCTTGCTTCAAGAAGTACGGCCGACGATACCACGAAGAGTCCTAATATACGTTTGACAATACCTCGTTGTCACAACTCAAACACGTGTTGTGTAATTATGTAAGCGTAAAAATTGCTTCGTAACTGTACCAAAAGCAGCTCGAACTCAAGCATTTATAGAAACTGGAATCTATATTTCATCAGGAAAAAGATGCTGTAAAACTCATATTATCGGATCGGTATTTAGTGAATTTGCTCTGCAAGCTTTACGCCCTGTAAGTGAGAGTACATCAATACATGAAAAAAATATTATAAGTCTTTTAAGCAATATCAGAATGATAGCAAAGAAGAGAGGTCTCGATTTTGACACACCGATTTTGTTCGCACGTTGCTTCCGTATTATTGTTTCTGGCTTACTGGCGCCATCAGTCAATCGAAGTCAAAAGACCAAGTCTTGAATATGCCAGTACACTACAAGATGCTACCGCTGAAGGGTGGTCCAGTAGCGATTCGAATGAAGAAAGTCAGAAGGAAGATTAAAAAACATATTGCTAAAAGTATCTCAAGCTTTCTGATTATTTTTAATTATTGATTATTTCCCATATTTATAATATTGAAATAATAATATTTAATAACCTTCTTTTATCTTAATTTTGCATTTAGTGTTCTAATAACAGTTGTTGTTTGGTGCTAAAATGAATGACAATAACGTTTATATTAATAAATGTCCATAATAGATACATAAATATTTATTTTACTTATCCCATCAATTACAGGATTTTTTTTAAAAATAATAGTTTTTTATATTTGTTATGATGTATACTATTAAATAAAATTCATATCACATCAAGTGGCTGATGGGCGAAAAATGCCTCTTATCAACCCTCCTCCTTTCTGACAAATTAATTAAAAACGTTCTCCTCATAGACCAGTTTACTAAAAACCCGATTTTTTAGGTTTGGGAGCCGATTTATTGCGTAGAATAACAAGAGATGTACGTCTTTCGCTAATAGATACTTTGTTTGAATAGAACCGTAATTACCAAGAGATGTATAAAAATAATTATCTCGTCTTTCACGAGTCCGAACGCTAGACGATTTCTGATTTTCCTAAGTGCTTTCAGCGTCTGTTCATTATCGATTATAACTCATGTAAAAGGAAAAGGAAAACATTGTAAGAAAATCTGTATCACTGAGAATTCACTACGAGGACTTTTTTCATTATGTCGGGTTATTATCAAGCTTAGATGAGGGTCGCACTCAGCAGTGGATTATATTGATTTACTTAGATAACATTATAACTAAAGAAACGTTCTTTTTGTATGTTCATTTCACGGTTTCTCGAGTTACAAAATGTTTACAATATTGTTTTAGGCATATTTAGGACGATCCCTCAAGATATAACTTTGAAGCCCCATGCCCTTCGTATAAGCCGTAACAAACAATCAACATTTTAATTTATTTCTGAACCTACCTTTTTAATTCTAAAACATTTGCTGATTTGAATATTAATTTTAAAGATTATTTCTATGGTAAACGAGATTAAACTTTTGAAAATTGATTATAAAGCTAATACGTACCATCCATCTATAAAGGATGAATAGAATATAAAAAAGAAAAGAGTGTTCAGTAAAACAACATAAACCAGCTACATGCAGTTGCAATTTAATCCTTAAGTCTTGGGCACAAAGGCTGAGTAATATGCAACATCTGCGCTTCCGACGCGACGCGATCGGGATTTTTTCTTTACCTCATTTTTATAGCTTTTTCCCGACTAATGCCAGGTGGCCAGGTTGACTGGCTCTGCTCTGTGTAATAATTTACCAGCATTACGGGAAGTGATTGTACTTGAAACTTCGAGACCCGATAGGGAGTTATATTACGCTTTGCCTTTGAAATTTTATGTGAAGCAAATTAAGTTATTTCAAAGAAAATGAAGCTAAAGACTTACGCGTGACATACTAAAATTGAACATAAAAGAGTATGAAGGTGTGTGTATGTGAGAGAGTGAAAATCGTGGTAAAGGTATTATTAATTATACCATAAAGTGCGCCTCCATGAAAACGTTTAAGCTAAATTAGGAAAGTGTCAGTTAAATGAAATTACTTGAGAAGATAGAATGTTCTGAGAATCGAGAGAACGTTTTGTTTCTTTTATAGCATAGTATTTACGAAGTAAATAATAATCTGGCCGCAATAATGTTGAATACGATAATCAAAGTTACGAAAAATTATGTCGCGTATATTTCTATATATATAAAAGGGTTTTGTAGAGTGGTCCACAGCTATAAAAGTTAAGGATCCGCCTGTCTTAAGGCCTAATCCTTTGGAGACTCTGCCCTTAATATTATAGTGTGTCATCACGGCTTCATAACTAACTTCATTTGTCATGGATATTTCGGGCTCACTAAACTGATTCATTACGATAAGGATATTTTCCTGTTTGGGCAGAGAATAATGCATGTTTGTCAAATTAAGGCAATAATACATTATATATGTGCCTATTATAATTATTAAATCAGGATACAACAAAAGAGACGTCATGTATGTACAAAAATGCATATTAGATATCATCTAATAAATACGTCATTTTTTAACGAAAGGGTAGCTACCTAAAGCGTTAAGTATTTCTTAAAGCTTCAGGTTTGCTCATGTTGTTGTTCAAATTAACTACATATAACAAAACGATTGGTATAAAATAATTTTAAGGGAGGTATATTGTATTTAGAGACTTAAAGATTAAATTATGACTGCCTCGTGGTCTGGCGACACAAGTATATGTCGCTAAATCTCGAGTTTCCGGGTTTGATTCCTGGGTCGGGCACAGTGTTATTGGTTGACTCCACTAGGTTATTTTCAGTAGCAGCACGAAGTCTGGAAATGTATCCGAAAAACGGCAATAGGCTCGCCTCCTATTACGTGGGACTTATACATGCCTGGCAAAATGTGGGTGCAGAAATACACTTCCGCCTACACCTTCGGTAAATACATGTGTGAGGTTATGAATGTATGTATCTATCTATGTATTGTATTTAGTAATGGTTATCGAATTCGATCATTTTAATGTAGCTGATTCATGGCGTCGAAGGTTATCCACTACAATGATAAAAGCGAATGAAATTTTACGAGAAATCACATCGCATGTAATGCATTCACGTATTTTACGTATAAAGTTTCAGCGCAATTCAATTTCATCACGTAGGGCGGCGGTATTCCAGCTGGAATTGCTCTTTTTAAATTATGTGAAACGGCTAGTGTACGTCATCGTTTTCGATAACTAGATTTGTTTTTTTACGTGTACTCGCGAACCAATCAGCATGACTGTCCGCCTGACGGTAAACGGTCATCGGCTATTGGAGCTGCGAGACACCAGAGGCCCAGAAAATTTTCTGTTAAAAAAGCCAAAGGCTATTCTACACGTTTGGTAAAATCTTTGAAGTAGAAATCATATTTCAGTCGAACAGTGAAAACCAGCACTCTTGTGATTTCCCATAATTTTCAGCAACAATCCTTGAGTATGCGAAGTCCACTTAATAACCAAAAGTCTGCTTAGCTGTATAAATATCTAGTGAAATAAACTAAGTCTTTATCATAAGCATCGAATACTACGCGAGATATTTTAGCTTAAAACATAAACATAAAATAAATAATCTAATTCACTTATTATTTCACCAATGGTTTCTAACCGACAACGCCTACTAACGCAGTATTTGTGAATTCCTCCATACGAGTAGCGGAAAACGTCAATATACTTTACGACGGATTTTACGGATTACGTCTTTGGAACCCTCCACATGACGGCGGCGCTGAATTGTATTCTTTTCTGTTCCCTCGCGGATATAATTTTATAATTTTTGCGAACTTTATTTGTATTGAATTATATTATTGCGCTCTTCCTTTGCGAGAGAAAACAGACTTGTGTTGTTTTAAAATCAATTAAATATACTCAACGAAGCCAATACAAATAGCGGTGCAATAACATTCTGCTTGTATCAATAGAGATCGGACCTCCGTTGTTTTAGTTTGTTAGAATTATGTGGAAATATACTTTTATCAATGATAGCACAGTTTGTTTAAGATTTTATCTTTAAAAAAGCTTTACATTTTAAAAGATTTAGCATTAAGTTTTACACATTACACATTTTACACATTTAAAGAGGCGTATCGTTTTCAACACGTTTCGTAGTCATGATTAGTAAATAGATTATACAATGAAACCTGAACCAATTTAAATGTCCAAAAAATAAAAAATCCCATTAAAAATGATTATCTAATTTCATTTCTAACGCTCAATACCTTAATATCATTTTATGTTTTAAATTCTTTCTTGAATGAATAAACGAATCATCTCTTAAATATAATCCGTTTTGACCCTTTCTGAAACAACCTCATATTGATCGAATAAAAACGGAGCTAAGTTAGGTCTAAACGTCCGGGACGCCTACAGCCATGTTGCTACCGAATGTCGACGTATTACTTTTTTTGCTTTATTTTTTAAAAGGATTAAGCGACACTTCAGGTTGAAACATGTCTCCATGTAGTTATCAGAGAGCGGCGAACCATCGTTTTTTGGAAATGATCCAAATACACCGTATATTCTAAGTGTAGTAGCAAAAAAAGGTTGTTTATTTGTTCGCATTGCTTTGATGAAACCCCGGTGACACTTACTAGTGTCGCATATTATTACCGGGTTGAACCGTAAATCAGAAAACATGCTGACTAGTCCTCGAACCATTATTCAACGCTATGAGTAAATGTTTAGTCTGTCGGATCCATGCTGTCCATATGGCGACAAAATATTAATGTCTTTATAACAGATTCAATTATTAAAGTTTTTATGTTGCTTAATCAATCATGATTATTTTAGCTAAGTAAATTTTTAGCTTGTTCAATACAAAGTGTATTATTTTCGTTATGTCTACAAATATAAATATCTTTACAGGAATATTTCCTTTTTTTGCAATCACACGCTTCAATAACATTTTTGTTCAGGTTCTCTACTGCATCGAGAATGCTGTCGGAGCGCCGGCGCCGGACGGTCAATTCGCCGCTTACAAGGAAGAAGTGATCGAGTACGCCAGGCGTGCGTTCAGGATATCTCCAGATGTCCACAATCGCGCAGTGCGGGCTGCCGGGAGCGAACGCCCACCTACCGTGGTCCTAGGCTGCGCAGTTATTGAGGCTGATGGGCTCGAAGCTAAAGATGCTAATGGTAAGGCAATAAACATTCATTCCGGGTATCTAATAGCAAACAATAAGTTAAGTGATGTGGTCGAGCCTATCAATAAAATAAGAAAGATTTCATTAAGAAAAAAATATGATTTCATTAATGTTCAGAAAGAAAGCAATAAAATAAAATCAAGATAAATAAAGCAAGTGATTCATTGTAAGAAATAATGATTATAATAATCTTTATGGGTCTAGTCTAGTCAACAAGTTCAAAAACGTGAAAAATAAAGATAAATGTCCTAAAAATATGAGCGATGGCTCATTCGATTCGGAATCACCTCTAGAAAAATGTTTTTGAAGGATTTTTGTGCAGGTAAAAAAAAATCATCGTAAGTCTATGATGCGTAATCTATTAATATACGAGTATTACTAAATGAAAAGCAAAACCTCTCATGTCACCAAAAACCAAAATGATAAATATAAATGGAGTTATTAACACTTTGTTCGCTATTTCACTAATTATACAGTTCATTTAATAAATGGCGTCCCGCTGGCGTCATATTGCGAATAAAAAGTAAATGGTATTGAAATGTAGTGAAATTGTCAGTGACGTTAATACCTGAGCTAAATAATGCTGATATTTACTCTTAAACCGTATTAGTGATCTCTCGAGATTAGAGAAAGGCCAGCTCTCATCATACATATATGCACAACGTTAATTCCAAATAAAAATAAGCAAGCAGTAACTAAATGCAGGAGACTTTAACCCTTAATTCGGCAGACTATATATTTTATTTCATTTGTAAGATCATCACAAATTTTGTTAGCTTAGCTTGTGAGCGGTCCTAGAAAAAATACTCCAAAAAATCCACCTATTTCAGTATTCTGAAAAATCTACATCAATTATAATGGACATTTTCAGGCCAAATTCTTGTTATTTTGATGAGAAGTATACTGCACGGTATCTAATTAAGGGTTACTTATACGACCAAGGCGAATTTCACGACAATGTTTGAAAACTAGTTATGTCCACTTATTTAAGTAGCCATGTTGCAAAAAGTGGCGAAAATATGCTTATAAATTTTTCAGTGTTACTTCGTTCAATGTATGTTTTCTCGTTTCAAATATTATGTATCAAGATAAATTTTAAGTCAGTTAGACATAAAATAAGATTTTTAAAAATTCAGTATGCAAAGTGCAGTTCTATTTTGTGTAGCATCTTTTTTATTACATATTTTACTATGCACCTCAAGTCTGTCTGCAGCGTTACCTTTATACGATACAACCACATACTCTCCTAACATGATGAAAATTGTTTTCTGGGGAACCTGCTCACGTTATACACGGTACGGTAAAAATAAAATTGTGCAACGAAAAACTGCGCACCGCGTATCTAGCGGCGGCCATGATAGACTGACAACACTCGTTATTGAATTACCTGATAGTGATGGATGGACGAGTAATGCTATCGGATCGGTTAAAAATCGTTGCATGTATCGCATCAACGTCATCATTATTCCAGTTACCCGCCGGACGCCTAGTTAACGACCAATCACAGGGCGTCGTACCGCCTAATTGGAAATCGTCTTACTTTTGCCCTTTTGCTCTGCTAATTGTAAATCCATCGGCTACCTATCCGAAACGTTGAAGGATCCACTTAGCATCTGGAAATTTTGCAACTACATTACCCAGGGATACATGTGGCGTACAGGGGTCCGTGGGAGACTCGACGGGGGTCTACGTTGGACGTGACAAAAATGGGGGTCCACAATCGTAAGCGGAGGTCTATGAAAATTCATTTGGTTTCTAACTAAAATGTTGGCTCAATATAGGTACATAATATTTTAAGAAGCTTAGCGATTGTTACTTGTAAAAACTTGCATATCCCATATAAAGAAAAGTGAATCGATATTAGTGTTGGCTAATGGATAGTGGCTTTTTTTTGGAATGAGTAATAATTTTCTGGATCCAGTGAACCCCCTGCTAGTTCCAGATATTTTTTTAAAGTGGTCTATGAAACAAAGGAGTTTGGCAACCTCTGGCATAAACCAACAAATTTTCCGATTACAACGAGCATATCGCTACGTAAAATAGTGTTCACAATGAATTTCGTGTGCTTCACACGGACCCAGCGTATTTATACGTATACAATCAACAGAAATGCACCAACGAAAGTTGAAATCAAATTTCTATTCATACAGAACTTTGTTTTAACAACCCTGGCAAATGTTTATGAAAGTTGGAACGGGTGTTTAATTGGCTTTCTAGAAATTGCTGAATCCACATACGAAATGTTGGTAACAATGGCATCAGAACATTGGGTCTTTAAATGTCAATGCATATGTATATTGCATTATAAATTAGACGACAACCTTTTGTACCTAAAACATGACTAGAATATTTACATAAATATTCACATAATTTTTTTAATGTAATTAATAATTTTTAAAAAAGGATATCATTTTTTATTTTTTTATTTTTTAGAGTTGTTTACGCTGTTACTGGGCGAATTAAATACATACGTAAATCACATTTCATTACCCATAAAACAAACGTTAGTTTTCTTCTTCGGTACAGGATTCAGTGACCCTTACTGCATGCTGGGAATTCAGCCAGCGTCTTTGCCAGCATCTCCCCGTGCGTCCGAGGATGAAGGTCGCAAGCATGGATTTCGTTTGAGCTTCAAGCGCCGCGATGGTCGTCAGCAGCGAGACAGCCTCGGCAGGCTGCCGGCTCGCTACATCCGTGCCACCAGCGTTCGTCAACACACACTGTCACCAAAGTGGAACGAGACATTCAAGTTGTAAGTATACTTGAAAAATAATTGCGTGTAGAGAAAAGGCGTTAAGTACTACTGGCAACCTCATTAGATATAACTTGGTGAAATATGATTTGTGTGTTCCATGATACCAGTTGATGAAGTTGAACTTAGTTCGATATCAAACAACAAAATATATATTTTTCTACGAATACAAAAAGAAGGTATCGCGCGAGTTCGAGGCTTAACTAGCTTAATTTTAAAGTTACTGAAATTTAAAAATTAAGTCACTTAAGTAATTATGCTCCTTGTTAAAAACATTTGACAACTCTAATTTATGCTACAGTTGATTACAGCGTTAAATAAATATTATCAAAAGTTTACATAACCAGACAATAATATTGAAGATCGGAAATTGAGAGTGGTAAAACTTAGTAAAAAAAGGGCAACATCCCCATAGTACTTCAACAAGCTCATCATAAAAATCTATTTCCTTTCTGAAATGGTGATTGCTAATATGATGAAAGACATCTTTTTATGAACTTCAAAGCTTCGCTTATCTTAATTTATTACGATTACGAACCTTTATGACAAAATAGTGAATTTATTTATGGAATTTATCTTTAACATTTACACTTCATCCACAATGAATTAGCGTTATTAAATGAACGATGTGAGCAATGCCATTTGGTGTAGTATTTCCACGTCTGAATCAAAACCATTTCCATCATCATTCCGCCAATCCGCAAAATTCTTTTGACGCGTTAACCAAATTGATTGATGGCAAACATTTTGTGTGTGTGGTAGGTGGTGCTTTGTATTGCAAAAGCATTTCTGTGTGAAAATTCATCAATCTCTGCCATTATTTTAATACGATTAACCAACGGAAGGTTGCCAAATGCATTTTATATTTTTCTGTGCATTTTACCTCATCAATCACATTCGTTATTAGCAATATGGCTGTAGCCAACTCATGGTATTCTGTTCAAAGCAGCACGTTATATTCCTAATTCCTTCGAGGTACTTATTTAATTACGAATAATGGTCAGATAGAATCATACAATGGACTTTAAACCATTAAGTATCATCAATATTGCTACTTTTAACTTTTCCTTCAATAAATTAATGGAAAATGTTGATTATTGATTTTAATTGTTATGAATATGTAATGTAGTTTTAAATGACATTATCTTATCTTATATCTTTAAATCTTATATCTTTAAATGAGCAATTCTTGTATATATATATACATATAATTGGAATCTCGGAATCGGCTCCAACGATTTTCATAAAATTTAGTATATAGGGGGTTTCGGGGGCGATAAATCGATCTAGCTAGGAATCATTTTTAGAAAATGTCATTTGGAAGAAAAATAACAAAAATCAACTGAAAAATATGACTCTTCCTGACATCTATTGGCGAATATTGGCGAATAATAATACTATTTTTTGTGAGCAACTAATTGCTTTAACGACACAACAGCAGATGGCGTTGTTAAGTAACATTATTCATATTTCATCATTTTATTAGTAATTCGTACTTAAATATAATTTCCAAAAAACACTATTAAAAAAAAAAAAAAAACAGGTACTAAAAATAAAACATAGACCAATATTTATGGCATATGATAACAATTACGCAAAAACAGGAGAAGAAGTTATCAGTAGGCGGTATAAATACACAGTATTTTGTTGTGTTTAGCGATATCGACGATATATCATCGGACGTTTTACACCTGGACATCTGGGACCACGACGATGAGAGCTCGGTCCTGGACGCGGTGTCGCGGCTCAACGAAGTGCGTGGAGTTCGCGGTCTTGGACGGTTCTTCAAGCAAGTGTGCCAGAGCGCTCGCCAGGGCAGCCAGGATGACTTCTTAGGTAAGTATTTTTTATGAATTATGTTATTATGCGAGTGTTTATTCTATAGCATTTGATCTAATATCATTTCTAAAACTTTATAGAGAGCTTTTACCAGCTGATCATGCATCAATTTATTTAATTCCAATTACAGCCTAATTAGGCCCATGAATTTGACTATGGTTGAAACAAAACAGCGAGGTCCTTTTCTATGAGTGGAACATAATACAAGCTGATTGAAAATGTTACGCCTCAAAATAAGTATAAAATGTTATAGAGGGAGATTACGTAGCGACCTTTGTGCATATCTGTAACATGTTTTGCCTTTTATTGGAAAACAAATGACTATACAAATAAAAGCGGCGGTGGCGTTTGTTCTGTTGTCGACGGCAAACGGCTGGAGAAGTGCTCCCCGGGGGAACCGATACACCGGTGTATGCACGCCAGAGCTATGTACACATTTTACCTCACCTGTATTATACCGCAAACTTGTTTCAGCTTTTATTTTGCTAAAAATGGTAAATACTTTTTAAATATTATGTCGTCTTCTGTTATTACGTATTAAATGTCTTGTAAAATTAACTCGCCACATTTTGTGCTTCGGAAATATAATGGCAGTCGATGAAATAAAACAAAGCGGATGTTGGCCGGAAATTCGTGTCTAGTATAGTTATCGTATTATAATTTTGTGGTGATCTTTTTCACTTCAGATTTTAACACAATAATTCAAATTTTGAATGTATGCCAGTACTGGGGGGTAAGATATTCGTTTTTTTTTATAGCCACCACCATATACCCGTATATAAGACGTCAAACTCGAAAGTGATAATGTGAGATTGCCCTTGTTCGATTGGACCCGCTTTCTCCTCCCGTCGCCTATATGTAAATTTTAAAAGATTGTAAGTCAACCATCAATTATTGTTTCTTCCATTATACGAGCATGCCAAAATGGCCGTAACGGCATCTGATATAGAATGAGTACTCACTATATAAATTACGACTACCTTTCATCACTTCTCAAAGTTACGCCAGCCAGCAACTGGATATATTTATAAAAGGTCGTTCCTGGTACGGAACATAAATGTAAATTGTAAGTATGGCGTATTTAACACCGTATGTAAGGTAGTCGCTACCTGCACAGATAAGATTGCATATTCGTATCCATTCCGTCATCGGTTTCCAGCTACTGATGTCAGGACTAATCAATAGCAGCCCAAAAGTGGCGTTGATGAAATTATTAAATTAATCATAATATAAATTCTAGTTATAATTCGTTGTAACTAAATAAAAACATTGGACGATCCAAATAGAAGAATGATTTCTTTTTTTTCGAATTATACGATTTCTTTAACAAGAAAAACAATCATCTTTCACAGCTTGTAATAACAGCATGTTAATGCCGAACTAATCTTCATTTCATGGAAATAATAATGTTGAAGTGTTGTAGATTTATTCACGATTCACAGAAAGTCTCGAAAACACCTGCAGAGGATGATAGATTGGTTCACTAGTTATTTTTAGTATTACTAAGCAGTCTGCCGTCGTCAGGTACGAGTATCCACTAAGACGAATCATTCACAATTGTAATTACCAACTGGGGCGTATTCGACGATAATTAATAGATATTATCCAGCTGTATTATCGGCTTTAATTAAGATTCCGGTATTGGCGACAGTCGATTCGCTCAATAGCCTTGCTCCAATGGCCGACAACAAAAGAACGAGGATATGTGGAGAAATACATACATCTTAAATAATATTTCAAACACGTTCTTTATATCGTTATATATAATTGGTTAGTTCTTCGGTGCGGAATAACGAGATGGTAATTGCATATTTATTTTTCAAAACTGCGTGTGTATTGTTTATATATTGTCTTCTAATTTAGTTGTTGTTGTTGATAAAGTTATGCATAGGGATTTTTGGCCATGTGAAGATTTTTTCATGATCTTTCCAGAACCTTCCATGTACTAAAGCATAATGCCTTTACCACGGTGAAACTTAAATACACAGTAGAGTCTCACATAGAATCACACCATAAGTAGCAACTGCATCTGAATTAACAAAATATTTTATCCAAACCATCCACATCTGCTATTGGACGAGTGGCGTCCACAGATTTCCAGAGCGATTTATTATTTCAAATTTGCTTGTTAAAGATTCATGACTGACTGTCAACAGTTCCGTGGCAAAAATAGCCGGAATTTTACTGTAAGTAAATTTTCAGTAGCAGCGCGGAATCTGGAAAAGCACCTTCCCATTAAACGGTAATAGGTTCATCTTCTAATGCTTAAGTGAGATTTAAATATTAGACCTGGAGAAGCGAATGTTTAAATATTTATCTAACTTTACTCCTTGAGGATAGAAGTGAGACTTTTTATATACCGCACGTGTAAAACAAATTAGCAAAATCTCTGAAGAACGAAAACTGTTCAATTGACCTATATTTTAAACAACCTTCCCAGTTAAAACAGAAGTAAATTAAGCTGCAAACGCAATAAAGGGACATTGGAATTTCTCCTTTCGTTTAAGGTTCGTTGACAAATTAGCAATAAACGTGAAAACGGTGTGTTTGTCGGTTTAATTAAAACAGTCACTCAATCCCTGGTACGTGTGCAAGTAAACAAAATGATTACGCAATAAATGTTTTATGCAAAACAGGCGAGTGCTTGGATTTTAAACGCCAAAAGAGGCTAAAGAAGGAAATTAGCTGGGCGTCGACAGTCTAGTACTTTTCATGCAATTCGCTTTAGTCTTAGCTCGTGCGTCAATGTTGCGCGACGTAATATTACGTACTAGTGTCGCACACACATAAAATCTGTTTATAGCACTCAATAAGCTGATAACACAATATCACCGCTCTGGATGAGTTCAGTCTCGCAATTAGGGGCGTTGACGTCACGCCGCCTTTGTGCATAAAATGAGATTGTTTCATTCGGTATATTGTAGGGCAAACGAATTACTTCACCATAACACGTCATACAGCGGCTATTCACTCGCTCCAATTATTGTTAACTAGCTCTTATTGGCACGAAATTAAAGCTTAATTCAATTAGGAATAGGTACGGGGTTGATGCCAAATAATGAATATTTATATCCTATGTTATTGCACCATCAGGCTTACAATGTGGCTTTGAATGTATGGATTTCTAATTTAGGTTTCCTAATAGGTCTTTGAGAATACCGCTTATGGGAATTAATATGAGTATTTTTACCATATACGCAAGATAGAAATATGCATTTTTATAAAATTTAAAAACATTTTCTATTGCTTCAGTTTTTTTGAATTTAATTAATAAAGTTGAAAAATATTTGTATTGAACAGACCTATATACACCCGACAACTATTCACTACTGTCTGCACCTGAATATCATTTCCATTCCCGAACTCCATTTATCGTTATAATCCATTCATTCCCAAAAGCCTAGTTCACGGTGCTGACATTTTGAAATCCTTTCACGGCAATGGGATGAAATGCGAGTTGTCGAAAAAATGTACATAACAAGATTGATGGAGTGCGTGCATTCAATATTTATTTAGCAGGCGGCGGGTGCCAGTATGTGTGATTCCATTCGAAGTGGAAATTATTCGCTGCGAGCCTTGATAACAAATATGACAATGAAGTGTTGTGATGTCGCTTGTGTACAAGAATCAGAACGTACCTGAATTGAACGTTGTGTACAGTTTAAGTTTGTATTATGTATTGTACATACATATGTACATACGAAGACCGCGCTTAGGTAGACGTAGTGCAGGACGTCCTGCAGCACAATGGTCCGACGACTTGAGAATGGTGGCGGGTAGCGGATGGATAAAGGCTGCTTAAGACCGGGATGGTTGGCGCCTACCTAGGGAGGCCTTCGTTCAGCAGTGGACGGCGATAGGCTGCTGTAAATAAGAAATGTACATACGGCTGTAACTCTAGAGGAGCACGCTGAGGTATGTGTCAGCAATATGTTTTGCCTGCTGTTTCTTAGTCCCACGTAAATATGCGCCAATCGAATCGAATGTTCTAGTAAATCAATCCAAATAATAGTTTTCTGCAACAGCTAATCAAACACGTTTACACGTATGAACTAAATGTGCAACAGATATAATTAAACATGAATATATAATTGTCAACAAAATCACTTAAATCCGCTAAAGAATGTTTTAGTATAATAGACGAATACTGGCCATAATCAGCTTTGCATTTTTATGAAAGACACAGAATATACATTTATGACCAGTTAATTCTATGAAATTATGGTATCGAAATATTTATTGAAACATAATCCTTAAGAAAACAATTCTCATACCTTGGATAAAAATAAACCTTTTACAACTCCAATGAAATTCTTGGAATTGTAAATGCCAAACGATATGATCGACTTCGTCTGTTTTATTCACAGAACAGCTGTATTTTATTTGCCGTAATTGTTTTGGAACTTTCTAAGTATTATTACTACCAATTGAATGGAATAAACGGCGAAAACATGAACAAATTTTTAGTTACTGTCGATACTTTTATTAATGATTTTTTATCATTTCTCAATCGTAAGTGCTGTATACCGTTAAACAATGAATACATTTATGTATGTAACAAAACGGTAATTTAAAAATTGCACTTTGCTTAAAGATGAAAACCAGAGAAAAATGACATACTTTACCTTATTTTTAATTACACTAACGAGTCGCGATTAATCATTAAAACAAAAAAATCAACGAGAAAGCTAATTTAAACAGGCACAAAACTTTATTAAAAATTCTACTAATTAAGTATTTTAGTAGATTTTTTCAAAGCTTTTTATTAAAATGCTATTATCTTTAAGTTCTGTCCTATTATAGGTAGATGCGACTAATAAGGTCGGTACATAAATACATATAAGATTAATATTAGATTTATAGAAAAAAAAAATGTTAATCGAAAAGAAATCACGCTTATGGTCAACTTTCATAAATATCTGAAATATTTCCATGGCTACAACAGGAATAAAATAATAATTTAAAAAATGTAATTAATTTTGCATGTTTATAAAATTCAAAATAATAGAAGGATACCTTCATATGTACGCACTAATGCTCGTATACCTTAAAGGGGCAGTTAAAATGTGCATGTATTTACAAAGTAAAGTACATACAAACCCTGTGTAGTTCATACAGGGCTAAATGACTGTTCCGTAAACGTAAATGTGGGCGGTGATGTGATCACATGCGCGAGCCTCAACAATGGCCCGTAATTTTGTAATCCCGGCGTCGGTGCCAGCCAGTGGTTCTGAATAACTCCCTAGAGAACAAATGTTAGTGTGTGGAACTTAACTCACCTAGTAGTTAAATGGATTTAGTTTTTAACTATTTATTAACGTAAGGACAGTAAAAACTGCTGATAATGTATGCTAGTAAATCAAATGGAGTTTTTTTTGCCATAAAATCACTCTGTAGTCTGATTGAGTTACAGTTTTCATTTGCTGGTATAACCATCGTAGTGCAACCGTCTTACGGAATACCGACGTCCCACGGTACGAAAAACATAACTGTTCTCAATTTTTGCTCAAAAACATTCCCGCTCAAGTAGCCGGCATGATGTTGCAATAGAATCAATCAATTGTCGTTGCACTGTAGAATTAGTAGTCTTTATTATTGTTTAACAACAACATCGTTATTTAGTTACAAAAATTACTATAACAAACTTCCTTTTATAATTAAAATATATTTTTAGGCTGCGTCGTGGCCTATAGGCAACGTGCCTAAAAACGGCAAAAGTCTCGTCCCTTATTACGTGGGACTGATAAACCTAGCGAAATGTGGGTGTAGAAATGCACTTTTGCCTACCTCTCCGAGGAATGCAGTCGTGAGGCTATGTAGGTATGTCTGGTCTTAAACGCAAAAAATATTTGGTAGACGACATGAATTCTCATATCGAATCTGTATCTCTTAATACTTGAAACAAATGCCGACGCGATTGTAGATTATTAACTCTCATTACCTTGTACGCCGAAGTTAAGTTGCTGTGGTTCGCAGCATGTATTGCCCTTGAGCTAATTGATTCTACTTTCTGGTTGAAGAGCTCTGTGCCCTCGCTCTGTGCGGGAACAATGTTAAGCTACGGGACGTTAAAAGCTATTTTATCAATATAAAAACTCAGGTATTTTACATACGGGTTTCGACGGGGCTAATTGAATTGGATTGCGTTTACAGTTGCAGCTTTTTTTAAAGATTTTATGTTTTTAACAAGTGCGTACGTAAAACGATTTTAAATATAGTCCGTTTTAGTTGCCTCTGATGAGATTAAAGTAAATAGTGAACTATTACGAGTGCTGCTTATGTGACATCTATTCGACTTATTGTCTGTCTTGGTTTTTTTAGAAATATATTCTACCAAAAGCTACTATTACTGTTTATAAAGGATCTTAGTAATTTTTATATATTAGTACAACCAATTAGTAGATAACAATACAAATCCTGTGATTTTATCTACTAATTGGTTGTACTAATAATATGAACTTGTACTAATATAATGACTGGGGTTGTATTATCTGTTCTGACATGGCGTACGAACCGACTTTCCCAATCATATGTTTTTGCTTTGATAAGTTGTTGAAACTTAAATGTCATTTCGAAAAAAGTCACAGATGTTGTTCGATGCAACCGCTTCCTATAGGTCAATTAAGTTGAGACAGTATTGGTTCTTTACATGGTACGGGTATTGTACTAATCGTAAAATACGCCTAAATTAAATTTGAATGACCGAAGTTCTCAATGAAAGTTTCGACATGACTTTCGGGGCGTCGTATGTTCACGCAAATGTAGGTACTTTTCGTACTTAGTAAGAACGAAATAAAATAATTATTTAACTGAATTTAAAGTAAGCTAATTATAGCTTACATTATGTCAATTATTACGTAATCATATGTTATTTCAGTATAATTTATTAAACCAATCAAATTAGCTAACGTCCAATGGAGCACAAAATATAATATTGGAGAAACACCCAATTGTTTATAATGGTGACGAAAGATTCAATGGATGAAGTTACATTCCGTTTTCACCAATTCTTCGGACATAATAATCGAATTCTGTCAAAAATGAGTGTAAGAGTTTTTTCTAGGTTGCGTGAATATCCCACTGCGTGAGATTCCTTCCACCGGAGTGGAGGCTTGGTACAAGCTTGAAGCCCGCTCCCAGCGTTCCTCAGTGCAAGGCCGCATTCGACTGCGCCTGTGGCTCTCTGCTAGAGAGGCTGGACGTCACGATGACGACAACTGGCAACAGGTAATATTACATCTTGAATATTGTAGTTAATTTCTCAAAATAACCTCATAAGAAATAAATTTTACATTCAATACATATTTTATTACATATAAAGAAGCATAATCAGCGACATTATTTCTTTTTTAATGACTGTAAATTTAAATTTCATTAAAAAATCTTCATGATATACGAGTAGGTACATCGATCACCGAGATTACTGATCATGAAAATATTAGTGTGGTCCATATTTATTTATTGACTTTTGTATTTGAAAGTATTTATATGGAATTTCAACAAGATATACGTTTAGGTTATATAATTACATGATCCTAACAAGTCCAATATTGTAATTGTAATTCTATTAACAGCTGCAATCGATACGACACGACTTATCGCCATATGATAGTGCGTCACAGAGACTCATTACTAGTCTTCAAAGCGGCTGCACAATACATTAAACATTTTATTGGCTTTTTGCAACGAACCATTAGTCGCTACACTGATGTAACATGCCGCCTTTGTACGCGTAGGGAATATACACCTAGCGCTATCGGCGTGGCGGTGAGGAGTGTGCCCGACCCGCCGTCGAGCACGCTCCATCGCTCGTGTTGTTATTTTGGATCACATTACCCCTTTTATTAGTTCAACAGCCCATAACCGACATAGATATATCAAAATATGACAGCCTCCGTCACGCAGTTTCATACCAGGTTCAGAAACGAGAAGTATCGAAAACATTTGCTGAGTATTTGTGTCATATATTTGTTTGGGAGACCAAACATTTTAGATGTGCTTTACGTAAGTTTCGTTGTATAGGTTAGACAGGAGGTTAGATGTGGAATGTTTGGTGTATTAATTTATTTAATAGCTACTCAGTTGAAATCGCTTTACCGTTTAAATTCGCTATTGAGCATACCTAAGTTTAACAGTAACAAACTTCGTAATACTATCTCCTAACTTCCCAATGAAACAAACTTCTAAAACATAAGTGAGTAGGCAGTGATTATGCAGTCTGAGCGCTATCTCCAGGAAGTGGCCGATAATCGGCGCTTAAACGCCACTAGGTTAAAGTATGCAGGCCGAGGGGACAGTTGAAGTAGGTGCGGAATAAACATTGAATACATTTACATCGACTATCGCGATAAAGAATTCCCCAGTATCTGAGTAACGTATTCAGTGTATTCAGTGAGTGAATCTCTTTTGGCCCAGCGTAATCTAGTGAGCGAGCGACTGAAGCGAAATTGCGATTACACGATAAATCCAATTCATTCCTCATAGGTGCTTTTTTATGTGTGATTCAGTGGAACTGGCTTTTTTCCGCCTCACAACTTTTTACATCCCAATTTTATTATTCAAGGTTTTCGGCTCGCCGTAACTTCTTCTGTCGCGCCCTTTACGAATACATTAAGATTAATACTGTCTTTTGAGAGATAAATGACCGTTTTAGTTAACGTAATAAATAGAAACATATGAGAAAAGCTTTTATGTATATGTTTATATCACTTTCTTTCTATATTTTTTAATTACCGTTTTCTTATCAGGTGCGTCAACACGAGAGGCTTTTCGGAGTATTGTTAGCTCATGAAGTAGACATGGCTGCCACCACCAGTGCGGCTGAGGGTGAAGCCAGTGCAGCATGGGAGGGCGAGCTGTGCGGCGCGGCCCAGACTCTGCTTCACCAACACGCCATACAAGGCGATCTCAGCGCTCTACAGGCTGCCATAGCTCGGTTTGCCGCTGCTTGCAGACTCAACAGCGACGTACCCGTCGATCCCAAGTAAATATTTCCGTTCATTAGTATTTTGCATCGTTTAGATTAATTTGACTTCATAGAGAAATATAAATAAATTCCATTTCATTACAGACTTCAATTTTCGAAGTTATAAGTGTATTATAATATACATATGTCATCAACATCATCATCAGCCCAAATATACATATGTATGTACCTACGTATAATTAGATTGCCTCGTGGTCTCGTGGTACAAGTATGTGTCGTGCGATCTAGAGGTCCTGGGTTCGATTCCCGGGTCGGGCGAAGTGTTATTGGGTTTTTTCCATTAGGAAATTCTCAGTGACAGCACGGAGTCTGGAAATGTGCCCGAAAAACGGCAAAAGGCCCCCTATTACGTGGGACTGATACATACTTGGCGAAATGTCGGTGCAGAAATGCACCTCTGCCTACCCCTTCGGGGAATATAGGCGTGAGTTTATGTATGTATGTATGTATATAATTAGTTTTCATGTAAATTAACGGGCAAATAAAATATTGAGAGGAAATCTGCACTTCTAAGAGATTATCCATAAGAAGTTTCTTAGATATGACTAGTCTGCCAAGCCACAATATTACAGCGTGATAGACGTAGACGTAACCTTTCTCAGTTGTAGAGGAGACTACGGCAACGAAACGTTAATAGTTTGTCCATAGACCATAACCAATGATTATACATTTTTGTAATTTTGAAAAAAAATATATTTTTTCAGCAAAAGCGAAATGTTGTAACATCATGTGTGTTCGTGTGATTATCATTCTAACCGCAAATATATCCTATCATTTCATTAGTTAATTGATAAATATTAATAGCTTTTCATTTAATATAATTGACCGTTCGGTATTGGAAATAGTACCAAAACTAATACAGGTAAAAGCGTTGAATATTAACACACGTCGTTGCAACTAAACAAATTAAATGTGTCAAATTATATTTTAAGTTTCTTGCGCAACATTATGTTTAGTCAGTTTAATGTAATTATTTAGAATAATCATAAACCTTCTTTTAGAAGATACTTATAAAAAACGTGCTGCTTTTAGTAGTTTTTAAACTTTTTGTAACAAATTTAGAAATAAGTAGGTAAGTACTCTGTGCTCTACAGCTTGTCTGGTGCGTTAAATGTTACTGTTTCCATTCCACCGGATTGTCTTATCACTTTGAACAAGAAGCACGGACATGAAACTCTATTGTTGTTCTTTTCCACTCAAGAAATAGTTTTCAATATTTAGATTATAAATCTTCCAACAGTCACCCGTCAGTCCTTCTCAATACATTTACAACATATTATAGGTGTGAGAGAGTATATATATATACATATGTATGTAATGTACAGGTACATGTACAAGTTGCTGTCGGAGTTGGAACGCGCGTGGTGCGCGAGCGAGGCGGATGCTGGCGCGGGTGCTGAGGGCGGCGCCACAGTATCGCGCGACGAGGAGCGCTGGCTTGCAGACTGCTTTGGCGAGCTTGTTGAACGAGCCTTGCGTCAACTGCGCCTCCACAGGGACCTGTACCCTGTTCTTCACCGCCAGAGCCTCAACAAGTAAGTGGTTTCTTAACACATACGATACTTAGAAGTACTTAAGTATAAGTATCTGACATGTTTCACTCATGACAGGTAGATGCTAATAGAAAACGGCTAAGGAATAGACCTCTTGGGACAAAAATATCAAATTTCCTTCCCTTTAGTAGCAACAAAGATCTACAAGCATGTAATTTTTAATAACGTCACGAAAAATTTGGCCATGTGACAAATTAGTAATGAATAGGATTATCATCAACAGCAACCGGCGAATTCGATAACGCTAATGATACCTTATTAATATGTTTGATGCAAAATTCATATTATTAAAATAATTTGCATCAAAACATAAAATGTATGTTTAAAATTTGCCTCTACCGGGATCGAAACAATATTTTACGGATGATCTAATTGAAACGCTCTTGTCATCACAACTGTTTCATGAGTGATGAGTGATTGATAAGGGCCTAATCGTTACATACATAACCGTTTCTTTTGTCCGTTTCCTTTGTCTTTCATTTATATCAGAAAAAGGGATCGGACCTCCGAATTTATTAATAAAGTAGCCAGAAAATTTTACCGGAAAAGATTACGCAGTATAATATCAATAACATTTTAGCTGTTACGACTTAGATTGTACAAATACAAAACGAGAACGAAACAGTGATCAACAAAATCCTCATCTTTATATATAAATATAATAAACAGGACAAACCGTATTGTTGTCAAACTTATAGCCATTGCCAATATCAAAGGAACTTGTTACGCCCAAACTTCTTTCTGATGCGAAACAGAGCTTTATCATGATCGTGACGTTATCCGATTTGTTTTCATTCCTCTTAGTCATAAGTTTTGTTTCCTTTTAATAAAGTTTAAGCACAAAGGCACAAGTATCGCGAACAGAAAGCCAACATCATAATGGTAATTGTAAACACGATGTTAAATTAATAGCATTAAAGTACATACTTCGTCATGGTGTAATGTCGCAAAATCGGCTTATTTATTGATATTATTAATGATCACGACTCAGGTTGGCAGGTGGATTTTCTATCTTCATTGCATGTAAACGAGGAAACTTCGTGAATATTTAATTCTATGTTGGAGTTTATAAAAGCGTTTAGTTATGATCGTCTTTTGTCATTTTATATTGCTACGTAGCTAGCAGGCTATTAAGCTATGAACTACATTTACTGACAACAAATACTATGGTTGTAGATTTGGTTATTAATTTATTATACCAATTAAGATAAAGCAAGACATGCAAAATATAATTGGCCTGGAATGTGGTAGATATAAAGTTGGGCATATTGTTGTTGGTCTCTGTTAAGAAATACCCACTCCAACAAAGAGGTTAAACATACCCGGTAAACAGCAATAAGCTTGCAAGGAGCAATTGACGTATTTATCTTCTTACATAGCTAGTAAAACAAAGATGGAGAAATCTATCTACCGCTACGATGATATAGGCCTGTCTTTCTGTAACGAAAATGTATCTATTAATAGTGGCGCTTGTACGCAGTCTATACAATCTTCCTAGAGAATACAATCCACATATAAGACAATTTCAGGTACCATCTGTATATTGTATACCCTACACTGTACAATCCTGTCGTTTCTGTTATAATGGCCTCAACTCCGCCATACAAGCACAGAGGGCTTTGTGGTCAATGATAGACGAGAGCTGAGCGCATAGTGCGGTTTTAAATGTTAACTCGAGACAATAAGCTGGGATGTCCAATATACACAAATTGGTCAGTGTCCAATTTTGGAATAATAAAATACTAGCGATTACACAACGTAATTTTCGCGGTTTAGGTGCGTTGTCTGTCGACATCAGTTTGCAAGTTGTAAGTTAAAATCCAATCCGAAACGAATTATTTCATTTCAACTGTGGTGGAAACTCGTCCACGGCAGTAGAACGTAATGATGATGGCAACATTCTTTTTCTAAAAGTTACGCGTTTAATCTAGCAAAGGTAGTATATTTTTAGCAATTCCTAGGGTTTCTTTGTTTAAATAAATAATATATTGCACACATTATTTTTAGCTATGATTACAATACAAAAAACCTTGTATGTAAATAGTAATACGTACAGTAAATTTTAATAATCCCTCAATCTTATGTACAGTATTATTGTATTGACCGTTATATCTGTCACCATCATCATCATCAGCCTAAGGAAGTCTACTGCTGAACATAGGCCTCCCCCAATAACTTGAATGACGTTATATCTGTAGTGGCTTTAAAATCCACCGCCATGTCTAACTAAGCTAACTAGCTTTGTGCGCAAACAAGCGCAATGGAAAACCTTAAAAAGGATCCACCAAGCAACTACCCCGTTGTGAATTATGCGGGCGTCATTAAACATAAAAAATTCTGAGTTTTGTAGGAATATTTCCTCATCTATTTGTTTATATTATCCTGAACTTTGTTTATGTTCGTCGCTTCCCTCGATTTCTAAGATTCTGAGATTGTTCCACTTACTTACAAACCACTATATTGTGGTCACTAGGTCCTGGGGTGGAATTGATAGCTTTCACAAATACGACATAGACATAGACTTGGACAAAGCTGTAAAATAATTTTCCAATCTAGATATTCTTTACTACTCGTATAATATAATAGGACAAACAGGAGAAACCATAATGAGGTATTAGAAGTAATTCCGATTTTTGCTAAATTACTTCCTAGGACAACTTGCGAGTGACCACTGTTACGTTTGATAAAGATAACTATTTATAGACCACATAAAACATTTGAGCGCCACGTGGTCTCGTGGCACAAGTGTGTGCTGGGCGATTTAGAGGTCCCAGGTGCGATTTCCGGATCGGGTGTTATTAGGTTTTCTGTTAGAAAATTCTCATTAGCAGCACGGAGGCTGAAATTGTGCCCGTGAAAAGGACCAAGTTCGCCTTTTACGAGTAAATGCATCTTTGACAACCTCTTCAGGGAATATAGGCGTGGGGTTACGTATGTATGAAAAATTTAAATTAAAAATACTAAATTGACATGTTTTATTCTAAAATGTTGTTTTTTCAAAATATGTTTTTTAACGAACCGACTGATTTATTCATCGAATTTCATAACAATGTTAGCGGCATGTTGTGTTCTCGCGGTTCTGCATCGGATTTACAGTTGAACCGATATGAAAACTAAAACTATGTGCATAATTCAACTACATAGAACTATATTTGCAGGTTGGAATATCTACTGCGCTGTTTAAGCCAGCTCTCGCAAATGAAAGCCTTCTGGCGATGCTGCCCCTTCAACAAAGAAATAAGGCAAGTAAAATATCCCCTTACATAAACGCCACTTAAAATTTCATCAAGCGAATTATTCGTCTGAAAGATGCCTTTATTAATTGAATTCAAATTGCGCTTCCAAATCTCCGTCGAAAACGATTATTCTTATCTGACTTTCCCGTGTCGATCTCCAAATTAAATGCAGTGTTATTTGAAATATAAATTTAGATTTTTACATTCAATCTCGGTACTATGGATAGAATTTTTTCATATAACAGAGCTTTGTGCTACAAAGTTAGAAATTGCTTTGCTGTATTGAAAGATTGTTGTATGTTGTTATGGACGTAGGAGTGAAATAGTCGGCGCGCTGCGGAAAGGAACATCGGAGTGGTACGAGGCTTTGTGTGCTCAAGACACGGAATCGGAGCGTGGCGAGGATCTCGTCAATTTGATCACGCTCGTGCAGATTGACTTGCAACAAGGGCTCACGTACTATCATCCTTTGTTTGAAACGTGAGTACATTTCGAAAAGTTTTACATTTCATATACTGACGCGGTAAAACGGACTCTTGGCAAAATGTGTTTACTAACGCACATTATACATTTTCCTTAAATCTATGGTGACAGAACATTTCAATGGTAATGTGGAGTTATTTAACATGATTGCATTCTATGGATATTTTTTTACTTTGGTATTAATAAGTTCATCACAGATTTTAATACCCGAAAACTGAATTTTATTCCTCGTTAAAAAAAGCTATATTCTATACCTAATAAAGTACTAACTTAATACATTACTTAAAAGACCTAGACGTACCTAATACACGTAAACGTACCACTCAGCTTGATGACCTACAATAAAAACATATTTCCAAACAGTAAAGTACTTACACGTAATATGTAGAAAAAGGTCAGAAACTCTTCTTAACAAAAGACTTCTTTATATTTTCCCGAGGTAATTTCGCAAGATGACGCCAACTTTATATTTCAGAACGAATAATGTGCCGTACTTCAGCGTGGTTTTCACCCAGATCGATAAAATGGTAAGCGAAGTATTTGCTCATGTCCACAGCCGTCCTGTAAGCTCCTCTTTGTTCTAACTAATGATAAACTACACTGACCACACGTATAAAACACTTCTTAATAATCCTTTAATGTTTACTTGACAGAAATGCTAAAATTATAAAATTCTAGTCCTATATTTAAATTGCAAATATTACATTTCGTTTTAGGTAACAATATTGCATTGTTGATATTATTTCATTGCTACTGCAATATTATTATTCTCTTTTGTTATTCGTTTCACTTGAAGTATTAACGTGTCAATAAGCTAGTAGCACCGAGAATAGACTCGAGATTGAAGACCTCTTATTCGTTTGCTGAAAAAGTTTGATTCTTTTATTTTAGAAATGATTAAAATATTCTAGTCTTTCTGTATTTTTTTATCAAACCCTCCTAATTTATCTGTAATTCTATATTTTCCATAAAATAAATCATTATTTCTGTATTTTTTTATAAATCTTGTCTATAGTATTTTAATAACCAGGGCGAAATAAACTTTGATAATTTAATTAGTGTAACAAATCATACTTCTTTTATGTACTTACTACACTCATATTAATAAAGCAGTTCGCCTGTTCTTTAAATTACACTATCGCATCTACTGTGAATTAGCTATGTGTAGCAGCTCTTTGATTCTTTACATCAAGAACTCATTTAAGCTGTAAGTATAAAGAGAAAAGTGGGAGCAATTTCCAATCCGATAAGCAGGATCTGCTCAACTTTGCAGTTTCCAGGAATCTCTCCTCAGAGCCAAGCTCAGGTTCCTTATTTAAATTAGAATAAACTAACAATGAACGTTCTTAAAAATAACTCGTTTAATATCTAATTGTGTCACCTTACAATAAAGGCATGAAAGTTACTCATGTTGAAGATGTTACCGATATCGCATATTACTGTGCGTACTACCTACATATGTATATCTTATTTATATGTGCACCGTTCATTGGTTTGCTATTCTTTATGTCAGGTACAAATATATGTCACAGTGAAATGCGGTCGATCCACGTGTCGTTTACAATGAACTTAATTTTATTCGAGACCTATCGGAAATTATTGCTTTGTCATAAAGCTTAGATGGGTATATAACTAAGATATAGTAAAAACAGCCTATATGCTTTTCACTAGGTTTTCTCTAAGATATTGAGAGGGGTAGGGATTAGTCTTCTACGATTCGATTTTCGATTCAAAAGCGGGGTTCTCAGTCCTGACCTAAGATATGTAATTTTCTGTAAAGTAACAACGCAGTATTTAAAAAAAATATCTTAATATTTGTTTACCGGATAATTGCTTCGCGTATGTATATTAAAAAAAATCCCTAATTACTCTTTTGCAAAATCTTAGAAAAGCTTTGCTTTAACTATTTCATGAAATCTTTACGTTTTCTATCATACTTATACATATTACTTTGAAAAGTGAAAAAAAAGTCCAAGAGAATATATCCACCGTCAAACATTAAACGTAAAAATTTGTAAGCCTTACAAAAGTTTGGCTCTCTCGTCATCCGCCTTATTCCCCGGAGAAAAGATGGTGCATTTCAACAGCAAACATCACTTCTCGAAAGTTTGTTTCAACCAAGTTGTGATTTTTCCTCACCAATTTAAAATGTAGATATAATTGTAGATGAACTTCCATACTACACACTCAGACCATATAACAGACTCTGGGATTCTGCTGAGAATTTCCGAATGGAAATATCTGCGCATAAATCCAGGAAATTAATTCAGGATCTCTTATTTGCATGGTCTATTCTTGCGACGCAGGACAAACAAGGATGTCTTCATAATGTGTGCTGCGAAAGAAGGTGGAAATACACAAGCAATGTAACCGCAAGCATAATTATCATAATAAAGGCGCGTGTGCTTGTCTTTACATTAAGGGGCTTGGGCAGTTATCAACTTGCTGCCCCTACGTGACGTAATTGGCACAGAACGGCTTCATTAATGCCCTGATGCATTATAAATTGGTATCGATTTTAGTAGATTTGTTCGTCCTTTCCTTTCATTATACATATGTAGGTCTGCTAATAGAATTACTATGAACTAAAGATAGTAGTATGAATCTGCAAATGGCGATTCACACAATGCATAAATTATTTCTTTGTGCTATTTCCAACAGCAACAGTTATTCATTTAACTCATAATTTTCTGAAAAAAATTGAAGCACTAAAAATAAAACTATGGCTACTAAAATACAACGTAGGTATAACGTGTGTATTTACACGTCAAGATATAAACGAATTCTATAGTTGTACTGCTTGCAATGCTAATCGATACCTCATCATTATACGTATACATACGACCCACTGCTGGGCACGGGCCTCCTCTACAACTGAGAGGGTTTATGCCTTTGTCCACCACGCTGGCCTAGTGCGGGTTCGCGGACTAATCGATATCTATTAGGTATAAATTATCCAATTCAACTGTAATATGACAATATATTTGTTGTACATTTCTACGTAACTACTAACCAGGCAATTATTAGACTTTAAGATAATTTTGACATTTTTACACACATATAAATTAATATTTATTGCGCTTGCAGGATATAAATTCTATTTTACCAGAATACAAAATATAAGCAAACATTTCAATTCAACATATTTCTATTCGCAGAAATGTGGTGTACAATACAATACCAAGTATTATACACATACATCTATAGTTTCAAAGCGGGATTTCTCGAGTTAAGTACACTTGGAACTTGAAAGTGCCTACTATTACTTCTGTACTTATGTAGTATATATAATGAAATTTTGAAGCATTCTGATATTGATATTGAAGATGTTTACCAATACACAATCACTTTACTGAATTCCGATTTTAAACTATTCATGGACAAGATTTTATATTACATGAAACGACGCATGGTTGATTGAAGTCTTACATAACGTCTATTCCGTGTTTACCTTATTATGTCTCAGGAAATTAGATAATATGAAATTAATCTGACCCACTGCTGAGTTCGCTTGATACTGTCAGTTCGCTTTAGTACTCCATCTTTTTATGTCTGGTTGAAAGATTTCTCCCGTACAGGTACTTCTGAGTTCTGATATGAATTTCATTCGTCTATGTGTAGTTGGTTGCGCACATTCACATTAATTATTAATATACGTTACTCTTGATAGCGATTTAGGAAATAAATATTTAGTTGTGAAATAATCTTTCAACTTTATGTCCATAATATACATGTATTTATTCAAAATTTGATAATCCTTTGTATGTGAGGAAGAAATTGTACGACCTATTAATAAAACCGTTTAATAAATATTTTCTCCATACTTTAATATAACACGTTACATCGAACGCGGCGTTATAATTTATGTAGGAAGGTTTTCTTATCATGGTGCCGTATGTTCATTAAAAGTTTCCTCAATTAGCAATAACCACACCCCCAAGCTATTTGCTTTAAACCGTAATTAATGTACTAGAAAGATTTATGGCTAACTTTGTATTTCGCTTATGAAAACTTTCTTTATGTATTTTTTTTTAATTTTATTGAAATGAAAATATAAATATTTTTATTTTATCAGAACTGTAATCTAATATTAGCCCGTCATTATTATTTCCTCATACCCTTTAACTGACAATAGTACGTGTACTAAGAGATCATGTAGGTTGTGTTTTGTACTTCATTTTGATAATTTAACGTGTTTTTATAAATTACGATTACTTTTTCGTAATTGCAATATTGATAATTAAAAAGTTTTGTTAAATAAAAATATATTACCGATTTCAATATACCTAGGTTAGGTATAGGTATAGATACTAACACTACCCATAAAAAAAACTGTGTGTGTACTTACTTACACTTAAGTACTTACTTAAGTACACGCGTTAGAAGTTATACCACACGACTGAAGTAAAACTTATAAATACGCCTAACAGTCATATACATAGTTCTTAGTTTACACAACATATTACATTTCTGAACGCACTCATAAATATTTGGCAACTAATAAATATGTCAATCACTTTTTATTACATTTTTAAAATCTAAAACATATAAACGTTTTTTGAAAAATATTCGATCCATAAGATATTAAAACCTTTCTGATCCATTTGACACTTACATTTAACATAGGCAGCTTCAATCTGCAATTATATTGGAGCACATTGCCTATGTGACGTCTTACTTTTATGTTACAGTGATACGCGCGCATATTAAAATTTCACTCTCATCATTTTTTCATAAAGCGCCTAAAGAAGTATAACTTCAAAATAATTTAAAAAGAAATGATCAGCACGTAAAGCATACTAAAATTTATAATTGGAAGTATACACATACATATTATATACACCGAGTTTTATGCTTTAGGTATCGGATGACATAAGACAATGTGTAGAGCTTTGGGTAGCTGAAGGCTGGTGCGGTGTAGCTGAAGAAGAAATATATGATGACCAAGGCAATGGGAGTAAGTTATTATTTATTTCTTATAGTATGTCTATCAAGTACAGATTTCTATGGCTTTTTAGGTGCTATTCGCAATATTTCGATAATAACGATAATTCAGTTTTAGAACTAATAAGAGCAAACTATATTTTTATATAGTGATTACTAAGTCATTAAATTGAAGTATTTACCAGTCGCTCTAGAAGACTTGGGCGGAGGCTTATCTCCATCAGTGAAAATCTTATAGCCGCTAAAGTATACTTCGTCTTCGACTTCGTTAAACCTTAATTGTGAGTTAGAAAATAATTATGAAATGAAGGAAAAGATTATATAGGTTAATAAATAATGAACATTTTTTAACGTAGTATGCATGGTAACTGCAAAATCCCTGCCTTTCGAGCTGTTGGCGGCTGTTCGCGAGCTGTGCGCGGCGGCTGCTCCAGCCCCGCTGCCGCATTCACCGCACGACCCGCCCCCGCAACTCCTACAAGCTTACACGTAAGTATCACCTAGGCCATGATCACAAAATACTACGAATGAAAAATTTCATCTCGAAATGTGGCAAAATTTATATTCAAAGGAATTGTATTTCACTAAGCCGGGTTGCAGTTCTAGGGATATTTAATTTATACATACATACATAAACTCACGCCTGTATTCCCCGAAGGGGTAGGCAGAGGTGCATTTCTGCACCCACATTTCGCCAAGTATGTATCAGTCCCACGTAATAGGGGGCGAGCCTATTGCCGTTTTTCGGGCACATTTCCAGACTCCGTGCTGTTACCGAGAATTTCCTAATGGAAAAACACAATATCACTTTGCCCGACCCGGGAATCGAACCCAGGACCTCTAGATCGCACGGCACATACTTGTACCGCGAAACCACGAGGCAGTCATTTAATTTATATTACGAGATTTTGTCGTCTAGAAAAATATTGAACTAACAAATCGGAGATGGAAACGTAGCCGTTATTGTGACGCCAGCTTTGAACAAATTTTATATTAGTCCATTTTATACAGACCTTACATAAAACTCGTTCTAGAAATTTTCTGCAGATAAAGCATCCGGCGTAGACCCGCAAACGTAGTAAGCGGAGGACATCGCTTGAATCTTATTTCTATTTTACTGTAGAACATTCCCACGCGTTTTTCCATTAAGCGCAGCGCTTGTGCTCGCGCCCGTATTTCCTAAAGGCTTTGCGGGGCTAATTACGAGAACTTATGTTTTGACAAGCGCCTTAGACACTCGTTTTCCATTGCATAACAAGAAAAACTTGTGCGTTGCTTATAAGCTTGGAACACTTCATTATAGCTTCAAATCTATTTAATTATCGCTGTTTATGCTGTCAGGTGAATATAAAAGTGTTTTATTGAGTTTTTCTATTCTAACAACCTCTGTGAAAAAGTCCACACGACTTAATAATTTCACTTCTTAAGGTATTATGTAGCTTTACCAGTATCGTACAGCACATATGTAAATTCCAAATACGAAAACAACAAATTCAAATCTCCCAGTAATTAACAAGCTTACAACAACAGTAATCAACGTGCAATTATGATACTGAATTCATACAAGTGATTTTTGAATTTAATTCAGTAAAAATTCCACAACTCCGACACGAACAAGTCATAGGGGGCGTGTTCGTACATTACCTGAGACGGCGCCAATTAACTAGTGTTAATTAAGGACAAAGCCGTGAAGCTCAAGTAACTGTTGTGTAAGTATGTACTTACAGGAACACGTGTTGCGTTACACTATTTATTGATCGCAGATGGTTCGAGCCGCTTATTGATCGATGGCTGGCCGTTACCAAAACTATGGCCTTGCAGAGAGTGCGCGCCGCTGTCGAACTAGGTAAGATTATCTTAATGACACGATACGCATCTAATTACATATCAGTCTTTGTTCGTGGAAAAGCTCGTTAGAGTCTAAATAATGATATATCATTACAAACGTAGCTTTCAGGTAAAAATAGGGTATCTTTTTTTTAGAAATACATTGGTAAAACATGGCCATAACTTTTACTTGTCTGTCGTCTAATAGCCGATAGAACACAACAGGCGAGAAACTGATAGTGAACAAAGAGATTACCGTACCAATCTCCACATCGGCACAGTTTTGTTTGACTTTCACAAATATATATGCCCAGTTTTTTTTTATACCAAGGACACGAAACGTCTCTACCTTAATGTAAGTTCGATATATGTAATCCTTAATGTTTAAAGGTAAATTCCCACAAATTTATTCCAGATCCCATTTATGATTTTATTTATTTATCTATTTTTATTATTTAGTTTCCAGATTATAATTAAAACAAGATGTTTTCTTTCACCTCTGTTAATAAACTTTTGTGAATTACATAATTATATCGATATTTATTTATTTTATTTCACTTAATATACTTTTTGTACACTATACAAGAAAATACATCAACACATTGTTTTGTTCAAATTTATTGGTTCTCGGTACAATACTTGTTTCATATTTTTCGCCATTATATAAGTTTATTTTGGTACTAGTGGGATTACTTTCCGGTCCACAACAATACCGCATGATAGAGAGTCGGGATGCGGTCGGAATTACGACAAGTCGCTTACTATACTCGTTCTCGGCTGAAGAGACCCTAATCAAAGCGAATGAGAAACTCAAAAGCAGACAGAGCCTTGCATTTCCGGCTATTTCGCTTTATTCGAAACGAAACTTTCTTGGAGAAATTGGGAATGTCAATAATTGTACTGTTTACGCTCGGGATGAATGGAACAAAAGATCACCGGCAAATATTTTGCATTTCAAAACAATTGTAAATAAACTCAAAGACGTTGTAATAAACTTTAGGTATATGGCGATATTTCAGCTTATATTGGAAAACCGAAATCTATCACGATTTATTTGTCAATTAAAACGTGCTTGCTACGCGTTGTAGCTAAGTATCTACTATTTAGGGTGTCAATCGAAATACGCTTCAAATATGGTTACATTGTTTATTTCTAAATTATACGTATATATTTCTAAGTCCGTGAAATTAATATGAAATCCTTAGACTCTATAGAACAGTGTATAATTATGAAAGTTGTACTTGAACTGTTTATTTTTTTATAAAATGTTGAACTTCCCTTCTTTTATATCAATAATGGTGAATTTTTCAATAGTACACCTTTTTTAAACGCAAACACAACATATCTGGAATTCTAAGCCCGAATTTCGGAACAAAAAGCCTTTGAGAATATTTTAATGAGAGCAACCCGATTTCTCCCTTGTACAGTTCCTTTGTGAGCATCAAAGGAACTGTGATGATAAATAAAAAGAAGCGGTTTTCGAATAGAAGTAACATCACCGTTAAGAGGGCAAAAGGCGAAGGTTCACACCCCGAGCTAAGGCGGACTGCTATTTAGATAAGAATCAGGATCTAACGGCGCTGTAACACGAAACCTTTTATTGTGCCCAGACAAGTAAATGATTGCTACTAAACTGCTATCTTCGTCATTTTTAGGCGCTCTATTACATTATTCATTGTAAATTGTACAAGTTTTCATGATAACAGTGGTTATATTATTAATTTGGGTCGTTTTCGAGCATTTTGAATATATGATGTAAACAAATTGAAATTGAAACATTTGCTATTCCTTTGCAAAAAAGCACAACTTTCTGTTTTATGATCATGTCTAGATGTTATTTTATTTGTCTTTTATGTGATGTAATGCTTTAGATCGTTCCGTGGAAGGAGAACACCTAGTGAAACACAGTACTTCATCAGTCGACACGGCAGCTTGGTGAGTTCACTTATAATTTAGTTTTATAAAGTTACCACCTCCGCGCAACTCGACCTGTACCAGCTTATGTATTTTCGAGGAAAATATTACTCTATAAATCCTCTGCCGTACCAAAAAAGGAAACTATATTAGCCATACATGTACTCGCAATGAAGTTTTGTGACTTTGTTACAAATTTATTACTTTTCAAATACATTTACTGTCTAGAAAAATAATGCAGAATATTAATTTGGGAGGTCTTTGCCACTGAGAATATCCTGTTCTTCACAGCGCTTTCTGGTTCTTTCTTCTGCCACCCCACTCATTAGTCTCAGAAATATTATTATTTTAATTCATATACAGCCTATACCACATGCGTCTGGTGTGGCGTGCTATCGGTGGAGCTGAGGAAGGCACCGCAGGAGGATCACTCCGACTCTTAGAAGCTGCCTGCGCCACTGCCCTGCATTATGCGGACTTGGTGCACGGAGCCCTTGCCGATCAGGGATACTACGAGAACCTCGGTAAGAACGTCTTTGTATATAACTTGCTTTGATGGCCTTGAAAATAACCTTTCTTTATGCAAGCTTGGGACACCCATTTTAATGGACATTTATAACGGGCCTAATTTTAACACATTTTGTTCAGTAATTGGAGATATGTGTTGATAGATCCGTTAGCCAGTGAGTAACAATTACCGGTTTTAAATAATTATAATGTACAGGTATTTTATGATTAAATTGTGAAAGCAAATATTAGGCATATTTTACCTCTCTCTACCGCACAACTTTCATGTAGGCTGGTCGATTTTTTTTTAATAGTTGGCCAGGCTAGTTAAATTTTTTTCACCTCAGTGTTTAAGTCCTATTTCATAGTAAAAATCACTCCAGCGTATTACTACCAAATAATAAGTTCAACAACCTCCCCTAACAGCCTATGGTATAAATATTTTCTTTTTATATCATATTATCATATAAATCCAATTTTACTCTATTGCGAAATGCTAAAGCTTCTTACGAATACGACAAAATAACTAGTTTTTCAACATATTTTTCCTACAATACTGAATCTCGTTTATAACTCTCAAGTAAAGGATCAGTACTATCAATTTATATGATATTTCATTCGATAAAGTCCGGACTTTACAAATTTAGACTGTTGATGATAAAAATAGTGTGGTTTCACTGAGGTTTCATGAAAAACCGAAGTAAAACAACAGTTTTTCTATCGTAACTCGTTAAATAACTAAAATTCCCAGAAGAATAATACCTTTATTCTATAATGACCCCTCCCATCCATTTCCTGCTTCGCTTAGTTACGATTATTATTTGCTGTAAGTATTTTAGGTAAGTATTGACGGCAATGATCACTAATCGGGATAACTGCTTGCAAATTTAAAAAAACGACCATGTATAAAAAGCAAGTTTCATTTGATTACCTAATTATTAAATAAGTTGATTAATATACTTGCTTTCGTCTAAAACGGACACACTAAACAAGTACAATAAATTTTAGTACATAAAATTACTAGATTAAAAGTCAACACATGCTATAAAAGTTCGTTTTACATTGCTGTATCTGTACTTCATGAACCTTAATGGATGTCATATTGATATGTTTTTTAACTTTAATGGAAGCACTTTTTCCATGGTCATGAACATTATCGACGCATTATCAAAACTACATTACTTTCCAAACACTTCGTTTTAATTGACTGTGTACATACATACGAGTATGTAGGGTGTGTTTACCTATCAATCATCTGATTTAAAAAAAACATAACATCTTACAGATTATTCATCTTAAGATTATAAATCTATATGACATCACGACATGATACTATTTATAAAGAGAATAGAATATAACGACGATGATCAAAATATAAAAAAACTGGTACACTATTCTCATTCTCATGCAAGTAATATCCCCTCACCATTTTGCGATCATCTCACGTATTTCATACAAGTGCAGGAATGTATTTGAAATCTTATTTTTTACCTTATAAAAATAGTTATAGTTGAGAAATTGCTATACCAAAAACTTATAAACACATCTTTCAACAGGCCAAAACAAAACAACTGAGGAGATATGTACAATCGTGAACAACCTGGAGTACGTACGCCGCTCGCTGTCCGAATACGACGACGAGCACATGTAAGTAGCTAATACCTATTGCCTAGAGGCTGTACGGCAAAATCTTTGAACAACGTACGCTTGGGTGGCGCCGTATCCACTATACTAGAAAATTATCAGCATTGCCCAGAAATAGGATGTTTCTATATAAATTATATTTTCTAGTAGTCTTGATGTTTCGAAACCTTACGTAACATTTATACACAATAATTCGTGTCCATGTTGTTATCCATAACTGTGAAAATGTATTCCCTAATTTTAATTTCTAAAATTGTATAAATAAATAAATTCTTTATTATTGTATACTTAGTTTAAACATTATTAAATTACCTGATACTCGCAAATATGGTATTTACTCGCATAGCGATTGATTAATGCATCCAGACAAATGTTTGTTTAGACGCAAGGATAATTTCCACTTGACCTCCAACATTCTAGTTTATGCTTATTTATCCCGCAGCATTCTTCTTCATTCAACTCCATAAAATGTTTCCTCTATTCATCTACTATTAACTGAATGGAATAATTTTTTCGGGTTCCGGACGTCCGAATAAAAACGACCGTCTGTCGGTCGATCACAGTCAATTATCTCCGAATCTACTAGACCGATGAAGTTGAAATTTGGTACAAATATCAAATTCTCTGACCAAAACATAGAAGTGTGACTTAAATAGATGAAATCTGTATATTGGAGGTCATTTTTGGGGGAAGGTGAAAAATTATAAAAAAAATATTTGAAACCTAATTGCATCGTGTGAAATATCAAATGGAAGGTCTTGTTGTGAAGATCTTAAATGGTTTTATTTTTGGAATTTTAAAATAAATAGTTTCCAAGTTATTCAAGAAATTTGACCATTCCCCACCATCTCCGAAACTACTGTACCTAAAATGTTGAAAAAAAAAAATAGTTTCCTACTTACAGATTATAAGAAACCCATGATATTAAAATAACATGGTAAATCACTCAATATTGTGCATACCAACTTACATTTGCAGGTGGAATGTGTGGGAGAACATATTTTTTTCTCCAATGTTAAGTTTTGTTGAATCGGTTTATAGATGAATATTTAAATGAAAAAAAAAATAAGCCCACAGTTTTACGACCAATATTTTAGGAGATATAAATTTTTAAATTGAGTTCCGCCCACGGTATGACAAATAAATGCTTAGTAAGGCGTAGGCCCTTACTACGGCATTGAGTCCGACTCGCACTTGTCCGGCTTTTTTAATAGCGCGTACTGATTGACTAAACTATAAAATGTGACACATAAGCACCGCTATTTTCCTCATATTATCTTTCCAAACATCATTGCCAGTATAACTTTTACTTACTCAAACTTTAATAATTCTCTGGTCTCTCGATATTCTCTATTGCTGGAGCCTGCCCGCGTAAGCAACGCAAAAGACCTAATTGCGATTAAATACTCGTATTTGTTTTAACCCTGGCATATTTGGGTGCGTTTTATTGAATTATACATGAAGTTTCTATAACCCAGCAATTATTTAATTCGTAAGTTAATTCATGTAAATTGAAGATGATATAGTTGTTATGTGATTCTAAAGTAGAAATGTTACATGGAATAAACGGTAGAGCGCGTCAGCTAGAAATAATATTGCTACCGAGAATTCGCCCGCCTAACTGCACTGTGTGGCCATTGAAGTCGAACATAATTAACAAAATACGAGTACATACAGCCAGCTTAATTAGAAAATAAATTTTATACATGCTCAAAGTGAACATCTACGTATGTATATCAAACTAGTACTGGTTTTCGAAAGTAATTATATTCATAAATGGGCAAAGTGGACAGACTCAATGCTTTTTGTTTCATTTCAATTCAAAGATTCAAACATTATTAAATTACCTGATACTCGCAAATATGGTATTTACTCGCATAGCGATTGATTAATGCATCCAGACAAATGTTTGTTTAGACGCAAGGATAATTTCCACTTGACCTCCAACATTCTAGTTTATGCTTATTTATCCCGCAGCATTCTTCTTCATTCAACTCCATAAAATGTTTCCTCTATTCATCTACTATTAACTGAATGGAATAATTTTTTCGGGTTCCGGACGTCCGAATAAAAACGACCGTCTGTCGGTCGATCACAGTCAATTATCTCCGAATCTACTAGACCGATGAAGTTGAAATTTGGTACAAATATCAAATTCTCTGACCAAAACATAGAAGTGTGACTTAAATAGATGAAATCTGTATATTGGAGGTCATTTTTGGGGGAAGGTGAAAAATTATAAAAAAAATATTTGAAACCTAATTGCATCGTGTGAAATATCAAATGGAAGGTCTTGTTGTGAAGATCTTAAATGGTTTTATTTTTGGAATTTTAAAATAAATAGTTTCCAAGTTATTCAAGAAATTTGACCATTCCCCACCATCTCCGAAACTACTGTACCTAAAATGTTGAAAAAAAAAAATAGTTTCCTACTTACAGATTATAAGAAACCCATGATATTAAAATAACATGGTAAATCACTCAATATTGTGCATACCAACTTACATTTGCAGGTGGAATGTGTGGGAGAACATATTTTTTTCTCCAATGTTAAGTTTTGTTGAATCGGTTTATAGATGAATATTTAAATGAAAAAAAAAATAAGCCCACAGTTTTACGACCAATATTTTAGGAGATATAAATTTTTAAATTGAGTTCCGCCCACGGTATGACAAATAAATGCTTAGTAAGGCGTAGGCCCTTACTACGGCATTGAGTCCGACTCGCACTTGTCCGGCTTTTTTAATAGCGCGTACTGATTGACTAAACTATAAAATGTGACACATAAGCACCGCTATTTTCCTCATATTATCTTTCCAAACATCATTGCCAGTATAACTTTTACTTACTCAAACTTTAATAATTCTCTGGTCTCTCGATATTCTCTATTGCTGGAGCCTGCCCGCGTAAGCAACGCAAAAGACCTAATTGCGATTAAATACTCGTATTTGTTTTAACCCTGGCATATTTGGGTGCGTTTTATTGAATTATACATGAAGTTTCTATAACCCAGCAATTATTTAATTCGTAAGTTAATTCATGTAAATTGAAGATGATATAGTTGTTATGTGATTCTAAAGTAGAAATGTTACATGGAATAAACGGTAGAGCGCGTCAGCTAGAAATAATATTGCTACCGAGAATTCGCCCGCCTAACTGCACTGTGTGGCCATTGAAGTCGAACATAATTAACAAAATACGAGTACATACAGCCAGCTTAATTAGAAAATAAATTTTATACATGCTCAAAGTGAACATCTACGTATGTATATCAAACTAGTACTGGTTTTCGAAAGTAATTATATTCATAAATGGGCAAAGTGGACAGACTCAATGCTTTTTGTTTCATTTCAATTCAAAGATTTTTTGTTTGAATAAAAAAATTAAGAATGCCGTGTCTGCAACATCATTGTTATATAAACTTAAAAAAGGTCGGCATAAATTTTTCACAAATAAAAAGATTGTTTGTCCAAACTTATTTTAAGTGGAAAAAAAAGTTGTTCGCAATTCTAAGAAAATCTGAGATGAGTAAACGAAAAACTTAAGTGAATCAAATAAGCTATAAAAGATATTGAGATCTATTGAAAAGAAAAATAAAATGATTCTCTGCCTTGATAAGTTATTTTCAATAAGGTTCGAGTTTTATAGTTTCTGAGAAATATGGAACTGTTTATTTGCCATTTTATTGTAAGTTTAAATTATTATTGTATAATATTATCTGAGTTTCTGAACACTACGCTGATTATACAAATATGAGTTCGCAATTTCATATGAACATCCAAATCTCGGTAAAGTGTTGACTCATGAAACAACCGGGTGTTTTGTTCTGTAACAAACGTTCATCCTTTATTTTATAGACTCATTATTACACTATATGGAGCATTTACAAACAAGCCATGTAACAATTATGTTCCACCTTACTGCTCGAAATTGAGTGTGGATTCAGCTACATCGTGTTTGTGCTCCTATATTACATCTGTAACATCGTGTACACGTGTATGTTTCTTGGGGATGATAATATTAGAAATTTTAATTTTATCACCACGGCTGTGATGATTTAAAAATAATAATAAAAAATTTAACGATTAAAATAATGTTTATTTAAGCAACGTTCTTTTAGTGCTAATATACCTATATGATATATTACCAATTTTCCATGATTATCAGAACCATTTTTATGACAATGACATGCCTGAACCACTAGAAGTATTCATTTATAGTGTATTAAGAAAGCGACTATACCAACTGAATCAATACAATGTCACAGGAATCCAAATCATAATCTTTTTTCTCGCCTCTCGTTTGCTTCATGAGTTCGCCGAAAGCTCTTCTCTTTTCCTACACTCCTCTTATCCTACTCTTATCCTTTTCAGTCTACAAATAACGACAGCGCATGTCCAATTCCTGAATTTTATTATATTATAAGATGCTTAGTCATTTAGTGCGAAGCTATTCAAGAACATTTACATGACAAATTCTTAATAAAATCTTAAATGCTCGTTAGATATTTCAAAATTCCTGCTTATTTCCAGGCACCACGGTAAGAATAATAAGCGATATCCGCTGTGACACGCCATTAGCTCGTCGCCAATTATTATATCGACCATTTAGCTTGAATGTCTAAAATGTTGAGACGAATTGGTACGCTTTTATGAACCGAGACCCTAAAATTATTATATTGATGGAGCATTTATCAACGGTCCGACTAGTATATAAATAACAGTGTAACACTATTTTCACTTAATATATCATAAAGATAACATTAAACAACAAAAAAATCAAATTTACTAGAGTGTTTCTTGGTGGACTGAGACGAATAATTCATCTATTATCCAAAAATATTACTATCGAGTCTGCGTTTTTTGTGCTTAAAGTCTCTCGTAGCTTTTGTTATGTAGTGTTTGATTCTCACACACACAAGACTTTTATCTTACTATAGGGTCAAAACTACGTATGTCACTAAGGTACATGTTTTATTAACTTTCCTCAATGATTTGTATAAGGTTGTCAGAATTTTCCATTAACCTATTAGTCTAGTCAACAAGTTCAAAAACGTGTTAAATAGAAATAAAGCTCCTAAAAATATGTGCCATACCTCATTCGATTCGGAATGACGTCTAGAAAAATATTTTTTAAGGGCATATTAGCACATAAAAAATTGCAATTGTAATTAACAAAATAAGAAAAAAAAATAAGGTATTTAGTTTTTCGTTAATAACTTTTAAAATAATGATATTTAAGGAATTATGAAAAAAGATCCTGAAAGAGGAGGAAATTTCCAATAAAAAAGTCCTACTCCCGGAACTCTATCTATATTATTTATAATTTTTATTTAACGCTGGAAATAGCGCTCCGCGAGGGCGTTCCGGCATAGGCGCGTCGTCTAAAAAGCCGGTATATCACCTAAAATAATTTATTTCTAATATTAAATATCAATTTAAAAATTTGAATCTCTGTTCTAATGTTAAGTACCTAATTAAGAAGAGCTCCACGAAGCGAAATATTTTTAGACTAATTTTTTAAACTTTAATGCCGTAATTTATAAAAACAGAGATTGGAAAAACATTAGTTAATTAACAATGGTGTAACTTTTTGAAAAGTTGTCAAAAAAAATATTTTTTACCGAGGTTATTTTCGTTCAAGTGTTTAGATTACACCATAATTTATTCAAATTTTTAAATTGTTATTTAATATTAGAAATAAATTATTTTAGGTGATATACCGGCTTTTTAGACGACGCGCCTATGCCGTAACGCCCTCGCGGAGCGCTATTTCCAGCGTTAAATAAAAATTATAAATAATATAGATAGAGTTCCGGGAGTAGGACTTTTTTATTGATAATTTCCTCCTCTTTCAGGATCTTTTTTCATAATTCCTTAAATATCATTATTTTAAAAGTTATTAACGAAAAACTAAATACCTTATTTTTTTTTCTTATTTTGTTAATAACAATTGCAATTTTTTATGTGCTAATATGCCCTTAAAAAATATTTTTCTAGACGTCATTCCGAATCGAATGAGGTATGGCACATATTTTTAGGAGCTTTATTTCTATTTAACACGTTTTTGAACTTGTTGACTAGACTATATTTCCGATTGAAATGCGAAGCCATCAATTAAAAAGAAAACTATTTCCGTTCCAATCTATGCTATAAATCAGATTAATTGGTACGTGGTAGCTACTCCCAAATGCATAATATGTCTGTTATTACGGGGAAAACACATTATTAGAATCGTAATTATACTGAATCATTCATTCATCATTATCAGCCCATATACGTCCCACTGCTGGACACGGGCCTCCTCTACATCTGAGAGGGTTTAGGCCTTAGTCCACCACGCTGGCCTAGTGCGGGTTGGCGGACTACACACCTAAGAAATTCCTAAGAACTTTTAGGTGTGCAGGTTTTATCACGATGTTTTCCTTCACCGTTAAAGCAAGTGATGATTCATTGTAAATACACACATAACTTCGAAAAGTCAGAGCTGTGTGCCTGGGGTTTGAACCTGCGACCGCCGAAATTCTCGACCACACGCCTAAACCTCGAGGCCATCACTGCTTTCAATTATACTGAATACATTTTGAATAAACATATAACAGTCTTTATTATTTTGATACGAATGTTAATTTATTTATATGTGTAGATTTTACACATTGACTACTCAAGTGATCATCACGAAATCTGGCATCCGCCTTGTCAATAATTAAGAATAAGTCTACAAGTACTATCTCCGGAAAAAATAAAATGGAATAAAAAATACAACGCTGTTTCATAACAAATTTACATAATAAACCAGCTATTGCTTGAATTATAATCTAGATTATTGTGAAAACAGCTGGATTATTGTATGAATTTGTAATAAATTAAGCTCAGCGTTTGTTTAATAATAAAGACAATGGGTAATGCCTATTTGCATTATTCGTTTAAAATAGTAATATTGATGATTGTACACAATATTATGTTAAGTTTATTTTATTTTTAAAAATATATTTAAGCATGTATCATAAAAGCTTGGTATGACTATTGACTATGTTATCAAACATATCCACTTAATCATATCGTGAAATTAAATTAGTATAACATCGTCCACTTTCTTCATGCATTCTTGTTAATCTCTCTTGAGTGGTACAACAACATGAACTTCGCACTTGATAGCGATTACAGTACAATCACCAATTTCAGCACAATGGAATCTAGATCTCCCTTCTGCTAACTCTTCATCATGGTTTTCTTGTTCATCGGCTAACCTTTTGTTAAGATTTTTTGTTAATAAACCTATGAAAGCATGCTCATATTCTTGTATCCCCAAACAGTGCAAACGATGACAATGCTCGTCAGCTAGTGCGCGGTGCTTTGGGCACATTAGATGCTCGGTCTTGCCGTGCCGCCGTGCCACTCGCCGCTCGCGCACGGCCACCGCTCCGAAAAGCCGTATTCCACCTGGCCTGGTCGCCTGACACTCTACCTACAGCTGAAGTAAGTTATTTAAGTAGCTCGGCTAAGTTACGACACTGTGCCTGACGGTGTACATCGTGAAGTTGCTTTCACAATTATATATTAATTCACAAGTATGCGCTGTGCGATCTAGAGGTCCTGGGTTCGATTCCTAGGTCGGGCAAGCTGTTATTGGAGTCTGGAAATGTACCCGAAAAACGGCAATAGGTTCGCCCCCTATTACGTGGGTCTAACACATACCTGACGAAATGTGGGTGCAGAAATACACCTCTGCTTAACCCTTCGGGAATGCAGGCGTGAGATTATGTTATGATGTATGTATATTAAGTTATCATTTGTATATTAATGCGCGATGTGGAGGGGAGTAGTGACCATAAAAAAGAAGAGCAAGTGGCAATCACTGAATTGTTTAAGGAATCATATTTTATTAATTAATAAGTGGTGTGGATGGTCAATGAAGGTTTAATAAAAATATGCAAAAACCCAGAAGGACCTGGGACGTGTTACGAATCGCATTTAAAATTGACGCTTAATCGATACCTATAACTGATTGCCAAATCAATAGAGTATATAAACAACTGGTTTTATTTTCTAGTTCGTTAAAAAAGTGACTTATTAGATCGTGGAGTACCTGACCCGTAATCAAATAAGTAGATGGGGTCGTTAAACCGAGTTGGAAAGTCTGTGGGTGGATTAAAAATTTGCATACTAGGCATGCCATTAGTCTGATAAAATCTATCTGCTTCCCAAGTACTGTTGGGCAAGCGGGGGAGGAGCATCTATAGAGCGAGCTACATTTAATTTGAACTCAATTAACAATTACTTTTTAACGGCTTTTGTAAATTATAACCGAAATTAAAAGATCTTGTAAAAAAACTCCATAGTCAGTGCAACTACTATAGTCATATAATTTGCAATGAGCTTACTATACTTTTAAATTGCCACAAGAATTTCCGAGTTAAAATACAAGTCCCGTATAGCCCACAATACAGTATCTAGACTGGACAATACTGTCCGTGTAATTTACTGGAGGTCACAACATAAACAATGTCGTAGCGGTACGTAATAACACGTGGACATCTCACTCCCGATATTAAACCGTAAACCACGACATTAGTGCACGGTGCAATAAAATTGCTCGTAAATCTAAATCCATGGTAGTCGGTGTATAGTATTGTCAACTGCAACGACGAGCGGAAAACACTATTATCCCGGAACAAATAACAATGAAAAGGTCGTAAGGTTAGCCCGGGTACTCATAGCCGTCATTTATAATCCTCCGAAACTCCCGTTCCGCGGCGCTCGGAATTTATTTCAATTTGAAGTTAGACGCGTCGGTGCCTCCTTGAGGTCGAATTGGATTCTGCTTATTCTAATGTTACAGTATATTTTTGTTTATCTCTAAAACTTATAGTATTCGTAAAATTATTTCACTTTTAGACAACTCCGCTAAACATACAAAAATAAGTAACTAAACAAAATTAATAAGTATACTAATACTGAAAAATATGACAGTTTTCGTGGCTCAGGTTGATAGAGACCAGGCTTTGATCGAGTCACGGGTTCGATAACAGCATCGAGAGTTAAACATGGGATCTGGATCTTGTAATATTTAATACCTACGACATAACGCTTGTTTCTTTGTTGTGTGTATTATTACGATGAAATATAAACGTTGTATAAGTCTTTCTACCTTTAATATTTCTTTCTATGGAAAAAATATACGCATCCTTTAGGCCATTACGCCACTGCTGGAATTCTTGGACCAACATCTGTCTTCGCTCAACCAATGGCTGCTGCCGCGTGCATTCACCCGTGCCCTGGCTGGGTGCTGGAGCGCTGTTCTTAAGGAGGTGTCGTCGCAGGCTGACGCTGGTGGGGCAGAAAAGCCCAGGGTGTACCATCACAGGCTCAGGGAGGCGCTTGACCTCCTGGCGGAATTCTTCCATGCCGAAGGCAAAGGTATGTTTAACTGATAAATTTCTATGAATGCAGAAAAACGTCATATTGGAATTTATTAATATGTCTCACAATATCTATTGCCTTATATAAAGTCAGTGACCCATAATCCTCACTAACTAAACTCCTTTCCATCGTTTTATTTCCATTTTGAAATTTCAACTACAATATCTATTTGTTGGTGATGTTAATCGACTACGGGCTATGATGAACTTTCAACATTTATTTAACCTATGAGATATAAGAAAACCATGACTAATCCTCGAAACGGTATTATAAGTTTATAACCACCATACTTTGCGCTCCCAAGCATAAATCTTTCCCCGAAGTAAGAAAAATGGCAATATTCTACGCATTATAAAGAAATTTCAACTTCCATTTATCATTCCGAGAGAAAAAGTTAAAATGTTATCTAATTAAAAGTTACTTTCTTAAATTTTCTTGAAGCTACCCAATTAAATTATTTCAAATCAACGACCAATTTGCAATATTAACAAAACTTATTTATTTATTTCATTTACTTTCTTGTACAGTATACAATACACTTAGTATTAGCTTTTTCTCTATTTAGCATAAAATAGCATTTTTTTACGTATATATATTTTTAAAGTTATACTTCTTTAGGCGCGTTATGAAAAAATGATGAGAGTGAAATTTAAAGATGCGCGCGCATCTGTGACACAAAATTAACAGTATGAAGTTGTCTGCTTAACCGCTCATTAAGTCTCGAAAAAAAATGTAAGTGTCAAATGGATCAGGAAGGTTTTAATATGTTTCAGATCAAGTATTTTTTCAAAAAAGTTTATGTTTTAGATTTTTAAAATGTAGAATAGTGACAGTAATAAATTAAAACTAAAATTGAAAATAAGAAAATGTCAATTATGTTCTACGCAACTACCAGGACATCATAAATCAGCAAAGACAAAGTACTAGGAATAAAATCTGTATACGTACTCGTATAATCCATTCGAAATTTAAACCACGATGAATTAAAAACAAAACTTATTAATGATAGCATTTCACCTCTCTAGCTTTCTGAATGCCTAGTACAATTAATGAGTCAGCTGGCTTAATAACTCGTCCTTTTGACCGGAAACGACACAAATGCAGATTAAAAAAGTGTGTGTGTACTTATGTACACGCGTTAGAAGTTATACCACACGACTGAAGTAAAACTTATAAATGCGCCCAATTAAATGTATGTAAATTACGAGTGCGTTCAGAAATGGAATATGTTGTGTAAACTAAGAACTATGTATGTGACTGTTGGGCGTATTTATAAGTTTTACTTCAGTCGTGTGGTATAACTTCTAACGCGTCTACATAATTTATTTAGTTTAGACTCGTGATCTCGCTGCACACGTGGGTACCGTGCAAACTAAATATCCGTGGTTATACTCAAATTATGAGTCGAGCAAAGTGTTATTACCACCATAGGTTCTTCCATTAGGTAAATTTTCAATAGCAGCCCGGAGTCTGGATATGTGCCTACCAATGGCAACAGGCTCGCCCTTAATACGTGGGACTTAAAATTCAAATGGCGAAACGTGGGTGCATGTATGTAATGTAAATTTCGCTTAGGGCTGCCGATGTCCGAAGTGCACAACAGCGAATGGTCTCGCGTGGAACAAAGGATGCAGTACCACCAGGCTCCTACTGAAGAGCTGCTAGAGTTGTGGCTAGCTGATAGATTGGCCGAGCAAGCACGCACGCCTTTGCCATCACCCTATGGATCCATCCTTGTCAGGTAAGAAAGACACTGAAAAACATAAACAAGTACGTTAGTTAATAACAAAGAGGTATACAAGTTAACGTTGTATGGTCATGGAATAAACAACCATATTATTGGCGTTGACTACATTTATATTAAACTCATTTAAAAATCGTCAATATTTTGCGTCTGAAAACCGATCTTTGTGCATACGATTTATTATACTTAGTTTACTGAACATGACATAATAAGTATGTATTTTTTGGTAGATACATCACCATAATAAATAGAAGTTTTTATTATACTTGATCGTATCGTGAACTATGTACTTCAAACAATACAAATGAAAGACCTATATTTGTATGAGAAAGTAAATACTTACATAACAATGTACAACTTTGTATAACATCATAGTATGTTGTTCAATGTTGCGGTTACTAGAAATCGTACCAATCGAAATTCATTTCGGTAGTAGGTTTAGTGTGCAGAGACCTTCATTCAATTTTTATATCAATGGATTACTATAGTTCTAGCACTACCGTTACCTATTTTAGCTTAGCTAAAATTAGTTACTAATAAATAGCATACAAAATGATTACAAAAAATAATATCCGAACTCAGTGCCTAAGTACCAGCGTTTGTGTTTAGCCGCGGTTTCCTTTTCCAATTGATGTGTCTTTTTATCACTGTCTACCAATATCAGCCCTTATATTGGGCTGCTACTAAGCACGGGCCTCTTCTACAAATAAGAGGGGTTAAGAACTTAAGACTTGTGAAGAACTTTTAGGTGTGCAGGTCCATTAATGATTGGACAGATCAACAATATTGAAAAATCTTCAGTCTATCTAATATTTTTCTATCACTCTTTTTTTGCTTAGAATTTATTTCAAAAATACAAATAGCTTTGTATGAGATTTTACGTACTTTACCTTCAACCTTGAGGGGATAATAGTGTAGACAATAGCACCATTAGTTGCTAATTGGCTTGCTATTCGCAGAATCGAATCGCGTTTAATTAAAGGTATGGAGTTAATGAATGTTTTGATTAGGGTGTATTTCAATCACGACTCGCTGTGTGTGGAGGTGTTATCAGCTCGCGACGTGATCCCGCTCGATCCCAACGGATTAAGCGATCCCTTCGTAGTGCTAGAGCTCTTACCAAAACGACTCTTCCCGAAGACTCACGAGCAAAGCACCAACGTGCAGAAGGTATGAACATTGCTTTTATGTAACGCAGAAATTTTACAACGTAATTAATAAAAAATGTTACTAAATAGCTTGTATTTCATTATTAAGCATATAACAATAATAGATAGCCTAGATTAAATTTTATTTCCGTTAGTAATAGTCCTTTCTAAGAATTTGTATTTATTAGCTTACAGGATCATCTCGTACATACAGTGTTTTATAGTACATTTTCATATACTTTATTCTACTAAACATAATCATCATCATCAGCCCATATACGTCCCACTGCTGGGTATGGGCCTCCTCTACCATTGAGAGGGTTTAGGCCCTAGTCCACGACGCTGGCCTAGTGCGGGTTGGCGGACTACACACTTAAAAAACTGCTTAGAACTTTTAGGTGTGCAGGTTTCATCACGATGTTTTCCTCCACCGTTAAAGTACGTGATAATTCATTATGAATACACACATAACTTCGAAAACTCAGAGGTGTGTGCCTGGGGTTTGAACCCGCGACCGTCGAGATTCTCGACCGCGTGCCTAAACCTCGAGGCCATCACGACTTAACTAAACATAATAGAGTATAAATATTTGAGAGCCACTTCGTAATTATTTAAACACCGACACGAATAGCCTGTAATGCAGAACTTCTGGAAACGACATAAACCTAGACCTATGGTGGTTAAAAACAAACCACTTCCCAGCGAAGCAATAAACAGTCTAGTTCCGATTCCGAATACTCGTTCGGGCAACATTTGTTACCATGAAGTGATTTTACACATCAGAAAACCCTGAACCCGGTGTGGGACGAGTGCTTCGAGTTCGCGGTGTCGCTGGAGTCGTGCCGGTCGCCGCAGGCCGCGCTCTCGCTGTCCGTGTGGGACCGCGACGTGCTCACCGCCGACGACTTCGCGGGCGAGGCTTTTGTATCGCTCTCCCGCGTTCCCGGCGTCAACAGCCACGCGCCGCCAGACCCTCTGCGACCCGTCGAGCTGCCTCTCATGCAGCTGCACGACAGAGGTACGTCCACGACTACACCTCCAAGGTAAAAATGCTCAAACTTATACCGAATCGAATTGATCTTGAAGGTAAAAAATTTGATCTGTATATTGTCTGCATTGACTTGGATATTGAGAAAGTAACGTTGAAAGATTGAAAGTTTGCGGGCATAGATCAATATTTGTCATGCCAGTGTTTGTGGGTATTTGCGTTTGTAAGATAAAGAGGTCAACTTGAGCAGGAAATATATATAAATGTATACTTTTAGCGATCCAGCCTATATGAAATGTGAAAGTGTAACTGCGCCTCAGGGACAGGGTTACTTTGGCTTTTAAAAGACTGGTATAGATGCATTCATAATAGAGAAACAATAATTTAAACTCTACTCTATTCTTACTAACTTTAACGCTAATAGTGAAGCACAGATACTAAATAATATATTTTATTGATGTCATGTTGCGAACTGCTTACAAATTAATAGCGAATAAATAAATTTAAGGAAAGTACTAGTAAGAAATCTAAGGAAAATTTTTCTCAGGTCACCCCATTCTGCAAATACTGGAGTCGCGTACTGCAGATAAACTCGCCATGGATTTCATCAAGAAACAAAAACTGCGATTCGCTGAACAGTAAATGTATTTTTCTGTAATATTGTTTATCGATGTATTTTCCTTTTGATTTTGAGTTTAAGTATCTATGTATTATATTTACGCACAACGTCCACTAAAATGTCGACAATATTTTAAAATATTTTCAAAAAAAAGAAGAGTATAATATTTTTAAATTCTAAATTTAATTCTTACGCGAATTGTCTACTTATTATAAATTATTATGATGTAGCAACACATCAGTATTAATGTATAAAATATACTATAAAGACTGTGTAATATTTTATTCATGAGAGATATATATACATAAAAATATGTATTTGTGTATGTGGACTTTAAATGCATTTTGTATGTGTATAGATAGTACGCACCCTCGGAGCTTATGTCTCTAGCTATTAGTCTCTATTAGAAGTTCCCGACCAAGTACTTTAAGACTCGTTGTTATTATTTCCTGTATCTTCTATATATTGTCTAATGTTTATACACTCCTATAAAATACACAAATTGTACACAAAACTTGAAAAACTTTATATATAAATTATATCCGTTTTGTATTATTGTCTCAAAATACATATATGAATATATCAATTATTTGTTTAGTGGCAGAACTTTATTGCTACATATCTTTTATCACAAATATCTGTTAATAACGAGCCTAAAATCTATTCTTAAATTCTATCAATGGATACATATTTTATACACAGCGTTTCATGAGCTTGCTTGCTACATATTCCTATGGATAAAAACACGGTATTTTTCTATTACTTTATTTATATCTTTTTTATATTATACCTAAATCTGTAAGCGCATTGAACGAGCTTTGTTACCGTCACACTTTTACATTGAATTACAACACAATGTCATTTATGACTGATTTTCTGAGTTAGTTTACGCATTTTATTCGTGGGACATCGGTACGTAACAGCTTGCGTAGATCCCTCATGCACAGTCTTCTTATTCCCGTTTTACCCAAATCGTACGCAATCCTCTACCTGCAATCTTTCTTTACACTTTCGCGAAGGACCCTTTATTACTATAATAATTATACATTTTATAATTATGTGACAAAGTTCACTGAGTAGGTATACAAGTACTTATTGTATTATCATAGATATAAATATTGTATTTCGATGTTTTTAATTAGCGATCAAATATTATGTAATTGTTTGTGTAACATTATACGTGTAATTTTTTTATAATAGGAAAAGGGGAAGACAAGCGTATATGTGTGGTGAGCTTGTGTAGTTATATCGGTAAAGAAAAGTATTAAGATTTTCAAAGGAGGCGGCCCGATTTGTGGTTCGGCACGATAAAGTATTACAATATTTCTTTATTTTATGGTATAAAACAATTACTACCTTGAATTTCACTTACGAAATTCATACACCGAGCCACTAATGAATAGATGTGTATCTTTTTACACGTAGACCGCGTATCGAACGTTTATTACGACGAAAAAATATATTTTCAGAAAATGAAAAAAAAAAATACATACTTACCTTCAATGTCAAGTTTATTTAATAATTTTATATGAAAATTGTATTATATAGTAGAAATTTATTAAATATACACAACATATAACATACAAGCATATCCAACATCAAACGAATCATATCGCAGAGCTTGTAAACTGTAGTTACAAGATATATATTTTGTAAATTAATATCCTGTCTAAGGTTATTAACTGTCATATAATCTTCATGTCAGAATTTATTCAAAGTTAATTTCGATCTTATACACACATAAAATCAAAATTTATTACAGTGTTCGTACGAGAAACTTCTTCATATCAGCAAAATATAAAGTTTGGCAAAACTAGACCATTCCAAAAGTCAATTATATAATAAAAGGCTATATATTTTTGATTATATTACTAATGAGTCATGACAGTGGCCACTTAAACTTTTTTTGTCCACAAATATCAATTACACGAAAAATTGTAAAAACGTATTTGAAGGCAATTTTGGAATCTTCTCTAGTACCAAAATGGTATGATCGATGAATTTGAAAGAAATGATTGGCTCAAGGTAGTGTTGCTGACAGAGCAGGTTGCCACATAGTCTAGCCCCTTTCGACATATTAACTAAAGTAGACTATTTAACCTGAACATTTACTTGGCCTCCCACGCAAACATAGCCATATAATGTTCACACCGTATGAGTATAGTATAAACTACAAATAAATGTGGAACACGCTTTTCCTCTTTACGATAACGTTGTGCTGTCTAGTATAAAAATGTCTACTTACCTTCTTAAATAGGTGTGATTATATGCAGAACCCATTCCGTATGTGCTGTATTTCGATGGTATTTAAATTGTGTGTGTTTTTTATTAATCGGTGTATAATTATAACAATTTGTATCACTAACATTTGTGTTCCTGGCTTTAATAAAGTGTATAAACATATACGCGTTTTATTTGACGCCCACATATACCCTGTAAGCGAGAATACACGGCCATCATTCAAATTTACACCTACAAGTGATATTGAATAAAACAATACCGGTATTATCATCCATCTAAAATGGAATATTCACGGGTATATTGCTTCAGCATCTGGTAAATTTGCAATTCAATATGGATATTAAAATGTAAAATAGAAAGCGTTAGAACGTATTTTGACATAGCCCAATTTATAAACATCAAAATGATATAGGTACACGTAACGTCAATGAGAAAGGATCGGAGCCGTCCATAAGCAACCTTATATGCTACAACTAATTATTTCTACGCTTTGCCATTTAACTTTTTCGTTTTTTAAATTTAACTAATTTCCATAGGACTTGTAGTTTTGCCGAAAATCATGATAAACCGTTTATTACCCTTTAAAACTCACCCCCTTCCATTTACCGACCTCAGATCCCTCGTAAATTATTTCCTTTCATTTTTATTATATTATCTTCGTTTTCGAACGGGTTTTATCCTACTAATTTTTTTTTCACTTTTTACCATTTTTAAAAACTTCAGCCCTGGTCTAATAGTATAGTTCACAAATATTATGTTGTAAGTATTATGTTAGTTTGTATAAAATAACTCCATTTTAATTTATCTACTGATTGCACTTTCACCATCAGCCCATATGCGTCCCACTACTGGGCACGGGCCTCCTCTACAACTGAGAGCATGATTGCATTTGCTTCCGGGAAATTATCCTGTGACATTTTCTTCTTTAATATCAAACAAACGACAAAAAAATATTTATAGTGAAGACAATTGCTTAAGTGGATGCTTTTCTCCATCGGTGAACACAACACAATAAGCACTCAACTAGACTTTTAAAATGAGAAAAGAGAAGTGATAGCATTACCAAGATTCATTTACTGATCAAACCAACTTTTCACATTATCTACTTTAAAAATAATTTATAATTATAAGTAAGGCTGGGTAATGCTAAAAAACGAATTTTAACACATAATAAATCTAAAATGATTCACAAAAGTATTATTTACAAAATAATGGTGGCCTCAAGATTTAGACGCGTGGCCGAGAATATCCGCGATCACGGGTTCAAACCTCAAGCACACACCTCTGAATTTTCAAAATTATGTGTGTATTCACAATGAAATATCACGTAATTTAACGGTTAAGAGAATCATCGTAAGGAAACTTGCACACCCAAAAATTCTTAGGAATTTCTTAGGGATGCATTCCGCCTACCCGCACTAGGCCAACGTGGTGGACTAAGGCCTAAACCCTCTCAATTGTAGAGGAGGCCCATAGCCAGCATTGGGACTTATATGGGCTGATGATGACATGACATGATTCACAAAACTTTAATTTAGCGTATTCGTGTGCGTACGTAAACGAACTTAGTTCCAGGTGGAATAAGGTTAAATGCATAAAAATAAACAAAACAAAATTGTCCGTGCTTAGAATAATGCGATAAATGACTTCTACTCGTAAAGTAGATTTTAACTTAAATCTATATTTATGCAAGAATGACCTAGAAATTATAAAAAAACCTACGTTAGTCTCTATCATTTCATATTTGAAATCATCTAGTAGTTTTATTTTAACTAATATAAAATATACCGTAACTTGTATAAAATAACTTTCATTGACCCGTCCATGCCTTTCGTTTTATCACTAAATTCTATGGTAAGCGCCCTCGCAGGTATTATATTGTACACGGGTCTGTGGAGCGGTAAACTCGGAAAATGTTCCTCTACGGATTCTATTATTAGTTCTGATTAAATTCTCTGTGGCTTCCAAAACTAGTTTTCACTTGAGCCTTACGGATTGTAAATTTCTATCGCTAGTACTACGGAATTATGATAATTAAAAATTCTTAGACTTCACGCTTCGATATATATTTTATATCCCAGTTTTAAAAACTTGACTCAATTTACTATATTTGCATCGTTTATTCTTAGTAATTATATTTCCGTTAATGCATTGATTAAGATTCTGACTCAGAATTCACAGCCGTGCAAAAAATAATAGTTGTAGTAAACTATACTGAGAAAAGTATTGTTAATTAATTATTATAAACGAATAGAATCCCGAAGAGAGGAAAACTACAGTAGTAATATTTTACGAGATAAAATAGGTGTACTCAAGAGTCGGTGATTACTCAACTTTCATGATTATGAAAGTTTCTAAGTCTGTAACACTTCCTACATACGATGTTTATGATGCAATTCTAGTCTCTTAGGTAACAAACTTTTATAGCCATTCAAAACTATAGACAATAGAAAAAGTGCTTTAACCGTAAATTAAGACAGTTTAAATTTAAACTAAATAAATTTATAAAAACTTTCAACAGCGCCATAAAATTTAATTCGCACATTTGAACATTACATTTTAATTTAGAATTTATCACGCGACCATCTATTAACGAACAACATTCATGTTATCCAATAAATAAAATCGACGTGACGCGATTGCTGAGTAAATGTAGAATCCGATTTCTACGCAAAGTCAATTTCAATCAATACTGAAGCAGTGGAATGGCTTTAGTTACGTTTTAAATTAAGCAGAACCACAATTTCCCATCTGCGGTTTCGACATTCCGTGAATGATGCTTAACGTATTGAGCACGTTATCTAAATTGCACACTCCAGTGGCTAGAGGCGGCAGCTACGGCGTCAAAAGTGACCGCCTGTCTGTGGTTTACTGAAACATTAATGAACTCTCCCATTACATGGAAGGCAGCCTTTTCAATTGGGTCGAGATTTTTTATCAACTGAAATCCTATAACAAAAGATTGATTAAACCGTATTGAAGAGGAAATTCTATTGGATATTGGAAGGTTTCCTTTATTATTCAGGCAGTTGTTAAATCTGTGAGAAGTACTTAAACTAACTCGATTTGTCATATTTCTAATTACATTATGATAAATATCAATATTTAGATATTATAAAGTTAATAATTAAGATAATAAATAAGTTTAAAAAACTTCGTCGAGTCCTTTCGTCACCCATACCGCCAAGCCTCAAGACAAAAGTCTTTAATAAGTGCGTCCTTCCCGTAATGATATACAGAGCCGAGACGTGGACTGATGATGCGACTAACCCACCAATTTAATGTCGCTCAGCGATCTATGGAGAGGGCTATGTTAGGAGTTTCTCTGAATGACAGGATCAGAAATAATGCCATCCGACAGGGAACCAAAGTTATCACCATAGCCCAAAGGATTAGCGGGCTGAAGTGGCAGTGGGCAGGTCACATCTGTCGTAGAACTGATGACTGTTGGGGGAAACGTGTTCTGGAGTGGAGACCACGGCTCGGCAAACGTAGTGTAGAACGCCCTCTGGCTAGGTGGGATGACGATATTCACTAGGTGGCTGGCAGCGGTTGGATGAGGAGGGCCGAAGATCGAACCCAATGGCGTACCATAGGAGAGCCCTATGTCCAGCAGTGGACGTGAGAGAGACTGGAGATGATAATGAGATAATAATTGGTTGTAACTTGCAATATAAACTGAAGTAGCATAGTGCCGATTCGAAGTTCTTTTTGCGGTGTGACGATGATAATAGTAAGATAAATAATATTACCTTTTGATAAACCTTATTTCTAAACGGACTAAAATAATTCACTGCATCTATTGTGTGAGTTCTGGAGATAATTCTAATATTGAGGCAAATATTGTCATATACTCGTACATCAATACATCCTTACTATATTAATATTATAAATGCAAAAGTAACTCTGTCTGTCTGTCCGTCTGTCTGTCTATCTCGCTTTCCTGCTAAAACTACTGAACGGATTTAAATGAAATTTGGTACACAGATAGTTTAGACCCTGAGAAAGGACATACTTTTTATCCCGGAAAAGGGGTTTTAAAGGATTGAAAGGGGGGATGAAAGGTTGTATATTGTGTAGACGACTAAAACTATGTATATGTAGCTATATATCTGTTATGCTTTCACGCCTAAATCATTTGACCTATGTAAACGATTTTTGATATGGACATAAATGGGACTCTGTGGAGTAAAATAAACTACAACTTATTTTCATTCTGAACCCAACCCTGTAGTCTACGCGGACGGAGTCGCGAGCAAAAGCTAGTTATAATATAAATCTGTATCTGATTTTCCTTGTCCTTTATAAGTCACTAGTGCGGAAACGAACATGAATTGAAAGACACACCCTAACAGAAATTAATAGCTCGTGATATAAGCCAGGCTATATGTTACAGACATGGTACACAGAATTCAATTTACTCGCCTCTTCCTGTTAAAGCTTTCATGTTCTCGTTCCGATACCTGTGTAGTTTCACTTCCGCTCTCTTTCAACCTACGTAGACAAACACGTTATTTCACCGGCCATACAGTGTGTGTAAATAAAAATAAATTGCGTCAATATATTTTCTACTTGCCGTACGTATGAGAATTCTATTATGTATGTGCTCTAACAAGATAAATAGCGAACCTATAAGACCCGCGGTATATTGACAAATGTTTTTCAAATAAGGCGGTGAACCTCGTCATTAACTACCTTTTACGACTTCTTTTAAATCGACTAAATAAAGCAATTATGTTGTAATTGTGCTCTAACTAAGTAACTGATGGTTGCATGTTGGTTGCATTACATTAAGTAGGTATAAGTACTTGCATATTCCGCGACTACACTAATCAGACAAAATAATGGTATAAAATCAAGACTTTTGTTTAGACACAATTGGAATGACATGACAAAGTAAATCGTTCGATCACAGCATGTAAGCATGACGTAAAATCACCAATTACTTAATTAGTCTGGGGGCACGGCAGTGCCCCCGCCAAGTCGAGCGAAAAAGCGGCACGGCCGTACACTTTTCTCGAAGCAACTCAGGCCATTTTCGACACCCTATAACTTCGTTGTGGATAAACCTAGAAACCTGAATTTTTAGTTACCAAGCAAGAATGGTATAAACTCTGTATATTTCAAATTTCATTCAATTTGAACCAGTAGTTTAAGAATTATAACTAGTCAAACTTCGCAGTTTTGGTCACTCACTGACCGATCATCAAAACTCTAAGGCACTTCTAGCCGACATAGAAGCTTCAAATTTGGAACACAATTAGATTTTAGTGTACAACTTAAGGAAAAATTATAATATCTTGCAATTTCGGTCTAGTTTTCTAGATACACAAACTGCATAAATAACTTTGTAATACCATATAAATATATACGATTACAAAGATACATTTGCAGTAAATAAATTAGTGTACCTGTATAGTATAAAATAATGGAATAATAGGTGTAGCTAGATAAGTAGGGATGGTATTGAGGTTTAGGCGTGAGGTCGAGAATCCCGGCGGTCGCGGGTACACACCCTAGGCACACTTATCTGACTTTTCGAAGTTATGTGTGTATTAGCAATGAATTAGTATTCGGGAAGAGCTTACTATAGAAATGACCCGTGGCGCAGTTGGCTAGACACCAGCTTGCGAAACGAGAGGCCGTGGGTTCGATCCCCGCACCGAGACAAATGTTTGTGTGATACACAAATATTTGTTTCGGGTCGGGGTGTATGTGAGACCGAAAAGTCTCTCGTAGTTTCTGATACCCACGACACAAGACTTGTATCTTAGTGTGGGATCAGAACTATGTATGTGACTGTTGGATGTATTTATTTATTTATTTATTATTTATGAAGTAAGGTCTTTAAATTAAGGACTGCCTCGTGGTCTCGCGTTACATGTATGTGCCGTGCGATCTAGAGGTCCTGGATTCGATTCCCGGGTCGGGCAACGTGTTATTGGGTTTTTCCATTAGGAAATTCTCAATAGCAGCAGGGAGTCTGGAAATGTGCCCGAAAAACGGCAATAGGCTCGCCCCCTATTACGTGGGACTGACAGGTATGTATCAACATACCTGGCGAAATGTGGGTGCAGAAATGTACCTCTGCCTACCCCATCAGGGAATATAGGCGTGAGTTTATGTATGTATGTAGCAATGAATTATCGCGTACTTTAACGGGGAAGGAAAATATCGTGAGGAAATCTGATTAATAGGGTCAAGTAATTTATTCATTTCAAAAAAACTGAGTGCGGCAGTTAATGCCGTAAATTAGTTCAAGTTATACTTCTAATAAGCTTTATGTTGTAAATTTCTGTTAGGTACATTGACAGTACCAATTTATAGTGAAAGAGAGATAAAAACTTTAAAATAGGATTAACTCCAACTGACGTATGACGTGTGCGGCCCTAAATATTTCTAACTAACGCAAAAAATAATTATTATTTTAAAATAAAGATCACGACGCGGCCGCTCTCGTCTCGTATGTAGAGGAGGAAGACTACCTACAAAAGTAAGCAAAGCTCATAAGGCAGAGAGTGGGCTTTAAGAAAATCCGTTGTTAGTACTCAAGAAGTAGAAGATACCGAAAAGAAAAAAGTAGGACTATCTACAAAAAGAAATGAGATCCCATAAAAAACAAAACTTGTAAAAAACCCCAAGTCTCGCAACTCAGTTCTTTTGCCGTAAAAAGTTGTGAGATCTATATGATACCAAGTCAATGAATTTATTCAGTCATATCAATGTTAAAAATATTTTATGTTTAAAATAAAATAGTTAGACTTGGCAATCGCATGAAAACACAATGTATCTCACTTTTAGTGCGATTGCCAAGTCAAAACTATTTTATTTAAAACATAAAAGATTTTTAACATTGATATGACTGAATAAATTCATTGACTTGGTATCATATAGATCTCACAACTTTTTACGGCAAAAGAACTGAGTTGCGAGACTTGGGGTTTTTTACAAGTTTTGTTTTTTATGGGATTATATTATTAAGATATGGACTTGACTTACAGCTAGAAAAACAAATGATATTTAATACTCCCTAAAATCACTGTTTATAGGATTGTTTTCATTGATTTTTTTTTCTGCGGTCGGTGTATCGAGTAGACGTGTTTTTCTGTTACGATTTAGAATTACTGTTTTAATATTGGAAATTTGCTAGTTAATGTAGTGTATTTAATAGTACAGACAGTTCATCCGATGTACTTACACTAGTGCCACTATATGTGATCCTGCTCTGCACCATCTGCCAGCACTTACACATTTCACTCATCACTTATTTGTTACAAAGTGCACAGAAAAATCTGGAGGACAGTTATTCGAAACGAATGGCTCAACTAGAAGCACAACTTCACACTGGGGGCACTGCCAAGGACACCGTTGCTCGAGTTGCAGAGGAGTTCCGGAGTTTTAGAGAGCTCATGCTTAATATGCTTCGGCTGCTACGGCAACAAAAACCAGGCATCATCGAAAAGCGCTGTTATTCCTCGGAGTGCCTGAGGCTGACAAAGAAAATTGTACTGAGGCCGTGGTGTCGTTGGTGAACGGTGCCTTGTCGCTTAAGGATATCTCAGTGTCTTCCATCACAGTTTGCCATCGCATTGGAACGCCGAACAAAGAGCACCATCGGCCTATACTCGTTAGGTTCACTAATGTAAGTCACAGGTCAGCTGTTTGGCGGGCCAAGTCCAAGTTAAAAGGCTCGTCCGCGTCCATTAAAGAGTTTCTGACAAAACTACGACAAATTGTGTTTAGCAAAAGTCGGCAGCACTTCGGTATGCGATCTTGCTGGACACAGGACGGCATTATTGTCATCAAAGTTCCGGATGGAAGCCGAATTAAAGTCACTACCGTTGAGGAACTAAACTCTTTAATGGTTAAGTTTCCGAAGACAGCGGAATTATCTTCGGCAGCCGTAAGTAACCACGGGGCGGCGGAATCATCGCGCTCGGATTTAAAATCGCGCAAGCCGTGATGTTGTAAGAAGGCAACTAACATACTCGTATTATGTCCGTTTATAATTGTTATTGTTTGCCTATGTTTTTCTATTCTACCCACATTTTCATTGTATTTTTGTTATTTCCCTCTCTCTCTTGCTTTAATGTCACTTTTGACATTTGAGTGATATAAATGTTACGTTCCTTTTTACAATAATTTATTGTTGTCTTTTTTTTTCTCATCTCATTAGATAAAATTAAATTTCGTTTTCTTTTTATGTAAAATTTGCTTTTTATATTTAATAGTGTTAGCTGGCGGGTGGCGCAGTGTATGATTGATCGCGGTATAGTGGTGTACTTATATTTTTTGTTTGCGCCGTAGTAATATATAATATTGTTGCAGCAGTGAAAGAGATATTATGAGTCATGCGTCTGTTATGCAAGAGAGGACATTTTGTTTGCATTCCCGTACTAAAACTTTATCGTAACGCTTTCTACTATTCTGTATTCGTGCGCGGATATCTTACTCCCTCTTCTAATACTGTCAGTTGTCAGTTTATCGTACTAATATGTTGAATGTAAAATAACTATATTATCCGTTATTTTAAAATTAATTAAGATGATATCACACTTCATTTTCCCCTTTCCAAATGAATTACGAAACATAAAATTAGCTTACGAATAATTATGTGTGATAAGGATAAGGAAATGTAAGATTAATAATTAATCTGTATGCATACCAGTAGATATATTTACATGCGGGTGCGATTAACATGAGATATGAAGTAACTAAATGCATAAGCACATATAAAGTACATATTTGATAGTCACAAATTACACGATATTTTTCATATTTAATACCTATTAAGATAAAGATAAAATTATTAAAAGTGTGTAAGAATAAGTAGACGACTCATTGAACCGACAATTTAACTGTTAATTGTTGAAAGGAAAGCTTTATTTAATTTTTCGAAATATTTTCATGAGGAACAAAATCTTTGTCACGAACCGACCAATATAAAAATTCGAATAAAAAGTATTTGGCATCAAGAGAAGGCTTGCAATCAAAATCCTTTTCATAACTATGTTTACTATACTATTCTCAGTATTATTAATTTGATACTCATTTAATTCGCAATTCAGATCAGTACAACAGAATATTTTTGCATTAAAGGAACAGCTCTTACGTTTTATTTCAGTAAATGTGTGGAAACAGAACGCGTGAGATGGCAAATCCTCGGTGCCATTGCCTAAACCAAGATTCATTTATTTTCATTTGTGTCGTTTCACGTTCTATATGTACGAAATGCGGGTCGTCTCCCTTCGAGTTTGCAACTAGACTTGCCGAGAATACAAATTAGTTTCCATTTCATCGCAGATTGCATATATTACTAAACAGTGGTGGAATTTAATAGTGACTTTATCAACTGGTACAATAATCGAAATTATGTATAATGTTACTAATCATCCCATGTCCAACAATTATTAAATAATTGTGTCTCATAAAATCATATTTTTAAAATAATGTACAGTACAGCGAGTTTTTACTACTAGACTACAAGCCCATGGTAAAAATTAACCTGTGAAATGAACCACCGTGAATTACGCTTAGAAGGCTGTTACTATATCATAAAATAACTCTGAGCGCTATGCCGTCATTTCTGAGCGGTACAAGTGAGTACGAGAGTAAATGGAATTTCTCTGCTACAGGGGAGGAATTACGACTACTTATTAATGTACGGCTTTTATTATAACTTATAGATGATTAAAAATAAATGTCGAAAAACCTAGTGCCGTACTAAAGTGGTGGTACCGGAAGTTAGTGCAAATTTTTAATTCGCCGGTAATTTTAGGAGCAATATAGGTCATTCATTACTGTACGGCATTTGTGTAATTCTTTTTGTATACATATACAGATACTTTACCCATGAACGCCGTACAAATTTTCCAGTACAGGGGTCGAAAGCCAAGGGACGCAAAACTTTCCCTACACCATATGATATAAGGTCATTGTAAAATGTACGGCATCTTGTTCAAAATGTTATTTTATACGGACAATAACGTTTGGTAATTATGCCGTCTAAAAATTATAGTTCATATAAATAAATAAGTATCTACATTTCAGGATTTACCGAGTTATTACTGCTGTAAGATCATAAATTTATGTACGGCAACCTTTTTTTTAATATAATGTTATTAAATATTACCGTTGTACCTTATAGCCGTTCATTATAAATGGTAAAAAATAAAAATATTAGGATTTAAAAAAAAGGAAATTTCCGAGATTTATAAGATTTTTCAAATGTTCCTGTAGTAATTTGGGAAGTAATATTTTCAAAGGTTATTGTTATTTTACTTGTAACAAATATAAATAAACAAAAAAACCATATGCCGTACATTTTACGTCAGATTATTCTTTACAGCTGATCAAAACTTCGATAACATTTGAGATGTCCCTTGAGGTCATTAATAACTATACGGCATTTGATAAATTTTGTTTTTAATATTAAATAATAATAAAAAAATATAATGCCGTACATTTTAAATGGAACATTACGTGAAATAAACCAATTTTCTTCAAATTTTCTTATTACGGATAAATTTGTCAATTGTTTGTAGCACTGTTGGTTATACCCTTTTTCTTCTATTACAGACAGCGGTCTGAGGCGGTGGATTAATCTTCCATTTTATAGAATAGCGGACTATCAAAATTGTACGGCATTTATTTTTTATCGAAGATTTTCTAAAGAGCTAAAAACCTATGTTATTGCCGTACAGAAAAAAGTCACCAAGTTACTCTTTTCGGAGGGAAGTAATTTACCCCATACACCTATGTGTCCCACAAAAAATGTACGGCATGCTAAAAAATATTATCTACTCATGAAGTACTCTGAAGATCATTTAATTTTATGTTGTTTCATTTCATCATCATTTATATATAATCAGAAATAAGAGTTGCGTCCCTTGGCTTTCGACCCCTGCACTGGAAAATTTGTACGGCGTTCATGGGTAAAGTATCTGTATATGTATACAAAAAGAATTACACAAATGCCGTACAGTAATGAATGACCTATATTGCTCCTAAAATTACCGGCGAATTAAAAATTTGCACTAACTTCCGGTACCACCACTTTAGTACGGCACTAGGTTTTTCGACATTTATTTTTAATCATCTATAAGTTATAATAAAAGCCGTACATTAATAAGTAGTCGTAATTCCTCCCCTGTAGCAGAGAAATTCCATTTACTCTCGTACTCACTTGTACCGCTCAGAAATGACGGCATAGCGCTCAGAGTTATTTTATGATATAGTAACAGCCTTCTAAGCGTAATTCACGGTGGTTCATTTCACAGGTTAATTTTTACCATGGGCTTGTAGTCTATACGAGTGTTTACTACGAGTTACTTACTTTTACGTAATTTCCGTAAAATAAAAAGTCATCATCTTTTACTATAATTTTATATATTTCATTTCCAATTTTGACAGCCCCGTGGCGCAGTTGGCTAGACACCAGCTTGCGAAACGAGAGGCCGTGGGTTCGATCCCCGCACCGAGACAAATGTTTGTGTGATCCACAAATATTTGTTTCGGGTCTGGGTGTATGTGAGACCAAAAAGTCTCTCGTAGTTTCTGATACCCACGACACAAGACTTGTATCTTAGTGTGGGATCAGAACTATGTATGTGACTGTTGGGTGTATTTATTATTATTATTAATTAATTTAAAATCAATTTCCGAAATGTAACTAATCTTTACTCAAAAACTCCAACCGACCGGGTCAAATACCACAATGTTCACAGTCACGGAATATTAGGTTGTCGAGTCGACGCCTGTGGTTGACCTTCTTGGTGAAGGTTCAACGCTATCTCAAAATACTTAATTACTTCCGAAGACAGTTTGATTCTATACACTATCTTCATTCTTCACAATACTTGATTATAGCTAGCCAGATTTTTACTAAATGTAATTATGTTTGGTTAGGATTTTTCTGACATCAGCTTGAAACGTGGCTTTCTGAATATAAGTAATTTATCTTAATATTCATTGGAATCAACCGTACTACGGAGCGCTTACTGCTGTAAATTATATTATTATCTTTATCAAAAGCCAATCCGTACCTAAAGATTTTCAACGGATAATATCTTAACAAGTTGTTTCCTTTGCTTATCAACAGAATAAATTCCGTCAGATGCTCCGAAATATGGAACTCCATAAAAATCGGCAGCTGCACAACGAACATTCAAAGGTCAACTCTCATTGTACAACATCGGGCATTTTTCGTCATTAGGAAGTACATAGAGACCATTCGAATTAACGAAATACAAATCATTATTTGAATCTATTATAAAATACTTAATAAGATAACCTTTCACTGGAGAAACAATTTGTTTACTTTGTTTCTTGTACACAAAAAGATCTTGACTAGCGGTTTCAACGAAGTACAAGTAATTTTTGAAAAACATATCTCATCATCATTATCATCATCAGCCCATAAACGTCCCACTGCTGAGCACGGGCCTCTTCTACAACTGAGAGGATTAAGGCCTTAGTCCACCACGCTGGCCTAATGCGGGTTGGCGGACTACACACCTAAGAAATTCCTAAGAACTTTTAGGTGTGTAGGTTTCATCACGATGTTTTCCTTCACCGTTGAAGTACGTGATAATTCATTGAGAATACACACATAACTTGGAAAATTCAGAGGTGTGTGCCTGGGGTTTGAACCCGCGACCATCGAGAAAACATATCTAATATATCAGTATTACTAACAGTAGTCCAGTCATTTTAGGTTTTATCTGCGGAATAATTCCTAGTGAGCTGAATTTTTGTATACACCTTTATTACGGTGTTATAATGAAGATGTGAAAAATCGACATCAATATCGTGCCGGCTAAAAAAGTTATAGAGGTCAAAGGGTTCCGAAAATCAGTTTTTCGCAAATATCTCGCGACCTATTGCTCGGCGGTCAAAGAGGTCATCATAAGAATTGTTTGTCGTGAAATTATCTACAAAAAATGTATCATGAATTTTTCTGTAAAATTAGCCATTTCAGAGTAAAGCGCAGAGAAAGCGACTAGAATGCACTCAGTACTCACATAGGGTATTATATACATCTAATGATACTAGCATTTTTTAATGTTTGCAGACCACGCCTAACTTCTACTAAAAAAATATTCATGATAATATCAGTGGAATTGGCTTGGAGAGGTGGTGAGGGCAGCATGGCGTCAATACATCACTTCAAGGCAGAACAGCGAAATGACGGGGAAACAACTGGGAGAATTGAATACAATCCAATTTTCAGCAAGACCACACAAGGTGGTGATAAAAAATTATCAGACAGCAAGTGGCTGGTGGAGAATCGGGAAATCCCTGACAAGTGCCTAGTGAGACTGTTCCAGAAATTGAGAGAGAAGAGAGATGCCAATATCAAGAGCGACAGACTATTCCTGACCCAAAATCCATTCTGGAATAAAGTTCCAGGCGCTAGGTGGTACAAGGATTCCCCAGTAGGCCAAAACACGATTTCAAAGTGGGTTAAGGAGTCAGCACAAAAAGCTGGGCTTGACCTTGGTAACAAAAAAATCACCAATCACTCCAGTCGTGCAACAGCCGTCTCCAATCTAGCGAAATCGGGCCTGGGAGAGCAGCAGATAATCAAAATAACTGGACATGCCAACAGTAACTCCATCAAGCCGTATCTCCAACTCGACCAGGAACACCACGAATTAATTGTCAAGAAACTGCGAAGGAGTGAGCCTACTGCAGAAAATGCCATCAACAGCATAAACCTCATGCCATCTACCTCTTCTGGGACCATTACCGATAAGTCTGACTTGAAGAAAACATACACCAATGTTTACAACAATTGTATTTTTAATTGCACTAGCCTGAATCTTAATTAAATGTTGTTTTATTCATTATGAAATTCTTATTTGTTAACTGTTCATTTCATCTCATGGTGCAATTCTATTGGCCGACATTTGGGACGGAAAAATAATCCCCCGAATACCACAAGAGCTTCAAAATTATCTGGCATTTCCCTCAAGGTTCCGCTTCGCGCTCGTGATTTTTTAACCTGAAAAACTTGACTCCTTCATTTGTTTGCAACGAACCTATCGGGAAATACCCGATAATTTTGAAGCTCTTGTGGTATTATAAGTGATAATTTCTTTGACCGCCGAGCAATAGGTCGCGAGATATTTAAAAACTGATTTTCGGGACCCTTTGACCTCTATAACTTTTTTAGCCGGCATTTACATTTTTACATTATTACACTGTAATTAAGATGTACCTATACAAAAATTCAGCTCACTAGGAATTATTCCGCAGATTGGAGTTTAAAATGACTAAAATGACTGGACTGGACAAGGGCACAAGTTTAAATCATTTATATTATAGTTATATTCATATATTCCGTCACTTCCTCCGAGATACACCGTGTTGTTGACATTATCGAAAGCACTTGCGAAACCATTGCGAATTCCAGGCACGATATTAGTCGTACCCGTATCTAGTGCTAGCACCACGGAATGGAAACTTTGGTCCGAAAATTCATCAGAATTTATGCAAAAAAATAGATTATTTTTATTATAATTGTTTAATTTACCCGCTTTATGCATGACTCCTATAATTAAACCATAATTGTTACGAAAACTGCCTCGTGGTCTCGCGGTACAAGTATGTGCCGTGCGATCTAGAGGTCCTGGGTTCGATTCCCGGGTCGGGCAAAGTATTATTGGGTTTTTCCATTAGGAAATTCTCGGTAACAGCACGGAGTCTGGAAATGTGCCCGAAAAATGGCAATAGGCTCGCCCCCTATGACGTGGGACTGATACATACTTGGCGCAATGTGGGTGCAGAAATGCACCTCTGCCTACCCCTTCGGGGGATACAGGCGTGAGTTTATGTATGTATGTATGTGTTACGAAAATATTAAATCCAACTTGCTTGATTGATCCATCGTCATCACTGATATTTTCATTAAATCATTTTATCATTTTCATTCTTCCTAAGTAAAAAAGTACTCGATGGATACAATAGAATACACATACAATATTCAAGATATGAAGTCTGTCAAAATTACTGGCATATCTTAAGTTTCATTGCCATGACATATCCAGTACCATAAGTAGGCCATAGTAACAAAACCGCTTTTTATTAGTTACCTATGTAACATTGTAACGAAATCTTTCTATACTTTCATATGTCTAGTCACACAACAAAATATTAAAAATGAAAAAGAAATACTCAAAATAGAAAATTAACACGTGCATCATTAATGGTGTTAATGATAACGCACCTTTGGGGCCTTCCCAAATTAAAATATGCACAAAATATCATGTATCATACTAGCATTTACATTATGGACTACTGAATAGTATCTACACATATTATGCGTAAAAAAGAATCTTATCTAATCAACACGAATCAAGTCCTTGATACTGGACATCTGACGTATTTTGTACCATACAACATAAATCATAAAATAAATGAGATAAAGTTAGATTGATTTTACTCTAATAAAAAGTTTGCGATGGCATCCAATTCGTTCCTGTTTATAATAACTTTTCCTTGACGTGCGAGGCAATCAAAACGTATACCTACTTGAAGAAATAAACAGTAGCTATATGTAAATTATTAAAAAAAATCCATTCAAAGGAACCATTGTTGTCTTTTATGCTTTAAAAGTAGGGCAACAAAGAAAACCATTGACAAATTACATACAGTTTAAAGTAACAAAACTAATAATATAAATAAAACTAATAATTATTATAAGGCTCATTTTTATACTGGTACAGCGGGCTTCCAGATTATTCCAATGCTGACCAGAATTAACAATTATTTTGCGCTATTCGACAAAAACATTAATAATGAATCTTAATCGTTCGGCCAGTTTTAAGTACATACATACATAAACTCACGCCTGTATTTCCCGAAGGGGTAGGCAGAGGTGGGCGAGCCTATTGCCGCTTTCTGGGCACATTTCCAGACTCCGGGCTGTTACTGAGAATTTCCTAATGGAAAAACCTAATAACACTTTGCCCGACCTGGGAATCGAACCCGGGACCTCTAGATCGCACGGCACATCCTTTGTGTTTAAGTACTTCACGTTAAATAACCGATATTGCCAATGAATAAACTTATCTTAAGGGTAAATAAAACAAATTAGTCTTGATTAATTGATATAATATTTTTTTTCGTCGGTACCCATTATACTAAATCATCTAGAGGAGCCCCTCTATCCACTGCCCTGATCAAGTTAATAACTCTATCGTATATCAACTCTTTAGCATCAATGGCCCATATATAATCTATGTGGTTGAAAGCAGGGAGAGGTACAAGGAATTTACCAACTGGACGACCAAGTTCACGGAACAATCTCTCTACATCCGGTACCTCCGAGAGAGGATCGTTGTAAGAGTAGTGCAGAAAAACTGGTGTAGTAATTTTAGACAAGTCATAATTGGGGGGCGTACGGGTACCATAAACTTTCCTATTGGCACGCCAACTTCCATGATCATAGCGACGGAAACCTTTATCGGCGATTCCTTGAGCGTAATGGGCAAATTGCTTAACAGACGATCCCGCAGGTGAGTGGCCAAAGATCACTGGCAGCATTGTCTGCAAAATATCATTGTTATATGAGATGCATATTGCTACACAAAAAGACCTTATCCAAATGATCTTTGCCATTCAATAAAGAATGATTAAATGAAAGCAAATTCAAACCGTATTAAGTTGTTCCACGTTCCATCCTGCGATAAGGAATAGCAGGTTGCTGCATACAGGTTGGAACAAAGATTGATCTTCACAAAGATTTTGTCCAGCCCATACCATTATCGCAGAGTTTGGCAGTAATTCGCCTATTCCCAGTATCGAAGTTAGTGTCTAAAAAAATAGTCGTAAATTAATCAATTTTAGTTTAAATCGAACTTTGCGGAAAAAAATCCTTACCTCAATTTGATTAGCGAACGGAGAAATAAAAAGGAAAAGTGGGTTCCTGTTATGAGCCATATACGCAACAGGAGCTAATGCGTGCATAGAAATAATCTTGTCATTGTACTCTGGCCGTAAGGAAGTCATTACAAAGAAAGTAGTAGTGCCTTGGGAGTGTCCTACATAATGGAGTTGCGATTTCTTAGTTTCAGCAAGTACGTAATCGATCATGGTGGGCAGATCAATATTTCCGATCTCATCCCAAGAGAAATTCCAGAAATCAGTATTCAATAAAGAATCTGGATTCAATCTGACGTTCCGGCGCGAGTAGTGATTGCCTCTTGCATTTCCCATCCAAACATCGAAGCCTTGTTCAGCAAGAATGTAAGCTAAAACAATTAATACGTTTTAACGACACTGAATATTGACAATACTTCAATGACTCGTTAAAAAATAATGCTTGGGATCGAAAAAACAAAAAATATCAACTGTTTATAGGATATTATATCTATGATACATACATATGTAGATTAATAATTTAATGCTTACCAAATCCAGAACCTGGTCCCATTATGACCCAATCAGCGGATGAACAAACCAAAGCGTGCATCAAAAAGACTACTGGTTTATTAGCGTCCGTCCTGTTGTTGGCATCCCGACCGTGTGGTATACGATGCATTTCCAATATGTATCCATCTGGTGTAGTGACGGTGTGGATTTCTACGGGATACCTGTATTTTCTAATCAAGTCGGGCTGAAATATTTAATGTACACTTAAGCGAAACAAATCTTAATGATGAGAGTGCTTACAATACAGTAAATGCTTATTAATTAAAAAATATTCCAATAGGTATCCTATCCAATATTCATTGTAAACGCGTTCAATCAAATAATGATATAGATTTAAAAATATATATAATAGACATTATTAATATTATAACTATGCCTAAAGTACATACTTACATATATTGCTAAATGATATCGCCATTGCATTGTTTTATCCTTTTATATATAATCGCAAAATGAAGATTTGACTGAGACTGACAATGAAATGTAAGCCCGTTAAAGAAGAAGCTTCAGCAAGCACCAGAAACGTGATATTTAATATGAAAAATCTTAGTACCGGGCCGGGCCGGGCCCGCCCGGGCCCGGTGCCCTTTTACGCACCCACCGGGCCCGGCCATTCTTACCGGGCCCGGTCACCGGACCCGGTAAGTAAACCACGGCGCAGGAGCGCCTACTCGTAGTAATTAAGGTTGTAAAATACTCGTATCGATTATTCGTTCATACTGAAAAATAATTGTTACTTTTTGTTGTGTCATATTATACTTATGAAACCTACGTAACGTTACCAATTTTACGTTACATTTTGTTAGTTAAGACTAAATAAGTTTGGTTGTTTACAGTACAGCCTAGCCAATAAGATTTCGCTATTTGCTCAATTAGTAATAATAAAACTTACTAGTGTTAATATAAGTTTAAGAAAAAACAATACTTTACTTTAAGCACAAATAAGAATTTGTTTTGTTTATACCAAAGTTACCATTGAACTTTATTTATCTATCTAATTTTAGTTGTTATGACACGTTTAGTACTTACTTTAAGCTGCGTTATTAGTTTCTTATTATATAAGACCTGCTTGTTTAAACTTATAAAAATGAATAATAACTAATACTAATGTTACTTTACCGTCCATAAGTCAAAGTAATAATTTTTTTAAGACTTGAATGAGACTGATTATTGTGATAATTGTTAATGTAATGCTTTATTTTTTAACAAAATTGCTTAGCATAAAAAAGGTTATAGTGAGCCAAACTTAAAAGATGGACATAATGCTGTCTGACATATGCGGACTTTTTTTTAGAACTTTTAAAGGGGAACAATTCTGTCATACATTATTTTAGCGAAACTTTAACCGTTTCCGCAGCGCACGCAGCGGAAGTTCCCAAAAGGAAAAAAATACTCCCGATTTTGAAACATTATTTATTGGTGCTCCGCTCCTATTGGTCGTAGCGTGATGTTATGTAACCTATAGCCTTCCTCGATAAATAGGCTTTCTAACGCTGAAAGAATTAATCAAATCGGACCAGTAGTTCCTGAGATTAGCGCGTTCAACCAAACAAACAAACAAACTCTTCAGCTTTATATATTAGTATAGATTAGATGGACTAAAAATCAAACGACACCCATTCTTTAATTTCGTATGCTTTTTGTAGTCTAGGTAAGCATCTCTGCCAATTTATGAGCACACTTTTTTGTAAATTACCGCTCAAAAAGCGGTCTCAATTAAGTGAATCATTGGAATAGCGGCAAAAGTGTGCAGCGTGCATTCGAGCGGTCCCAATTTGAATACGTAGGTCGGATAGTTTTTGAGTTTTTCTATTAGGAAATTCTTATTGCTGATAATAAATAACTCTTAGCTTTAGAGGGGCTTGGCTCCTTTCCAATTACGTGGCTCTTAAACACAGATAAATTTTTATGTAGAAATACACTTCCTACTTTGGAGATAGTAGCGTGGCTGTACGTACCTATCTAATAAATACCTACATTACCAAAAGAAATTTCAGGACGCTCACTATAATATTAAAAAAAAAATGTAGATAATAAATTCTGTGTAAAATCTGTTTTGTCCATATTAAAGTGTAATTTTATAAAATAACACAAATTCTTCGCACCATTATGCCGAATTATACCTACTCGTGGTAGAGGAAGTTTACATAAGAAGGTCCTAGTGAAAATTATTGTAACCTCCTCAATTAAGGCTAGGCTTCGAACACCAGATTATACGTACAGCTATATAGGTATTATATATGTAAATCCTAATACAGAAATCTTAGACATTCAGGATTAGTTTTTCATCAGAAAATCATGTTTTCATCCAGCTTTAAAGTCTCAACCAGTACCTATACGAGTAAATACTTACCTACATATTTGCGTGGGATTTGAATCCTCGACTGCTGAAATGTACAAAACGCGTGCACAATTCATGATCCTTTTACACTACTCATATCAACCACACAGAACTTTTTCTATCGACGACGTATTAGATACGATTTTTCGAAAAATACATTTTCAGCTCTGCCGCTTAACAAACAGTACGAATACCACAAATCTATTCTCAATACATAACTTACCACATTCAATATAGAATCTTCAATGATGTTATTGGAATACCGTGAACCATCACCGAAAAGTTTTCTAATATCTTCGGCATGTGGTGAATAATTGCTGTCGGAAGAAGCTAGGCTTCCACAAAGACATAGCGCCAGTAGCGCTATTTTTAACATTATGTTCATGGAAGTAATTAACGCACTACAAACGAAAACGAAACTGGTTCTCTATATATATGTGTTTCTGTAAATTTGATAAGGTAATTATTGATAATAATATTATTTATGCAATCAGTTAAGTACGAATCGAAGCGATGCCTTGTGGTCTCGCGGTACAAGTATGTGCCGTGCGATATAGAGGTCCTGGGTTCGATTCCCGGGTCGGGCAAAGTGTTATTGGGTTTTTCCATTAGGAAATTCTCGGTAACAGCACGGAGTCTGGAAATGTGCCCGAAAAACGGCAATAGGCTCGCCCCCTATTACGTGGGACTGATACATACTTGGCGAAATGTGGGTGCAGAAATGCACCTCTGCCTACCCCTTCGGGGAATACAGGCGTGAGTTTATGTATGTTATGTATGCAATTAAGTACCTAGTATTCTAATAACAAACACAACATACGTAGCATTTTGTGAACTGGAAACATCAGTTATAAATACAGAACGAAGCTTTTATGTAGGTACAAGAATTCATGTATTTCTGCTACCCGAAAAGAGCAATTGTCCGAGATGCTTTTGGGTTTTATGATGCGACAATTAATAAGAAAAAAGTAGACACGAAACAACTTATAGGTATTATCTTTATTCGGCCGGGAATAGCGCTTTTATTTTCTTATTTCCCAAAATCCTACAGATAAGTTGGTAGTAGGGGAGAGGGGGCCCTTTGAAAACTTTTTAGTTATTAAATTATATTTCTCATATGGTCTTGAAAATCAAGATGATATTTTATAAATAAAATTGGGGTTAATACAAAAATTAAATTTATTTATTTTGACCCATTTAACTAACGCAATATCTATTTTTACTCCATCCGCAGGGCACATTTGAAACGCCTAGATGTTTCATTTAAGTATGACATTGTCGGTAGGTCAGTCGAGTAATAAACGCTGAACTATAGAAGCACGCCTTTTATTTATCAGTGGCGACGAGGATAGTTCGGAAAGTGTGTGCTGTTAATTTAATAAAATATTATCGTCTGCTACGATGTCTATCGGCAAGATTCAAGAGTTTGAAGTGAAGTCTGGAAACTGGGTAGCATATGTGGAGCGAGTAGAAATGTATTTTAGGTTGATTCCGCCATTTCGTGCAAAAAGCAATTCCGGGCTCTTTTACCTATGAAAATAATACCCTATAATATTTTTGGGGAGTGTAATTGATTAAAGAAAGGTCGTTTTAAAAGTAGTATCACGAATATTATAATTATATTTATTAGTTTTCTAAAAATATAAAAAAATGTACTCAAAATTTCATTCAGCAAGACTTTTTATAATATATTTTTTTCGTTTCAATTGATGACCGTAATTAGTGCTCTATATTAAAGCCATAATCATTATCTTTCGACTATATGTGGTAAAAAAACGTTTTTAAGATAAATAGTTTAAAATAAAAGCAATATTTAATTTGTCACGAAAAAATCTTCATTACCATCCGTACTCAAAAATTGTTAAAGTTTTAACAACATTTTATACCTAGCGAATATCGGTCCCCTTTTTTTTTTTTTTTTTTTTTGTTCTCGAGGGGAAAGCTGTTTATGGCTCTACTTCCCGCCAGCCCCGGGGGAGGGGGGGGGGTTGGGAAGCGTATGTCGGGGTCACCGGTCTTCCAGCCCGGCGCGCGGCGACGTCATGTCCGCGCAGGTGTTAGTGCCGGGCTGGGTCCCTAACAATATCCCTAAACCGGCATACCGACCAAAACCCCCCGGTGGCCATCTCCGCGCCGAGTGGGGCGACCGCGGTACGTTGGCGAGAAGCGCCAACCGTAATGCCGCAGCCGCCCGGTGCGCCTCCGAGACGTGTTTGTCTCGGCCGTCTCGGAGTATGTAGGGGGCGCAGTTGCACCCCCACTAGCTTGGTTCGGGCGCCCCGGTTGTGGATGGGCGCCCGCGACGTACACAGGCCACAGTGCCGCCGCCCCTCTCGGGGTCACTTTCAGTGAGGACGCGCCGCCCCCGCAGCGCGCCCAGCGACCCCAAGGGCCCCTTTGAGTCGCCTTTTACGACAGGCAGGGGATACCGTGGTGGGATTCTAACGCCCCCTTGCCACAGGGCAGGGCGCCGGGTCTAGTTATCTCTGTCGACCCGGCGCCTCCTTCTCTGACGTCTTTGGCGGGCGGGATCGTTGATCTCTCGATCCCGCTCCGCGCTCTCCTTCTGCGACATGACGTGCTCGCATAAGGAAAGTACCGCTCGCCACGACCTCGGACTCCCGACCATTGAAGATACGACGGCCGGGAGCGAGAGGTCGCCACCAACAATAGCGCGGAGAGCGCTGCGCTCCGTCTCCCAGGCTGGACACTCTTGTAGTGTGTGCTGGGCTGTGTCGTCCGGGCAGTTGTCACAGTGGTGACACACGGCCGACTCCTCCTTCAGAGCCACCCGACACAGGTAGTGGCCGAAGCATCCGTGCCCCGACAATACCTGCGTCAGGCGAAACGTCGCCGCACCGTGGCGCCTGTCCGAATATCGGTCCCCGTGACAACATACCTCAACTCGTCAGGCTGTCGGAACGGCAGAGCGAGGCGGTCGTGCGTTAATAAAAATCAGAATATTCCCGAATCAAGTGTCGTAGATAGCGTTTTGTCCTAAAAACGTTTCATTACATTCCGTCGTTTTTAAAAGGTTTACAAGGTAAGAAAAAATTACTTGTTATGTTAATAGCTACCTTTTAAATTATCCTTGTTGATACTTAAATACGAATAAACTAAAATACAAACTTAGGCAGATATCTTAGAAAAGGTTTAAATATTTCATTCATCTCCTTTTCATTACCATCCTTACCTTCCAATTTTTATAAAACTATGCGACACAATTGGAAAAAAATGGATAAAATATTGACAGAAGTACTACCAGAAAGAAAAAATAAAGCAAATATAATTGCTATTGAGTGAAACTGTGTCACGCAATATTTAAGATACATACCTATAATTATATTATAATGACCAAGAAAGAAAAAAGAGACTTGGCGGATAGAATTATCAATGACGAATGATTAAGAAAATATAGAGTGCTTCATAAACTGCCCTTTTCTCGGAGACCCTATATTAAAAAAGAAGACAAAAATCAAATGAATAAATAACATATCATTAATTCATTACCATCTAGCCGTATTTCATTACTATCTTTGCACTTTTCTTTACCATCTCATACGAAAATTTCAAGTGCTTTTTTCTCTGTAAATAATCCAGGTAAAACTGTGCCTCTTGCATAAATCTATTCAGAAAAGGATTCTCAATCAACTATTGCAAGAAAAAATTAAAAAAGTAGATTTTTTTTTGATTCCGCGGAACGCTCAAATTTGCGCGAAACGGCGGAAATTTTAATACTTTCCGCATATTCCGCTTAACATGTCGAAATAGGGTCCTTAAAGAATTACATGATTCACATATGGGGTTAGTAAAGACGAAGGCTTTGGCTAGAAGTTACGTTTGATGGCCGGGCATCGATGAAGCTTTTGAAACGGAGTGTCGCTCATGTACAATATGTGCAGCAAAAGCTGATGCTCCGCCAGAGCAAATGCCGCATTCCTGGCCGTGGCCTAGCCGACCCTGGACAAGGTCACATATTGATTTCTTAGGACCTATAGCAGGTTTAACTTATTTGATCATAGTTGATTCTTGTTCTAAACGGATTGCAGCTATTCATATGAAAAATACAACGTCACAAGCAGTGATAGCGGTATTACGGGAAATTTGGTCTAGGTTCGGTATCCCCAGACAGTTAGTGAGCGATAACGGCAGTGAGATACATTGTGTTTTCATGCGAAGTTTTTATCTCTCTTTCACTATACATTGGTACTGTCGATGTAAATAACAGAAAATTACAACATAAAGCTTAACAGAGGTATAACTTGAACTAATTTACGGCATTAAATGTCGCACTCACTTTTTTTTAAATGAATAATTTACCTGACCCTATATGAAGATTTCCTCACGATATTTTCCTTCCCCGTTAAAGTACGTGATAATTCATTGCTAATACACACATAATCTCGAAAAGTCAGATAAGTGTGCCTAGGATTTGAACCCGCGACCACCGGGATTCTCGACCTCACGTCTAAACCTCAATACCATCCCTACTTATCTAGCTACACCTATTTTACATCTAATTTATTCACTGCAAACGTATCTTTGTAATCCAAAATTGCAAGATAATTTAATTTTTCCTTGAGTTAGGTATACACTAAAAACTAATTGTGTTCCAAATTTGAAGCTTCTATGTCGGCTAGAAGTGCCTTAGAGTTTTGATTATCGGTCAGTGAGTCAGTGACCGATAATCAAAAATCGGGAAGTTTGACTAGTTATACTTAATACTGATTCAAATTAAATTAAATTTGAAATATACAGTGTTTATACCATTCTTGCTTCGTGATTAAAAATTCAAGTGTCTAGGTTTATCCACGACGAAGTTATAGGGTGTCGAAAATGGCCTGAGTTGCTTCGAGAAAAGTATAGTACGGCCGTGCCGCTTTTTCGCTCGACTTGGCGGGGGCACTGCCGTGCCCAGATATACTTCTAGCGATCCAGCCTATATGAAATGTGAAAGTGTAACTGCGCCTCAGGGACAGGGTTACTTTGGCTTTTATAAGACTGGTATAGATGCATTTATAATAGAGAAACAATAATTTAAACTCTACTCTATTCTTATATACTAACTTTAACGCTAATAGTGAAGCACAAATACTAAATAATATATTTTATTGATGTCATGTTGCGAACTGATTACAAATTAATAGCAAATAAATAAATTTAAGGAAAGTACTAGTAAGAAATCTAAGGAAAAATGTTTCTCAGGTCACCCCATTCTGCAAATACTGGAGTCGCGTTCTGCAGATAAACTCGCCATGGATTTCATCAAGAAACAAAAACTGCGATTCGCTGAACAGTAAATGTATTTTTCTGTAATATTGTTTATCGATGTATTTTCCTTTTGATTTTGAGTTTAAGTATCTATGTATTATATTTACGCACAACGTCCACTAAAATGTCGACAATAGTATAAAATATTTTCAAAAAATAAATATAAATATTTTTAAATTCTAAATTTAATTCTTACGCGAATTGTCTACTTATTATAAATTATTATGATGTAGCAACACATCAGTATTAATGTATAAAATATACTATAAAGACTGTGTAATATTTTATTCATGAGAGATATATATACATAAAAATATGTATTTGTGTATGTAGACTTTAAATGCATTTTGTATGTGTATAGATAGTACGCACCCTCGGAGCTTATGTCTCTAGCTATTAGTCTCTATTAGAAGTTCCCGACCAAGTACTTTAAGACTTGTTGTTATTATTTCCTGTATATTCTATATATTGTCTAATGTTTATACACTCCTACAAAATACACAAATTGTACACAAAACTTGAAAAACTTTATATATAAATTATATCCGTTTTGTATTATTGTCTCAAAATATATGAATATATCAATTATTTTTTGTTTAGTGGCAGAACTTTATTGCTACATATCTTTTATCACAAATATCTGTTAATAACGAGCCTAAAATCTATTCTTAAATTCTATCAATGGATACATATTTTATACACAGCGTTTCATGAGCTTGCTTGCTACATATTCCTATGTGTATAAGTTCCTGATAGATTTTTAATAGCAACGCACCGCACCGCGTCAATTTTTATAATAAATAAAATAAATACCTATATTCAGTGTACCGTCAGATCCCGTGCCACGCACGTCGTTTAATTTCAAAATTCCTTTAATTCCCAAACATGGTCCATCGACACGGATTAACTTGAAGTACTAGCATGGTCCATCGACACGGATTAACTTGAAGTACTAGCATGGTCCATCTACACGGATTAACTTGAAGTACTAGCATAGCATTTGAAGAATTAGCGACCAAAAAAACAGAAGAAGATTGATTTTCCACCTACGACGTAGAACGTGGTTGAGTGCACAAGATTATTATTATCACAGTGTTAAGTCGTTTTTACTTTCAATTTTATTCCCCAACACTCATTAAGGTAGTAGAACTGTTTTTGCTAAAAGTGAATCTATATAATTTCAAAAACTTTATGTGTTTACAAGTTTACCTGTAAAAAGTTGTGACATTGAGAAGGTCCTTGATATGCAAGGTCAAAATATAGTACATTTAATAAATTACTTAATTTAGTGATTTTATTGTTTAATATTAATATATAAACTATTGCTCATTACATTAACTTTTAGCAGAGTACATTTTAGTCATTAATACAGTTGCCTTAAATATGCTTAAGTTGGAGTAATTAATTGTTTTTTCTCTGTGATAACCACTGTTAATTTGTATTTATGTTGCTTGATTGCACTCAGGGATCATAATTATAATTATTATTTAGTACATAGATATTGTATATATTGACAAAGTAGTTCTTTTAATAAAAACTTTAAATTAGTTTTTAATTAATTTACTTTATTGTTGTTGTGTGTATTGCTGGGTTGTTATCCATTTAAAACTAAGTTTTGTTAAATTATATTAATTTCTTTTATTGTGTAAATTCCAGGTTGACTTTATCCAACTCCCAGAATGGCTACAGAGGAGTTGAAAAAGAAGGAATTGATAAAGAAACGTGGGAGCTTTAAAGGTAGACTAACTGCATTCGCCAATTATCTTGATGCACTAGGTAATAAGCCATTGTCAAGTTCTGATGCTACAGAGCTACAGTTGCGTACAGGTAAGATGGAGTCATTATATGAGCAGTATGATGAAGTGCAGTTAAAATTAGAAATAATTGTGGAAGATGATAAAGCTCAACTTTGTGATAGAGCTGAATTTGAGTCATTATACTATAAGATGCTGTCAAAATCACAATTACTTTTGAATGAATACAATAAGGATAACGAGTTAGCAAATAGTGATTAAAACACTTGTGTCAGCAACAGTAGAAATCTAGTTCAGTTACTTACTATATATTTACCAAAGTTTGATGGGTCTTTTAACGATTGGTTGGAATTTCATGACACCTTTATTAGTCTCATTCATAATAATGATGAAATTAAAAAAAATAATAAATTCCATTATCTGCGTTCCTCTCTGGAAGGTTCTGCTGCTGTGGTACTACGGTCTATCGAGTTCTCAGGAAAGAACTACGATGTAGCTTGGAAACTATTATGCGATCGATTCGATAATAAAAGACTATTGATTGAAAATCACGTAAAAGGTTTATTTAGTATAAATGCAATTAATAAAGAGTCTTCAGTCGCATTAAATAATTTAATAGATTCTGTGAATAAAAGTTTACGGTCATTAGAGTTATTGGGTGAGCCTGTTGACAAATGGGACACACTGTTGATTTATATTATCACACGTAAGCTTGACCAAAGAACTTATCGTGAATGGCTTCAGTATAGAGACCGTTTAAATAAGGATTTAGTACGATTACATTTAACTTATTGATTAACTTCTTGCGTAACCGTGCTAGTTTTATGGAAACTTTAGAATCACCTCGTAATGATTTATTGCAAACACCTAACAGATCGAATACTAAATTAAAGACTTTGATGGTGACATCGAATTCTAATAGTTCAGGGAACGAATTGGTTTTAAGATCTTGTCCCCATTGCAAGCGTGACCATAATTTAGAGAATTGTTCACAATTCCTTAGCTTAAGTGTTCAAGAGCGTTTAAAGTTAGTACCTAGTTTTAAAGTGTGTTACAATTGTTTCCGTTCAGGTCATTTTGTCAACTAATGTAGAAAACCCGGTTGCAAGTTATGCAAACGTAGGCATAACATATTAATTCATTTGTTAAATAACAAAAATACAAAATCACCCATAACACCTTCTGCTTCGTCAGGCTTTGATTCGGGATTGCCAACTTCTTCTCAGGATAAAAATAATGTTGTTTTATCTGCAATGGCTGAATCGAATTGTGGTGGATTCAAACAACGTGGAGTTTTGCTGTCAACTGCTTTGATCAAGCTATATGATCGTAATAGTGATGAGCATGTTGTTCGAGCTGTTCTAGATAGTGGCAGTACTTCATCTTTCATGACAGAAAGGTTGCAGAAAAGGCTTAACCTTTCATTTGTTGAGGTAGACAGGTCCATAATTGGTATTAATAACGTAACTTCGTACGTTGGTAAAGCATGTCAGGTGGACTTAAAGTCGCTTGATAACAGCTTTCAGAGTAAGCTGTATTGTTTTGTTTTACCTCTTATAACCAATGACGTGCCCTGTCATAGTGTTGATTATTGTGCCTTGAACATTCCGCCTAATATCCGTTTAGCTGACCCTTCATTTTATAAGCCCAGTGAAATTGATATTTTGATAGGCGCAGACCTATTTTGGGACTTATTAGGGACTCAGAGGATAAAGTTAGGGGATGGCATGCCTGTATTATGTGATACCAGGCTAGGTTGGATAGTTTCTGGTCCAATTATGTGTCAATCGAGGAAGTTTTCCAACAGCATTAAATGCAATTTAGTTAATGTCAATTCGGCACGTGATAGTGATTTGGATAAACTTCGATCTGATTTAGCCAAATTTTGGCAGCTAGAGGAAGTGAAGTCATCGTCATCTCACTCTCCTGAAGCAAAATTGTGTGAAGAACATTTTATTAAAAATACGATACGTCTTAGTGATGGTCGCTTTTGTGTTCATATTCCGCTTAAGGAAAGTCCGTCTGTTCTAGGCGATTCATTTCGTCGGGCTTCTCATTGCCTATATTCATTAGAACGACGTTTAAAATCTCAATCTGTACTGAAAGAGTTATATTATGACTTTATGTTCGAGTATGAGAAACTAGGGCATATGACTGAATGTGAAAATTCAGATTCAAGTCAAAGTGGATATTTTATTCCACATCATGGAGTACTTCGAGAGTGCAGTAGTACTACCAAACTTCGCGTCGTGTTCAACGCTAGTAGTCCTACATCATCAGGAACATCCTTTAACGATCTTCAGATGACAGGACCGACCGTTCAGGATGATCTTTTGTCTATACTTATTCGATTTAGAACTTATAAGTACGTTCTCTCGGCTGATGTAGAGAAAATGTATAGGCAAATAGTTGTTCATCCATCAAATCGGCATCTGCAACAAATTGTTTGGCGTGATGATGTGAACAATCCTGTAAGAGTATACAAATTGAATACAGTGACATATGGCACAGCTAGTGCGCCTTATCTTGCCACAAGATGTCTAAAGCAAGTAGGTCTTGACTGCAAAAATAAAAAGATTGCAGATGTAATAACCCACGATTTTTATGTCGATGACTTGCTTACGGGTGCTAATGACGTGAATGAATTACTTTTTATCCGTCAAGAAGTCATCAATGCACTTGCTTCGGCTTGCATGCCACTGAGAAAATGGAAATCGAATGATCCGCGCTTGGTTTCAGATTTAGATCAGCCATCATTCAACCTAAATATGGAATCCGATTTCTCGAATAGGTTATTAGGTCTTGATTGGTTTGCAAGTTCTGATGAGTTGGGATACTTATTAGGATCGACGATTTCTTCGAAGGGCAATACAAAACGTGAACTTCTTTCAGTGATAGCACGAATCTTTGATCCACTCGGACTACTCAGTCCATGTGTTATCACCATGAAAATGTTGCTCCAAAAAATGTGGATCGATAAACTTTCATGGGATGAACCCTTGTGTCCGGAGCTTTGTGTAACCTGGACATCTATTTTAGAGTCATTACCCGAATTGAATAATTTTCGAGTTCCACGCAACGTAGTTTGTGATTCATATGAGCATTTAGAACTTCACATATTCACAGATGCCTCTGAAAAGGCATATGGAGCGTGCGCTTATGTGCGTAGTGTGAATAAAGATGGTAAATTTATGGTTCGTTTATTGATTGGTAAAAGTCGAGTCGCGCCAATCAAAACTACAACAATTCCGCGATTGGAGTTATGTGGCGCCTTAATAGGAGCTCGTGTTTATGAGAAGGTTCTTATTTTATTATGTTATTTCTCTGGACTGACTCCACCATAGTGCTAGGATGGTTGAACTTGCCACCTTCTAAGCTTCAGCCGTTCGTACGCAATCGCGTAGCTGAAATTCTTGATAAAACTATCAATTGTACCTGTAGGCATGTACCTACAGATAAAAATCCCGCAGATTTAATATCTCGTGGAGCTAATATAAGCACTCTTAGGCATTTAAACTTGTGGTGGTATGGACCCGATTTTCTAAAAGAGGATCAGTCATGTTGGCCGTCTTTACTAAAACACACTAGCCCAGAATCGCTTCCAGAAATTCGACAATTACCTATCTTAGGTTTGATTATAGAAAACGCTATTAAAGATAACCGTCTTATTGATTTTAATCGATTTTCTAATTGTTCTCGCTTACTACGGTGCATGGCTTATGTGTTACGGTTTATAAAATCATGTAAAGGTCATAAATTTTCTAATATTGCATTGTGTTAAGAAGAAATTAATAATGCGTTAAATGTATTGATTATAAAAAGTCAAGAAGAATCATTTACGGAGTATCGATTGCTCATTAGTAAAAAAGTATTGCCAAAAAAGAGTTCCTTATTAAAGTTCAATGTTTATTTAGACGACAATAATTTAATGCGAGTTGGGGGACGTCTCAATAACTCCACCTTTTGTTACGATAAGAAACATCCTATCTTACTACAGTCCACACATCATTTTACAAAATTATTATTTAGGTTTGAGCATAAAAGATTATTGCACGCAGGGCCTCAAATGTTATTGGCTTCCATAAGGGAAACCTATTGGCCCATAGGCGGTCGAAATTTGGCGAAAGCTTGTTATTATAAGTGCATTCGTTGTCAGCGCTTTAAAGGTAAAACCGTTACTCCGATTATGGGTAATTTTCCACAGCAGCGTCTCATTCCTGGTGGATACGCGTTTCAAAATGTAGGTGTTGATTACGCAGGCCCAATCATGTACGCTAATCGCCAAGGTCGTGGTTGCAGGCTAGTAAAGGCATACATTGCCGTTTTTATTTGTTTTTGCACCAAAGCTATCCATCTTGAACTAGTAGGAGACTTAAGTAGTAATAAATTTCTGCTGGCATTAAATAGATTTATGGCGCGTAGAGGTAAACCAATCAACATATATTCCGACAACGGCACTTCATTTACTGGCGCTTATAACGACTTGTCCAAATTTTTAAAGTCGAACTGCTCTTCAATTAGTGAAAACATGGCAAATGATGGCATTCAGTTTCACTTTATTCCTGCGTATACTCCTCATTTTGATGGCCTCTGGGAGGCGGGTGTTAAGTCAACTAAATACCATTTAAAACGAGTGTTGGGAAATTGTAATTTGACGTTTGAGGAACTTGCCACGACTTTAACACAAATCGAGGCTGTGCTAAATTCTTGACCACTTACACCATTGTCTTCGGATCCCGCTGACTGCACCCCGCTCACACCAGGACATTTTCTCATAGGAAGGCCTATGACGTCGTTGCCTACACCAAACTATCAGGATTGTTCCGCAAACTACCTGAGTCGTTTCCAAAGATTGGAACAACTCCGTCAACATTTTTGGTCCAGATGGAGCAAGGAATTTATTGCTGAACTACAACAGCGCACGAAGTGGCGGTCATGTAAGGACAGTTTGAAGCTGAATTCTTTGGTTGTAATTAAGGAAGACAACCTCCCACCGTTAAAATGGAAGCTACGACGAGTTGTAGCGGTTCATCCTGGTTCTGATGGAGTGATTCGTGTGGCTGACATTCGGACAACCACTGGAATAATTTGAAGAGCCTTCAACACAATTTGCCAACTGCCAGTTTTAGAGGATTCGGGTTGAAAGCAGGCTTTCAACGCCCGGGGGCATGTATAAGTTCCTGATAGATTTTTAATAGCAACGCACCGCACCGCGTCAATGCGTCAATTTTTATAATAAATAAAATAAATATATTCAGTGTACCGTCAGATCCCGTGCCACGCACGTCGTTTAATTTCAAAATTCCTTTAATTCCCGAACACTATGGATAAAAACACGGTATTTTTCTATTACTTTATTTATATTTTTTTTATATTATACTTAAATCTGTAAGCGCATTGAACGAGCTTTGTTACCGTCACACTTTTACATTGAATTACAACACAATGTCATTTATGACTGATTTTCTGAGTTAGTTTACGCATTTTATTCGTGGGACATCGGTACGTAACAGCTTGCGTAGATCCATCATGCACAGTCTTCTTATTCCCGTTTTACCCAAATCGTACGCAATCCTCTACCTGCAATCTTTCTTTACACTTTCGCGAAGGACCCTTTATTACTATAATAATTATACATTTTATAATTATGTGACAAAGTTCACTGAGTAGGTATACAAGTACTTATTGTATTATCATAGATATAAATATTGTATTTCGATGTTTTTAATTAGCGATCAAATATTATGTAATTGTTTGTGTAACATTATACGTGTAATTTTTTTATAATATCTAGGAAAAGGGGAAAGACAAGCGTATATGTGTGGTGAGCTTGTGTAGTTATATCGGTAAAAAAAAGTACTAAGATTTTCAAAGGAGGCGGCCCGATTTGTGGTTCGGCACGATAAAGTATTACAATATTTCTTTATTTTATGGTATAAAACAATTACTACCTTGAATTTCACTTACGAAATTCATACACCGAGCCACTAATGAATAGATGTGTATCTTTTAACACGTAGACCGCGTATCGAACGTTTATTACGAGGAAAAAATATATTTTCAGAAAATGGAAAAAAAAATACATACTTACCTTCAATCTCAAGTTTATTTAATAATTTTATATGAAAATTGTATTATATATTAGAAATTTATTAAATATACACAACATATAACATACAAGCATATCCAACATCAAACGAATCATATCGCAGAGCTTGTAAACTGTAGTTGCAAGATATATATTTTGTAAATTAATATCCTGTCTAAGGTTATTAACTGTTATATAATCTTCATGTCAGAATTTATTCAAAGTTAATTTCGATCTTATACCTACACACATAAAATCAAAATTTATTACAGTGTTCGTACGAGAAACTTCTTCATATCAGCAAAATATAAAGTTTGGCAAAACTAGACCATTCCAAAAGTCAATTATATAATAAAAGGCTATATATTTTTGATTATATTACTAATGAGTCATGACAGTGGCCACTTAAACATTTTTGTCCATAAATATCAATTACACGAAAAATTGTAAAAACGTATTTGAAAGCAATTTTGGAATCTTCTCTAGTACCAGAATGGTATGATCGATGAATTTGAAAGAAATGATTGGCTCAAGGTAGTGTTGCTGACAGAGCAGGTTGCGACATAGTCTAGCCCCTTTCGACATAACTTTCGACTTAACTAAAGTAGACTATTTAACCTGAACATTTACTTGGCCTCCCACGCAAACATAGCCATATAATGTTCACACCGTATGAGTATAGTATAAACTACAAATAAATGTGGAACACGCTTTTCCTCTTTACGATAACGTTGTGCTGTCTAGTATAAAAATGTCTACTTACCTTCTTAAATAGGTGTGATTATATGCAGAACCCATTCCGTATGTGCTGTATTTCGATGGTATTTAAATTGTGTGTGTTTTTTATTAATCGGTGTATAATTATAACAATTTGTATCACTAACATTTGTGTTCCTGGCTTTAATAAAGTGTATAAACATATACGCGTTTTATTTGACGCCCACATATACCCTGTAAGCGAGAATACACGGCCATCATTCAAATTTACACCTACAAGTGATATTGAATAAAACAATACCGGTATTATCATCCATCTAAAATGGAATATTCACGGGTATATTGCTTCAGCATCTGGTAAATTTGCAATTCAATATGGATATTAAAATGTAAAATAGAAAGCGGTGTTAGAACGTATTTTGACATAGCCCAATTTATAAACATCATAATGATATAGGTACACGTACCGTCAATGAGAAAGGATCGGAGCCGTCCATAAGCAACCTTATATGCTACAACTAATTATTTCTACGTTTTGCCATTTAACTTTTTCGTTTTTTAAATTTAACTAATTTCCATAGGACTTGTAGTTTTGCCGAAAATCATGATAAACCGTATTTTACCCTTAAAAACTCACCCCCTTCCACTTCCCGACCTCAGATCCCTCGTAAATTATTTCCTTTCATTTTTATTATATTATCTTCGTTTTCCAATGGGTTTTATCCTATTATTATTTTTCACTTTTTACTATTTTTAAAAGCTTCAGCCCTGGTCCAATAGTATAGTTCACAAATATTATGTTGTAAGTATTATGTTAGTTTGTATAAAATAACTCCATTTTAATTTATCTACTGATTGCACTTTCACCATCAGCCCATATGCGTCCCACTACTGGGCACGGGCCTCCTCTACAACTGAGAGCATGATTGCATTTGCTTCCGGGAAATTATCCTGTGACATTTTCTTCTTTAATATCAAACAAACGACAAAAAAATATTTATAGTGAAGACAATTGCTTAAGTGGATGCTTTTCTCCATCGGTGAACACAACACAATAAGCACTCAACTAGACTTTTAAAATGAGAAAAGAGAAGTGATAGCATTACCAAGATTCATTTACTGATCAAACCAACTTTTCACATTATCTACTTTAAAAATAATTTATAATTATAAGTAAGGCTGGGTAATGCTAAAAAACGAATTTTAACACATAATAAATCTAAAATGATTCACAAAAGTATTATTTACAAAATAATGGTGGCCTCAAGATTTAGACGCGTGGCCGAGAATATCCGCGATCACGGGTTCAAACCCCAAGCACACACCTCTGAATTTTCAAAATTATGTGTGTATTCACAATGAAATATCACGTAATTTAACGGTTAAGAGAATCATCGTAAGGAAACTTGCACACCCAAAAATTCTTAGGGTTTTCTTAGGGATGAATTCCGCCTACCCGCACTAGGCCAACGTGGTGGACTACGGCCTAAACCCTCTCAATTGTAGAGGAGGCCCGTAGCCAGCACTGGGACTTATATGGGCTGATGATGACATGACATGATTCACAAAACTTTAATTTAGCGTATTCGTGTGCGTACGTAAACGAACTTAGTTCCAGGTGGAATAAGGTTAAATGCATAAAAATAAACAAAACAAAATTGTCCGTGCTTAGAATAATGCGATAAATGACTTCTACTCGTAAAGTAGATTTTAACTTAAATCTATATTTATGCAAGAATGACCTAGAAATTATAAAAAAACCTACGTTAGTCTCTATCATTTCATATTTGAAATCATCTAGTAGTTTTATTTTAACTAATATAAAATATACCGTAACTTGTATAAAATAACTTTCATTGACCCGTCCATGCCTCTCGTTTTATCACTAAATTCTATGGTAAGAGCCCTCGCAGGTATTATTTTGTACACGGGTCTGTGGAGCGGTAAACTCGGAAAATGTTCCTCTACGGATTCTATTATTAGTTCTGATTAAATTCTCTGTGGCTTCCAAAACTAGTTTTCACTTGAGCCTTACGGATTGTAAATTTCTATCGCTAGTACTACGGAATTATGATAATTAAAAATTCTTAGACTTCACCTTTCGATATATATTTTATATCCCAGTTTTAAATACTTGACTCAATTTACTATATTTGCATCGTTTATTCTTAGTAATTATATTTCCGTTAATGCATTGATTAAGATTTTGACTCAGAATTCACAGCCGTGCAAAAAATAATAGTTGTAGTAAACTATACTGAGAAAAGTATTGTTAATTAATTATTATAAACGAATAGAATCCCGAAGAGAGGAAAACTACAGTAGTAATATTTTACGAGATAAAGTAGGTGTACTCAAGAGTCGGTAATCATGAAAGTTTCTAAGTCTGTAACACTTGCTACATACGACGTTAATGATGCAATTCTAGTCTCTTAGGTAACAAACTTTTATAGCCATTCAAAACTATAGACAATAGAAAAAGTGTTTTAACCGTAAATTAAGACAGTTTAAAATTAAACTAAATAAATTTATAAAAACTTTCAACAGCGCCATAAAATTTAATTCGCACATTTGAACATTACATTTTAATTTAGAATTTATCACGCGACCATCTATTAACGAACAACATTCATGTTATCCAATAAATAAAATCGACGTGACGCGATTGCTGAGTAAATGTAGAATCCGACTTCTACGCAAAGTCAATTTCAATCAATACTGAAGCAGTGGAATGGCTTAAATTACGTTTTAAATTAAGCAGAACCACAATTTCCCATCTGCGGTTTCTACATTCCGTGAATGATGCTTAACGTATTGAGCACGTTATCTAAATTGCACACTCCAGTGGCTAGAGGCGGCAGCTACGGCGTCAAAAGTGACCGCCTGTCTGTGGTTTACTGAAACATTAATGAACTCTCCCATTACATGGACAGCAGCCTTTTCAATTGGGTCGAGATTTTTTATCAACTGAAATCCTATAACAAAAGATTGATTAAACCGTATTGAAGAGGAAATTCTATTGAATATTGGAAGGTTTCCTTTATTATTCAGGCAGTTGTTAAATCTGTGAGAAGTACTTAAATTAACTCGATTTGTCATATTTCTAATTACATTATGATCTAAATATTCACATTAAGATAATATATAAAGTTAATAATTAAGATAATAAATAAGTTTAAAAAGCTTCGTCGAGTCTTTTCGTCACCCATACCGCCAAGCAAAGTCTTTAATAAGTGCGTCCTTCCCGTAATAATATACAGAGCCGAGACGTGGACTGATGATGCGACTAACCCACCAATTTAATGTCGCTCAGCGATCTATGGAGAGGGCTATGTTAGGAGTTTCTCTGAATGACAGGATCAGAAAATGCCATCCGACAGGGCCATAGCCCAAAGGATTAGCGGGCTGAAGTGGCAGTTGGCAGGTCACATCTGTCGTAGAACTGATGACTGTTGGGGGAAACGTGTTCTGGAGTGGAGACCACGGCTCGGCAAACGTAGTGTAGAACGCCCTCTGGCTAGGTGGGATGACGATATTCACTAGGTGGCTGGCAGCGGTTGGAATCTGTATCTGATTTTCCTTGTCCTTTATAAGTCACTAGTGCGGAAACGAACATGAATTGTAAGACACACCCTAACAGAAATTAATAGCTCGTTATATAAGCCAGGCTATATGTTACAGACATGGTACACAGAATTCAATTTACTCGCCTCTTCCTGTTAAAGCTTTCATGTTCTCGTTCCGATACCTGTGTAGTTTCACTTCCGCTCTCTTTCAACCTACGTAGACAAACACGTTATTTCACTGGCCATACAGTGTGTGTAAATAAAAATAAATTGCGTCAATATATTTTCTACTTGCCGTACGTGTGAGAATTCTATTATGTATGTGCTGTAACAAGATAAATAGCGAACCTATAAGACCCGCGGTATATTGACAAATGTTTTTCAAATAAGGCGGTGAAATAATAAAAAGGCATTCTCGCTTTATTTCATTGAATTACTCGCAAGTCATTTATAAAAGACTGGATTTAATTTTTTTAATACACATTGTAATGTGTATTTGACGACCGATGGACATTGTATGATGTCCTAAAGGGCTGATGTCTGGATGGACACAAAAGTCCGACCATAAAATAAAAATATAAAAATCATCTACCTACGTGTCACATCGGGATGTGATGAATATTTATACGATTGATCTGCCGATCAATGATCTGAGGATCAGTAGGTAAGACACCCAAACCAGTAAATCGAAGTCAGTTATCTGTATGTACTATGCCTTATGGGATACAAGAATACCACGTAGTGTTTTTTCTTGTAATAGATACTATAATCGGGCATTTATTATATTGCAATCATAATTCTTTATCGTATGTTATTTTTCGTATTTATTATATTTCTTAACTACATAAAGGAAAATAAAATCAATTCAAAAAGATCGCTTATAGTTTTATAAGCCAAATTAATTAATCGAGATGAATCCGTCTGTTGTTGTCATCGCGGATTATTTTATTAAACGCATTAACCCAGATAATCTTTTAAGTTAACGGAATACCTATATAAAATGAAATACGTTGTTAGAGATACAGGGATACAGATATGTTTGGTTATGATTTCAGATTTTCTTTGTGATGTTATATCTAAATAATAATTTTTTTTTGTGTTTTTTTATAAATATGTATATAGTAGGTATATTCTGTTATTGTGATGGGTCACGGAGCAAAGTTCAAAAGCAATGTACATTTTTAGACCATCAAATTAAACCATTGAAAGTTTGTTTACAAGATGTTAGGGTTGTTGGGATGTTAGGGCATTTTTATACGGATAACTATAGAAATATTGACACATATTGAAGTATATTTGCTGAAAATAGAATATTAATTTCCGCCGCTATAATAACGACTATGTATAGGCATTCAATTGACCATAGTTACTACCCACTCAAGTACTTCGGTTGAGTGTAAACCGTGTATTCGCTAGCTAACAGGTCAATATAACTGCATATATCAGATTCGCTCGTCGTAACTAATCATTTACAGAATGTGTCTTGTTTCGACTAGATAGTAGAACGATTAAAACAGAAACGATCAGAACATCATCACATCATCAATTACATTGAAATGAAATGAAATAATATTTATTGAATCTATAAAATGTCAAATACGTCACTTAGATTCAGTCATTTCAAAATTACCACCCTGTTCGGAAGGCAGTCATCACTAGAGAAGAACGGGTAAGAAACTCTAGTGTTGCTCTTTTCCAATCAAGAGATAGTTTACAATATTGATACAAAGACTAAATTTCCCGAATCAGAGCAATTCATTAATACAATCTCAGAATGTTTTATTGAATATGAGGATATGAGGATAACATAGTCATCTTAAATGGAGAAACTGACATTTAACTAGGTTAAAAGTTCATAAATAAGCAAATCAGGCAGACCAGTCCACACAAACAGCACCCGTTCACGAGTATGACGCATGTGCCAGCCATCGGTCTCCTCAACCATTTCATAGGGAAGTGACACACAGACATTTCAGCGAGCATGACATACCTAATTGCTTACAAAGTACTAAAATAATAATTAAATATGTACAGCTATGTCCATTAAAGTAGACCCAGTCAGAATTGGGATTACAATTATTATTAATTATACCCAAGCTTCGTTATCCTCCATATATTGATATTGTATAGTAGGCTTTGTTACATAGCTGTCTCTTAGTAATTTCTTTAAATGTATGGTACTTTAAAGTCTTAATACTATTAGTGACCTTATTGTAAAAGTGATCATCATCATCAGCCCATATACATCCCACTGCTGGGCACGGGCCTCCTCTACAACTGAGAGGGTTTAAACCTTAGTCCACCACGCTGGTCTAGTGCGGGTTGGCGGACTACACACCTAAGAAATTTCTAAGAACTTTTAGGTGTGCAGGTTTTATCACGATGTTTTCCTTCACCGTTAAAGCAAGTAATAATTCATTGTGAATACACACATAACTTCGAAAAGTCAGAGGTGCCTGGGGTTTGAAACTGCCACCGCCGAAATTCGCGACCGCGTGCCTAAACCTCGAGGCCATCACTGCTTACTTAATTTATTTACCCATTTTGTCGTGCTAACACAAAAAAATCAGTTATTAATCAAAATATTTTAACTAAATGTCGATAAAAAATATTTCATACGTTATGGTTCTCTGTAACGAGTATTTACAATTACTAAAGCACAATTTGATAGACACATAAATTGAGTTATAATGCAACCTCATTTCATTCGAGAAACTTACTTTAGCTTTAATAGCTATACGTAATAGGGCAAAGGTGAAGCCAAAGGGCGGTATGATCACATTATTAATTAGATTGTGGTCTTGTTATCGTCATAAAGTGGGCTCGTATGCGGTTATACGGAAACTGCATCAGTTTATTGCGTTAAGTCGTGGCTGTAACTTTATAACTAGATATCGACGACGAGAAATCACGTTAAAATATAAACGTGTTTAGGTTGTAACATCGTGGCTGTGTTTCATTTTTGGTATTTTATATTAAAAGTCTGTCAATAAGCAGGTCATCTAGTAAATGTAATTTCAATCACAGTATATGAGATACATAGATTATGTATTGATTTTAGCTTGACAACTCTTTATTGACATTGCCCGCCGGATTAGCACGCTAAAGTGGAAGCAAGCTAACAGACGGACGGCCGTTGGAGCAGACAAGTGTTGGAGTGGAGACCGCTCTTAGGTATATATAGTGTAGGACATCCTGCAGCACGATGGTCCGACGACTTGAGAAAAGTGGCGGCTGGGATGGTTGGTGCCTACTTGAGGAGGCCTTCGTTCAACAGTGGACGACGATAGGCTGAGAATATAACTCTTTATTGTATGTATGTAGGTACATAAAAGTTTAATAAGAGGATCAAAACATAAAGCGTAGATAATAGGTGGATTTGTTGTTAATTTGCTGGAATTTGAGAATGGATGATGATGGGTAAACGAAGAATAAAATTAAGAATTCTTAGGGCACCATTAATCTCACTTACTGAAAAAAAAAAACGCACTAAAGTAATGCTTTATGTAGAGTTTGTTTATGGTAGTACACTGTACAGTACCATTGAAGTTTTACGAGTTC